>JAWWES010000171.1:18021272-18104657 GCA_035583135.1 Lophotriccus pileatus
AAAAAAAAAAAAAAAAAAAAAAAAAAAAAAAAAAAAAAAAAAAAAAAAAAAAAAAAAAAAAAAAAAAAAAAAACAGGGAAAAATACTGCCAAATAGACCAGAGAGGAAAGACAAGTATTTCAGAAGGAGAAAATAAGAAGAGTTAAACAGTGAGGGCTGAAGGGGCAGAGGGGGGGGTGGAACCAAAGAAACAAACAAACAAAAAAATCCCCAACAAACAGCACCCAGCAATTTTTCAGGCACACTAACAGTGTGACAGTTAAAGTCAGGATGTCCAGAAGCAAAATGATGTTCCACAGTTTTAAGTAGAAGAGATGACCCTTTTCCTTGGAAACTTAACTTTAATCAAACTGCATAGAATTAGGTTTTTAACAAAAGGATCCCACAAGCCATGTTTTACCTAATGGAAGCAGGCAATCCCCGAGCAGTCAAGACAGAAAATGGCCATTCATTGCCATAAATACATCATGCTAAAATTATTTATGCCCTTAACAAAGCTATCCACGGGTTCAGCTAACTCATTCCTAACAACCACTGTGAACAGAGAACTGATAAAAGGGACTGAAACACTACTAATTACTGCAGAATATTTTTTCCACAGAAGAACCACATGACATGTAACTTCTAAAACATTAATTTAGGAAGAGCTGAAGAAAAAAGTAGGAGAAAAGATCAGAACTAACATTCATAGCTCAACAGGGACAACTGTAGTGACAAAAAGTAATAATGTGTTTTGGAAATATTACAGTTTATTCACTAACAGTCTACCCCCAAATATTGCCTTAACGTTCCAAAAATCATAATTATCTGTCTCTTTGTCTATGCCATGAAGCTCAGTAACCTTGTCGCTCCTCTCCTTGTTAATACTTCCCCTTTGCTCCACAGGTCCAATCACCTTTTCTTTCAAATTGCCTAATTGATGAACATAATAAAGTTAAGCTCAGAGCAATTGTTCTCCACCTATATTTAATTTTGAAGGCTTTTTGTTTCTATTTCAGACACTAAGAATGGCTTTGTTTTCAAAACCTTGTTTGCCCTACCCCTCCAAGCCCACCTCTGTATCAGTTTTCTTATCAGTCTTATCAAAGAGACAGGGAATAAAATTTGTTCAAACTAACTAAAAAGCGGAACACCATGCCATTATTACATTACTTCAGCCTTCAGATATGTGGAAACTTTGGGTAAAGAGCCAACTTATATCTGTATGCAGAGTTCTATGTTAAGAAAATTCCCCCCTCCTCAATCCTTAAACCAAATTTACCATGGCTGCAGCAGCAGGCTTTATGACAAGCAAAACAAAATTTTTCAAGCATTCACGAATGCTTGAAACACAGCTAACATCAAGAGTCTCTCAAATGCATATTGCTGCAGTGTTGGGCCATCAGGCAGATTGAAGCAGGATAGTTCAGTGGTGAAGTTCAAACAACCAGGCTGAACCTTTTAAGTCCTAATACACAGCACTGTCTTCTGAAAAGATTGTGTACTCTGTAATATCAGAGTCTGACTGAGTAGCTGGAAACTAAGTATAATTTTAAAGTTAATCATTGTATCAACTTTTCATTTTATAGCTTTATTTTTCCTTCAGACTGGTACAGATGTTTCAGGTCCTTTCCCCATACAAAGTAACTTAAGTTACACATTCATCACACTTTACCATTATATACTAAAGCACAATAAGTTTTAATATCTACTCCAATATTATCAATAAACCACTCCAAATCACTTCTGCAGCTTTCAATTTTAAATACTTTGGAAAGAAAAATAGTTATTTTTCAGATACGGCAAGACTAACCTATTGCTTTCCTCCCCCCCTCAATACTTTGGGCTTATTTTATTTCTGCTGGAAGCAACTATTGATTTATGTTTGCCAACTTGCTTGTCACTGGATAGGCATCCTCAGAGAAGCACACCAAGCTGTCTGAGAGCTGTAGAATCCCTCCTTTCCAGGTCTCAACATGCTTATAACTGAAGCTGCCAATAGTACTGAATATTATTATTTCAGATAGCAGCTTTACCAGCAGCAAAAGAGAAATCACCAAACTCTGTTCAACACCTGCAATACTAATAAGATCTGAACTCAGGTCTCCTGAGGTCAAAGGAGAGTGTACCAAGCCCACCATGCCACCCAGCCCTCAGTGTATTAAGATATTAATTAGTCACTTTACTTATTAGTCAGTCAAAATATGCTGGATTGAAACAAATTAGATTTTTAGCACATATTTCATACATTGGCTCAAGTCGTGCAAGGATTTTCTTTCATTATTTATAAGATCATGTGCTGTCTTCCTGCTGAAAATGAGATGGTCTGCATGAGGAAAAAGGTAAAAGAAAAGCAGAGAAATGAAAATCAGATATTCCCTAATGATATTTAAAAATAGAAATTTTGCTACTGTTACATACAGCATGTTCCATCTTTTGAGATTTAATGGCTCTCTTGTGGTTTAATGGAGAATTACTTTCAGTAATTGATTATTAAAATTTAAAATTGCTAACCATCTTCATTATTAGATCAGCGAACATGTTATCCTTGTAATTAAAAAAGCTTGAGATTCACTTTCATCCTGTTGACAGAACGGGCAGATAGGCTCAGCACTCCAGTGCAATAGTTTCAGGGTTCTTGTTTGACAAAAATAGCCAGCAAGCTATTTGATGGTGAAAATACAGAACATCCACAAAGACTGAGCCAAATAAAACAAACAGAGATAAAATAATAAAAAGTCCTACAAACTAATTAAAGTTTTCAGTCCAAACTATCACAGGCAGAATGCAAAGAGTATTTTCCAAAGGATTTCAGTTGAGTTAGGAAAAAATATGTATATTGTTTGTCCTACAAATAGATATATTTGAATTTTTTCCTAGATGTACGGCTATTTCCACCTTTTGCAATTCAGTATTGGAGTTGCTACCTGCACTAATACGGACACATGTCTGGGATGAGTGTGAAGACTATCATCTTCCTCCTTTAAAAAGCCTTACTGCTGAATGAAGGAAAGTAGATGGATCAGGTACCTTCAGTCTTCCCAGACTGCAAGGAAGGAGAACTAATTTTAAAATAAACTCTTAAGTACAACCCAAAGGGTTTGCACAAGAAAACTAATTCTTTGGCCTTTCTGTTGAGACTTATAACATTTTAGGTCATAATTTTAATGCCATCAGGAGCTAACTTTAATACCATAGGCAAAACACAAGAAAAAAAGAGTTATATTTATTACAAAGTTTTGAAGCTGATAAGGATATTACCTTTCTGGGACTGTTTGTATATGCTGTCAGTTCCCACACTTTGCAAAATGATACAAGACCACCTGAAGCTCAAGACTGTTGCACAGGAGCAGAACTTTAAACAACTGAAATTAATAATTTCATCCTGTTTAACAGTAGTCTCTTTGCTGTATTTTTTCCAGTTTCTCCAGCAAGATGAGAAATTTACTGCCTA
The DNA here is from genome assembly GCA_035583135.1 of Lophotriccus pileatus. Classification (NCBI taxonomy): domain Eukaryota; kingdom Metazoa; phylum Chordata; class Aves; order Passeriformes; family Tyrannidae; genus Lophotriccus; species Lophotriccus pileatus. Next base: position 18,024,706 of record JAWWES010000171.1, read on the forward strand.
TGTTACTTCTCCTAAAAGGCACAAAGACATTTCCAAAATACATTGCAAAAATGTTATCCTATTGTAAATAGGGTAGATCTCTTTAGGAGCACATTCCACAAGCCTAACAGTATTTACAAACACATTCTCCTGGATATTCCAAGTTCCATGTTCTTCCATTCATTTCTTCCTCAAGACTGTTCTTTTCAAAACAATGTGCAGGAATGCTACTCACTATATACATATGTCAGCATAGGCTGCACCATCTCAGCACAATGCAAGGGCAGATTCAGAATGATTAACAGGAGGCATTAACACATCACCAGTAACACCTCGGGTCACAGCACCAACAATACTGTCAAAATATGCCATAGAGAGAAATCCCATATCCTTAGCAGCGTATGCTCCAGTACATGATGCATAAAGTAATAGCAGTTTTCCTCCATATAGTTACTGGCAAATGAAGAACAGCAAGTATATTAACTGTAAAATATGTACTTTATTTTCAGTCTAAAAGTAAGTTCATTTCTGTACCCTGAGCGGCTCACATAGAAGCACCACTGCTGCCTTTTCTTTAGTGCTTGAAGATATATTGTACCACATCCCTCATCTAATGCCACAAGAATTATGCATGAGGGGCATTGAACCGTAGTTTGAATCACAGAGTAGAACCAAATAAACTCAACTTTCTAACTTCAGTGCATCCACAACACTCTACTAGCTAAAGTTTATTACTAAAACACAAAATGCAGAACTGTCTTCATCTGGTACTAGAGAGCTCCTTTCTGATACCATATCCATAGGACTTGAAAAGTGTTCTTTAATGATCCATTCTGATATACACATTAGTCTCATGAGGCAGCAGATGTTAAAGAAATTTCCTATTGGAAAGGAAAAATTAGTACTCTTTTCCTGTCTAGTAGCTTGCAAGATGTATATAGCTGTTAAAAAAGCCCATGGTTTGTTTTTAAACATAGACAAACTGGAGCCTAAAGTTTGGGGTTATGATTTCATGAGGCCTGTTATATGTACAGCTTAACAAACCACCTACATTTTACATAGACCTCTTCCAAACACCAAAAAGTACTGTCACTATAAATGACAGAAGCACAGAACAAATTAGAATAGATTGCAAAGAAGGATGAGTTCACTATTTCAAATTTTCTTTTGTGAACCATTTTACATTTTTATGCATCCCTGCTTTGAACACTAGACACCTTGAGACTCACTGGCAGATAACTATAAATTGAAGTGTCAATAGGATTATTTACAGGGGTAGAACAAGAAGAACTGTGGTTTTAATTACAAAAATCAAGTTCTCCCTGTGGTTTCAAAAAATGTGAATATCTTTGCCTGTGATATTCCACAGCATCAGCAACCCTGCTCTGCATTTTACTTCATTATGCCTGCACTTCATACCAGCTATTTAATACCTTAGCAGTGCAAAGATGAGGACCATCTTTTAATCCCTTTGGTCACAAGCAAATTCATGTCAGAGAGGTATTGTAATGGTAAGGGTGTGGATGGGGTTGGGAACATTAAACAAAAAACCCTCAATAGCTCAGTTTTCAGCTTCATCCTGTGAGTCACAGAACACACAGGATACTGACAGGTATCTGCAAGGTCTTAAGAGATATATCTGCTTTTGTGCACTCAAAACATCAGCAGATTACCTGTTAGGCTCTGATTTCAGCTGAGATTAAAGTTTAAACAGAAGGATGTGAGAAATTAGATGTGTTGATTCATTTGAGCAGGCTATGCTTCCTTTTAGTCTTGTATTCTTCAGTTATGTAGGCTGGGAGGGATGGTATTGAATGGACTAGAGTTGGTAGTCTCCGAACAGTCCCACAACAGTTACTTCAGTGAGTAAGGTTGGAGGGAAGCAGGAAAGGGCCAGGTGGACACAAGACTCAGAAGCTTTATATAAATAGTGATCACAGCGTGGTTCACAGAGGCTAAAAGCTGAGTCAGACAAGGTGGGGGGGGAGAGGGAAAAGCAATTTATGTTTGCCATAACCTGCCTTTTCCCTTAAGGACATTGATTCCTGGTTAGCAAGCTCTACCATAAGCAGTGCCAGCATGAAGTACCTCCTCAGATGTATAGATGTAAATATTATAACTCTCAGGTTTCTGTGGGAGAAGATGGGGTGGGGGGGAAATAAGGTAGTGATTGAACACTCCAAAAGGAAACAGATACATGCTTGATCAAAGAGCCTCAAAACCAAACAAACTACCCATGATTTGCATTCACACAAAGCTAGTGAAAATACCCATACAATCACATGACAGTGTAAAGCACATGTGAAATCCAAACCTTGTGCATGCTTGTGCCTTTTTTTTTTCCTTATGTAACTCATCACATTCTCCTGTTTGAAAACACTAAATCCCTTGAACTTCACCAAATGATCTATTTCCATAAAACACTTATTAAAATTACAGATCACTCTAATGCAGTATGTCATTAACTAATGTTGTTGTGGCTGGATTACAAACCCATTGTCACCTCTACACGTGATACACTGGGTATCAGTTGGATGTTTGGCTCTGTGCCTGGCTACAGCATGGGAGACCCAAACCTTCAAAGCTGGCCTTGTGTCCTTCTTCCCTCCTGAGAGGGTTTCTCCTTGTCCTTACATGGCTCTGCTGTGCTCTTATTATAGGAATAGAATACCTAAAACCTTGTGCAAAGACAAATAAATCTCTACAGCAGAGAGAGCAGAAATGAACTAAGTAGGCAACATATTTTTTATAGAAATCCATTAAACTCATATTTTCCTTCACTTAAATTTTGTAATGTACATGCTTTACTTGTGCATGCAGGAAATCCTTTTTGCTCTCCTTGTTCTGCTAACTGCATGCTTAGTTTTGGTTCCAACACACATCACCCTGCCCAAGCTGATTTCCATTCCACTAATATTCTAAATTACTAGCTTATAGCTAGCAACTTCTTGGATTTTACAGTTTTACATATAATGAAGCAAAGAAAACTAATTGTTTTCCTTTTCAACTGAATCAGCTGAAATTACGTGTAATTGAACATGGATGTTTCCTTAATCAAGATGCAGAGAAAAAAATTGGTTCTTAAAACTTTTCCAGAAGCAGTATCACCAGTTTGCTACTACTTACCATAAAAAGCTGGGTTTATATTTTAAAGAAACATGTTAAGAAATACAGAAGCATTTACAATAGAAAATTCTACATTAATTTCCCTGCTTTGATTTTTTTTTTATCTCCCTGGGAAACTTACTTTCAGCAGCAATTACAAAGATAAGAGAGAATACCCAAGAAAACCCCACCACTCCTAAAGCTCCATTCATCCTCTTTTACTTCTCTATGGGGATGAAATCTTACCATAGTGACACTTGCAGTATTATTATATATTGTTAAACATACTCATCATAATTCTTCATTCATATCTACATTAATTCAGGCAATGAAAGAATCCAACACACGGCAATTAATGCTTCACTTACAAAAGGATGCATAAGTGCTTTGGTAATGAATCAGGAAGGGGTGATTGAAGACATTGGCATGTTTTTTAATAGCTGACTACCAAGATGTACCAAATTCACACAGCTAAAATGCCAGTTTGAATATTGTCCCAAAATGATAAAGGGGAATGATGAAGACTTTTTTCCAAATAGTGCCAGTGACAGAAGCAGTTACAATACAACCTTATCCTGCTGACATCGTTCAAACAGGTCTGAAAAACAGTACTCAAATTTGCAGTTTCTTTAAAGATATCATCTGATAGCTATAACAGGCCACAAGAGAACATTTTTCTCCCTACCATGCTATAGACTATATGTGCTCCAGATTTAGAGGTCTATGCCACAATTTGTGCAAATGCAGTAAAGCAGAGCATCACCAACTGCAAATAAGACTTCATCAAGAGACTTGGTTTATTTTTATAATAAACTATTAAGTGATTGAAATTTTACAGTTATCTTTATGCAGAAGGTTTCGGATAAGTTTCTCCTTTCTGTTGTTGTAACCATGACAATTCATAACTATAACACAGCTATCCATTTAAAAATATCTTCATTAACATAAACGGTGTCAACTTCAGTCAGTTTTGATCTTGCTGCAGGGAGTACAACCTTCGAAAGACAGATAATTCTGTCAGCTAACTACATTTTCATACCGTAGTAAACCAACAACTGGTTTACTGATGCATTCAGCAAACACGATTTAAGAAATTCTCCCAGTCAAGTTTTTCTTTTGCTTGAAATCTATATCTGCTCAATTTGCAGGATCTGCTTTAGCTTGTTAAACTCCTCCAAATCCAGTTCTATTACAGTGCCAGAAGGATTTATACGTATTTTTACTTTCATAAACCACTGACTGAAGACAAGCAATATTTGACACCTCTGAGAAAGAGTCCCAATCTGGCACATCAGTGACTGTGAATCAGGACTGGACAGGTTTACTGACAGACATGAATAGCCTTCTCAGGATACATGGAGCTCAAGTCAGTCACCTGCCCCACCAACTCCAGGGAACTCAAAGCTCCACAAAGTCATATGCCTTAGGACAGGGAACAAAAGCAGCTCTGGAAGGTCCTGACTTCCAGTTCTCCAACTTCCCACTGTCACTGCACAAAGAGCTCTACTGAACCCCACCCAAGGACCACTATCAGTATATCCGGTCCCTCTCCAAATTGTTAGTAAACTGTAAAAAGGAGTCTCTTGGATCTTAGATCAAAATACCACGAAGATCCTCTATCCTATATGCTTCCATTTCTCTGCTTTCATTCCTCTTTTCCTGGAAAAAAGAGCCAGTGGCTCCCAGGTGACAGCTCCCATTTAACTAAGTTGTTCATGAGCAAGAGACATCAGCTACTGGCAACACGTGGACTTTGTGAAGGTACCAGGCACCAGTGCAGTAAGATGTCACCAAATAGCCAATTTTGCTTCAGTTGTTTTAACAGAAGAGGCGGAAATAAGTAAACAGAACAAATGAAATGTACACAGGTAAGTCCAAAAACAAAGAACACCAAAGAACACGTACCAATGCTTTGCTAATTAAGCAACAAATCCACCACTGTACAGTATAGATATATGTTGTAATTACAGCATCTAGTCCACAAGATTTAAACAAGTTTTTCCCCCTTAAACCAAACAGAAAATGTGATGTATGCACACACAAACAATATATTCTTAGCTCTTTATGGAAATCACAAAACGTAACATGAGGAAGTGTGCAAACTGAGGACCAAGTTCTTGCCCGATAGCACCCCCAAAGCATAGCCTTTGCACCCATGGAGAGAAGTGATGGGCACAGTTTGTTCAGAAGCTGACAAAAATGTCTTGGTATCAGATGTTATTTCACAGGAGGCACAGTGAATGCAACTGTTTTTATTTGCTCTCTCTGCTGAAAATACTTTTTCCTCTCTACAATAATACTTTATAGACCTTGTAATATCTTTCTGCAAAGAATCAATGAATGACTTTTGTTTACATTTATTTTGTTTTGTTTATGGGGGGTTGAGAGGGGTTTGTTATTTTCTCTATTCTAATTCAGGGGAGACACACACATGGACACAGACACCTAGTCACTATCTTGGGAGCTACATACCCTTCATTATAAAATATTCTTGTACCAACAGGAGAACTGCATGGCTGCCCGCATTTAGAGCTAGAGGAAAGTAGCTAAACTGCAGTTAACTAACAGATAACTACAGTTAACTGTTAATTAACAACGCTTAATTAACAACACAGTGCCTCGAAAATTACTCATTTTCCATTGCTCCTACTTTTTTCCATTCCATACATCTTTGTAAGTACTGTGACTGCACCACTGTACAATTTTGAACATTTACCACAAACATCCAAACTGTATAATGTTTGGCACTCAAAGTTTACAATTTAAGGAACATGACCACTCCTAAATATACACAAAATACTGAGAATATCAACTATCACTACAAAAATCAGTAAAGTTATTATAAAAATCTTCTGACCTCTGAACTTGCAGCTAATGCTTATTCATGAACTCTACAAGCATTTTGCTGTAGCTTTACATAATATACCAAATAGTTTAGATTACAGGTTTTTGGTTTCTCAGTCCTGCCCGCTGCAAGAGTCCTGAAAGCCTGTATCCAGTCTCAGACTGCAGCAGAGTACGTTACAGTTCCCTGCTGTGCTCAACACACTGATACAAGAAGTGCAAGAGAACAAGGACAAAGCTTTGTCTCTCCAGCTCTAACAGCGCCAGAGTGCCCCATACAACGGCCAAGACAGCAAGGCTTTTATTTAGCTAGACCAACCTAGAACCTAGAGTATCGACTGTCCAAAAAAGGGACAGAGTCTCACCTTAACTAAGAAAATTGAACTATCATGTTTTATCCAGAGCCAAAGCAGTGTAGAAAAGCATTTCTTCCTGGCAGACACTGAACTAAGTACTGCTTCCAAAATTGATTAGGTGAAGAATTGCAATTTAACAGTTGTCTTGGCTTTTGGAGAGGATTGGAGTAACAACAGAGTGAAAGACAATTTAGCACTGTAAATATGTGCCTTTTTGCACACACACTAAAAGCTGCCAGCTCAAATGAGGTGTTTTCCCATTTTTGAAGAATTTTAAAGGAGACACCATTTTGATTAAAACCCAGGGGAAAGCAGAAGTCATAAGAGCAGAGAGAACAGCTCCAACTCAGAACAGTGAAAAACAAAGATCCTGTTGTTCATAACTGCTCTGATCCCAGGTCATGTTAGCTTTTTGTGGCATTAAGCAACATCTGTTTAAGAAGTGTCTTTCTGCAGCCCAGGGGGACAAAAACACAGCAGTGTAGATCATTACTTTTCTGATAACACTAAAAAACCGAAGGTACAGCTGAGCTGCTAATAAAGCCTGCAAAAGCCATTCTCTCACACCCCACATACTCTTCTGGTGTGTCTTCAAGGCACAGTTACTCCTTTTTAATCATATATTACCTGTTAGCAGCTCTTACTCAAAAGATTCTCAGTCTCTCTTCCTTTGCTGTATAGGAGGTAGCTAAAAGACTGGGTGATAGCTTTCTCCCTCAATTCCTGCAGAAAAATCTCAGCCTCCAATCCCCAAGTCGCAAGTGTCCCTCTGCTCAGGGACTGTCACCACCTATCTTCTCTTGTCTGGTTGCCCAGCATATTTGATTCTTTCTCTCCGGAGCTAGAGCTGAATGCAGTCTTTCACGCCTGCCTCTTTAGGGCTTACAGACGCACTACTCAGCCATCCAGAAAGGTTCCCAGGCTTCTCTTCTACTTGGTGGAAAGAAAGTTGTTCCATAACACTTGCTTGAGTAAGTATTACTAAAGCTTATGATTTTTTTTTGGATCTTCACACCACTTTTACAGATTTTCATCAGTAAACCAAGTGCAGATTTATGACCTCCTTCCAGTCTCTCCTGCACTGGAATTTCAAGTGCAATAATTGCCACATTTTGTTTCAATAGGATTTTTACTGCTATTAAATTTAAACTAAGTATGAGTTGCAAATTGCTTCTAGCCTAGGGCAGGCACATCTTACTCCAGGGCTTAATACTTTATTTGACCCTAGTTTGACTTCATATCAGGATCTACAAGACTAATCAGACAGGTAGCTTCAAAGAACCATCAGGCATTAGCTTTCTAGGCCTTTTTCTTAGAAATTTTTTCTCTAAGAACAAGCACAATGTGAAAAGTAGTCAGTTTAAGAACAATAAAGACTGCTTCCACAAGCTTTCCCTTTTCTTCCAAATAGGAATCTGATTCAAGGACCTGCAAGCCCTCTATATACAGCAGTGACCTTATCTAAGAAAGGTTACACATAAGGCAGTAACACAGGTACTACGAGGTAGAATACCAATGTGCACAAGGAGCTTAATATGTGCAATACTCTATTTATCCTCTTCAGGAATTCTAACCTCCTACAAAGTCAAGAACAAACAGGAACTGCACCTATAATAAATATGCCTATAAGCAGCAATAGTAATATTTTGTTTTTACAGTAAACTCACTAATGGATGTGGATGCACAGCCCTCAAAAAATCTGAAAGCTTGGGATCTTCTCATTCAGTTCACTGCTTAGCATCTGGAAGGGCTATAGGAAATCTTTCTCCTACACATTTTTGACCCTTTTTCCAAAATTCATACACTTAGTATCTTATATACTGTCATAAATGAAGCTCTTTTTGACCTCTGTTTGCATGCCATCCCTAAAACTTATGACATTATTAACCTCTGTTTTTTAGCATCTAATAGATGTCACTAGAAAAACAGTTTTAATAAATGCATCCTGGAACATTCAGTTTGGATTTAAGGTACCATATGCAAAAAGGAAAAATAATGATAAGTGATAAATGGGATAAAGATTTTAGGGAAATTTTATTGTATTTAATTAATCTACGATTTTTACTAAGTTGCTTTCAAGTGAAATGGCTTTTTACCAACTCCGTTTGAAAAGGTTAGAAGGGTATTCCCTGAGCTACAATCATTAGCATATAGATGTCTCTAAGTGTTAATTTCTGTTTTCACTGAATGAATGTAATTTAAAATGAGGCCCTTTCAAATCGGTTAACTTTGGCCATTTAAGAAAGATAAGAAAAACGGACTCAAGCACGAACGCCAGCAAAACCTGGTTCTTAAGGATAAATATATGTGACTGTTTAAGAGACTCCATTGCCACATGCTGCAAACGATAGAAATTCAGGAAAATTATGCGAAAAGGTGGGTGATGGGATTAAAGTCCTACCAGTAGGTGATAGAATCCATTAATAGGGATAACAAAAAAGAAGGGTTATTTTATAGTTCATTTTTAAAGAGAGTTGAAAAACCAGCCTAGAAATTAGAGTGGTGCAATTAGTTTTATACCTAGAGCAAATCTCATTGAATTTCTTCTCTTTCAGTTTTATGCAACAAAGAAGGAATAATTTAGGAGCTGATCCATCTCCTAAATTAATGAATCGTATACCAACTGTCATCTTCAGGTGGATCAAGCTCAGGAGTGTTTTGAAGTTCTCATTTTAAAATAACCCAATACATGTACAGTATGATGTACCATGAACCTCTGACACAGCTGTCCACCCAGGCATGCCACCTGCCCTAAGAAAAGAGGGTTTCTCTTCAGCAGGTTTCTGGCATATACACACCATATAACACATTTAATAAATGACATAGAATATTTGTATTTAAACGTCTCATTCTCCACCACAAAATCGTCGTCACCAGAACATAACTTTCCTGAGATTAGATTTTCCTCCAGAGTGATCCTTTCTTGCTTCAATGTTTTTAATTCATGGGAGAGAAATAAAGAAACAGCCAATCAACTTCAATGTTGGAGAACATGTTTTCTTGCAATAAACATGAAATTTGGAAAAGTAAGTTATCCTTACTACATAGAAATTCCACCTGTTCTGGCAAAGCTTACAAGGCTTTTGATTATATTTAATTTGCACATACTGAAATGATCATTGCCATATTTTAGTGAAGTCTTCAGAAAACATGTTTGCTCTGAACATACCAGGATCTGGTAAAGTCAAACCCAAGCCATACCATTTCCTTGGCAGCAGGAAATCCCTCAGATGTGACAGGTACTACAAAGGAAATCAGAAAAACCACTCTTTGTTTTTACCTATAAAGGATATCATTATATTAGGGAAGGACACAGTGCAATGATCAGAAAGTCAAAAATAGCAATCAGTAAGAGGCGAATAGTGCCTTGTGAGAAAGAGAGCAGCAGCAGCCAGAAGACTGAGTCTGACAGATAAAATTGAAAGTCAGATCATGCATACATAAAAAATACAATTCAAAAAAATCCCCCAAACCCTCGTTCTACATTCTTGTTCATCAGAGATTAATGGTGATGTCCTTCTAAGTTATTTCTTTCTGCCACTTCTACAAGTTGTTAAGTCTACTGAAGATTTGTATTGTAGAGTATATCTAATGGATTGGCCAAGAGAAAAGTCAGTATTTTTCCTTATGTACAATTTTTATCTTGTTCCCTACTTTATAATCAAACCTAACTAATTATATTGAATTAGGATTTACTTTGCAAAGCCACAGAATATCATGAGTTGGAACGGGCTCATAAGAATCATCAAGCCTAGCTTCCAGTTCTGCACAGGAGAGCCTGTTTCAGTGCCCAATCGCCCTCTGGGTGAAGAACCTCTTTCTAATATCTAACCTAAACCTTCCTTGACACAACTTCAGGCCATCCCCTTGGGTCCTGTCTCTGGTCACCAGGGAGAGATCACCGCCTGCACTTACCCTCCTGAGGAAGCTGTAGACCACAATGAAGTCTCCCATGTCCAGGCTGAACAGACCAAGTGACCTCAGCCACTCCTCATACGGCTTCCCCTGCAGACCCTTCACCATCCTCATAGCCCTCCTCTGGACACTCTCTAATAGATTTATATCTTTCGTATATTATGGCACCCAAAACTGCACAAAAGACTTGAGGTGAGTCCACACTAGCACAGAGTAGAGCAGGACAGTCACCTCCTTCGACCAGCTGGCAATGCTGTGCTTGATGCACCCCAGGACATGGTTGGCCCTTTGCTGACTCATATTCCAGTTGCTGTTGACCAGGACCCCCAGATCCCACTTTGTGGGGCTGCTCTCCAGCCTCTCATTCCCCAGTCTGTAATGTACACCCAGGGTTACCCCATCCCAGGTGCAGAATCCAGTACTTGCCTTGTTAAAGTTCATACAGTTGGTGACTGCCCAGCCCCCTCATTTGTCAAGATCTCTCTGCCTTCAAGGGAATCAACAGTTCCTCCCAATTTAATGTCATCAGCAGATTTAATATACCTTTGAGTCATACACCCAAGTCAACATTCAGCGAGAGAGGAAATAGTGCATTAAACAAGCACTGACAATTACACATGGGTGCAGAGTACTGTTTTGAGTTCAAATGAAGCTGTCTTCCTGAGAAAGGTAACATCAGTGCAAACTTTCCCCTCTAAATACTTTATACAGTGTGTCAAGATCAGTCCTCTTGCCTCAGCCTTCCCTCTCCTCTCCCAACAGCCAAAAGACAGGCCAGCTGATGTCAGCTGTAGTATGGATCCAAGACTATTTGGACTTGGATTAAGACCAGCAACATGGTATATGAAATAAACTGAACAGATGGTAAGAACATTCAGCTTTGATATTCTTTTTTACCCCAGTCACTTTTCTGCATCAGATTTGCTTGAGATATGCTGATTATGCAAACCCTGAAAATGAGCTTTATCCTCCTCAGATAAATATACATACATTATGCAATCTAATATTGCAACAGCAAAAATCTAAGCAGGCCAACCCCTAGCTGATATTACTATGAATGGTTGCTAATAAATCTAGCATGTTTGAATAAGTCACGCAGTGGCACTGCAGGTACTCCAGTCTCTGGTGTTGGTTATGAATGGGCCGCAGAGGGACGGATTTCCCACCCACAGAATTCTTTATAAGATTTCCCAAATTTACACTGTGTGTGAACACTATCTACAGTGCATATTGGCTTCAACAGCCCTGTTCTACAGATAAGAAGCATTTATGTGTAAAAGGCCAAGTGGAAGTTATGAAGTCACCTTCCACAGTCACAAGCCTATCTATGCCATCATCCATTGTCCAGTGGTACATGCAAATTCTGAATTAAGACTTCTATTTTGGCTTCTAATCTTAAAGATATTCAGGAAAAGCATTTACTGTCATTTACATCCCTGAAATTCTATTTTGCTTCATAAGCTCTGCCACATATGGTTTCCCATACAGTTTCAAAAAGTTCAATACTTAAATTTCTTCGCATCACCTCTTCCACAGCAGACAATGTAACTGTGTTTTTAGCAGAGCTGTAAATAAAAAAGTGCCATCTTATTCAGTATATTTTGCAAGACTCTTCATATGTAAGTAGAATCCTTGTGTTCTGTTCTTACTGTGTACAAAATATGCACAGTCTTTAGAAATGCAGATAGTCAAAAAAAGAGCCACTAGGGAAACAAAGTAATAACATTAGCTAATGCCACACAGTAATGTTTATTTAACAAATCTGTGTTGCATGCCTGACATTTCCCCTGGCATCAATTTATTTTGTTTTGCTTTTCTCTGATAGCAGCACAAATGCATTTAAAATGTAAACTTATTTTACACCTACCAAAGTGTATACACAATATAATAAAAACATATACGTCTTTTTTAATATCTTATGGGAATACATACTGGAGATGTGCAGAAAGCCCAGCCGCCAAAGTAAACTATCTAGATTACGGAAAATGTTCATTTTTAGCTTTTCCAATAGCTACTAAAACTGCAATTGTCAGTGCACTGTACATCACTGCATTATGTTATTTATAAAGTGCCACAATGTGACAAAATGATGCTATCCATCAGGATCCAATCTTAACTGAAAGTGGCAGGGGAAGTGGAGTGGATGGAAAGATATCTTTGCAGACCATTCAAACTGGCAGTTTGGAATAGTTAGAAGTGGCAATTTTCAGAAGTTTAATTTACTGGTCATTTGTAAAAGTGTACACAAATGATTCTATGAACCAAATTAGAAACAAAGTTTCTACTTTCAAACTTCTCTTTAATCAAGCTGTCTCTTGCCCCCTTTCCTTCCAGACGAAGTTCATACTGTTTCATTCATGCCACTCCTGCTTTCTTTATCAGCTCTTCTTTTCAGGATCAGTACTTTCTTGACTTAGAAAGCCAGACCAGCTAGTTGCCTCCAACAAACCCTCTTTAATTTCCCTTTTCCTTGTTGTGCAACCATGTCTTATCTTTGCTCTCTCACCGGACCTTTTCAGAACACTGAAATTCTCAATTATATGTCTTCTAAAATATTCAAGACAACACCAGTGATAACACTGGACAACACATCAAGCAGGATGACATAATCTCTCTTGTGTATACCAACATGCTACTTCTGCAGTAATTATTTTTTTTTTAATGGGAAAAATAAAGAAATGTCATTAAACTCAAAGTAATGGGAAAGAATAACCCTGAGGCATTCATATTCAATGATTGGTCAGAATGTAGAAACTACCACTATGAAAACATCAGTTCAACGCTCAGAGGGCAGGAAAAATTAGAGTATTAGAAACTGAAGAGAAAAAAAGGGGAAAAAATCCACAGAAAAACAATATAAAAATATTATGCAGCTTTGCAAATCCAAACAAACACAGACATTTCACTTTAAATGCAGCTCTGATAACCTCATTAAAGAGCCAAGAGGAATACAGAAAACATTCAAGATGGAGGCAGTTCAACTCTTCAACTAGTCTCTTTCCCAGCAAAGGAGAGTTTCACCCATGTTATAAAGTAACAATTGCTGAGGTAAAGGTGATGATGCATCTGCACCTGCTCACCACTTGTTGCCTATAAACACCTGGGAAACAGATCAAACAGCGTGTTTAAAAAGTCACAAAGAATTTCATCCATATAATGAGAAGTGCTACTCTTTGCCTGAGACAAGGTGGAAGTGAAGAGCATAAATGGGACCAAACAGCTGCCAATAGTTCATGGTCCAATAGTAACTAAATAAGGACAAGATGCAGCCCACTCTAAGAAGGTCTCTACTGACAGACTGGTTGCAAAAGGAGGCACAAAAAGGAGGGTTCTTTCTTATAGTTCTTATATCCTGTTCCTTCTAACAGCATTTAAAATTGAGTACTGGCACGAAGAGAATATTGAGTCCATTTGACTTAAGTTAATTTGGAGACATTACCAAAAATCATAAGGCTGATTTATCCTACCCAGAATTTTGGGATGAGGGGAGGAGAAACCCTTACTCTCAAAGTAGCTATTCCCAGAGGCAAAGGGTACTTCTCTTTTCAAATTGTTTAATCTCATTTCTTCAGTGCTCCATTGTGTTTTCTCCCTCTCTCACACAGAACCAGTCAGCTTCCATTTCCACCTCTGACAACCACTAGCAGTTTTCCAGGTACAGGAGCTTGGGGCAGAAGGTTTCACAGGAGAGGGGATACATCAAAATTATTCCTTGATCCAAAGGAAATAATAGCCTTCAACTAATTTGCATAGGCCCATACCTCTAATTATAAGCCAAAGTATTGAGGAATTGAAAACCAAAAGTGACTGGAAAAGGAGGTTTAACATGGAACTGTACACATCTAGGTAGTTTTGACTAGACTATGAAATTAATACTACAAGGTTCATGTTTTGTAAACTATCCTTAAGAAAAGGGGCCTAGATATAGAAGCTATTTTATAACATAGAAATCTTACTGCTATTATTGCCTCAGCAGAATCTGGAAGGATATGCTAGGATATGCTGCCATATGGTCCTACTTGCTCAGTTTCCCAGCTCCATCTATTTTCTTCTCCAATACAAGAGCAGCTTGTTTTGCATTAAAAAAAAAAAAAAAAGAAAACCTCCGAACAATTAAGTGAAAAGGTATTAGTTTACACATCACTTAAAAAATCTGTTAGCCCATATAAAAATATCACTGGTTACTTATTTGACTGATAACTCCTGCACCTGGCACACAAAAGAATGTTAACTCTTACTCAAAATGATAATATGTTTTGCATTACAAAAAAAAAAAGTCTGTACACAATAATAGTCACAGCTGGAGGCCATTAAATGTACTAATATTCCATCAATGTATTTGGTACACTGCTATGCTGTGTCAGTATGTACACAGTGCATAGGTTATACATCAGAATATTTCCTGCTAGGTATGAGTAGTCTAATTCTTGAAAAAGTTCAAGGAATTATTTTTGAGTCTGCCATCTTAAACAGTTTAATGCTAATGTTTGGTAAAAAGCAAATAACTGAAAGCACACTTCCTTCTCTGACCTCAGTGTACCGCACCAGCATGATTCTTTCACGTCTATCACCAAAATCAACAGTGAGTGAATTGGCAAATATGTCAGTTTTGAAGTGGAAGACACCTTCGGTGTCAGGCACCTAGTTCTTTGGCACTCTTTTCCACAGTTTCATGTACTCTTGCTCTCTATTACCCTGCAGAAAACTGCAGTTCATCTTGCTCAGTCAACAGATGAAAACTGAAAATCTTACACAAGTAAAAAATTTTAGTCACTATACTTATTCCTCATTCATCAGCATGACACGATGAGCCTTTTTTTTCCTTCTAAAGGTGTTTTTTCCAGCACAAACACCAGGCAACGCAGAGGTGTTTATGTCAGTCTAATGTGTTACTGGCTGTAGGCTACATTGCTTCATTTCTCATCTTCAGTGACAGTGCTGTTTATCCTCATACAGCATCAATCTAGTCCTTTCTCTGCCACAATTGTTTTTTCCAACCTCTTAGTTGCCCTTGTCTAGATCTGTAATTGGCTCTATCCCAAACTCAAAACCTTGGGCAGTTACAATCAACATTTCCTATTGGAAGCCCATGGCATAGTCATTTTTGAAGTGATTTTTCAAGTGCTAGCTGTAGACAATGTACAAAAGCCACTACTTTTTGAAGCCCCACTTTTTCTTGGGTTTCTACTATATAAAACATCTCCTATGCATAAAATCATAGAATATGCTAAATTGGAAGGGCTCCTCAGGATCACTGAGTCCAACTCCTGACCCTGCACAGGACATCTCAAGAGTCACACCATGTGCCTGAGAGTATTGTCCAAACACTTCTTGAACTCTGTCAGGCTTGGTGCTGTGACCACTTCCCTGGGGAGCCTGTTCCAGTGCCCAACCACTCTCTGTGAGAAAAACTTTTTCCTGATATCCAACCTAAACCCTCCCCAGCTCAGCTTCAGAGTTCCTAGAGTTCCTCAGTTCAGTTCCTAGAGTCCTATCGCTGGTCACGAGAGTGAAGAGATCAATTCCTGCCCCTCCTCTTCCCCTCATGCGGAAGCTGAAGATCACAATGAGGTCTTTGTTCAGTCTCCTCTTTTCCAGGCTCAACAAACCAAGTGCCCTCAACCACTCCTCATACAGCCTCCCCTCCAGACCCTTCACCATCCTTGTGGCCCTCCTTTGGATACTCTCTAACTTGGATGCAACAAGGTTTGGGTTTGTTTTTGTATTACTGAACACCTAAAACAACAACAAAAAAGTTCTTTATATACACTAATACCAGGGGTTGTTTCCCTGCCCTGTTTATATCAAAGACACCAGAATGTGTTAAAAATCATAAAATTAAGGCAGAAGTCTAATTCAATACACAGGAAAGCAGTAATACCCAGAGACTGACTGAGAAATGCTACTGACATGATTTAGATAATCAATTTACTCTTATTTCTCTTCCCACTACCTACAAATAACATATAGTATAATGAGAGATGAAAATCTGTTTGCAACTAATTAGAGATAAAGAAGTACTTTGCACAAACAGAGTCTCCTTTACCAGATGGTTTCCACTAATATTCACTAATAAAAAGCCTGTTTGAGGAAACTTATATTTACTTAGATTGGAAGAGGCAAGAAACAGCACAACTATGTCAGCAATTAATTTAATTAGAAAGATTCTGTGTCAGTACTGTCCGGGAACTCTTTAGCTTTTACAACTACCTTTACTCCATGCAGATTTATTTTCTGCAGTGCAAAATACCTGACAACCTTTTTGTAGCAAAACTCTATTTTCTGGCAGTTAAGTCTTAAGTGGAGTCCTATCAACATATGAACATGCAGGTATTAATGTGAGTCCTTATGGATTCAACTCAGAGTTCTACCTCAGTCTTTCATTTATCATCAAAGTAAACATACTATCTACCTATCAAAACTTTTGAACCACTATACTGACAGAAGTCGGTCAACATATCAAAATCTCTCATAAATACTATTTGTATTGGCAAGGTATTATCTCAAGTGTCATGAAATTATTTTTGGCATCAGTTCTTTGTCTTTCCTATTCCTTATTACATCACCACCCCGACAGAAAGTCAGAGGAATATATTTTTTGTGAAAACTATTTTAATTCAAATAGTAGAGAAAACAACACAGTGCTGGCCATTTGTCAGATCTAACGTATAAGCATGCACTCCCTTCTCAAGCAAACAAATTACCACCACTTGAAACCTGGAAGCTATTAGCTATATATGACAAAATACAAGTAACTAGACTGTACACACATTTTGGATATGAACAGTAACCATAAAAGATACCTACCTACTCAAAAAAAAAAAAAGACCACCTCCCTTCAAAAAAAAATTTCAAAAAATAAAAATAAAATTAGAACAGACGAAGTGAATCCTTCTTCTTCCTTTCCAGTGAGAAAACAAACCTGAGGTCAGGACTGATTGTTTCTTTTGCCTCAGAGTCTGCATCCACAGGCAGAATACTCAAGTTTCTCTCCATACCAATTACATTTATCCAAACTTCATTAATATGAACTCTGTACTTCACTGAAACCAACTTAAATATGTGTGTACCTTGGTGACAGAAGGTTACTGAAAGAAGAGGCTTTTTGAGATGATCTTGTGCTATCTGTGAAGACTCTGTTATATGTCCAGGTACAGCACAAATAGAACAAGAAAACCAGTTCACTAAATCTAGTGGTAGAGCCAAGAGACTTAAAACTTGCATCATGACTCCTGGGAACTCCCAAATTTCCTTGCCAGGATAATGTACAGAAGTGCAATTTATGGACAGGTGACTTTGTTTAAAATTAAAAAGAATGGAATTATTCAGCTTATTTGAAACTTTGAGCCTTTATGTAATGTGTGCATTTTTAAAAATAATCATTGGCATTATGAAGTTTGTGACATCATGAAAGACTCCATACAGTACTTTTTAAACTGTCCCAGTTATATATGAAAAGAAACTATAAAAATCAGAATGAATGAACAATTCTTAAATTAGTACAAGGGCAGAGCAACAGCTTTTTTCAAAAATGGCTTTTATGCTGAACATGTTTGCAGTTTTCAGATTTACGGGTGTAGCTGTCAACATGTACATTCACTTTTAGAATATCGTCCTGGCTTAATGAGGACTCCTGGAATGATTTCCTTTAATAAAAAGTTAACATGCTTACATATGTGGTTTCCACCTTTCTGCCTTTTTTTTTTTTGTAAATATCTATGCTACTTTTCAGTGGAGATATCTCAGCAAAGTTTACTTTTTAACTTCACAGCACATTCAACTACTTTAACACTTCAAAGTCAGCTTCCAATGAAACTTTCAAGTAACAAGTAACAATTGCCAAAGCTAAGTCTTAAAAAGTATAGATGCATATCTTCAGCATAAGAAACCTGAAAAGTCACAAGACATTGCATTTTAATTACAGCTTCATGCCATCAGCAAATGATACCATATTACTAAATAGAAATAAGATTTCTTATCAGTCTCTCCACCTTTGCTCAAGCCTCATAATTGCAGCCCATACAATCTGTATCTCTCATTTCTTTGTCTCACTATCTTTCCACCTGCCTCCAATTTATGCTGTTTCTGTTGTTTCTGTTAGGCAGAGCATAAGTTTAGACTCAAGTAACAAACACACCCCGGAACAAAATCTCCCCTACAACATCAGGCTGCCAAGTGATGAGCTGAGAATTATCCAGTAAAAATACCAGTGATTCACTAGCTCAGAATTGCTCTGTGACACTCAACAGGTGACTAACAGAGTTTATGGGAATTTTCAGACTGCAAAAATGCCTCACAACTATGGGTCAGACAGACTCCCCCCCTGCCCCAAGCAGCTGAAGTAGCTGTCCTTTTCTAATGCATTCTATTTCATCTTGTCATTTACTTGTCCACTTTTCAGGGCTTTCAGGGTTCCAACTGCCACAGATCACTTGGCTAAGCTGCCGTAGTTCTCCAACTTTTACTTGGAGCTTGTTTCCTCCAGATTCCTCATCATCACTGTTCTCTTCTTCAGAAGATTTTCTTTTTTCCTTCTCTCAAGCTGCCTACAACCAGTCTGATATACTATAAAGGCAAATCGCTGCAGAGATGGTCAATTACCTCAAAACTGATTTTTTTTTTGTCTATATATCCTAATATAGCAGAATTCTCCCCCACACACTCACATTTATTTGTGATGAGCCTGTATAACATCAAATACATCTTTCTCCTACTGTTACAACTTGGAAAGCATCCTGAACAATACATGTACATGCATCCATTAAGTATCATGCTTTCACACCAGATTCAGCAACTGTAGTTACAGAACCAGTGCTGCTTCCAGATTACATAAAAAACTTGTTCAGAGAACTACAAACCCCTATCCTATAGAATAATTTCTAGTAAAATACATAGCCAACAAAAATACTTGAGATTCATTTCTGCAAGTAATAAAAATATAATCTAGAAAGAATTGTATACAGAGGGAAATAAAAGTTGAAAGCCTAGAAGAATATCAATAGTTAACACTCTTGCAACTCCTTGGATAAACATGATGGTAAAAGCATCTTCATTCTTCCCTGTGTTTCTAAATCCATGCTGAGTGATATGGCCTTATTTCAAGTTGAAGTAGGAGCAGAAGTGGAACACACATTCCTGCAGACAAATAAGCATTTCACTTCATTACAGAACAACCTAGAATTCATTCGCTGCAAACTTGTATTATCTTGAGCAAAGGAGTAATACAATTCAGCTGTACTTCTTTGCCATGGGGAGGTCCTTATAAGCACCACCTGCACTGCTGGTACTCTGAATTAGCATATTAGTTTTATTTCTAGCCAAGAAACAAAAATAGATCATTCCCTAATCTACATTGCTGAGGAATAAGGAAATTTTTCTTCAAAAGTATCATACATCTTACACTTTCACAAGGCCGAGGCCACTTCAAATATAGATTCCTACTGCAAAATCTTTCTTTAAGGAGGGCTCAGTGCTGGCCCAGGAGAGGTTTGGTGGGGGGGGGTTGTATGTTCTGTTTTGTTTTTTTGGTTTTGTGTTTTGGGTTTTTTTTTGGGGGGGGGGTTTGTTTTGGTTTTTTGTTATACACACAATACAGGATAATAAGTGTAAATAGCAGTATCAATGTACAAGAGAAAAGCATTCTTAATTTTTAATTCAACTTCATATACTGCTCTTCATTTACCTCAAAAATAGAGATGGATATTGTTCAGTCACAGTGAACCCAGTGACCACAGTCCATCATTAAATATAATATCAGCTACAATTTCCACTTCAGCACCAATTGAAGTATCACCTTATTACACTTTGTGAATTTCCACAAGCCCTCCAAGTTATTTTTGACATCTTTGACTCTGATCCTGCCAACACTTACACACATTATCTTAAGCATACTGAAATCCATACCATTATGCACAGCACACAAAGAAGTACATGCATAATTTCAGAAATGAGGACTCGATTAATTGTTCAGTACAGAAGCAAACCCCTTCAGATGTGATGTGTACAGGTTAGGGGAAAAAAAAATACCATATCTATTGTTGTTCCAAGTGTTAGCATCTTTTAAAATTTTCTCCATACCCTTCCACCCTCCTACACATATCACCTCCTTTACATTCTCCTTAAATGCCTAAAAATAACTAGCTATGCATATGGTTTGAGCACCACAGCCCTATACCATGTAACTGGGGAGAAAGTATTTTAGTTTGCATAGTTGACCTCACATCCATCATCAGAAGATATTTTTCCATGAGTTATCTTCCAGAACTTAAACATTTAGCATAGGCTGTAGATTTGGCAATTGCAGACTTCCGCACACTTCAGAGAAAAAAAAACACAGCAACTTTTTTGTTTGTTAAAAATCCCCAAAACTGCAAATAAACAAAACAAACAACAAGAAAATCAAATTTGTGAAAGTTTCATGTGTTTTTTCTCCCTCCTGCATTGTAAAGAGTTTTCAAGTCATATATTTCATTTCCCTCAGTTTAGGGATTTTTTTTCATTTTAGAAAGTTTTCACTGACATTAAAAACCAGTCTAAACTTATGATCTCACTTAGCAGCATGTCATACTACACCATATTCAGGAATCCAAGACTACGGACGTCTTTGTTTAGCCTCAGTCACAATGAGAAAAGCAGCAAACACCTCAGTCAATGTGCTCTCAATTTTTTCCTACCAACAAGCTTACCCTAGTTATTGCTCTTTCCTCTGCTCCTTCCCTTTCCCTAAGTAGACAGATGGTATTGTAGAAGGGGAAGCTGATGTATCTTTATCAAAAGTGGTGTTTTGACTTAGAGCAAGAAAAGAACAAGGTAAGTTGTACATCTGAGTCAATGTGTGCCCAAGGGTACTAGAGAAATGCTTCCAGAGACTCTTCCTTCTGCTAAGGAAGTTCCTAGGTCACAGTCTCAATTTCTCACCATCAGAGGCTCACCTTCTATTTTACCTAAAGAACAACCATTTTACTTTATCCTCCACATGACCTCCTAGTCACGTAAGGTCAGTGGTGCTTGCAATACAAACACCATGGTTGGGTCTCAATTCTGTTGCCAACTACAGCCAAGGCAAGAAACACATACTGCACTTCATGGAACTGAAGCTATACTATAGAGCTTAGCAATTTATTCAAAATAAAGACACTCTAATTTATAAAAAGAACAGTTTTAAAAAGGGCAACACAATATGTGCATGACAACCTCCATTCATTGTTTCCCTCTCCCCACCTCAAAGCCCCAGTCTTCACAAAAAAATAAACTTTACTCACTGCTCGAGCCAACCTCAAGGCACACCACACCTCCTCCCAGTACACACCTTCTAGCCAAATACAACACACACTCACTTACTAAGCGAAACTCCTTAACTCTGGCAGCTTTCAGCCGGAGGGGCTCATCAGCCTCACCTGAGGGGCAACTCCTTCCTTTCCATGAGGCAAGGGGCACCACAGCATTTCCTGGGCTGCTGACACCCTCCTTGTCCAGGGCCCCCAGCAGAACCTGGGGCAAGTCCTCACCTTCCTTCCAGCCTCATCCACAGCAACCCCCTCCCACGGGGTGCCTGGGGCCATCAGCCGTGGTCTTTGGTTGCCCTGCACCAAGCAGAGCTGCAAGGAGAGGGGGAGAACGGTGATCTCTGGCTCTCCCCGCTGCAGTGCCTGAGGAACGCCGCCTGCCCACCCCGCGGGGCTCGGCGCACGGGGATTGCGGCCACAGCTCATCCCGCACCTCCCTCGCACACCCGGCCTGCTCCAGCTCCCGGAGCCCCGCCAGGTCTCGTCACCTCCCGAGCCTTCTCCCAGAGGTGCTACAAACCATCTCACACACCAGCACATGTCAAAAGCTGTGCCATGCCAGCACTGTTGGCCGGTGCCAGCCACCTGCACTGCCACGGCCACAGCTGAGGCCGCCACCTTGGCTCTCCACCCTGCCAGGAGGGCTCACTGCTCTCAGGAACGTGGAAGACAAGCAGCCAGGCCCCAGGCCCGCCTTTCTGCTCCGCCTACTCCCTTAAGGGGCAATAAAGTACTTTGTTTTCTTTCCCTCAGGGGAAGGAGGGCAGGCCCATCTCCTCCCGAGCCAATCCTGCAGGTTCAACAGCTCCGGGCTGCTCCCACTCATCCCAGGCTCTGGAGGGTCTCAGCTTCCCCAGTGTGAGAGTGGAAGGTGTGCTCACCACCCAGCACGCCCCCTCAAAAAACAGTGTGGGGGACAACCCCCCTTTCACAAACTTCACCTGCATTGGCCACATTGCCCCACAGTTCCCTGTGGCATTAATGCACATGTACCTTCCTTGACATGGAAACCCTGGGGCTCCTCACATGCCTAAAATCCAAAGCTCAAATGTTGTAGAAACTGCATCTTGATATGGTTTTAACTGTAAAGTTTAGAGGAACTATCTGTATGATCAGCGTTAATCACATCAAGTTCTATTTTGAAAATACAACTCACTAATTGATAAGAGTTTTCCTAAATTGCTTAGAAGATTAATAAAATAATCAACTTAGCAGAGGGGAAGAAAAACCACAAACTATTCCTGTAAGGAAATCACTTTATTGCCTATACATGTGAATGAGCTGTTTTAATGCTCAGGTTCACTGCCTCTTCTGCATTTAATCTCTTCCCTTTTATGTCCTACTCTGATTTTTTTTAAAAGACTTTCAGGCTTTTATAAAATTAATTATACAAATCATTAGTATTAAAAAGGTAATATAATGGTTTCAAGAACAAGCTTCACAGACTATCTGCATATTTAATCATCTCTGCTAATAAATTTTTAATCACTCATTGAGTTCAGGTTCTTGTCTTGAAGCTTAACTTGATAACAAACCTAGCAACTGGTAGAACTAATTGGTACAGAGCAAGTGAATAATTTATAAGAGGAAAAAGCACTGGGTGTTCTGGAGGTGTGCAGAGACCACAAGTCACAGATATTTCTGGGAGGAAGCATGAAAACAGCGGCTGATTACAGGAATTTTGTGATACACTGCTGACATCCAGAGGCCAACAGTCAATACTGTTCACATATGTGAGCCAGGCTGTAAAGCCAGATTCATTAAGTTTTAAATATTCATGCATTTCATTAAAGTTAACATTAATTGCACTACCATACACATTGATTATGCATAGACCATAAGTGTTTAACCTCTGAAAGCTTACAAGTATATTCAAGTAATGGGGTATGTCCCATCTTCGATGATTTCAGTGAAAGCTGCAGCTACAAAGTGGAAATTAGAAATGGAATGCATTACAGTGTGAGTATTAGAACGCTAGTTTGAAATATCAGGACAATAATAAAAAGAGTTATTTGTCTAACTAAACAGAAATGCTGTAAATTGCTTTATATTTTTCTAAACTAAATTAGTAAAGGTAACAAAAGTTACAAATCAGATTTCCTACAGACAAGTGCTAGACTGATTTGCAAGCTATATCTAATAAACAGATATATCTAATAAAGCAGTTAAAACTAATTGGTGACTGGGTATTCTGTTTAGATGAAGATGAGTAGCTTTTACCAATGTAATAACGAAAAAAGACCATTTTCTTGAAATAAGCTGATTTTAACTCTAGACACCTCAAGACTATTGACACTACATACTAGAGACACCTCAAGACTATTGACACTACATACTAATTCAACCCCCAAGGGAAGCACAAAATGCTACAATTCTTAAACCAGGATGTAACAGACATTTGACACAAATTCAATTATCCTTGAAAGATACCACTTGTAGTTAGTTACATACATAATCCTCTTTTATTTAATGGGTTAAAGCTCTCTTTCAAAACATTTAGTTGGATGACTTTAAGACTTACTACATTTCAAAAAATTCATTAAGTGACTTAATAAGATTGTTAAGTAAAAACACTCAGAAGTTTAAAAATGTCATTTAATGCTGTCCCTGTAACCTTAATTCTGGCCATGTATGTATATGCGTTATGAAAGCAGTGAATTAACTTTTAATCTCCTTTGAGCCAAGAAGATTTTAAGATTTGAAACCAAGGCACAAAGGCCATGCCAACAAATACAATGCTGAGCTTTAGCACAATCTCTGAACTAGCTCACATCTCGCAGTGCATACCCCTGCAGGGCTAATTACCCCAGATAGCAAGCTGGACTCCAGCAGTTACGCTGCTTCCAGTACCTCTTCATGGCAAGCTCAGTTCTCTCTTCCTGGCACTGCACTACACAGACACACTCCCAGAACGGAAAATTTGAATTCTGAAGAAAGCATGAAAAGTTTTTCAAATACCGTGCTTCAAACTAGGTGTTCTGGCACTGATTTTCCATCAAGTTAAGGTAAAAACATAGCAGTTCTTAAAGTAAAAAAACCCGAAAAAACCTTTTGCGGATAATACCAGTTTCTACAGTCATTTTTTGGGAAAAAAAAAAAAAAAAATCTATCAACACTCCATGAGGTAGATATAACATTGTCCATATTTTGTAGAGCAAACGTTGGAGACAGATAGATTGGCTTTCCCGAAATAGTACTGATTACTCCCTGAGCTGTTAACAACTCCTGATTAGCCAATTCTCTTTGAGAAGGTGAGCACCAAAGTGTAGTATTCCTAATTAGAAGCGACAGTTAACACAGTGAAATTCTGTTTAAATAGCATTGCCTACACCCTGAAAGAACTCTGTGGTCAGAAATATCCTGGGCGATCTCACTAGAATTCCTTGCTGCTTTTCCTTACAAGAAAATATTGGTTTCTAGCAAGTATCTTTCAAGTGACATAGCAACCACTTGTACCATTTACGACATTTGGAAGTAGTCTGGGATATTATAATATTGGGGCTTTTGAGGGGCAGTATTTGGGGTTTTTTTTAACACATTAAGACTACCTCCTTCATGCTTCTTTCTTCAGTAACATTTAGACAAGGAGGTAGCCTAGATTTTATTAGTTTTACTTACTTGGTTTTTTCTGGCATAGTCACAAATAATCACAGAGTTCAGGAAAGGTATGCACATTCATATAAAAGAGATAATATATTCTCAGCAACATTTCTGTTTAGATTTTAATTAAGAGAACTGTCAAAATGCAGGAAGCAACGCTTTGCAGAGTAAGAAATTTTGAAACTTAAAAATTTTCAAATGTCCATATCCAATGCTTATTAAGAAATTACTTGGGTTTGGGGGGGTTACTTATTTCAGTTTAGTTTTGGTGGCGTTTTTTTTCAATTTCACTTGTGAAAGTAGAAAAGCAGGCAAAGCCTCTCGATGGTTGATATCTCTCCACTGTGTCACAAATGTGACATAATACCTACACTCTCTTTTCTTTTCTGATGGGTCCAAAGGTGACAAGTTTATAGAAAGTTTCTCATTCTATATCAATACCCAAAGTAACACTACCTGAAAAGTAATCACATTATTGAAGTGAATCTGAAGAGACTTTAATTAAAATGGTATTTTTTTGTTAAGTACAATTTGAACTTTTACTTGAGGTTTAAGAGTTAAATTTATTAGACTGTAAAGAGTTTTACAAGGCATTCCTAATGTAATGAGCTTAGGCACCACATATGTTGCATCTTTGGTACACATTAGGAAAAGTAGCTTTTTTAATGAGCTTTAAAGACTGCATATGCATACCAGAGGAAAAGGTCAGTGATGTGTGGATCAAGTTGGTAAATTAAGTATCACAGTATTATGTTATTATGCCTGCCTTCCACAGACACACAATAACAAAACCATAGGCTATAGTTACATACTATTCCTATGCTTCCATCTACATGGCCTTGTCAGCTTACACACACTGGCATTGCTGTGCCTCGGGTCCAACTCACTCCATCCCTTGCCCAGGCCTCCTTTACCTTCTCTGCCCAGCAGCTCCTGCAGCAGAACAGATGGTGTGCCTGACAGTCAGAGAACCCAAGCAAACACAGGAAGGGGGGCTGGATTCAGTGTGATGGCCCATCTCCAAATACCACCTTTTACTCCAGCTTTTGCCTCACACAGAGATACCCAGGACAACGTCCTGAACCCTCATAACAAGATCAAATCTCTTGGACAGCAAAGCATCAGGACAGGGATGCCTCTTTCAGTCCAGGCCCCACTTGAGTTTTTGTTCAAGGATGGAGCAGTATCTTCTCTCTTTCTATCTCTATTTCTCTATCTATCTTTTCACAGATATCAAAAGTATTTCTAAGGCTATGATCCCAAATTTGACTTGCTCTACCATCTCATTTCCTTTTAGTTGGAACATTAGATACTTGGTAATCTGCAAAGACTGGTTGACTGGTAGCTATACTGACATTTTTATTTTGTGTTAAATAATAAGCTAGGAACTAACTGCAAATACACTTTCACATGGTTTTCAGCAGAGTCAAGTCCACTGAATTTACTTTTATTTGCAAGTACTGTAAATATTGTTAATTTGCAAATATTGTGACATTACCTTTATTTTTAAAGGGCAACTGAAGTTGATTCCTTCCTTAACTGTGAACCCACAGTACTTAATAGGTCTCTCCCTCTCTCTGTGTCAGAAAATATAGGTATGCACTAAACCATGTTATGCACTACATAATAATTTATGCATGTTTATACATTCCACAGCCAAGTAAGTGACACTCCAGCTATGTACAAAGACATAGATTTAGTCATTAGAGAAAAAAATCCTTTAAAATATTACAATAATAATAGCACAACTCAATACAACTGAGCAGTTATAAGTGGTTTTAATGATTTTTCACTTTTTGGATATAATAATCCTCAAAGTAGCATTCAAAAATATAGTGCAAAATATTTATTCATTTTATTTACAAATAAAATGTGCAGTTCAGCTTCTTAACCTCACCACAGTAAATGTTATTCTTCTATGTGATGAACAGAAATTATGAGAAACATTTATAGAGACAAAAAGTTAATTTTAAACCTAAGAACAAAGATCTTTCTTCAGTTGTATTTTTGTAGGAGATAGACAATATTTTTCAAAACTGTTTTCAGTTGAAAAAAAACCCAAAGTACAAGACAACACTAAAGAATTACATAGGAAAGAATGTTTTTTTAAAACCATAAAGTTACTTTTGCTGTGACAATCACAAAGCAAAGTTCTTATCTATATAGAATATAAATTTTTTTTTGCAGCTTAAACATAGAATCTTTACAATGTAACGCTTTCCCCCCCCTTTTTGCTATACAAATTGCCTCTAGGGGAAAAGTATTCTAGTATCTTCCTTTCCCTCTGATGAAACAACAGATGCTTTGGTTAAAGAGCAATTCGTGCGCAATAGTGTTTTAACTTGCAAGGCAGAACTCCTTTATTAAGTTGGTAGAATTCCACTAGCTGGATGAGATCAGTAAATCTGGTATGACCATCATCAAGGGTATAGAATAGCTTCCCATCATCTTCCAACTGTAAAAATGAAAAAAAAAAACAACAAGATTCAATAAAATCCTCTTTTGCTATGGTATCTCTTCCTGATTGGAATACTTGTTTCAGAAGTGTTCTTATAGACCAATATATTCATAATATTACAGCTACTTGAAAGAAGGAAAAATACAGTGATCATTCAAACCAACATCAAAAATAAACAACGGAAAAATCCTGCATTTTTTAACCTCAAGTACACACCTAAAAGAAAAGAACAGTAAAATAAGTATAGGAACATTCTTTCTGCATGAACAATGCTACGCCATGCTTTGGAATGATAGCTAGAGTTAATATGAACTCTGAGTTTTTACAGAGTGACACAAACCAACCAAGTTTGAAGTTAGTCATAGATTCCAACCTTTGCTCCCTTCACATAAGGTTTGATGAGGCTACACACTAGTGCACTGGGGTGTGCTGGATGGTATCAGCTGCACAAGACACTGCCCATCACAAAAGTACATGCTTGATTTAGTAGTATGTTTTTTGCTGTAGGAGAAAAAAATTGCTGCAGTTCCAAATGCATGTATTAGCACAGGTACAGGAGTGAAAAGAAACTTCAAAAGACACTTAGAAAGATTCTTTCTGACTTGCAGATGCTTAAGAATTTACAGTCAGTATTTTCCTATTCTAAGTTACTCAATGTTAGCTGTTGCACAATTAGGACTGTGCTACTGGCTATATAATTTTTTGATTTATTTCCTCTACTGCTGATATCTCTAATATCAAGGAGCTTTAGTGCAAAACCGACTAATTAATATTCTTGTAAATAGAGGGGAAAAAACTTCTTAAACTATTTTTAAAAAGAAAAGGGAAAAAAGATACTTTACAAGATTGATAGAGTAGTGAACAGAAGATGTTGAAGTAGGACTAGCATAGAGTAGCAGATGGTGTGCTAGGGAAAGATGCAACTACCCTACTTGAGTACAGGGGAAGGGAGAAGATATAATTAGCTCTGCTACCTGTAATTATGATTTCTTGTCTTCAAGCAGCTGTTGAACTGCTTATGACTCATGGTTATTCTACCCCTTTCCACCATGTCTGGAAGTAGTTTGTAATTTCTTTATTCTCAGACTTTGGTCAAACACTGCTAGTTAAGGAATTACCGATGTGTCCATGTGTAAATTCCTGTGCTCCAGCCAAGAACCTGAAAATGGATTATCATTCATTGGGCTTTCCTTATGCATGCAATTTTCCTGCCAACAGACAGTAGACAAGGAAGAGTTAACAACTCAAATGTCTAGTTTCCTCCTCCAAGTTAGTTCCAAACCTTGAAATGAATACCAGACAGATTGCTAATTCTAAAGCTATCAATATTTTGAAAAAGCAAAAACTCATATCAAAGTTATGCTGCCCAGGAACCTAACACCTTCTGCAAGCTAAGAAGGCTCTTCTGAGAGAACATTTATTGGAAAAAGACAGTCCTAGAACTGTGTATCAGTTCTACTTTTTTTTATATGTACTACAGAAGAGCTAATTTAGGGATAGACTACACTGAAGTTAACTTGTATAAACGCAGAGTATAAAGGCTGAAAAACACAGTAAAGGATCCTGAACGTATCCCAAAGGTTTTCTTTTGAACTTTTTACAATCAATTCACTACCACCCACCTGCAATACCTGTTGCACAGATTACCACTGTTAACACGGGTGAAACTTGAACTAGGTAGGCTGCATGCCCTACCTAAAAGGAGACATTTTTTAAATGCAGTATAATCTGAAGCAACCTAAAATACAAGAGGAAAATAATGCCATTTGTTTATTTACATTTAGTAGGAAAGTTTGTCTTTTCAATGACTGGAAACAGGCAAGAGTTTAGAACAGTGGAACTTGAAATTCAAAGAGGTAACCCTGATCTCCAACTAATAAGCTATGAATTTATTACAGTAATACAAACTGCCTTGTTTCTTAGAAAATAATCACTTCATTTAGATCAGCAGCAACTGGAACCAGAACGTTTCCCTCCTCAAGGAATAATTTTCTGAACTCCTTAAAGAGCACTGTTCTAGCAAAAACAGAGCATGTGTACGTCAAGGTATGGAGAATGCAATGAGGGTACTGAATGCAACTGGAAATTAGCGACAGAAAGGAACTGAAATATGCCTGTGTTTGGGGGACTAACAGCTTCCACACTCACATACTCTCCCTGGACTAAGCTGTTCTCACTATAGATTTTTTTTTTTCTGGCATAGGAGAAATTGCTTTACTTAAAAAGCAATTAAAAAAAAATTCCTTCAAGTAGGACAGGTTCTGCAATGAAGTGGTATAGCTCTTCTCAACCAACAGTATGTTGAAATGTGACCCAAGTATGTAGACAGTTATATCAAAACAAAGAATTCCTGGTTCATCCAAAGATCCCACAACACAGGAGCGAAGTTTTTGCATAATTTTTTGACAGGAAAAAGAGAATCATCCATTTCAGAGAAAACTGAAGATAACTGCAGCTTCCTGCTACATCTGCTCCAAGAGAAGAGAGGGACTATTTCCTGATAGGGAAATAAAAAGCGGTCTCAAATTTGAGAGTTAAATGACATCCTAATAAAGCAGAATCATACACTATTTGTATAGAGTTCAGGAGGTTTTCCAAACCTAACAACAGTTATCCCAAAGTAAATACTAGAATTTACTACAGTCAATAGAAGCACAGAGATGTTACACCTAGGGATTCTTATCACAGATCATATATTGATGCTTACATGGGGGCATACCTCTTTTGGATGAAGGACTCCGCTACTGTCTTCATCTAAACACAACAAAATCCTGGACAGTTCTTTTAACTAAAATGATTCCCTCCTTTTTGCTTCCAAATAATGTTTCCATTTTTTATTCTACAGGAACTTTTTTTAAGGGAGGATATCAGCTACAACCCCTAGGTAAGGCATACAGAAATGTGGTGACTGATCACAGGGGATCAACAGATCAGAAACAAAAAAAATGTGCCACTACACAAATTTCTACTGAGAAACAGCAGAATCTCAGCAGAAACAGCAGAAACTTCAGCAGGAAGAAACATGGACGCTCGAGTATTATGTGGTCTGGAAGAAAGGTTCTCGCAAAGAGAGATGAAAAAGCTATGGGTCTGCTCAGTTACGTCAAGCATCTGTGGCCAAAACACATAATTCTTAAGTGTTTCTCATCTCAACAGAAGCAGCATGTAAAGAATCCTACACAAACCACCTTGTGAGAGAGTGGAAGCAACGGAGAAGGCTGGCTATTCTGTCAGAACTGGACAGTATGTTCGATGAAAACTGATAGAAATATGATTCCAGTTTAAGAAATTTCAGCTTACCTATAAAGTAGATGGACTAAATAAGGATATCAGTGTTTTGGTTTTTTTACAAAATTGTCCCACTGGACAAGACCTGGACATGAATATATCATAACAACATGAATCAAGAACAGGGGTCAACAAAATATGTTTGACTACAAATACCGAAACTATCCTGAACAGATGAGTCAGTGATATAGAGACACACACCGTAGACAGTCCAAAACAGATGACTAAGAAATTGTGCACATACTGAAAAATGAAAAGGCAACATGACCTCTATTAATACATGATTTTCATGCCATCAGAGTTGTTTCTAATCCTGTTGAAATAGAGTTGTCTGTTTTTTCAAGAAACTTTTTTTGGATTTCATACTACTAGTCAAGCTTTAGAACAAATCAAAAGCAAAGATCAAAAATGTTCAAGTCTACTAAAGAATACTAATTATATTTAGTGATACAGGTTTACATCTTCCATAGAACAGCAAAAGAAAAAAACAAACCATCGATACTCTCTCACAGTTATTCAATTGTTTGATTTTACAACTGCATACATAAACTGAAAAAAATTACTTACTGGTACAATTTGAAAATGTTTTATTTTTAATCCGTGACTCAAAGACAATACAAATGTTTTGGGGTTACTTTGGCTATCACGTACCAGGAATACCCTAAAAAGAGATTGAAAATTTTCACAGTAAGATCACTTGAAATCTTTTTGTAAACATCCAGTTAAAACTGTTTGAAATTCATTACAGTAAGTATTAGTGAAAAGCAAAAATAATATCAATTACGTAAGTTAGGCTTTTAATCAGTATTACTTTGCAAATGTGTCACTGGGAATACTTTCTCTTAAATTCTTCACCTTGTCTATTATGTGAAAAACACGCATTCTCAGAATAAATGACACTGTAGGCGTTAGTTTTTACACTGCATAGAATTACAATGCATCTCTTCAGACAGAAAAGCACCCACAAAGTTTGTGCTTTGAACAAAAATTTTTTTGGACTCTGACAGTTATCTACATTGCAAGCATTATAGGGAAACTTCAAAAGGTAGTTAAACAGGAATTTTACAGAAAAGGTCATGAGAGACATATCAGAATGTTTTCTACATCTGGCCAATACTCATAAATGCACACTCACTTCTGCACAGCACCAAAATTCCCACCAGGACATAGTTACATCCTGCTTGCTTTATGAAATCATTATTTAAATCACAACAGTCTCAATGGCCAACAGTGCCACCACAACTAGTTTGCTGATAACTTATTCCAACCAGGACATCCACAAACATAATTTTGCTGTAATTGTGATAAAATAATCTGGTACAGGAAAGGATGATTATCAGTATGAGACAGTTTTCATCAAATCCTCTGGTTTGGAATATCAGCAGAGAACAGTTTGATGGACAGAGGATATACCTGATAGCCAGCTTTGTAGCGCAGAGAGTATGAACTGTTTGCACTGTGCAAGTCTGAAACTGTTGTAGCTAACCAGTGTACCAAAGAAGGGAAATAGAGGGGCAGCCATTGGCAAGCACGCTCCTCTTTCAGGACGCAAAAGAAATGGGCAAGATGGACTTGCAAGTGAGCATTAGTGAACACTTACTTTTGCCCCATCACACACCAGAAATGAGAGCCCAGCTACTATCCATAAAAACAATGGATTTCAGGAAAAGAAAGCCACCAAAGGTTTACAGCGGATTTTCACTGACTATCGGCATGGCTCCAAAGCTCCAATTTCATTCTCAAAGTTTGTAAGAGTTCTACTTTTCCAAAGTAAAAAAATACCTGGAATTAAGAAATTTGTAGTCCGTAATCATTACCATTTCTATCAAAATCCTTATCCAGACTAATTTGGAGCTCTGACAGTAATTCAGTTATTCCAGAGGGATAACTGCCAACTCAGCATACGGCAAGTACAAGCCAGACGTCTCCCTAGCCGCGGGCTCCGAGAGCTGGCTCGCTCTCCCCACCTAGTGGCCTCTCAGCCTCTCCAGGACATGAAGGAAATTGTTCAGAACACAGTTATGATAGATCCTTTGCATCAACCTAAATATTTTATATGTTTGTCGTTAATGACCAACACTTTAGTTTATTCATAAAAATGACACTTTGTAAGAACGTGACAGATATTTGCAGATATCCAAAATGGGGTCTCTACACCCAAATACTGGGATCCATACTAAATGATACACTTGATTAGGATTTATGTTCCCAGTCGCCAGTTCTTTTAAAGTATATTTTCTCACTTTTTTCCTTAACAGCAAAGATAAGCAACATTTCCTCCCCTTCAGATAAAAAAATCTTTACTCTTTCCTAACTTTATAACCATAGACCTACTTTAGTTGTCAAAGAACCTTTAAAAACTTTATTATGAAGAAAGGGTTGTAGTTCACAGAATCTTAGAGATGTCAGCTGGAAGGAGGTTTTTAGACATGCTAGATGACTCCAGTCCACTGCTCCCTAATAAAGTTCCCTGAATCACCAGTTGCATTTTCTCATGGGCCTTTTGGTAATGCTCTTATCCCATTCATCAACCAGATGCTGATAAGTTCGCAATCCTGTTAACCATCTATCACTGAAAAGTCTTCAAACATCCTTTAGAGGGTAAAGTACAAAATCTACAATATTGCTATGTAAACTTCTTTGGGAAAGTTGTTTTTACACCAGAACAGTAGAACCAAAAACTTTATTCCTTCATAGAGTGCCTTAAGATTGTTGCTGTCCTTAATTCTGTTGTTATTGGGTTATCCAAATACTGAGACTACTGTAGATCCTTTATATAATAGTTCCTTTACCTTCTATAAACCACCACAAACAACATATCGGTACATACGGTATTACAGAGGCCCTACTACCTCTGTCATATATGCACGAGAATTCCTTGATTGGGATCACCTTAAAAGGCTCAAGATGGATTATTCTCCCTGCCCCCACTCCCATAACATAGTCTTATTATTCCCATCAGAAATGGCTGTATTTCTGGTCCTAATTCATTCTTTCTGCCCATCCAAAAGCACAGCATTAGTCACATGATGTCATGTATTCATTACCTCATTGTAACTCCTGAATATATATCTGATAGCATATGAGAACCCATAGTACCAATGTTCTAATCAATTCTAGACAGTCCTCACAAGAGTATCACCCTTCCCCAAACCACAGTGCATAACCATGAATAGAGCCAAAAATATCATGTAAACAACACTGTACTAAACTAATGCTAACAAGGTATTCACTTGCTCATTTCAAACCCCATTGCTCTTTACTCGCCAAACCTCCTGGGTTTCATTTACTGCGTAAGAAATACACTGGAAGATCAGCAGGCCTGGAATGACATCCTGCTCAGAAATACATGGGGGATGCATCCCCATGTCATGTCCCTCTCCTGTAACAAATGCAAAAATAAATGCAGAGTACAGAATCAGTTTCAAGATGATGAGCCAGGCCTAAAAACAGGACCCCTGAAAGTAAAAAATAAATAAAAACACAAAAGTGGAAGACTAATTAATAATTCTTGCACTGAGTATGACTGAGATTTTCCCCCTTTCTTTCCCTTCACTTTTTTTTCCCTGGAACCCTTTCTGTAGATGTAGAAAAGAGTATTACGACATACTTAATCTAAAACTGAAGGAATTTAACTAGCAATCTGATGTTCCAGGTACTTAACTGCAAACAGACTCAAAGAAACTGAGAGTTTTAAGGAATTATGCACTGAATGAAGGAGATCCAAGTTTACATTTAATACAGGAGTAAGGATAAAAATACAGGAATGAAAACCAGGAGGATTTGAACAAAGAATGCCTACTTACTTTGTCATTTTTTTAAATTAATATTTAAATGAGAGAAAAATAAAAGCCTTATCCTAATGTTTATTGTTTACTATTAAAGGATGATACAATTTTTAGTCAATTCATGAGAAAAAAAACATACTTTTTTTCAATGTCTGTCCCAGCACAGTTCATCTCAGAATAATCTTTTCAGGCTTGCTTTCATTCTTTCATCACTAAGAGATACAACAGACACTGGTGCCAAAGTTGACAGTTCCCAGAGAATATTGTGCAAATACAGAGCTCAAGTGCTTGGCTCTGAGCGAAGATAAGTAATCGGTCAGTGACAGAATCGAAGTCTTAGATCACCACTTTATTGCTTCCAAATGATATAAAATAGAAACCAACAGATCCCCAGACAGCCCTATATAAAAGAATTTTTATTCCTATTAGGTTAGTGCAAACCCTTCGTTCTTCCAACTCCTCTCCAATAAAAAGCAGGAGTTGTTGACTAGGAACATGTCTCAAACAAGCTCTGTAAAGAATTAACTTACCCATCTACAAGTCCATGCTGCAAAATAAGTCTCTGAGCCTCTTCTCTAGAGATTTTATGATGAAACCACGACTGAGATCTGTGTATAGCTGTAGAAAAAAAGATCAATGAAAAACATTTTCTCTTTACTGAAAGAACCAGTTATTTCTCTAGCAATGAATTAACTCACACCTACCCATGTTAGACATGGCAATAGGACTACCATGTGAGTTGAGTCGGAGACACCCTCTCCTCTGTATGAGAGAGAAGGGAAAACATGATTTCAAAGCTTTTCTGTTTAAAAAAAAGCAAATCAGAAAATACTATTCTGATAAAGCAAAGGTGTTTATACCCGCCATGCTAATCCTTCTTCAACTGCAACTGAAAGGGCTTCTGTTGGATTTTCTATAATTCTGCTTCTGTGTCCTGAGAAATCCATTGCTACTAAAGAATTTTCTGAAATGCTTCTCTGTAACAAAGAAAAATAAATTTAGTTTGCTCCTTTTTTACAAGATCCATCATTTAAAAGTGAGCTTCTGAGAAAACACTACGTTTTGTAAATGATGTTTCAAGTACCGGCAGTGTTTCCCATCAGAGCCAAACTCATTTTACCCTGGGGAGCATTTGTAATTCCAGTACGCTGCAGCAAAGCTCAATTTCACAATGTGGCAGGACAGACCATCTTTCTGCATTACTGCAAGGGATGATAAATACATTGCTTTACCATAAACTCTGTTTATATTTTTAACTATAACTAGCCCTTTGCATGTCAAAGCACGTCAGGAAACTGTTATCAAGATGTCCAAATAACAGGAAAAGAAGAAAAAACAGAACACTCTTATACGTAATGATCAAATTAAAAAATATTCAATATATTTCATTATAATTGTCATGTATTTATATCTTTGATACATAAACTTCCACTCAAGATTTTACCAGATTCAAGCATTGAAACCAGCAATTTCTATTGAGTATTTTAATACATCCCTTCTAACTCTTATCACAGACTCAATAACTGCAGCATCAGTTATGAAAAAAAGCTTGTGTTTTTTTCTCTCAGTGACAACAGAATGAAAACATTGAAGTTTGACAAAACAGTCCTAAAAATCACCAAAATGTTTCTCAGCAACCAAGGTTTACAAAATCAAGTTTCATATGGATTGTAACGGATCAAATGTTGGCAGGCACTGGAATATCTAATAATTAAAAGAACATTCTAGCACTCTACAAGTTAAGGTAACATCTATACACCAGAGGCCCAGATTTCTGTAGGGTTAGCAAAACTTCCCAGTCCCAAAGCAGCTCTGTTTTGTTCTTGGTTACAAGCGTGAATACAACTAGAAATGGAAGAGAGTAATTCTGTAGTTCCTGGTAATTCCTGACACTGTAACTAAGGTCTCTCTGAGTAACTCTAACCTGTAAAGAACTTTGCAAAAGTAAAAAAACAAGGATAAAATAAAATGTTTGCCTCCAGCAAAGTGGTGGGAAGTCTTTGTAGCTGACATGGTTGAGAGCTATTGAGGAATGTGAAACATGGAGGTGGCTCCCTTCTGAAGCACGTTTATTAGTGTGTGCACTTAATCCCCAAGTTTAGTCAATATGCTGTTTAATTTGTGAATTATAACACAAGTAAAACAGTGCCACTGTTAACAGTGCTTATAGATTCTGCCCGTGTTAGAAGCTAAGGGAGCCAAATGCACACAACAGTGTAAGAGGAGAGAATCAGTAATGGTTCCCAGATCCACTGTAAGAGCACAGCTGCCAATTGCAACAGCTTCACAGTACAGTAAGAAAAGACACGGTCAGCGTATTAAGCACAATTCTGAAGCCATGATTATTAGCAATATTACTGAAAACTATTTTTGTGAATGCCTGTAATAGCAAATGCTGGTTTTAGGCATTTTACCAGCAAGAACTATAATAAAAACTAAAAAAAAAAAAAATCCACCATAAAATCATTGTCACAAGTCCCTGTAACAAGTAATTTTTATCCAATTTAGCAAAAAAAAAACCACAAAAGAGATATAAATCATCCATGAAAAAGTCTGAAATCAAATGACTCCTAAGGAACTGGGATAACATAAGAGATTAAAGAAAAGGACAATCCCAACTATCTGACTGAGGAGATGGACATATAAGCTGTTTTTCTCCATAACCCAGTCCTGCCAAATTATGATCTTACTCTGAAGTCCAATCAGTATTACAGCACCTGAAATTCATCTCAAGTATTTAATATTTTATGCTTTTTAAAAAAAATTAAATACAAAGTATGCCAAAGAGAATTTTTTACAACTTGCATATTCATCCTTTACAGCATGTGTAACCTTAAACACTTTACTTCTCTTTTAATGCATTTATAATTCTGCTGCTTTGTTTTCAAAATCCTCTTTCCATTCTTTTTGACAGCGGGAGATTTGACAAAGGGATTTGACAAAGCCTTTTAACTGCTCCAAACTACCCAATTTCTATTAAGTAAGTAAATTAATTAATTAGCTCTCTAGTCAACCCTGATAGCCCTAAAGATTTCAGCAAGCATTCGCACATGCAAGGTTTTGAAGGAGCAGGTCAGTAGTATAACTGACACAAGTTACTTAAAAACAGCACGAAGGCAGAAACATGTATTTATTTATTTATGGAGCTACTGTGGGACATACCATAGGTGTTAAATTCAAAGGGCTGCAGCCACTTCTACCGTGATATGGTTGCATGTAATTCTGATACAGCTGCATCCCATACTAAAACCAGAAAATAACATGGTTAGCATTTTAAATTATAAACTTAAGCCAAGTAAGCTTTTTTTCAGAAGTGAAAGATAACACATTCTTTTTTTCACCATTAAAACCCAGGGACCAACGCTGCTAGGATAAGAAAATGTACATCATCATTGTTGCTCCTGCCTTTATAAGTGTACACTCTGCATTAAATACTACTCACTTAATATGCCAACTTACCTATTATTTTGTCACAAACACAGATACATTTTAAAAAACACTAAAATTCCCTTCTTTTGTATTCTTGTTGCTTTGTTCAATATTCAACAATCTCACTGAATCCAGCATAGTTACAAAGAAGCATATGCTTAATATTAAATATTTCCAGAACTGGGGCATCATTTCATCCCCTACAAACCCCCCAGCAATTTGGTCTCTCTCTGTTCATTGGAATAAATATAAATAAGCTTTCAGAGTAAAAAATTGATATTGTTATTGCATGGAAACCTAAAATTATGTTACTTCTCTACTGCACAGCATCAAAATATCACACACTCGGCTTCAGCAAGTTAACTCACACAGAAAAATTACCTTAAGCAACCTAATTGCTGTCATCCAACAGGTCCTACTTTGTTCATCATCTGCACAGAGCTGTTTCAGGTCTCTGGTTCCTCCTGATTTGTTAGGCTAGAAGGCCACAGCACATTTTTTTTAGCATTAATGCATATCTTGAAGATAATACCTGTTGAAATAAAAGCCACTAATTCTCCTATTTTATAACAGACAGCTGAATATTGTTTTCAAAAACCTTAAAGAAACTTAAGCTTACCTAAAAACTGTGGCTTGCTTTAATATGTATCAGAATAATAAGCTTGTACCTTAAAGCAGAATCCATAGTTTGTTGGTGCTCCAGAAATCTTTTTGCCTGTTAAAGACATGTACATATCACTATTGCTGAATTCACAGAAAAACTGCAGATGCCTTGGCTCCTAAAAAGAAAAGCAATGTAATACAGTTAGACTACTTTTAGCCAGCCTCTCTAGACAAGAAACTCGGAAGAGTAAGTAGTTATTCTGTAGTTATGCAGTTCTAACTGTGACATCATGAAATCTAGAAAGAGGCAACTCAATTTTATCATGTAGAAAAAAAAAAACAAACTACGTAAAGATTTTATTCTTCTAGAGAGGGAAAAACAACAAACTACGAATGATACAATTTTTGGGAAAACTTCCACTAAATTCAAGCCATAATAATATTAGAGTAGGAGTCAAATTTTGAGAACAATATCCATTTCAAAAATCAAAATAAAATATACTTTCACAATCTGAAAAACAACATACTGTAATAACTATTACCCAGTACTATTCCTAACCATTATCTTCACCAGCTAAGGTTAATTATCTTAAGGAACCAAACAAAAGACATTTGCTGAAGGATACAAAAACAGCTCAGTGAATACCCTGGCAGTTAATTACATCAAATTCAGAACAAGAAAAAACATTGTTTTAAGTAGTTTAGCTACTTAAAAAAGGTGTCTCAAGTCCAATGTTTAATATGATAAGATTTAAAGTACCACCATGAAAAATTTGAACTGATAGAATGAAAAACTGTCCAGTGGCAAATTTTGAGAACTTCCAAAGTCATCCAGTAAAATTTCTAAGTTTAGATAATCAAGTACTATATTCACTTTTCAGAGCATCTACTTGTACTTCAGAATTTTAACTGGTATTTGAAAATTCATTTTTAAAGAGTACTCTGTTAACTGAATGGAAAAAAATTAACCTGAACGAAGCAAACTTGTCAGGCACAAAGAAAGTACAGTTTCTAAGACAACACTTTCCCAATTTTATATCTCATTATCTCTCTAGATTTTATCTATAACAAACATATTTATTTTTTAATTACTATAAATTGAGTTATTTGGTTATAATTTTTTTAATTCTTACAACAAATGATAAATACATACATCTTTGCTCTGAACTCATAGTTCTCACTCTCTTTTTCTTCCTCCCTTACCTTAGAAGTACCTTTAGTGGAAAAATAAAGGCCAGATCTTCTTAAAAGAAAGTACAATTTTTTCCATGATTTTTTTCCCTGCTCCTTTGCATGCAAATAACCATGAATCTCAGGATACGTGCTGGAGCTTAGGAACATCTGAAAGAAAATATCAGACCTCCATTTCTCTTTTCATCTGAAACCAGCTCTCTGTTTCATTAACATACATAGGACTAAGGGGAATAAACCCCTAAAGACACTATCACACCACAGTAATTCAGTTCTGATTGCATCTAATCCTATTAACAGTGCCTCTGATTTAAAGCATGTAGAACGTTACACAACTCCAAGGTATGCTAAGCAAGTTACATATTTATATGGAACATATGGTTTGAAATGAGAGCATTACTTCTGCAATATGTTAACTTCAGCAACAAAACCAGTGTAAGAAGTACTGATCCCATGCCTCAGACCCTATTTATATAAAACTGCTAATCAATGCTACCAACAGAAGAAAAAAAATACCTCCCTCAGCCCCATGTTACAAACCAGAGAAGAGAACTTATCTTGAGTTAAAATTATTCAACAAGCAAATCACAAACTCTAAATCACAAACCCATGGAGGTCAGGCAGACATTAGCGTTTTCAAAAGGAGGGAGTAAAGGTCTCAACACCTGAAGTGGTACTTAAATTAGAGCTTTAGTTGAACCAAAACCAGAGAGACTGAGCCAGTCCCCAAGACAGGTCCTGCCTGTACTCAAGATACTCCATGGCTTCTCTTCAGCCATTTCAATGAGACATTGTCAGAGTGCAACACAGCTGTTATCTTGCTGAGGCTTAAAACACAGTTCTACTCAGGCTGCAGAAGTACCCACTAAAAGCTAGCAGCCACGTTAACTTTACTGTAATTCCTTGTAGTGCGTTCATTTTTATCACTCTTCTTCCAATAAAATTACTCAGAACTATGACTCTAAACATATTAACCCAGAATTCTTCAATTTCCATATATATGCAAGGGAATCTGTGTTACTGCCAAGGTCTTCAAAGGACCTTGCCCCAGGCTGGCCTGTGGTATCACAAATACTATCTAGGCTTAAACAGAGATGGGGATCAAAGGGGTTTCTGTTTGATATCTGCAGCTTTCATGGCTGAATTTTCTTCCTATCCACTGCCATTTCCAGAAAATCTGATTTAAGGAATGAAGCAACAGATTACAAGGCAAGAGACAGACTGGCCAATACGAGACTGCCGCAGAATGAAAAAAGGAACATGATTTTGGAAGTACACCAAGTTCTGTGGCCACTAAATAATGCAATCTAACCAAGATACACAAGGTTTCTTTGATGTTGATTGTTGTCCTACCTTGCAGTGAGATGCATGACTGTACCACCTGCAGACCAACCTGAGCTGGTGTGAATGAAGTACCACGGGCAGGCTCCACTGGCCAGGGGAGTGCCCTAGCCCACAACCAGGAATATGCTATGAGCAGCTCCACTGCTATTCATCCAAATAGTTAAATTACAGCAAAAATAGGTACATCTATCTACATGTGCTGCTGGCACACAGCTGTCTGCAAATGTAGTTTAAGCTATTTTAGCCACATTGAAGCAGACGGGTAGGTCTTGGTAGGCGTTCCAGCCTGTTAATCTTCCCATTTGCCACGTATTAACAGGTTCACTGGTGGGGAATATAAAGGCTGAATTGAAAAAGTATAAAATCCACAAAGTCAAATGGAAGCTTTAGGATAATCTAAACGAGTCAATGTATGCAAAAAACAAAAGAGCATCTTTTTAGGCTTTAATATCTCTGCTGAAGCTGAAAGGAGTGGTTGGCTTCTTGCCTGCACAAGTGTCTTCCCCAGGATTCCTGCCATAAGAGCTTCAAATCAGATATTCTGTCATGAAAAACACTTTTCTTACTCAGCAGACCAAAGTCGAGGAGAATACAATGTTAAGCTTCAACAGTCACTGTTGTACCCAAACTATCAATTAAAATAAAGTAGCAATAATGCTAGGAAAAAGGCAATCCTAAATCCATCTTTTCCTTTCCAAGACAGCTGAGGACTGTGTGAGAAAATAGAACATGAACAAGCTGTAGTCAAAACCATTAACTGTCAGAAAGATGAGCAGTAAAAATATTTCAGAGTGAGAACTGAATGTCTGTAATAAATGCCAAAAAACGAATGATAGTAGAAAAGATAGCTTCCTTGGGGTTCTTTTGTTGCAAGTTGGTTTTGGTCAGGTTTTCTGTGGCTGTTTTGGTTTGTTGTTTTGGGTTTTTTAGTGGAGGTACATGCAAGTTTACTACAGAAGGGAAAGGATCCCTGTTTATGCAGATAAGAGGTAATCGTAATAGGACAAAAATAAGAAAAGTCTTCAATACTGGAAGAAAAGGGGAGAGTTAAATGATGGTATGCTGCAGACAGGGATTAGTGGTCACAAAATATGCAGAAATAAACTTGCACTCCTTGCACCCTCTTCGTCACACAGTGAAATACATAACATGATATGTAGAGTGGTGTCAAATGCCACCATGCCTTTCAGATGCTAATATATGACAGCAACAAGGACTCGATTACCATTTGATTAGCTGTAAACCCAACTAATTTAAAACCAATCTGAACATAAAACAAAGTAAATAAATGTCTTTTTGGGGAAAAAAAATCTAAACAAATAAACAAAATATCAAATCAATCAGAAAGTGAAAAAAAAACCCAACAGAATGGAAAAAACATCGCAGTGTCTCAGATGAATATAGTAATAAAAACTGCAGAAATCACACATCTCTGAATGCAATAAAGATTGAGAGCTGCACTCCTAACTATATAACTTATTTGTCTGCATCTTCAACGTTTTCAAAGAGAATGATTGCAGTAACAGAAACTGGAACATCTGCTAAGGTGGATGCTTCTTGAGCATTTACAAAGTATTTTGAAGAGGTAAAGAAGCCATCATAATCCTAAGACTTTGTGAATCAAGTTGAATTTGATGACTGATTTATTCACAGATGTGAGACAGCTGGCCACAATCCAGAGCAATGCTACAGGGAATGAGCTGGATTTTACCCTGAACCTGCTGAGAAATTTTGGGGGCACCAAGTAATTCTAGCAAAGAACTGTTTCTGATTCTCAGTACTGTCTGCTATAGACAACCTGAGGAGTTAAAACCAGGAGAAAGGCCAACAAAATCTAAAGTGGAAGATAGAGAAAGGCAACAGGCAGATAAAAACAACATCCAGGAGATTCACAAGAGACTGAAATTCAGTGCATGACTATTTCAGCCTGAAGACTGGAATGGTGGAGTCAGGTGAGAAACTTGCCAGGGAAAGAGAGACTTGATATGGCAGAGCAATTAAGAACATTAAAGCTTGGCTCTTAATAATAATCTTAAAATCTTCATACTACATTCATTTCTTGACATATTTTAAAGCATCCAATTTGCAAAAATAACCTGAAGCAAGTTCCAAATGATCCATATTGTCTAGCACTAGACATGTTCAGAGTGTTGTGTCTCAGAGCAGTTATACTGTAATCAATACAGCGACACACTTCTTTTTTAGGCTAAAGATCTTCATGGCAGTGATTAAACCTCTCTCTTTGGTATACACAGACATTCAGTATATCCCAGATCTAGTATTTTTACTTAGCATATACTAAATGGATAAGAGACAGGTGAACTCCTGTTTGGTTTTGTGGCTCTGTTCTACAAAGATGCTCCGATTTAAAGTCATCAGCCAAAACACTCACTCTTTCACTTCCAGTGAAAGTCAAGAAAAACATACCCGAAAAACATTTTACTTGCTTACAGCTCAATCCACAAAAAAACTGTAATAGTATCAGAAGTGATTTTTTAATCACTTGTAAGCATTGAGTTGTTAAAACTAATGTCTCTCTTGATACTTGACTAAGCACATCACAAATAATAATGCAAGCCCATTAACTTGTCTTAATGAGTTTCCAAGGAAATAGTGACTCACTGTAAACAATTTACCCAACAGCTTCTGCTGAAACGTGCACAACGGCTGCACAATCCACCAAGGTATTCTCTACTTTGTGCCTCCTAA
Organism: Lophotriccus pileatus; assembly: GCA_035583135.1. Classification (NCBI taxonomy): domain Eukaryota; kingdom Metazoa; phylum Chordata; class Aves; order Passeriformes; family Tyrannidae; genus Lophotriccus; species Lophotriccus pileatus. The sequence continues at coordinate 18,068,600 of JAWWES010000171.1, forward strand.
GTTTTATTTGGTGAAAACATACAATACAACATAAAAGAGCAACAGAGAAGAGTTTGCAACATATTTTTCAAGCTATCAAAATGGCAAGTAACTAGATATATTTAGAATGATTCTTAATCTTACCCACAAGCTCTGCACATGTTCTAGATACCACAATATGGGCTTAAGGAAGTTCTGTGCAAGAGTATATGGCAAACAGTTCCCTTATAAAAGTCTATTATTTTTTTTTAAACTACAAAATTATATTTGAAAGCAAAAAATATAGAGTTCTATTAATACAGGGGACAGGATTTTCTAAATGAAATGTTTATGTTAGACTACAAAATCTATTTGTTACTTAGGGAGCAAAAGTGGACCAATTTTCAGTAGGTATGCAGTACCTTTGAAATTACAAAGATTTTATTTAGGTTTGTAAAAATGACTTTCAGATCCTAGTGTGTGTCAAATTTAATTTGCAACATTTTTTACTACATTTGGGATAACCTTAACCTCTTGATTAACAATCACTTTTATAAGGATACAACTATTTATTACAGAAAAATCCTTTGAGGATTAGTTCTTTAGAATGTTTTTCATTTACTGGTGGATGCTAAGGTAGACTTTACTATATAGATTTTTTTTTTAAATTTAATTTCTGTTTCTTTTACTTCTACCTTAACTATCCTGTGTTACTATGTTGCCTTTCCAGTTATTCTTGATCCCCAAAACTCATACATAGTGTTGTTGTCTTAAGACCAGTGGAAGTTCTTCTCCTATTATTTAATTTTTCTAGTGACAAGCAAACAAGAGTGATGTGTATGTTTCCACCTTTATTACTCATTTTTCCCCTCTTTGAAAGTAAGACGATGATCCCTGATATGGTCATTCTGTATTATCCTTTCATTATTCTCACTGTAAATTAGAAACTTGTGTCTGCTTAAAAGATGACTAACACTGAGTGACCTACCATAATTTTTTTTGAAGGCTACAGTAGCCTTCAAGCTAACAAATCATACTAGTCAGTCTAAATTTTCTACACGTTAAGTTTAACCATTTAACTCCTTTTTATATCCATTTGTATCACATTACCAGTTCTTCCGTATTCTACCATAGCACATACTACAAGTATGTGCTGAGTACTGCAACACGTTTTAAGGAAAAAGGGTCTTTCACCTAAAATACTCAATAAAGGTATTTAACATTTTCACTACATTTTGTCTGTTTTGGTGCTTCTTGATTATGAAAGAAGGTACAAGTTTGCAAGTGTGGACATATAATAAATGCCTGGAAGGGACCTAACATTACATATCTCTTAAGGAAAAAAGTTATTAACCATGTTTTTTGTTATTCGAAACACAGCAACAGATCCAACAGCAATAAAGAACTATGCTCACAAAACACGGACAATGGGAAATTCTGAGCTACGCTGGCTCATCTTCACTGAGCGGTTACATACCTGTAATATCCCAGAGTGGCTTAGAGCAGCATTTGTCTCACTTGGAAAAGATATCATATGATCTGGAAAAAAGTTCTATAACAACAAAAATTTGTATGAAAGTTCTGTAAAAATAAATATAAAACTTTCTATGTCTTTTGGATGTCCAATTTAAGTTCTCAATGCAGTGCAACACACTGCAGATTCCCTGATCCAATAATTTAAGCTTACCTTAATGTCATCCCAAAATTTGTGACATCCTATGTATTATTTTCTGAAAAACTTAGAATTTTGAGAAAACATCAATGGTCTTTGGAAGAGAATTTCAGACAGCAGTGCAAATCATATTTCAATATTTGGGTCTCTTATTGCAATATTTGGGCCTTAAGTGTTGTTTTTCTGGTAGTAATTTCTATTGCTGTTGACACACAACTTGCCTGGGGATTCAACATGCTACAAAGTAGGGAAGATATAAACCAATGTGCTGAAAAGTATATTGTTTTCTATTGTTTTCATTACACTAGAAATTAAATAAAAAAAAAACAGTAAAAATTTTGGAATAACTTCCATTTAATACAGAATAAGTCTTAGTTTGTATGATATGAATTAACATAAAAATCTTACTAAAACAACATGATGGGTTTAAAAAGTCCAAAATGCCAATTTCATTGTGAAGAAAGTTCAAGACCTGCAGCTGAGGAGTTCAATATAGTCATGCAAATATGAACCAGACAAGGGTTTGACCATCACAAACAATGTTTTCTCAAGGCCTGGAGAAGTTTGAAGCTAATATTCCCTTGGCCATCCAATGCCCATTTTTAGTAACAATGAAATACTGGTAGGATTAATTCGTATAAATTCATTCAGATAAAGCCTTCCTGCTACACCTGGGATCACAGTGCTCAGAAGAATCACTCAGCAGGAGCAGTAAGAACTCTGATGAGCTGCAGCTGCTGACCCTAGTCATAGCTGCATGCCTGCCACACTCCACAGCTGGTTCCACTCACTGGTTAACCAACACATGAACTCAGTCTTTGGAGGCAACAGGCAGGCACCGATGCTGAATGTGTGGATGAACGTCTTTATTGTGAGGGTGACTGTGTACTAGAACAGTTTGCCCAGAGAGTTTGTGGAGTCTCCCTCACTGGAGATATGCAAGAACTGCCTGGACACAGTCCTGTCCCATATGCTCTAGGATGACCCCGCTTGAGCAGAGAGGTTGGACCCTCTTGGTGATTCTGTGAAAGCTTCCTTACTAACTCTAGACCATCTCAGGCTAAGAAATTTTTTACTGGTGTACTGATATCTCCATATGTGGGGAGTACATGATTTGTTCAGAGACACATAGGTGAATCAAACAAAAAACCTCTCAGATCTCTTATATTTTTTTGTATCCTTATATTTACCTTCTTATCCTTTTCACAGGTAGGTAATTTGTTACCTTTTCAGCCCTCATACATTTCTATTATTTCTCCCTTTGACGTCTGAAATGAGCTGGTTTTATAAGAGACAACATTAGGAGTGGCCCAAATACACCATGCACTCAAGCAACCAGATGGTTTCTCCTGCTGAGCCAGGACTGGTTCCACGGCCTTTGTCATCAGCCAAAGTCTGAATCAGCAGTATTAACCTTTGGCAACATCCCTGAGCTACAAGTCATGTCTTCTCTCTTTCCATTCCTTATGCTTATGTACGCTAACTTTGGCTTCCCTTTCACTTATCCCTCCTAGGTTACGGCTGCTCATGGCCTTTCGTGTCAGTTGCCGTTTAGCTGCAGCTGGGAGAAGCTGCCAGTGGGCAGCGCTGGGCCACAATATTCAATCTACACTTCAGCAATAAAATCATCTTTGCTACAGGTGCCCCTCCTCATGCTGCTGTTTTGTTGTCACTTGATGGAAAGTTCACTCAATTGCAAAAAAATTATTTTGTCGCAGGTCTGTGTGCAATAAAGTTAAACCTATTGCTGACTCCCTCATCCCCAAACAATAAAACATTGAACATGGATGTTTTGCAATTGCAACAAAGGGACAGTTACATGCACTACAATATACTCCCGTATTTCTTATATTCCCTCTCAATAATTCCTTTTGACGCTAACAACTTTACACTCTGCCTGTCTGTGTGTAACAGAAAAGACTATTTTATCTTTGTGCTACTTCACCGATATAAAGTTAGGACTTACCAGGGGATTTTTAAAAAACTCATACTTGGCATAATTTTTTCTAAAATACAGTTTGGTTTCCTCTTCCATTACCCAATTTGATTGAACTTCCATCACTAATTCATGGTCTTCTATAGCTCTTCCTATAAAAAAAACCACAAACAAATTAAAAACCAAACAAACAAAAACCAAACCAAACCAACCAAACAAAAAAAAACCCAAAAGCAAATATCAAGCTAATGAGTAACAGAAGACAAAGAACCCTCATGATCCACATATGAAGTGGAGCAAAGTTAAACTTCCATTGAATTTAACTCATACACGAGTCCATAAAGACAGAGATTAAGGATGCTTGCTATATGAAAATCACATTTTGTAACCAGATTAAATGAAGCAAATAAAATCATAAAGCAATTCAGAAAACAAAAGATACCCCAAAAATACTGAAAGAAACATAAGCATTTTAAAATCTTGTACAGGCTTCTCTACTCCAAAACACATTCTTTAGATGCAAGGACAAATAGATCCTAAAGAACTGATGCTCTTACCTAAAACTAGCTCTTTTTTTTTTTTTCTTCCAGTTTTATAGTGCTCCTTTGGGATGACATTTAAAACTCTTAAATGGCATTGTGACATTTAAGAAAACATCATTTCCTCAAGACTTACTTCTTGGCAGAAAAATAAGACATTCTGCATCACCCCAGTGGATGGGTAAGTATGCTGGTATTTCTTTATGTTTAAGGTGTCACATCAGAGAATATTTTACAAGTGAGTCAACTTACTTTCCTGAAGGAACTGAAACAATGAGTTAGTGCCCTCCAAAACACAGCCCTATAATCAAATCCCTAAATGCTGACACAAAAAAGCTGTACTTCGGTTTAGGTAGATCATTTTTCTCTTCTAGACTGGAGAGTTTCTACCTTCTTTTCTATGGTCTTTATTATTGCTATCTCTAACATGAGAAGCACCTGTTACAATCCAAAATGGTCTCCTTAACTATGGAAAGTAAATAATGCACATAAAAGAAGATTTAATATTCAAGTGCATGACAGAACACATTTTAGGTAGTCTGCTCTCTGGCTACCCAGCAAGGAAAAATGTTTAAACTAAATAAAAAGCCAAAAGCCATTGCTCAGTATTATTGCACAGGTAGTGCTTTATGAGCTTTTCCACAGGCTACCTAAGAGAACGCAGAGAGTGAAATCGAAATGAGAGACTGAAAGACACCAATGATCTGCCTGGCCAAGGCACTATCACCTACTCAGAGAGGAGCCCTGTAACATGTGTTCAGCTGCAGAAGCAAACAGAAAACTGTTTACAGTCAGCACAAAAATTTCTCAGTAGAAAAGGAAAAAATTCAGGATGAAAACAGTACTTCTCTTGAAAAGGAGAACAGTTACGGCAAACTGTTCTGTTTTCAGAGCCTGCCTTGCACAGGGGAATTGCACTGGAAGTATGGGACTCCCAGCACCAAGGTACCTGGCATCATCCAAATCTAGACATGTTTCAGCTCATGTCCTCAATAATCTTAGACAAGGTGAAAAACATTCAAAAATTTGAATTCAATATGTTAAGACAAAGAGGACACATATCAGAAACACACAGTTCTGAAATATATTGTCATTTATAAGGCTGCGATAATTGCTGAAGTTCAGATATTTGAAATAGAGCCCAGGCTACTGCAAAACGTTGGGGGTGGGAAGGAAGTTTGAACATCCTGGGTGACAAGGCAGTGGGCTGGGTGCAGTGTGGGTGATCCATGGCAGGCAGACGGAGGGCACCAGCCAGTGCCCCAGGAAGCAGGACCACCTCACCTGCCCATTCACCCTGAGCCAACCCCACCTGGTCAGCACCTGCCAGGCAATACAGCGAGGACACGACCATGCTTAATGTTCAACAATACAGCTCCACACCAAAGGGCATATATGTTTGTGAAAACTAAAATGTAGAGACTGTGGGTTTCTGTTTCGGTTTAGGCGGCAGTTTTGTTGGGTCTTTTTTTCCCTTTTTAAACCTTCACAGCAGATACTTCCATGCAGAAATGAAAGCATAATACAGTGATGTAATTAATGTCTGTCTTGATTAAAAGTAGAACGCTGTGCTCAGCTCACTAAGATTCATGCAATTATATCTAATTCAGGAGTATTCAGACAGCTGTTAGATGTTAAAGAAAATGTTCACTAATTGATGGATGAATTATTAATCCACATCATACTGGAATTTACACAGACACACACACTCACTCACAGCTTTCATTATGCTCGTTCCTTTCATTACCAATTCACTTAACTTGTGAGATGAAAATGACTGTCCAAATTTACATGAGTAAAACATGCAATAATAAACAGCAAACAATCCAAAACTAAATCATCATTTGAAAAATGTTTGTTAAAGCTACTCATCCAGTGCTTAAGAATATACTCAATACAAGTCAAGATCAATATGTTAAACCTTTCACAAAAAAATAGATCTAACAGTATCATAAAAATAAATCTATTATCATTCAGTACTATAAAAAAAAAAACCAAATAGAGGATATCTCAAGTTGTTCCTTTCCTTGGCTAGCAATGTTGAATTGCCAACCTCATCATCTAGGAAATAACTTTACTTTTAAAATGAACCTTTTTCTTGAACTATGTTGGAAGCAGCTGGAGCAGTCAGAAGACTGGATGGTGAATGTAGGTTCCTGCAATTTTGAGAATATCAGAATCTTAGGAAAAGCAACTTCACTAATTATTTGATATTGAAATCTTCCAAGAAAATCTTCCAAGAAAATCTTCCAAGAAAATCTTCAGATTGAAGAAAACAGATTATTTGGCAAAAAGTGTACTGTGAAAATAAATAAACCTGGAGAAACAATGCCACTATTGTTCTGCCACGGTTTGTCAAAGCTGTCTTCTTCAATAGTTACTACACTACTCAAACACCAGCTACTCTATAAAACACAGAAAACACTTTTGCTATTTATGTAGAAGTGTTTTCTAAAGCCATTTTGCTACCTCCTCTTCTATAGCAGTCGCTTACAGCCCAGACCCAGATTTAACTCTGACCTTACTCTGAGCTGGAAGCATCTTACAGCTGATACATTCAGTGCAAAAGGTTACAAATATCTTTGAAATGTTACAAGGCAAGAAAAGAAATTTGAAAACCGTTTGTGGTTGCCTTCTTAGCACAAAGCAGCATTAAAGGGCAGAAACCAGTTCTAGCTCTTGTAGTTCATCCTTAAAAAACTGCTGTTGAACACAACTGAGTCAGAGATGCAGAGTCAAGTTTATTTTCTACAAATGCACAAGGCTGCATTCCCTATATAGATACAGAGAAAAGGACTTTAAAAACAGCTTTTAGACATATTTAAATATCCACCCTTGGGGGAAAGTGTGTGTGTGGGGTGTTTGGATTTCTGTCTGTGGTGTGTACTCTTTTTGTTGAATCAACAGTACCGCAGTTACCAGGTACCAGTGCAGTCTCTTCTGAGAATTAAAAACTCCAAGGAGTTTCCTACATATTTTAGAATGCAGGAAGGCGTCCAGAACATCCTCTTTCTCAAGCCACACTTTGCACTAGCAGCTGGAACTGCCCTCAAATTTGCAGAAGTACTAAATTTTGTAACTCCAGTCCAGTGCCAAAGTTCAAGAATAATATGCAAACTTTGGGTGACGTGAAATTAAAACCAGATTTTTAATGGCATTTGTCTCTAGTAGGTTTTTTTTAATATACTTTCCTATCAAAACTATACACAATACAGTACAGAAACATAGTGCTGTAAAAGGAATTAAGATCGTCTGGAGTTTCAGTTCAATACTACATCCCAGCAGTGCGCTTCTAAACTCATCTCTTTCTGAGTGAAGTCTTTCCTGAGTGCTGCACTTTTTACATCTCTGAAAACATCCCATTCCTCACTGTAATTAATTTGCTTTTTTGTTTTCATACCGCAAGAGTACATCTATACACTTCAAAAAAAGAACAGAGACCAGGAGTTACACTTATAGTTATGCCCCGAAACCACAGATTCCACCTTTTAAACTGTATAACAGAAAAAGAGTAGAGGAGTACTATACAAGAGAAAAAATATATGCTAGAGGAACACTGGTGATGTGAAAGTAGTTCAGAACATTTTGTTTCCAGCAACTTAAAATACTACACATGGAGTCACTTCAACACAGTTCATTGGTCCATATCTGGAAGTTTAGAAGAATGGTTTAGGTCTGCTTTTTAAGTAGCCCTGTCCCAAAGTTCACCATAAATCCGGCCAAACTGATTGTATTGCAGGAAAATACTGACAGCACACTCTGATGTTGTTTCTGAAGACTGAGTACTGTTGTCCAGGTTAGAATAGCACTATGTAACTGCTTTCTGTCCCTGATGTCAGAGATTTCACTCAGGTGCCTTGGGAGCAAACGGGATTTTATCGGCAATGAAAAATAACCCAGGTCTTCTAGAGATAAGCATGAAATACCAGTAAGAGAGGAAGGACTGCCAAAGAAAAGCAAGGAAGAGCAAGGAAGATTTTGCAGTGAGAATCTTAACTCTCAGTGTCTTCCAAATCACTCTTACAGATGCAGATCAAGCAATGTGAGGCAAATGTACCATAAAAAAATCCACTTTATAGCTGCGCTTTCAAAAAAAAAAATCAGAAGCAACAATCCCCCAAAAGAACAAATTCACACAAGACTACCCATCATTTTCCTTCCAAGCCTTTCTATTGAAATTGTACTTCTATGCGACAATAAAACCCAAACACTTTATTTACCACCATACCATTATATAGTATTAGTCTTACCTAAACCTGTGTGGGTAAGTTGTTCAAAGAGAGTCCAGCTGTGGTCATCAATATAGTGGTTCTTCAATATCAAAAGCTGACATACATCCCTGGCTGTTATATCACTTGGTACTTCCAAAGCTCTGCTAGTATCATCTTCACTATACACTTTGATTACCTGCAATAAACAAAAAACTCTAAAATATCCGTAAGTTTAATCTTTGCTTCAGTTACTCCAAATATGTTCCTCTCTCAGCTTCGTGACTGAGACAAGAACCCATACACATAGAATGCACCATGAAAGACAGCCATTCCTCTCCAGTGCAATGGTACAGTTGAGAACAAAAGAGCCAAGCAAAGCACATTCCGCTTCTAAATTTGGCTACTGGACGTCCCTCGCCACAGGACACCGGACAGACTGATGCATTCACTTTAAAAAAATGTTAATGAAGGGGTAAACAAACATGGTGAAACTATACATTCTTAAGTAAGCTGAAAAAGAAACCACAGAGCATAAACAGTGAAACTCAAGAACTCTATGACTGCAGAACTGTAGAAATATTTGATAAAGAAATTAGTTCAGAGAACAGCAATCAGATTTGAGATGCTCATAATTCTACAGACAATAAAAAGAGGAGATGCTAGTGAGTGGCTTCAAATGTTGACAAGCACAGGCAACCTCAATATAAAGGGCGTTCATGATGATTTTGTTTCAAAAGTACTCTCAGTTTATTGAATTTATCCATACTCATGAGAATGTAGGACACATCTTACCTGGACTTTATGCAAAAAACCTAAATACCATTATAAACTCTTCATTAAACAGCAAGATATAAGTTCTTACTTTAAAGACCATCAGTCCGACCATCAGTCAGCCTTTAATTGCTGCCTTACTGAACACATGCTCATTTCAAGCATCTAATCAACAACCAGCAATGCATTGTTGCCCTAACTTGTTATGGCAGCTGCTTGTCTGGTTTGTGCTGAAGTTGGTAGGAAGATGAGGAAGGAACTGCAACTTATCTCCTGCCACCTGCTTCTCTCCCACTAATGGCAAAAATCCAAAAATAATTTAAAAAAAATCAGGTCAGCTCACTCATGTTTTCCAAACTTCAGATCAAGGAAAAAACCCTCCATTTGAAAACCACACAGAGATTTTTAAAGCACACTGATGGCCTAACTCCTCTTCAAAACACCTGTTTTTCTCAGTGGAACTACATATACAGCAGTTTTGTTACAAACTAAATAAACATGAAGTCTGTGAAGATTCACTTCAATATTGCAACTATTAAATGACAGCAGCTCAAGAGTTCCACATGATATTAAGATACCCTTGCCACAACACCAATCTTCAGGACATGGGAAACATTAAACTCAAGCTCCTAAAACACTGAAAAATCTCTTTGTATTCATGAATCAACAGCCTCAAAGTTGATTCTTCCAGGGGAAGTCTTAGTCTTCCAGGGCAAACAGGCAGAATCTACTTTCCAGATCTACTTGGAAAAAGTAGATTGGAGGTTTCCATGGACCTAAGCTGCAGACCAGTACTTACAATTAATACAAAAGGCAAAAAGACCACATCACTATTGATTTCAGCCAAAACACCCACGGTTGATGCCTACAGTTGATTTTATAGTATGTCTATCCTTTGGCAGCATTTCCACTGCTAAGCAAGAGAGACCAGCAGCAATGCGGCCTGTTTGCAGCAGAGTCTGATTCCACACACACAACTTACAAGTCCTACTCCAGTCACACAGAAATTATGTTCAGCCATTTGGGATAAACTGGCATGAAATATTTAAATCCCTGCAGCCTTTACAAGGATTCAAAGATGAAATTCAAAGAGGTGTCTGGTAGGGTGCACTGCGAATGGGATGGAGGGATGTAGAGGTGAGTTAACAAAACAGCACCCTATCACCTTGAAATAGGTCCTACTCTGGGCAGCACTGAAGGTCAGGGAGAGTTTCATTAGTCTCTCCAGCAAGTCTGTTTCAGACTGAACCTAAGGGATTTTACTAGTTGAAGTGCCAGAAAGGAGAGAGACAGTACAGAAGGGGAAAGCAAAGGAGAGAACTGAAGCACCTTTCCAAGTGTTGGTGACCACTTTAAGTCCCTTCCAGCTGAAATATTCTATTCTGTTTCTCAATATTCTCCCAATACAGGAGGGCGGGAATCCACATGAGCTCCCTGGCCGGGGACCCTATGGCATGTACCAGAAACTACAGTTTTCTCCAGGCACTCATCAAGTTTGGTGATGCGCTGGTTTTACAGCAGGAGCACATACAGCCCATGCTGAGGCTCTTGACAGATGATTTTAACAGAAATTCCTTTTAAAAGGGTTAAGAGTCGCAGTGCAGATGACTACACTCTTATTGCTGAAGAAATAGAAAAAGACTTTTTAAAATGCTGAAGACAGCAACACAAGTCAGGATAATGAGCTGCCTGCGGCCATTCAGCTCAGGGAGCGGGAAGCCTTGGAGCTGGCCTTGGACTCCAGGAGCACAGCTAAAGCAAAACAAAACAACACAACAAAAAAACAATGAGAAAAAAATCAGTTTATATTCTCTGTGAGTATTCTTACTCAGCTTTCCAGTACAGGGAAATAAATCCTGTGCAAGTCTAGGACAACAGATCACCCCAGCTCACAGCTATGACATCTGCTACCTTATAAAACACAAATGCTGTGCGCTTTTTCTCCTCCTTGCAAGGGATTCAAATGCAGCAGGGGACAACAGACATTCACCTAATAGACCATCATCAACTTCTGTCACAGTTTTTGCCTAATGAATTAGATGTGATGGTGCAAAACTCATCAATTAGAGTGATTTTCGAGGTTTTTCTGAATTGGAAGTTGCTCAGTCTGCACTTTCTGTTGTGTTTGAAGCAAAGTCTCCTGTAAGATTTGCTGGGAATGTAGTTATTCCAAGGGGAGTGGATCAGATAAAAAAGGATAAATTCAAAATCTCATTTTTCCTTTGAATTATGTAGCAATACTTCTCTTCCTAGAAATAGAGGATGCTTTAAGAATTAAAGGGTGGAAGGACTATGCTAAAGATGCAGCTGTGCTGACCTCCATTAGAGATGAGGAACCTTGAGTGACCACTTTATCAGTGGTTATCATGATGCATTAGGCTGGCCAGTCATCTCCACTCTGTTCCATTTTCCTCCCTGAAAAATTTCTCTGAGAAGTAGCAGACAAGAAAAGAGGTACTAACTGAGAACAAGCTCTCATTACAGTTTTCATTTCCATACACTCTCAAACTTTGTTCTAAACCAAGATGTTTCACTTTCTTTGACTATACCTATTTGTAGATGGAAAAAATTACCTCAGCAGCACTCAAATCTTCTTGTTTCCTCTCTAGTTTATAAATACAAGGAGATTTCACTTCTTCCCAAGGCCAGAAAAAGAAACACCTCAATAGCTTCTATTTCAGTCACTGGAAGTAAGAAATAAGCAGGTCCAAGCTCTTCCCATCAGAGGAAAGCACCAGGCTCAGCATGACAAGCATTAATCATTTTCACTGCCTATGGGAGCAGTCAAGGAGGTACAGCATTCCTGTATGTCCCCTTTCCGTTTTTCAGTATACTAAAAATCAGCCAAGATCCCAGACGTATGTGCAACACATCTTTATCCCTCAAAAAAATTATTCTTATAAGAAATGTTGCCTCAAAATAAAATATATTACTGTTTATATTTCCCTAATAAAATTAACTCAGAATGTAAAATAGATGTTGACAAATATAACCTAGTATTTAATACAGGAAAAGAAAAGTTAGTAGCTTTCATACTAAAAAATAACCAGAAGGAGAAAAAAAAGCCAGAAAGTGTTTAAAAGAATAAATAAAAGAGCACATAAGGTAATCAGTGTGGGAGGAGGGAGGAGCGAGAGAAGCAAGGTTGGACTCTACTCCCCCAAGTCTTCTTCCACACTCAACTGTCATCTCCACTACAATAATTAAATAATGTGTTCGTAGACTTTTAAGAGAGGGTGTCCAAGTCTGATTCTTCAGAATCTTCATGCCATCTGTTTCGGAAGTTCCAATCTGCAGAAACAGCACAAACATATGCCCTGCAGTGAGGAATTTCAAATTTCAAACTGAAGTCCTAACGTGTGAAAAAAGCCAGGTAGAACCAACAGAAAAAGAACCACTCAGCACATGGATTCCATATTTAGGTGCCTACACCAATATGACCTGACATTTATATGATTCTTAATGCTCCTGAGAAGCCATTAACACAGTGGGAAGTCACCAACTTTAAAAAAAAAAAAACAAACACAAAAAAACCCCACACAACCAAACAAAACAAGCCACATTTATTTATAAAGATAAAAGTACCTAACTTCAGCTTGTGTTTTCTAGAATTATTTTCCCTCCATGAATAAAATACTGCATGCTTCTGTAGTTATATTATATTTTCAGTCACATTTATGTTAACTGCACAGTTTTTGTGTGCAAAACCAGGCCTTGAAAAGTCTCACACTCCAGGGTGCCATACTTTCCCTGAAATGCTGCCTGACACTATGCTAACCTCTGTCTTTAGTGTTAACTATCAGGCTATTTGCCTGAAGCATTTGTTCAACTCCCAACCCTGCCCCCTGCTAGACAAAGTTTTTTGCTTATTGATATAGGCAGAGTGTAGGGGAATTTGGAGTGTATTTTAACTACAGCGGAGTCACTCAGAAATTTCTAGCATTTTGACTTCTTTTATGACTTCTAGCAATAGTCTCTCTTGATTTTAGTGAGAATCAGCAAAATTCTCACTATTCAATTCTCAATTCAGCGTTCATAAAAGTATTTAAGAGGTTAACGCACAACTGGTTGAAAACAAACAGCATCTTAGTAAAGTTTACTGTCTTTATCAGTTGTGAATGCGAGACTTTACCTTTAAATATCCTGGTCTACAATTAAAATGCCAGCTTCCAATATTTCTTCCAAAGGGAAGACTTCCAGGCCAAAAGGACTCACAGAATTTTTAGAAAGCTACATCTGTCATTAAAACAAGGTGCACACAATGTTTAACTGCAGCAGTCCTGACTTCTTTTTGGAACACAGTTTAGCTTCAAGAGGCGGAAGGAACACTGCTTCTGTATAGAAAATATTCGGTACCTCAGGTGACATGAGCATTAGACTTAACATCTCCATCATGCACAGACTCCCTATCAAGGTATTTTTCTAGAATACCTTGCTTTCTTCTCAAGGCACAAGTCAGAGAATTTATTAAAAAACAGCCCAAACAGGCAGATTGGACACCTTAGAAGTGATCTGAAATGAAACAAAGCTGTCATCTTTTTCAAGACTATTAAGGAAAAGTTAAGCACCTAGATGGCCTGTGAAGACATATACTGAAGACTCAGGAGACTAATTTAAAGAAAGGGAAGGTAAGCCAAGTCACTGAATAAAAGGACAGCGAAGAAGGAAGTAGTTACCCAAAGGAGGAGGAGCTGATCTTCCAAGTGACCAAAAGTGAAGTTTGTATACACATATCTATTATTGATAGATTGAGATTGCAAGCACTAAAAGATATAAAAACACTGATAATCAATTATGTCTGTCTTGCAATGAAACCAAAGTGACACAAAAACAAGGGCAAAAATCCAGGAAAACTTCTCACATTTCCTACCACAACCTAGAAAATTCTTATACTTTTTCCATAATCTAACCATTTTAGTGAGAAAAATATATTATTTCAAAGAGAAAAAAAAAAAAAAAAGATAGTTTCCAGCCTTTATTTCAATATAAGACCACAGACCAGGTCAGTTTCTCCAGCAGTGAATGATTTGTTGCCTCAAAACACAGTGAACCTTTTTAGACCTAAATATTCTTTTAGAAGGTATTGAAGAGCTTGATTAATTGCATGGAAACAGTATGGACATATTACCAATTAAAACAACTTCTATTTATTTTCTGTAATAGTCTTCTGATATTTTACTAAGGCTCTATGGCAACTGTCCATACGATGTAGCCCATAGAGTCATTCCTCTCTCTCAGACTCTTTGCACAAACCCCATGCACTACCTAATCCGACCATCCACGACCATCCCGTGAATGACAAAATCACACCAAAAATAGCAACTGAAGAGCAATTTGGTGAAGAATTAACAAAAAATATATTACCTATAGGCAAAAAGGTCCAACTCTTAGGTTTAAAATATGTACTTCCCACCTGACTTCAGGCAAGTCAGTATTAGTCCCTCAGTTTCCTCTTTGCAAAATGGGGCAGGGGAAGTGAAATCTGTTTCTGTACAGCAAGGTAACAGATTGAACTCATTAAAATTTGTAAAGCACTTAGACTCCCTCATATGACTACTGCTTTAGATGTGTAAATACGTTGTATTATAAAAAGGGAGGTTGAGTTATGCAGATTTCCAAATTATAACAAGCTATGTGTAAAAATACACAACAAAGTTCTTTCAAACGAAGGTTATGACAATCACATTGTGATACTGGAGCAAATGGCAGAATGAGGACAATGCTGACATGCAATCATGTCAAAGACAACATCTTTGACAGTAAAGTCAGTAAAACTGAAGAGAAACAAGGTTTGAAAGACAGCAGGAAAGTCGAAATAACATTATTTAATCCTGAATTTGATACAATTGGTTTTACGATACTGGTCAAGAGAAACAAAACACAGCTATAAACAGTAATAAAATAGAGATGACTTAATTTCCCTGTATAAAACTGAACAAAAGGCAAAATCTAGAGAAAGCAACTACCATACTTTGGAATATTAAATCACAGTGCATCTACTTTTAGAGCAAAAAGTGAGATTATTGTAAACCATACAATAAGACACTTTGCTCAAAAATTTACTATCATTGAAGAATTAAATAACAACAGCTATATTTTGAAGTTCAACATACCGTAAGTAAGAATGGAAGTAATAAATAGATTAAAAGTGAAAGACTTATCAGCCATTACCACCACGGACCAAATAAGGAGTAAGAAATACAAGGGGATTTATAGAAGTAAAATTCACAATAAACTCCTTAAAAAGAATGCAGATTATTTATAGGAAAGGTGGGAGTGGATGGGACAATTTATTTATTTATTTGAGTCTCAAATTATTCTGCCTTACCAAAAATTCTTTTCAGACCATAGAGATTCCAAACAAAAGTGGCTAAAGAGGTATTTCAAGTACAACTGTTATGATGTGCATAAATAACTAGAAAGTTGTGAGGAAGTTTAAACATTATCAGCAAAATTTTCAAATAGTACAATTCCACAGAACAGCAGAAATGAAAGAAAATTAGCAGACCTGCCAAATGATTAAGCTGTCAAAAGAGCACTTATACAAGATAAACACACTGCAGAGCAGCTAAATCATTTATTTGCATTAATTATTCACAAAGGATATGGAAGAACAGGTTCCCAGATCTAGTCTTTATAGGTGAAATAAAATTGTCAGTTTAAATAGAGGGAACTGATAATGAAAAGGCAAATGGTTAACAGGAGGTTATACAGTCTAACATTTAAAGATACTTAAATGGCAAACCTCAGGGTATCCTGACACCAATAGAAATGGAGGCTTAGGCTCCACCTATTACTTCATCTGATGGGCACAGAGTATAAACCTCTGTTCAGTCCTGAGATACAGGAAAAGCACAAGGGCTATTGAGCATATTAATTTTGGGGTATCACTTGGCGAATTTGTGAGTCACCAGTGCCTATCATCTGGTAGACAGGTAAGAATCCGTTAAGATTATCTGAATCTGTCTCTTCCTAGAAGAAAATCTACTCTTAAATTTCTGAAAACTTTCCCCCATCTTGTTCATAGCAGTTCCTAGAGTGCTTTAATCATCATAGTTATGAAAAATGTCTGTGGTAACGCAGTCCACACTGATTGGTATCAATAACTTTTCCCAAGTCCTTCAAACAAAGAGCTATTATGAAGATAAAACAGTTACAGAGCAGGAGACAGCAAAATGAAGATGAACTTGGAATGAACAGTTCATTTTTAGAACAGCTGTCTATTGCCCAGTAAGTTCAAACTCTTAGTCATACTAACCCTTAAATCAGACTGGAGGACCCATGTCTTACAAGCAATGACAAAAATAAGTCTTAGTTATTTTTCATTACATTATTTATTGAGGAATGCTAACTATGTACATGAACATCTGACACAAAGATATTTGCAAAGCCTCTTGGCCCTAGGAAAGGTAAAAGGTTTCCTATTCCTGTCTTCTTTGTATCACTTACAGAGAGCTAATCCAAGGTAGGTCACTGCTCAACTCCAGTGCACAGCACACACGGCTTTCCAGTTCATCTAAACCCAGTACACAGACTATTGGGAAATCAAGAGAGTTTTACACCTTCCTAGCCACTAAGAATAAATAAATAAATGACAACACCCCAGTGAAACTTCAGCAAAATTCTTTAAGGGAAAGTAATTTTAAAACTCAGTTGAGACCACGACACAATCCAACTTTCAAATAACTATATTTGTACACAAAGCTATTCTCCCTTTTAGCCATGCATCAGCACTTCTTAGTGTCAGAATCACCACACTCTTTCATACAGCTCAGCTCATAAAGTCCACCCAATAGAGCTCAGTTGTCTAGGCTAAATTTACATGCTTTATGATCCATTATCTTCACTCAGAGCTATCTTATTATTTCTCATGAAACACAGAGAAAATTGCTAAAATAAAGGCAAAAAAATCATCTTGGTAGTGGATAAGAGTCTCATATTTTGCTCCCAGACCAAGCCTTTTATGAAAAAACTTCAAACACCTTATTGTTTGATTCAAAGATATCAACATTCAGATCAAACTTGATTGTTCAGGTTAATAAAAGTTTCACATGAACTTTTCTTCATGAAAACCTAATTTAGTGGAGGTGATCAGCTTATTAGCCCTATTAGTAAACTTATGGTATTTAGTATTTTCACTGCCACACTACCAGCTAAGTCTTAACTTTAAATAGCTTTTATATATTTAATAGTAATACACAGTTGTACCTTTTACTACACACAAGAGCAATATTTAGAATGTACTTACCATATACTGATGGGAAAAGATCCAGTTAGACTAACTGGACTTAAAGAGAGGGAAGGGATGGAAAAATCATAGTAGAGGAGTCAAAGAGTCTGACTTCAGAAGGCATTTCAGTATTTCATTATTTTTTAAATAAATTAGGGAAATAGAAAATGAATGGCAAATGAAAAAAGTTGCCAGTGTACCAGTGGTTTCAACCCCCAATCTAGAAATATGGTAGAAATTATCCACATACTATTCTACTTTCCAAAGAAGTCATGTATGAAGACAGAGGGAGAAAGAAATGTAAATATAAAGCCACTAAAATACACTTCTGTTTTTTGTTTTCTGTGTACAACAAAGTTAAGGGCAAAATGTTATCAGCCTCATGTTTGAATAGCTTGTCCCTATTTATGTCAAAGCACTAACATTATTTAAATGAGGCTTTCTGTATTTAATAGTGCAGTTTGTCCAACATATCCTTCGCTTGTCAGAGATAAATAGAATGCTGTGTTCCAGCACAAGAGAAAGCAAATCTGTTACTGCCACGTTCTGGCTGCAGTCTATGTTTCTGAAGAGATACCAGCTATAAAAAGAAGTACACCTATTGTTTCTACCAGGTTTTTCACACTATGTTGCTGGTTTCTCAGCAGAGCAGATCTCTTGCTGAAGGTGAGAAAGACCAAGTCTCTGAATAACACTGTTAAGAGACCAATTATTTTCTCATTTCCTTTGCAGCAGTCCCGAAATAGATTTTTTTTAAGAAGGGGGGGGGGGGGGGGAGGGGGAACAAAAAAAGATTTTTTGTTGAAACTCTTTCACTTTGGCAATTTTATACAGAAGTTTAGGCTTGAACTGCACCACAGCTTCAAAGACAAGAACACCTTTGTCATCAGCTCTATCAGCTATGTATTCCCATGAAGGTCACTAGAGGAGAAAAGAATGTAGACTCTAAGACAAAGAAAAGTTTATACTACTGGCTAAGGAAGATATAGTTTGGACATTTTCTCTGAATTTCTAGAGTGGTAGAAGGAATGTTCAGAGCAAATATGAAAAGGGCCATGTAGGTTAACCCACTATAATAAATGGCTGTTTTAGAATGCTGAAATACTTTGCCATTTGGTATAAGACAAAAAAAACTTGCTTTGCTGGGTCAGACTATAATACCCTTCCAGTCCAGTCCTGTCATCTCTGGGTATCTGTTTCTAGTCACTAGTGGAAGATACAGCAAGGTTTAACTGTTGTAGGATAACTATTCTGACAGAACACTTTATACCTCAGCATTGTTCCCTCTGGCTAAAGCATAAAATCCAAATAAAGGGTAAATCCTGAAATAAAGCTGTAAAGTCTACTCAAACCATGTAAAACCTTCAACTATACCCTGTTGTGTTATTACAGTTCTGTCAGCAATTTTTGCCAACAACTCCAGACTCATACAGTAACAGAAAAAAAGACAAGGGGAGCCTGGGCATGGAAATCAGGCCCTGTAATTGTTGGCAAAAATGTAATAATCACCTGATGCATGAGACTAAAACAAGTGAACAAAGTGAAATAGGAAGATAATGGTAAGTAGCTGATGCAGTAAAAAGGGGACAATACTAAGTTCAGAAAGTCAGTCTATTTTCACAATGTTTTGTTCTAATTATTTGTTCTAAAAGGTAAATAAGGTATGTAGACTGCATAGTCTTCAGTCATACAGGAAAACTGAGAAGGCAGTAGCACATTTCCCATCTCTACAAATGCGGTGATACCCCACATTCAGAGGTTGTCTGGCTGCTGCTTCTCTTTCCCACACACAAGTCACGTTCATATTACCATAAATGTATTTATGCATTTTATTTGTGTTATGATCATCCTAAAAGTCTTGTCAAGCAGGATACCCAAAAAGATGGTGACAGACACCAATCCAACCAGTTACAACCAAAAGAACCAAAGGAAAAATCACAACACTGAGGGCGTGCATATGCAGCCGGTGGATAATATGATGAGCTACTGAAGTCTGGCTGTCAAGCTAATACAAGACAAGCAGAGGGCTATTCAGTCTAGATACCATTTAATTGCTAACTTTTTGGAGAATGGAGTTAACAGGTTCAGAAAAGCAGTCTAAGTGGTCTAAGAAAAAAGTACAGTGTTATGTTACGGCAAAGGTGTTCAGTAGAGAGGATACAAAATGCAAGAAAAGTGATGAAAAAGACTGCAAAGAAATCACAGTATATTAAAGAATAGTGGAAAAAAAGAGAATTCTAGTAGGAAATAAAGGAAAAGCATTATGGGTGCCAACTGAACACTTCCTCCCAGTCCTCAATCCTTCATAGGAATTTCAGTGGTGTCAAACAGAAAAGGTAACAGCAAAAACAAAAATTTCAACACATTGTAACCATAGGGATGTATAAGGCATGGGAAAGAAAGGAATGAAAGATTCCTCTCCTAGTTAATATTTTTTCTGCCCAAGCATAAGTATTGGTAAAGATACTGGTCAGCAGTCCAAGACAGCCATTAGGAGCTGCCAGAAAAAGGAGATGAAATATGAGAACTATGACGAAATATGAGAAATATGCTGAGAGCCCATCAACTCTGGGTCAAGAAGCTGGAGGTGTATTCTTGGAAAGCATAACTTAAAGTTTGACTCGCCTTGCTTTGTACTGTTCCCAAGGCACCCATTATAAACTGTACTGCAGCAGAATAAATCTGTTCTTATATAACTATTTTAAACTATGAAAAACTGGTTGCCTTGAAATAATGTAAACATAAGTAAAGAGTTGAAAGCAAGTGAATGAGGACAACTTCAAAATAGAAACTTTAGGAAGTCACTGTCGGTGTTAGAGACTTAGATGAACCAGGCTAAACTTTCCAGTGTTACAGCATAATTATATTGGTTCAGGAGTTTTGATCTGTTGTGAGTTGACCTTGTCTAGACCTCAGGTGCCCACTGTATCCCTTCCCTCCTCAGCTGGACAGAGAAGAGAAAAGCCTATGGGTTAAGATAAGGGCAAGGAGAGATCGCTTCACTAATTACCATGACAGGCAAAACAGACTCAACTTGGGGAAATTAGTTTTACTACTAATCAAATCAGAGAAAGTTAATGACAGATAAACCCAAATCCTAAAACACCTTGCCCCACCCCTCCTTGCTTCCAAAGTTCAACGTCACTCCCAATTTTCTCTACCTCGTCCCCACCAGCAGGACAGGGGGACAGGGAACACAGGTCACAGTCCGTACCTCACACGTTGTCTCTGCTGCTCCCTCCTCCTCAGAGGAAGGACTCCTCACACTCTGCCCCTGCTCCAGCATGGGCTCCTCTCCCCACAGGTCCACTGGAGCCTTCTCCAGTGTGGGCTTTCCACAGGGGTCACAGCCTTCTTCAGTTATCCACATGCTCTGGTATGGAGGCCTCCAAGGCCCTGCAGCCCTGTTGGACCTCCATGGGCTGCAGGGGAATCTCTGCTCCAGGGCCTGGACCACCTCCTCCCCCTCTGACCTTGCTGTCTGCAGGGCTGTTCCTCTCACATATTCTCTCTCCAGATGCAGTTGCACAGCAAACTTTTTCCCTTCTTAAATACGTCACCCCAGAGGCACTACCACTTTCACTGAAGGGCTCAGCCTTGGCCACTGAAGGGTCTGTCTGGGAGGTAGCTGACATTGGCTCTGTTGGACATGGAGAGAACTTTCCAGCAGCTTCTCACAGAAGCCACCTGTGTAGAGTCCCTGTCCCCCTGCTACCAAAAACTCGCCATGCAAACCCACTACATGATCAGTCATAATTCCTTCTTTAGGTCCTAAGACAGCTGTTGTCTTTTTGGGCTGGCCTTGCCTCTGTTCCTGACCCACAGGCAGAAAAACAAGGAGTGGAGAAGTATGGGGCATGGGCAGTACCCATAGCAACAGCATTACAATGAGGACGAAAGCGAGTTTAAATATGAATAATTCCTTGGTTCACTGTGAATGAATTTTCTTCGTATTCACTGATGTAGCTTCAATTTATCAAAAGTAAAGAAAATCTAATTTTTCAGGGACTTGCTTATGTTTTACAGTACATTGAAAGTAACACACAGAAGACATGTAAGTCAGGGAAATCTGATTTTTCACATAAGACTGATGCCAACACCTTGTGTGCCGTTTGCTGAGTTTCTCCCTTCATATACAGCAATGCAGCATAATCAGTAGAGGGTTTACTTTAGCAGAAATAACTATTCAGCAATAGCTCTTGATATACTTCAAGGCTAGATAACACAGTCTAAAGGTCAAGTTCTGACTTCTTGAAGCCTAATTTATTCAAGAGGCGACTAAAGTACTAGAGCTAGGAAATGGCCAAGCACTTTCTTCAATTGATGAAAAAGCTGGTTTTTTTTTCCAAAGGATTTCTGCCCACAGAAAAGGATTATGAGCAGAGTAGGGCACTAAACACTGCCAATTTCCTTGGTTACTGTATGAAGAATGTTAGATGTTCAAAGAAGGCAAGAAGAAACTGAAAAACATATCAAAGATCTGTTCAAGAACTGAAGACAGAGAGGAGACAGAGTGCAACATTAATTGTGCCACTAAACCTTGTCAAACTACACAAAGGACAAGTAATGACCAAGTGTATTAAACCATTGAGATTTTAAAAGACTTCTAAAAAGCTCTGTACACTTACTACTCAGCCACTCATACACACACACACAGAGACACATCCCTACCTACCTTCCATGACAACTATGCAGCATAGTGCTACACATTTTAAATTCCAAGACCACTGATGATTTTATGTACGAAATATCCTGTAAAATTTGAGTGCTTGTAGACACTGCAATGTCACAGGACAGGAAAAAACCTCCCTCTCCCCACCCACACCTGAACCATAGGGACTGCTAAAGTTAGTCACATTCTGATTTCTTTTATACATGTGGGATCATTTTTATACACAACAGAAGCAGTAGGAAGCTTTACTGGGCTTATGCTAGTCAAAGCAGGAAATATGACTGGTCAAGTGGTATATGACTGCTGTATCAGAATCCATTTTTAGGTGTCTGCTTGAGTAAAAAGAGTACATATTCAATGCAAAAATTAGTCTAGAACCCTTCTCATGTATAGTATCAGATCTAGATTTATTTGGCCAATATCATAAGGGAGTGGATAAGTGCTGCAACATCTTCTCTTGAGGAGCCCTGTCAGTAGCTCTCTCCTAAACACTCCCTGGACCTAATCACAGCTCTGCCATGATGACACAAAATGCTGGTCTGCCACCCTCCTTTTTCCCTATCATCCATAAACTGAATCTCTAGCCAAATGGCATCCTCTATCACAAGTAGGTAACTTAGTATCTGCAAGTGTTGAACGACAGAAGATTGTATTTTAGGCAGTTCATTAATCTTTTTCATAGCTAACATGAAAGTTGTGTGCTCCCTCAGACAAGTAGATACTTGTAAAGCTACTTTCACCAAGTTTTTCAGTATTAAGAATAAGCAGGAATTCCAGATGTCCCCAGACAAAACGCAGCTACATTAGCACATGTTAGATACACAAAGCTGGCAAGACCTTTCTGTGAGCCTATATACTAGCTTGGCCTTCTAGCAATTTAAAATATAAACTTCTGTCAAAAAACACACTAACCTTGTCCTGAATTCAGTTTGGTCTCTGCCTATTCCCATGTATATTCATCTTTCTCAACCTTCCTCAGCTCTTGTCCTGGCTCAAAATCTTTTGTTCGTATCAAACTCTGCAGATACAGTAGTAGCATATACTGATGTTTTATCCTAATAGTTTATCTGTAAGACCTAATCCTATACTGAATTTCCAGTGAGGCCAATCCTACTGCTTTATTATGGTTATCTCCTTTACTTCTTTCAGACCCCACAAAAATTCATTAAAAAAAGATTCTATTTTGAACATAAACTTGAAATCACCACAGGTTTTCTGACCACTACTTTTTAAGCCTTTAAAGCCCACTCTCTCCATCTCCCAGAAGCCTCTCATCTGGCTTCAAAACTTCACAGGATGTACTGTATTACAGAAATATTTTATTATTGTATTATAGACTCATGGAATGACTTGGGTTGGAAGGAACCTTAAAGATGATCTAGTTCCAACCCCTCTGCCATGGGCAGGGACACCTTCCACAGACCACAGACCACATTGCTCAAAGCCCCATCCAACCTGGTTTTGAATTATATTATTTATTATTTCTTTTATTTCTATTTAGTATTTCTTTCTATTACTGTAGAAATGACAAAAAGGGCACCGGAGTTGTTTATGCATCTTTAAATTACTATTTTTCAAACTGTCCTTACAAAGAGATGTTTCACATATGAATGCTTGGTCTGCCTCCAGTTATTTTATAAAAGGTATCCATTTAATGATCCCATTATCATGTCACTTAAAGTGCCTTATGTAAAATTCCTGGATTAGCACATTGGCCTTTCATCTCAGGGAACCCAAATGCAAAACTGAAAAATTACTTTCATGCTCTTAGCCTTGCAGACAGACATTACTAATTCTCGGTACAATTTGGCTTAAGTGACCATTTTTTCTTGGGAGAGGGCTAAGTGTTGATTAAAGCATGTGATTTCAGGCCAGAAAAATAGACGGAATAAAGATGCAAAAGAATCTTGAAATTTGCATGCTTACAGAAGCCCTAGATTTGAGCAATCTAAATCATATCCTCATTTTCTAATCAATATTTCTTCCATTTAAAAGACACTACACAATCTCTTCAAGAATCACTGGAAATTATTCAGCTGCAATACATACTGCCTATGTACACAATGCTTCTTAACATCATCCAACCTAGTGTGCTATGAAGTTCCCAGCTGCTGGGGAAAAAATATACGAGTCTCTTTGTTTCTACACCTTGCATTCAACAGCAGGTGCCCAAGACTTCTACTTATTATAGTAGACTTGTCCTTATACTGAATAAATGATTGGTCTTTAACTGACTGTAAAACAGTGTCTTGAATTCATTATGACCTTTCAAATCTGATTTCTTAAAAACACTTTTACAGGAGTACCAAGTTATTCATACAGAAGATAAAGACATTTACTCTGAATTGGATTAATTACATGTCTAGTCTATACATGCTTTAAATCTGGTTGTGCTAGTACTCAATATACATAATTCCCCGTGCTTATTAAGTATGTAATTTTCCTGTCTGTGCTAAAAGACCCCTTGGAACCTAAACAAGGCCTGGTAACTTTACTTAAAAATATATTACTGAAGAATGAAACACGTCAACTGTGAAAAGCACTTTGCATCAGATTTTAAAACAGAAAGTATGAAATAACTTTGGACAAAGTATATTAGACATTTGGAAAGAAAGTGAGAAAAAAACATGTATTCAAGAAATTGGCCAAACAGTCAGATTAGCACACTGACAATGCAAAATTTTGCATTTTGTGAGGGAGAAAAAATACAGGGAGAAAAAAAATACTTGCAATTTTTGCAGTACCATAATTAAACTAGACTTCTTACATAATTACCCACTCTGTGAATTTAAGAAATAATGATTGGGGATCGTAGATGCTCTAAAGTAATATTTCATGAGCTAATGTTTAAGTTTCTCTTGACTATGCAGAGTTACTGTAACATTTCTACTTTTCCAGGTCCTTCTTGCGTTACAAGAAATAGAAATTGCACTACTTTAAGTCAAAGGTTATGTCTAAGGATCTTATGTCCACAAGAAACAAGAACAAATTTACACATGCACATGTGTTACCCCTTACAAGCACGGCTCTTGCGTGCCCTCCTGCCTTCCCTTCCTGCAGTATTCCAGTTCTAGAAATTAGAATATTGCTACAGAAACAATACAAGCACCTTCTAAATAGAAAGAAGAGATAATTTCAGGAGGAATTCTACATGAACAGATAAAGCCATCACAAGTATAAACAAGCCTATTAAATTTGGCATAGAGTGAGCCCTCAGTGAGGACATATGTCTTCAAGAATTTTTTGCAACAGTAATGCAATATCTACCTACCTAAGGCAACATCCTGTGCTGCTTCCTCCTACTACTTCCATTAATTTTATTTTGGGCTTACAAAGTGCATAGATAAAGGGAAGTAAAGCCAGTACCTGTTGACAGCTAACTTGATAGTAGCATGAAAAGAAAAAACGAGAGAGAATGCACAGAAGTTTACCTTACTCTGAATTTATCAAAAGAGAAAAACCCTTACATTTCCTCAGAGAATTATTCTTACCTCTGAATACCAAATAAAGAAGAAAAGCAACCCATTGAAATACACAGTACAGTTAAAACTGAGTTTCCTAGCATTCTGAATGCTAGATTGAGCAAAGCTACACCTCTCCCCTCCCACACAGCACCAAGTACTGCTGTGTGCATACCAGAGGAGTCTAACACAACTACACGCTGCAAGAACAAAGACCTTCCTCTCCTAACATGCAAATAACAAAAACTAGACAAAAATAAAATAACTATGACAACTGAAGATTTGAGATCTGAAGTGGTGTTGGGGGGAGGAGGAGAAGAAGAGGAGGGAACCACAGGATTGAGAGGATAAGAGCTGAAAAGTTAAACCACAATTTTTAAAGGAATATTTTTGATAAGTGTAACAGAGATTTAGCAAATGGTTAGATAACACTGTGTAAGAGCACATCTTGCACATATCTAAATCTGAAAGTTACTATACCAGAAAAGTAGTATGTTATCATGCTATTAAAACAGTAGTATAATCTAATCTGTGCAAATCAATCCCAATAAAACTGTATGTTCACAGGCTTCCCCTCCAACTCAAATAATGAGATAATCTAAAAGAATACCACATATCCCAAATCAATAAGAGCTCTATGTGTTCATATACTACTTTAGAGCCATTGGACTTATGCCATAAGTATACACTGTGTTCTATATAAATTGCTCAAGAGAACCATTTAATACTGTAGTAATATTTCAATGAACTTTCATTTTTCATAATGCTGGTACATTAAAAGCCTCTGAGTAACAGAAGACTCTATTAAAAGTGAGTCAGGCATATTATGCAGCAATAAGGTTTTGAAAAATATCTACACATTTACAAAATAAATCGAACTAATTAATAACTTACAGCTTGTTTGAACTTCTTCTAAGTTAATATATCTGGCTCAGCAGACAGTCGTATTTCCATACTTCTTTTCCATGTGTATTTTTAACTTCATAGACACCCCCATGCATAGAGTTACCCTAAGCAATCCTAGTGTACGTAGATGTAATGATTTTGCATTGCTTTCACGTTTTATTGACACAACAAAAAAAAGGCAAGAACAGTGGCTATGGAGAAACACTGTACAGTGTCACCCTAATTCCCAAAATACCTGATGGGCCATCCACTAATAACGTGTTAGCCAGAAAAGGTAGGAAAAAATATGTTGTGTTTAAAGGTGGTGCAAAACCTGTGGAAGCAGACTCCAGTAATCCTCCATTAGGAACAGTATCACAATCTTCTACAGAGGCATACTTTAATGTCATTATGACACTTCATATTTTAAAACTACATTAATCTCTAAGAAAAATAATTTCTTGTACAAAATACAAAACTATAGTAACAGAGAAAAAAGCACCAGTAAAAAAAATTCAATTATGTACACATATTTATGTATGCATAAATATTGTATATATATACACGTATAAATATGTATTGCATGAAATATGCAAACATATTTCACATAAAGAAATTTTAAAAATCTACATTTATCAGAAGAAAAACATTCTTATTACACTAGAGAAATGAAATAAAAGTGAAAAAATAAATATAGTCATGTTTAAACGTTGTTACCAACCCATACTAACATCAGAATTACAAGACTGATTTAAATGCCATACCCTTTTCTGCAGAGTTATTGGCATAACTGCAGGCAATGTTACTCTTCTGGAAGACAAACTCATGCCTGCTTTTCACAGAATTCACCAACCTTCATCCAGATGATAACATAAAGCAGAACAAAGTAGTTAGCAATACTCCTTGAAGCCTAATTTCTCATAGTCTAAATATTGGAGAGTCAGCACAAAGAAAAGACTAAGGCTCTAGTAAATGTCACTCCATTTATGTGAACTCAGTCCTACTCAAAGCCAATGACAGAATACACTGGGGTAGGACAAACTAGAAATCAACCAACCAAAGAGCTTGAAAACTTGTCTTCTGTCCTTGGAAAGGCCCACGCTGATTATCTCTGGCTATAAAAATAAGCAGAACAACATGCATTTCTATCACTCAGAACTTTGTCTTCACTGTCAAAACAAAAAACAAATCGTTAAAGACTGCATTCTAGCACTTCACACTGAGTGGTTACAGTCTCAGGGTTTTTTCCCTGGCTGTTTCCAGCAAACAAAACATACTTCAGCACTCCTAATCTCAAGGTTTCAGGAAAGTAACTGAGCACAAGAATAGATGCAGTGAATCCATGGAATTCAATTTTCTGATGCTTAACTAATTCTATTCAAAGCAGAAGCAAAACACCCCTTTAAGTAATGCAATTTCTACTTTTGCAATGCAACCAAGGCCTGAAAATATGGCACATAAAATGTTATGAGTGAGTGAAATGAAGGCTGTTTTATGAACCCCCACTCACATAAGTACTTTATGTATCAAATATCTGCATAACAAATCTGTTGACATTAACATGGTTTGACTAAGGAAATCAGGGTCTTTTCTTTCCTTCTTGGTCAGAAAGGGTAACATTTTGCATTGCTTACATAATAAGGCAAGCTATAATCTTTTTTTTAAAGGTCTCATAATGTTTTCTGCTTTTATGCAGCATGACTAAGCAGTAATCCTGTTGTAATCCAAATTACTAAACAGATGTGAGAACTGCAATACTGGATACTTCTTTTATAACTCTTGAATAAGCAGTTCTCATCACAAATATTGTTCACCGTACCTGAAGACTCAGACATTCTGAAAAAATTATTTGTACTAAGTATTCACAGCATCTCAAACAATAACATATCACATGTGCAGGCTACTGCAGCTTCATAGACAGTCACTGCAAGTATATTACTGAGCACACATCTGATGTATATGTCCTATAATTATTCAGAACTGACTTGGTAATCCACACTAATTTCACTAGATCATATTTATAATGCTTTTCTCTCAGTAACTGGAAATCAGTACACTCTTTAGTAATCCCAAAATATCTAGAAAGGAATCCCATCTCCAAACCATAAGAAATTATACACTGGCAAATTAAAAATAAACAATTTGATTGCATGTAAGTTTCTGTTTTGTAAGTTTTCTAAATGGCAAAAACATAACAAGTCACTGGCACCAACAAGATACTTCAGAATCTATGGATTCAAAGCATCTATTTTCATCCTAAATCACCCTCCTGAAATCTGAAAATCAGTAGGGCTCAGGTAAGTTCTGCCGATGAACAAGAGGAGCAAACACGATAACTAAGAAAGAAAAAAAAAAATACAACTCCCTCCCAAAAACTAAAACCTGTATTGCACTGGCATTTTACCAGCAGCTCTCAAACAGTAATAAAATATTGCCAAGGAATAGGAAGTAAAGACAAATATTTTCCTAAACTTTCAAAACCTGTTCTTGATTGAGACACATGAGATGGAAAAAAACTGATAAGAAACTGATGCCAAGTCACAAAGAGAATTTCTTTGGAGACAGACATTTGATCCTTGTTCAGTTAGCTTTAAAAAAAGAGCTTTTAATAAAGCTATGAAAGCAGGTAAAATACAGCAGATACTACCCATTTCCTTGCTTCAATTATAAAAGTTCAGTTTTAACTTTGACTCATTTTACATTCAGTCTACAGCAGTAAGAGATCCATAGCAATTAACCTTCTGGGTTTAAGGTATTTATTGACTTTTATTTTTCTCTCTTAAACTCCAGTCCAAAATCCTTATGACTCTTTTGAGAAAATAAAAAGTATTCCTGAGATCAAGTTTAAAGTGTTAATTCTGTAACATTTGGAATTAACAACCCTTTTCTACTATAGCTATGATAAATGTCAAGTATTTGCAATTAGGTTTTTACCTTTTAGGCACACAGTTTTTATTTCCTATGGGAGCACATTTTCAAAATTCTATAATATAGCTCCAAAATTTTGCTGTAAGATTTAGAAAATAACTTGTGGTATCAGAGCCTGATCCTGTAGGCATTTTAGTCACAGGAATATTAAACATGCATGTTTGCAGCACCAGAAAAAAAAAAAAATCCCTCTACAATCTTTTTCCCTTGGATCTTATGAAAAAAACGTTTGGGAAACAGTAGCTGCAAAACTTGGAGCACTGCATTACTGACTTTATTGGGAAAGAAACAAAAATAACCCAAGCCATTTTTCCTTATCCCTGGGTACTAACAGCTCTTGAAATAAAATTGACCTATTTGTCTGCAAGGTGAAGCAAAGGTTTATTTTCCTCAGTGACATTATCTGTATTTTATCTTTTCCAACCAGATATAAAGACCAGACATATTTAGACAGTAAGCAAAAACTTAAGTGTTGTATTTGACTTGGTAATAAAAGTCCAATATTCAAATAATTATTAGATTTTAAATAAAAATATTACAGTAATTTATGTATACTAATGAAAGTAAACATCAGTTGCATCCAAGAGTACTAAAAATAGCATTAACTTTCTTTTCTTAAATTTCATAAACACCTATTTAATAAAATAAATTTAATAAAATACATCTCAATTTCTAAGCACAAGCCTTGCTGAACCACTTTACCATGTGAAAGTCAAGAGGAGTTTTGTTGATAAATGTGAGATACAGAAAAGCTTTGAAAGCCAATTATGCCTTCAGGGAGACATATATAACCACTTTTTTTTTTCCCTACAGATAAAAGATTTGACTTGTCCATGGCAGGTTTGCAAAGAATTTTGCTGGTGCTGGTGGACAGGAAGGAAATCAGATCCAGCTCACTTGCTTGAGAGTTCTGTAAAATGACTATGTTTATGCAGCTTTTCACTCCTATTTCTGTCACTAAGCTACCAGATACAGTTGTGAAAACATTGTGCAGATACTTTTTAGATACTTCAAAATATAAACCACTTCTACTTCTTGCCACTTAAGAAAGCAAGACTAAATGAAGTGGGCAAGAATTGAAATGCCCTTAGTAAATTAATAGCTCCAAGTAAGGGTTTCACAACAACATATGGAACAGAGATACCCTGCCAGTAGAGGAAGGTCAGTGATGTCCTTAAGGCACTGAATATGGAGTCACAAGAGCTGATCTATTCCTAGCTCTGCCAGATATAATGCAGGAATGTGAGCATTTATAAGTAACAGGAGCAAATCAGACTCAGCTTTTGCTGATGGAAAAACAAAATCTAGATAATATAATTCCATTAAGGTTTATAAAAACTTTGATGCTATTTTTTGTATTTATTTTTTCTTTAAGCTAAGGCAGAAGTTTATTACAAGACCAATATCAATCAGGTAAGTTATTCGTGGTGCTACCTGCACTTCCTTGAGAGAGTGCTCCTGTCTGTCTGGCACAGACAGTCTCTTTGTCTCTTTGCTAGAAGAAAAGTCAGCTATTATGTGACCGTAGAAACATGTACGGGGTATTTTTACATAGGTACATTTACATATGTTTGATAAATAACCAGTTTCTTTAAAATCACACAACAAAAGAAAGGTTTCAAAGTGATTGAGTTGTTGTCTTTCTACTCTTGTAGTCCCTTACACAAAGAAATGTAGTAAGATCTTAATCTTCAAACAGAACACACAGCACACCCTCTTAGAGGGTCAAGATATGCAGATACAGTTGCATAGACTGTATTACCTGTAAAGCAACATATATATAACATGCCTAGGAACTTCACAAAGAAGTTTGAGCCACTGTGATCTCTCCTGTCTATTCATGCAAATACCCACCTATTAAATATTTCTAATTTAAGAGACTGCTGCACCACAAAAAAAGAACAAGCACAATTCATAGTTTTAGCTTTCCCTCTTCTAGCCTTTGCGCACACACCATGCCGGAGCAGTTTAAAGGCAAAGCAAAATAACCCTGGATCTCAAACCCTGCACTGAAAAGCCATCCCCAAATACGCCATTTTTCAGTTCTCAGCAGATCACCGTCCTCTTGCTGGACAAGAAACATGTACCACATGAACTATGAACTCCTACATTTTAATGCTATCTTTCAAGTACTAACCCATGTGTCAGCTTTCGTCTTCCCCCCTGGTTATAGGTATGGATATAACTGATTCAAACTGGCCCTTAAACATATTTAAAAGAAGATTCTTGGATAAAAATTTTCAGTGACTGTATTTTCCGATAGCCAAGATCACAGGTTGGTAGTATTAGAAAATAATTCATCAAGGGTCAGTTTTTCACCGGAAAATGTGTTTAGTAACAGATATAGAACCAAAGCAAAGAGAAACACAGGTTGCAGAAAGACAGTGAAGGCACAAAGACACATAAAACAGAATATCAGTGCCATAGTTGAATCACTGGCTTCAGTTTTACTGTCTCCATATGTTTGTCTCCTGAAGGAGCTAGTTTTATTCGAGAAAGAGAAGCCTTTCTCATGTTCGTATTTCTGTTACACAGAAATCATCCAACAGAACTCAGTCAAGCAAGCACAGGAACTCCAGAAACCATGTACTTTCCTCACTGCACATTGTGACCGCTTGGACTGACTTGGTAATAATGCATTTTCTATCCTGGAGTCACAAAGCATGTATTCTCTTATATCTTATTTAGAGGAGTATTAATGAATTCTTTCCCAGATCATGATTTTCAAGTATAATCCCTACTTCAAAACTGTAATGCTGCTGGAATAGTTTATGAAAATACTAAGAAATTCACGTAAGGTTTTATATGGATGTATAAGCCCCATCACTTCTCCACAATAACTGTATAGAAAAAGTCTAGACCTACTCAGACTTTTCCTCTTCAGTAACTTACACACAGCAGTTATCCTACAAATTCTGCTCCTTTGGGCCTGAAAAGATGAGTAGTTTGTTTAATAGACTCATACAGGATTTGGGAAGTCTCCATCCAGGAAGAAAAATAACATCCAACCATGATGATATCATTCAGCTGTTCCAATGACCCATACTTTGAGAAATTTTCAAAGAAGAAAATAACTTTAAAATATAAGTTAATTAGAACAAATAGATATAAGTATTATGTGTTAAAATACAGTATAAGAACTAAATTAATGTATGGAAATCAGGATATGGACACTTTTCCTTTCGCCCTAATGAGAAATTATTTTATTAGGCAGAAATTGGGCAGATCCTGTCTGCTTACCAAAATGGAAGGGTTCATACTGCAAGAACAATGACAAATATCTGAACACTGCTCTTTAATGCAGCTCAAAATTTTGCAGATCAAAGAACGGAATGCAGTTTTTCATCCTTACTAGTTCTCCTGACAAACTTGTGGGATCTTAAAACATTGTTACACTTGCTCCTTGCAAAGCTTTTCAGCTGCCTGTTTCTGCAATCAATAGGTTCAAGCCTGATAGAAAAGCACACTGTCTGACAAAGTTCTGTCAGCTGAGTTATATAAGAAAATCCTTCTATTGCATGGACTTCCCTCTCACTACATAGCAGTAAATTCTAGTGATTATGAGAATAAATTCTTGCAAACTTCCAGCCCGTTTCTCAACAGCTGATACCATTTCTGTGCCATTATCAAGAGCTTGCAGCTGTTCATAAACACCAAGTCTTAATGTAATCAGTAACAGGAGTTATCATAACATAACTAATATAAAAAGGCTATTTATAGCCTAAGAATGCAGTAATTGAAAAATCCCATTCTGATCACAAGGCAATCTAGTGTATCTTGTTTTCCTGTGGATATAATATCAAGTTAAGAAGCAAAAAGACAGACACACCAGTATGCAGCATATGCATACATACCAGAAATAGGCAGGAACAACTCATCAGTATCCTAATTAGAAGCACAGGCACACCTCTAAGATAACCGATATACATTTCTCTCTTGAGACTTAAGTATTAAGTATCATGGACACTATTGGGCTAAAATATGAGCTGATTAGCTGCAAATGAATGTTCTGTGACTGAAATGGGAGAAAAGAAACTTCACGTTGTTACTAGAGCAGAGGTCTAATTTCTTCTGCCTCTTAATTCCTCCTCCCACAGCTGCCCTTCTTGAAAAAATTGCTGTGGCCTGATTAGCTTTTTTTGAAAATCTTCCCATTTGAGGTGACTCCCATCAGGACTCTGTCATGAGAGACACGCTTAAGTACATTGTCTTGTAGGTTTCCCTTTATTCATAAATGAAAGGCAGTCATAAAACTGTGAATGCCTCCAGAAGTACTAACTTTAAGTATGTTGAAGACAAGAAGAATGTGGCCCTTGGGCAATTGTTGTCTCCCACTTATCATTGCAGCATTTCACCACTTGCTAAAGATATATGTCATCTTGTTAATAGGAATAATCAACTGCTAGAGAAGTCTGGAAACCCTAAGCTCTGAAATCCCCAACTGGAAGATGTATCAGTTCCTGCCTCTGCAGACACACAAAAAGAATGAACATCAATTGTCCATAACGGGATGCTCTTCCACTGCCTGGCCATTGACGTTCCTGTTATACAAGCACCAAACCCAAAACTGTTATCCTGAAGATACTCATCTAAGTGGCCTGCAGGTGTGAAGAGACAGATATCCATTGTCCTCTACTACACAGTATGGTAAGAAGGGTGAGAGATCTGAGGTTTATTGTCAGTTTCTATACTTTTTCTTACACAAGGGAAACAATTGGTCCAGCTCTCTTTACAACTCTAGCCTGATCTCTTAATTACATGGGCACAGCTTAAAGATTACCACTGCAAAGAGTTAAAAAGATCATGAACCAAAAATTCTGGGAGAACAACAATACTCTACTAGTGACTCTGAAATTTCATGTGAAAGAACAAGTAAGTCCTCAGTTATCTACTGTAAATAGATACAAGGCAATACACATGTATAAAGAATATAAAATTTTTTTATTAATCACAAATATTTATTACTATTCTATATGCGTGATCAAGTTTATTCCACCTGGTGGTCACTAACCAGGTGTAACTGTGATGTTTATATGGATGTATGTTTTGTTTACATAAAATCCAAATTATACTTACTCTGGTAACATTTATGCACAGAAGCAGGATGGGAATATTCCTCTTCTTGTTTCTACAGCTCTCAGGTTCTTATATCAGTAGATAATAACTCTCAGAACATCAGAAATGTGGCAGTGCAGGGATATGCTAAAAACTGTACCAAAATTCCTTGCAAAACTGATCTGAGTTTGAGATCCATTCTTCAGTTGGTACCCCAACACTAGGATAACAAAATCTGATGATGATAAAAGCATAAAAATGCTATCATCTTGCCGTAAATGTACAGTAAACTACTTGGTACTTTCTCCTTCTTCTGCACAGCTTTTAATTCAAAGGGGGTTGTAAACCTTCAATTAGAAACATCTAAGTTGTCAATTTTACCAAATCTGTTGCGTTCAAGGTAATGTAACTATTAATCATTGACTACCCTCTTTCATTTAATAGTACAAACTATGAAACTGTTCATGTTATAAAAATAGCAGTAGCTGATATAAAGCAGGTGTCTACAATACTGGGCAATAAGATGACAAAAGTAGACCAAAACAGCACTATAAAGATCTTATAAGACCAGAGAAGAATGTTGAGGAAAAACCAAATGAAGAAAAAAAAAAAAAACCAAAACCAAACTTGAGGCTGGGTCTCATTTTATGAACGTTACTAAACACTATTCTGATTAATCTAGATTGTGCATCCTGGGAAGTGAGGTGGGAACGTGTATCTGTTCCGATCAAAAGACCATTCAGACAATGGTGTGTCAGAGGAAGATGTCAGCAGTGTTCTGTTCTTACAACACTGACCCCTTGCATTCCTCCCTTACCACAGTTACCACTTACTGACTGCCACCAACGAGAAGCCACCTCGAGAAAGATCTGTCAGTAAAATACTTATTTAATCATGGATCTGTCTATGGCAGGTGTGCAGCTGCTACAAAATGACCTGAACTTCCCAGTCTAACCTTAAATAAAAGCACCCATCTCTGGGAACAATTATGAGTAAAAACAGTGTTAAAATCTATCACATCTCATTACCTTCTGAAAATTATAACAATTCAAGCTCCATTCCTGAGAGTTTAATCTTTTAATGTCACAGTCAATGAAACTGAGTTATCAAAAGTGACTCAGCAGCATTGGAGAAATTCCCTGCATTTTCACCTGGCTTTAATGGTCAAGTCAAAGAAATGGGCACTGTTTGTACCATCACCTGCCCTTGTCACTTCGTAATTACATAGTACTGTAGAGACATCACAAAGTCAAAATACCAGGTAGTCAACTCAGAATTCAAGAGGTTTCCAAATTTACAGAGAAGGTTTTCTTTGAGGCTGCTGAAGCCTGAGGCTGACAAAGCCCAAAACATTCAAAATCCAAAGGGTTATTAAAATCATTCCAATCTGACAAACATTGGGAAAACATCTACCAGAATCTTTGACAGTACTGATGATTTTTTTATTTTATATAAATACAAATTGCAAAAATTTAAGCCTAACATTTTCCTGATGTAAGCAGATTAAACAACGAGCTTGCAGACGCAATATCTTAGTAACCACAAAAGTTAGAATGACCCTGTTTTCTTGCTCATAAGAAAGGGGGAAAAAAAAATACATGCTATTTTTGTGAAATTAGAATGTTTACAGTCTTTGCTTGGGTTCTTTTTGGACACAAACATATATAATAATAATGGCCCGTCTTCGCGAACGAAGAGCCGGGGAAGGTCCTTACCCGCATATGCAGATAAGGCCTTCGA
>JAWWES010000171.1:18112778-18240778 GCA_035583135.1 Lophotriccus pileatus
GCCGGGCGGAGGCTGCTCTCGCTCCCGCTGCGGAGGAGGGGGAGGCGACGGGGAGCGGGGGGAAGCGCCGCCCGGGCGGCACCGAGCGCCTTCCCCCGCACACGTGCGCGGGCGGCGGCGGGGGCGGGCGGCCGCCGGCTCCGCGCTGCGACGGGGAAGCAGCGCTTGGGGCGGGCGGGGGCCGAGCCGTGCCCTTCGGCCGCCCCGCAGGCCCGGCGGCGGAGCCACGCGGGCCCGGCAGGTGCGCGGCCCCGGGGCCCGAGGCCGCGGTGTGACCCCGCGGGGCCGGGGCGCTGAGGGCAGCGGGAGCCCCGCCGAGCGGGCCCTGCCCGCCTGTGCCTGAGCCCCTGCCCCGAGGGGGGGTCCCGCAGCCGGCGCTGCCCTCGGCCTGACCCGCGACCTCCTGCCCCGGGCGGTGCAGCGGCTCCGGCCGCACTCCGCCGGGCGGGCCTGGCACTCGCTCAACGCCTGACAAATCATTAACTAAACTGCCCCATCCCTCTCTGCATCGGGAATTTATGATTATGCCTTGGAAAAATAAGGAAGGACCGAGGCGGGGTAACAGACCCATTGCCTTGTGCCAGAAAAGCGGCTCGTGGGCTGCCGGCTGAGCTCAGGACCCACGTGCAGCCAGAGCTCCGAGGACAGCCGAAAGGAAAGAGGTTTTCCCTCCACTGCAGCCTTCACCTGCTCTGCTTTATATACACAAAAAACCTTAGTGGCGTTTCCGTGGCCGTCCTTATCAGCATTTATCCCGTTTCAAAATACAAAATGCCACCTGGCTGTATGAAGAACAGTTTGATAACGCCAAGCAGAGTAGGTAAATTTGTGTAAGGTAGTCAGTTTCATAGTCAAAAAAGAAAAGACCAGCCCCTGGTAGAGGCAGCTGGATGTAGAAACCTTCTGACTGTCCTTGGCATGCTTAGGGGCAGTAACTGAGATGTCAGACTGGTGAAAATACAGAATGTTTTGAGGCAATTGCTTTGCTATTTTCCTGAACCCACTGAAGAAATCATCACACACAAGCCAAAATTTCAGTTCTAGAGAAAGATTTTTCTGTCACAGAAGCCGTACTTACAGTTTTCATTTTGGCTGAGTCACAGATGATTTTGCAGGACATTTATTTTCAGTGAAACAAAGAATTCCTTGTCCCCTGAACAGCTCATTCTCTTATGCTGACAGTAGAAGTGTAAGTCTGAGTTGATTAACAGTTCTTACATACAGAGTCTGGCAAATATATCAGGAATTTTACAGGGTCAGACAATTGACTGGATTTGCTTGCTGCTTGTGAACAGCTATCTTTTTACACAACTGCACAGATTAGATCACTGTGGTTTTTTGCCTAATTGATTCAGAGGCATAAATGTGGCATGTCTCAAAACAATAGAAGGAGGCACAACTGGTATAGGTGCTCTAGGTAGAAAACTGAGGTCAGGAAGAGGTAAAAACATGCAGGTGGCAATTGTATGCTGATATTCATCAATATTTAAAAAGTTCAACCACAAAAAGAAAATACATTTTGACTTTTCACCTAGTCTATGCAACTTGTTACATAGCTGCCAGCTGACATACATGGCACGTTTTTGTGTCTTTGGCTTAGTCATGTAATTGTTTTAAAATGCCAGGCAAATAAAAAACACAATTAGAATGAATAATAGCAAATAAATTAAATACTTCTATTTTTCTAAAAAACTTAGCTAAGAATCTCATTAGTCATGACAGCAACCATGCCACTTGTAGGAAAAATCAACAAAAAAATGAAATGCTATTATAATTTCACTTGCATGTAGTAAGAAATAAATTAAAGTTTTTTTCTATATCTCATAGCCTGTCCTGATCCTTGCTGCTGTCAGTGTTTTCTGTGCGAATAGCATTGTATGAGGAAAATACAGTCAGGGGAATACAGAGGCAAAGAAGAACCTACGTGATTGTTCTGGTGTAGCATTGGAAATGTTGCATAGGGGAGAATGTGAAACTAAAGGTTCTCCTGACTTACTGTTTCTCTTTGCAAATATCTCTAAGAATAAAAAAAGGCTTCCTGAGCTTGGCTAAAGAT
The DNA here is from genome assembly GCA_035583135.1 of Lophotriccus pileatus. Classification (NCBI taxonomy): domain Eukaryota; kingdom Metazoa; phylum Chordata; class Aves; order Passeriformes; family Tyrannidae; genus Lophotriccus; species Lophotriccus pileatus. The sequence goes on from JAWWES010000171.1 coordinate 18,114,835, forward strand.
ATCTAAGAACATTTGACCTAGAATCTGTTCAGGCGTAACCTTTTGTAACTCTTTGTTTGAATAAGTACAAAGCCAGTAATCTCTGAACAATTAATAGAGTTAATATTAAAAGGCTGGGAGATTCCTGCTAAGTTCTGACAGCAGAACATTTGTTGAGCTGTGTGACTTGATTTCCTTTTCATCATAAATACACCTAAGCTGCCTAGTGTGGTTTTTGATATTTGCTATGCTTGTGCAGCAGAGTGGTTCTTGTTCTAAGACTTACCATTCCCCTAAAACTAAATTTCTGGGCGTTCTTCAATACTCAACTCAGTAGGTTTGGGGTTTTTTCCCCTCTTTCAATTTAATCTTTGTTAGTCCTAATCAGGTCCAGGTGTTTACCAAGTAAAATTAAAATATATGTCAAGAAAAATCTCAACAGATTCAAGCTATTCAGTATGCACCCCACTTCCAGAAAATCAAGCTCTTCAGTTCTCAAAAGCCTGTGTGCTATTTAGAATCACAACACTTGATTAATGTGACAAAATTATGCCTTTAATTAGAGTAAACTTTCACAGTTATTCCTGACAGAGTGAAGGTTTAGGAAATCCAAGCCACCTGTGATTATTTTTGAAAACTGTAGAGGGGTTTTGTTGGCTTTTTTTATGTTACCACTCCACACATTCCCCCTTGCTTTTATCAAAATATTCACAAGTGGTTTTGTATGTATAACGGCTTTACCATAAAAAGCTTTGCTACAATTTCTTAAAGATGGTTACACTAAGAAAACTAATGTCATACTTTTACATCATCTTTTGTCTTAGCTGCAGTAGTAGACAAAAGAATTATCTCTACTGAAGTACTAGACTGAAGCCACAGAAATAGTTACTTTTTCTAGTGCAAGGCTGTAACCAGTCATTTGTCTTATCTAATGTTTTATCTTAATGTCTTATCCTAATGTTTTCTCTAAAAGCCCCCCAAAATAAATTGCATCAGAAGTAATGATACAGAGGATCGTCTTAAGAAAAAACTGATTTGTCCAGTAAAAAGGCATGCCCCAATTTTATAGATTTATTATCTTAATGGACTTAGAATATGTTGAACACATATTATGATCCTGGTACAACAAGCTGTGCGTTCTTGCTCTTGAACATTTCAAAAGCCCACTTTTAACTTTTTAAATGGGCCCAAGTACTTCATGAGAGCCAAATTTGTCCATTGAGCATGAGTAGAGATACCACTAGCTAACTTCTTGGCAGTTGTGCAAAAGTCTTTGAAAAGTAAATTTGGTTGAATGTTTCGTGAGGGGTCTTTCCTATTACAGCTCGCATTGATGTTGTTTAGAGTTATTATTAAAATGTGTATCTTTTATTGCAGATAAGGAAAATGTTCCAATGGATTAAATCAGTACCACCGGTCTCAGTCATTCCCACAAGCTGCTTTTCAACCTAATCTGAAACTCACTGTGTGTACAGTAACACAAACTGCAGCACAGTAACACTCTGGTTCCCCCTGACTAAATGCTCTTTTTCAGTACTTACTATCAAGAAGCAGATTTGCACTAGTGTTTTCTGTTGTTGTTTGGCTTGGGCTTGGGATTTTTTATCCATTGAAAAGCATGAATACTTTAGTGTACTTTCATAAGAACCTTGAGTAGAGGGATGGATTTTATTGCTAGCTTTGACAACAGTGTTTGCTGTTTCAATAGCAAGTTCTGTGATTCCCTGTGACAGCTTTGTCGTCAGACAGAGCATCCCCCTGATGGAATTTCACCTTGAACTGTAACACAGGATCAGAATTAAATCCTGTGTGGGGTTTTGAGAGTAGGAATGATACCCTTCAAATCAATCAAATCAAATCAAATCAAGGGCTTATGATTTCTGAAAGGTCGTTGTAGCTAAGAACAAATAATTAGGTTCAGTGTAGGGTTGACTGGGTGGCATGTAGGGCTTGTGAGGCGCAGGTCAGACAATGTGACATACTGGCTTCTGCTCCCTGCACAGAGGCTGCATCAAATCAGTCACTCAGCAACGTCTGTAATAAACGATGCATCTGCACTGGCCAACCTTGAACTTCTCTAAGGCATAAAGTTCCCTCCTAGAGAGAACTGTAATAGTCCAGGGTGAATATTACATATGTATGGGTTACAGTGGCTAGGTCTGCATCTAACGGTAGTTGAAGGTTGTCAATTCACTTCCAGAAATAACTGCATCAGTATATTATGTGGTTCATTTGTCCATAACTATCCTCAGTACCACAACATCTACTGGACTAGATGTAATCTTCTGGGTAGTTATGGACAAATGAACCACATAATATACTGCTGCAGTTATTTCTGGAAGTGAATTGACATGTGGATGACTTTAAACATCACATAAATTATGAACTATTTAGTTAAATTAAACAGACCATGTTTCACAACAGCAGAGTACTGCTGATACTTTTTACAGCCCTATTTCTGTAACTCCACCTCACACAAAGAACACAATTTCTGATCTTACATGCCTTCTGAATCCTGCACAAAACCCCATAATTATTATGGAGGGAAGGTTTCAGGTGACTATGTTATCTATGGTACTCCTGTGTTTATCCAGCACATAGAATTTCAGTCTCAATAAAGTGAGTTGTTGGGAAATCAGATTCAAGATCCTTAATGCTAGTCATTTTGTAGAGCAAGAAAAAAAATACAAGCATTAACCACCCCCACCCCCCCCGAAAAACCAACCAACCAACCATCCAACCAACCAATCAAAAAAAAAAAAAAACAAAAAACCAAAAAACAACAACCCAAACCAAAAACCAACCAAAAACACCAAACAAACCCAAACCAACTCCCAAAAACCCCAAGAAGAAATGTAGAGCTAAAATGACTTTCTACAAACAGCCAGGGTCTTAGCCATTTCTGAGTTGCTGCCAAGGACACTGAAACAGTAGAACCAGACAAAGCACAGTAAGGCTCTCCAGATATACGCAAAGAGGAAGACAAATGTCAAGTTCTTTTGGGCTGAAAGAAACAACATACTTGATCAGACTCAAGGCAGGCAGCATTCCACTTCTGTTATCAGCATACAAGGATGTTATATGAAATTTGAAGATAAAATTAATTCTATATTTTGAAAAATTGATGTCCAGAAATTTGCCTAAATGCAGACATCTAATACCAATTTAGATACCTATTCTGCCATGTCCCAAGAAGTCATGGATTTCCTGTTCATCCTATGTCACATGTGACTGTCCGGTGTGGATGTTTCAGATATCATTGGGCATTAAATATGGCAACAGACACTTGTATTTAGGTGCCTGGATTTCACTCATATTATTTCTTTGCTGCTTCTGTAACACACAGCTCATGATAGACTATCCATGACTTTAAGAAACAAAGTGAAAGTCTGGTAACATTGGACATATTGCAGTGTAAAGGTGGATTTTGGAAACTTTTGTCAGATCTGAGGAGATTTTTCTCTAATTCTAGGAACAGTAAGAAATTTAAAATATGTACATATGCATATCTGCATGAATGTGAAGGGAGAAGGAATTCATCTCTTCCAAAATCACTAGAAGTATTTAGCCCAGATTTGCACCCCCAAATTTGCACCAGCCCTGGTTGAGCAAAGCAATTTTCAAATCAATCTACCTGTGCATGAGCAATTTAGAATACCTTGAAAATGGGCTCTGAAATGGAAAGCTCTGCTGAACCCTGATGATAGAGTCATTATGTTCCTGCCAAATGACAGACACCAAACAAATGCTTATCAGTCCAGCTGGAATTCCTGAGGTAGTGCCACTGTGTGATAACATACCTGCGACCATTTTAATACATCACCTGCTAGGACGTTTAGTACTCTTTGGAATTAATCAATCACACAGAGAAGGCCACTTGCTCTGTCTCAAGAGTTTTTCCAAGAAATCTATATTCAGGAAATGAGGTATTCAATAAACCTTTGAAAAATCAACCTACCGTTCATATTTTAAAAGCATTGTGCTGACTACTTGGAAGTTATTATATTAAAAGGTTATTAATGCAAATCTCTGTAATTCAGGAACCCTATCTAACAATGACAATCTCAGCACTTATTAAGGACCTAATTATCACAACATCAGTGCACCTAACATTTTAATGTATTTATTCCCTTCATACGGCTGAGTAAATGTTTGCATCTTTATGTGCCTGAACACATTTAAAAATTAACCCTAAGTGGGTACTCAGAGTACCTGACTGTAGACACGATACCAAGTTAGGCTGGCCATCACCAAGGAGAAAAACAATACTCCAGGGGTCAACTAAAAAACATAAGGAGTTTAGTGCTGACAACCATCCCAGGATAACTTTTTGTTTCCTCTGAATACATGGAAAACCTAAGGAGAACTGTCTTCCGACTTGTGCATCTCATTTTGCTGTCAAAAATAAAATGCAATTAGTTTGCTAAGTGATTTTCTTAAAATCTAGTGGAATTTGTGGCTGAGCAATGAATGAAAACTCTTGAGTCCAAAATTAATACTCTAACAATCAGGCCATCCTTCTTTGTGTAATGAAAGTTTCTTGTTTCTAAAAATATAAAAAGGTAAAATGCATTAATACTTTGGTACTCCAAACAATAAATCAGCTTTAGATCTGGTCCAAAAGGCAATTTTCCTTTGAGCTGGAGAAAAAAGTATATTTTCCTTTGATTTCATGTTTATTGAAGTTGTGCTCTGGAGTTGTTTAGTAGCTACTCTATTTCATTTTAAAAGTGGTTTTTTTCTAATAGTCCTAATTTTACCAAGACAGATAGAACAGTTTCATAACACTAAATGTAAGCAACCTTCTAGTTCACTTTGCGTATTTATGAAGGAGATATTACACAATACATGAATAATAACATACAAGATCATTCTAGACAATTGTGTTACACATAATGGCCCTATAAATTCTATTTAACAATCAAAAAGTCTTACAAAATTTCCCTTGGAGGACTGAGGGGGATTGAGAAAAACACTGGCTACTGAACAAGTTCATAAATAATTTTCACCTGACTTTGAAGAAATTTAACATTTGATGTATCTGAAGCATTTGGGAAGGATCACAAACTGAGATCATATCTAAAATTAAGAAAATTGTTATAGCCACTCAGCCCTTTTAAATTCAACCTTCAGTGTTCTCCTTCAATTCCATAAACTTATCCCAATCCATTATACTTGTCTGAGAATTCAAATATGAGAAAGCAAAATGTTTTGGTTTTTTGTCACATCATTTGAACTTATTTTATTAAACAGTGACAGTGCAGTTTTCAGACTTAAAAACCCCCTTGAGCTTTCATCCTGTCTACCAGTCTAAGACATCCCCTCTCATAATGTCCAGGTCTTTACACATCCACACTAGACATAAATTTGTTATACTTTCTTATGACTGGATTTCTGTGCTACTGGATCACTCCAGCTGACATAGCCGTTCCACAGATGGACAAAGCATGTAGTCATATTTCTGTTAAATTCACCACAGCACATGATAAAGAATCTATAGTAGCTTTACGCTTTTGTGTTGTCATTATGGGCTGTGGGAAGATAGACAATAACTAATCTGGCAAAAAGCCTACTGGTGAAAGTTCAACCCATTGAAAACCTCTTAAGAAATGTGAACTAACCAAGTGAGTTTGAAGATTCTTCTTTCTGTGGCAACTTTTCAAGGCCTCAAACCCATTTTGGCTTGTTGTCAAGCCATGGCCACTGAGCCAGTAACACTTATTTATCATATTAATCCAGGATGTATCACTGAGGGTGATACATGAAACTTACTGACATATTGTATTTTGTGCAAGTCCCTTAACTAATCTCTACTGATATTCCCCAGCCTGCATGGTTTTAGTTGGAGGAGTTACTTTGCAGTGTAGCTGGAGGTAGCCCATTAAATATTGCATTTGATCAAATGTAATTTCAGTTCAGCAATGGGTGAAGAGAGCCAATTTTTGCCTGGGCTTAGTTTTGTTTCATTGCAACTTGGATTCAGGCAAAAGCTGGTTTGAGTTTCCATGGGGAGTAAGAAACCACCATCTAATACAAGGCTTCCAAACATTTTACATTTAAAATGTTTTTTAAAAGAAAGGTGTATTCTTATGTATTTTATTATAACAGTCCCTTTGGAACATTTCTCCTTTTGTTTATTTAAAGGGAAAATCTACCAATAAGTGATTTATTAAGATATTAAAATCCCATTCCATTTTCTACAGAGTTTGGCTGGTTCTCAAGCAAGAATGTAGGCTTCTATTATAACATATTGGGAGCTTTTAGAACCAAAGCAATTCATAATAAATTTATTCAAATTGACACATTTCTGGTTACAATGTCTTCATTATTTCTTCAGAGTTATGAAACATGAATTATACCACTGTAACCACAATACTAGTCAAGGAAATCTAATTTTCTGTGAAGTCTGTTTGTACAGTCATCATGTAGCTCAAGGCATACATTTGATTATTTTCTTGTACTGTTTCTTATATTGGTGTTATTCCAAAGGCTCTGGTGATATTATTACCTCATTACATCTAATTCTAAAAAATATTCTTGCACGGCAGGTTCTAAAAATATATAGCTACATAACAAATTAGAAATAATTACATCACTAAAATCTATTAGGCATACTTAGAAGAGAAGTGTATTTCACATTATTTTATATATTTCAAACACTTTTCTCTTTAAGCAGTACATGCTCTTTATCATCATAGCCAGCAAGCTAGGCAATATTTTATTCAATTCAAATTAAAGCTGAATTAAATTAACACAGAATAGAATTCCTGAATTGTGAGAACACAATCATTAAAATGATCAACATAAACCAAAAAAAAGAACTTTTTAAAGCAAAATCAAAAGGTTCTCCATAAGTATATTTTCTCTCATGCTTTATTTATTAAATTCTTCTAACAAGAATGAAGTGAATTATAATTAAAAAAAAAATTGATAGCCTCTTTTACAGCTTCTTAGGATGGAAAGATTTTTTTCTCTCTCACTTTGCTGTCAGAAATGAAAGCCTGAGCTGCAATTATTAAAGGTCTGAATTTGCATTTTTCAGCAATCCAGAGAAATGAGGGCAGCTACTGTTATGAGCATTACCATTATGAAGTTCTTTGTAAATAGAGCTTCTAAGTTGTTGGTCAGCTGTTTGTTAGATGCCTTGCCAGTCATCAGATAATCTTATAGTAGACCAAAAAGAACAGTAGATTAAAATGATAGTTTTGTATATTCATAGCTGGTAAATCCTCTGTAAACTAACGCAACTGGACGCAGTGCCCAGTGCTAGAAGTGAATGCAGGAGGCTTGTAGAAGTTAAAGATATATTATTGGATTTATTTGTAAATAGGTATTAGGATTTTTGTCTCCAAACACAGTTCTCTTTTCCCCCTAGTTCTTCTTGTTAAGCCAGCTGGACTGGACACCTCACAGAGCTAAAAACTCCCCTAAGCCAAGATGTCTCAAGATTAGTGTGTTTTGAACAGCTATTTAAGAATGAACACTAAAGTCAAAAAGACACCCGATAAGATCTTTTTGGCCTGAACTACCAGTGAGAACGATTGAGAGAACGGAGAGTGCAAGATCCCTTCTGGAGTAGTGGAAAAGGGGGCCTTCTCTGCCAAAAGTCACACCAGTTTAGATGGTTCTTTAGGTAACTGAGCTGACTGAGTAAAATAGGCAATTCTTTATTCTATGAATGCTTTATTCTATGAATGAATCTTTCCAGACCTGCTATGGAACATGTCCAAAACCAGCTCAAGCAGACGCCTGCTGAAACTGTGTCAGGAGCTTATCTGCTAAAAGATATTTGGAAAAGTGAAAGCTAAGGAAAAGTTTACTGTTCCTAGGGAGGTTTGAAGTATGTGTATTTTATTTCCATTTTCCCCGACAAAGTGCACTACTTGTATTATTTTTCACCATGATCAGATATGTGCCTATCTCTAGTTTTCACATGGAGTCAGTCGGGAAAAGTGGAGTCTAGCATAGCATCCTCTGATAAATCTCTGCCCTGTTTAAATACCGTCGTTGCAGCAGTTACTGTGGAAGACTTCAGTGGAGGGCTACAGCCAGTGACAACCTTGTACAGAGCCTTACCCCCAGGGCCAACCAGCTGCCTGTGCTCAGTGTGCTACGAGATAGAACAGTGGAGATGAAGTGATGCAGTGGGTCCTCATACTTTTGGAATACTTTGGAAGCTAGGCAAAATTGTATTCCTCTGCACAGGCAATCAACCATGGGAATAAGTGTTTGTTTCCTGGTCCTGCCCAGGATGGGAGAACAGCTGGCAGTGTGTCTGCATTTGGTGTAGGTTCCCTGACCATCTCTTTGTCTACCTCTGGCAGTCTGATGGCATGGTCACTTCAAAAGCTCTCGGTACACCTTGCTGTGCTATATATGCACTGCAGGTGAGTCATGAGTGTGCTAGAAGGGACATCCAAATCCATGAGAGCTGGTGTGGTGTGACACTGCAGTGAGGCAGGCATTGTGGAGAACTCTTCTGAGTCTGCTGCATAGATGTGGACAAGATACTCTGACCTAAAGAGGTCTTCTGAACTGCTTGGCAGCAGTCAGCTAGAGCAGGTGAGGTATTGCAATTGTTCCCAGAGTTCAGGGAATTAATGCATTTCCAGTGTCCGGCTGCTGCATAACTAAGGAAACAGAAACAATTTAACAGCTACTGCAATTTGTTTTCATACTAAGATTTCATTTTTTAGGGAGCAATAGTGAGAATATATCAAATTGTTGACCCTTTGCAAGCAGGTTTCAACATAAATTAATTGTTGTGTAAAAAAATGAATTTTATGTTTACAGTGCTATTTGTCACTGAAATGGAGGCTCAATTAGAGTCTCAATGATTTACTAAAGACACTTTAAATATAATGTCCAAACAATGCTACATAAATGAAACATGATGTAATTGAGTGTAACACTGAGTGGCTCATCACTGTTGATTCATGTGGAAATCAGTGAAATTTTACTGATCATTATGCATTCATTCAGTATTAATGTAGATACCATATGTGCTTCCATAGGGATTCTACTCTTACTAAGCATTCATTAAGTTTTAATGTACCATTAAAAAGGCATCAAAAGACCCATCTAAAAATACTGCCACAGAGGTAGTTCATTTAAAGAGAGTTAAAGCAGCATGTCTCACTTTAACATTGCAATGCAAAGTAAGTTGATAATGAATCAGCAGAAATAGTTCATGAGAAAATAGCATTTGATTGCAAGCTAGACTAGAAAGAATGTTTGAACTAAAGGTGATACATTCTCCCCATATTTCTGGACAGATACCTGTATTTGTAGGCAAAAATATTTATCATGCAAGAATATGGTTTCTAAGTTAAACCTAATAAACAACTATCACAGTAAACTAAGCAACCTATATATATCATATACATATACATGTAGCAACGTATATATCATATCCTTAAGGTTTTAAGTTCTTTTGTTCACTGACCAGAGAACTGAAAACATTGCCTGTCATTCAGATGATCACATTTGTGAATAAATAGGCCTTAGCAAGGTTCTATTCAGCTGGTTATTTAGTGCTTTAGAAGTGTGACCACAAACTTCTCCCAAAAGCTTGATCTTGAACAGAGTACATGTATCCTGCAGGTGACTTACTACAGCTACAAAAGGAGGCAGATTCAAAAACTAAATGTGTCTAGGAGAAAATATTCTCTTCCCAAGATATTGAGATAAATGAAGCATAAGGCATGCTCAGATGTAGATCGTTGTTTTGATAAACCTTGATGACATTTAATTGACAAACTGACAAAAGTGTATGTTTCAAATGCCTATGGTACAACTTCTTATGTTATGTAAGGACATGAGTGGCACAGAGACCATGAATGGGGATTCACGAGTTAATGTCTCTTTCACAAGAGCTTGAGGGGATTAAATTAAGCTACAAAATGGAAGTTCACAACAAACAAACAAAAAAAGAGATGGTTCTTCAGACAGCGTGTCATTAAGTCAAAGAACTCCATGTCACACTGTGCTGTGTAGCTGCTCAAAATTTACAGGAGTTGAAAGAATAAGTTGAGTTTTGAACAAGACTAATTCAGACCATTAAATACATAGAAATCATCTTCCCTTTGGCATTCTCAGAGCTACAAATTGTGGAAGGTTGAGAATGCTTTTTATATTTTATAATCTTATGTTTTTCTTTGGACATAATTTTTTCATCCTTTTCAAAAGCCAGGTAACAGGCTAAATGAACCCTCAGCTTGGCCCAGTACAACCATCCTTCCATTAATGCTCTAAAGCTAGAACACACTATTGCTTGAAGATACAGTGATTAATCTTGCCTTTGTGTAGCAACTTCTGTGTTGAAACATGGTTATGTCATCCTGATCAGTCTTCCACTTTTGTTTTTTACTCTAAAGCAGCCCCATTCCTTTAATCTTTCTTCACATGGTTTTTAAAGGTCTTATAACTCTTGTTTTATTCTCTCTCACCCAAACTGCCTTCCACCATTAGATTAGCAATCTAAGCAGTCAGAATTCAATCTAAAATATCTGCTGCTTTTAACTGTTGGTTTTTTTATTTTTTTTTTTCACTTGGAGATTATTTTGCTTTTTCCACTGATGATCAGGCAACTCACATTTCACATCACCACCAAACTATGTTTTTAAGGTAACATAATAGTTACAAAAATAAGACACACCTTCCTTTTCCTGACAATATGGTCTAGCAGACCCTTCCTTACACCTTCTCATCCTTTTATCTTTAGTTGGCACCAAAGACTATGCCTTTTACATCTAGTGAACTTCCAAGCATATCTGACAGCCTAAAATATTTTTTTAACTATGATTTTTTTTGAAAGGCATTAATAGCAGACACAGTTTGAATAAAATAAAAAAACAAATTAAACTTACCATTTCCAGGCAGAGCCATGAAGCCCACTTGCCCCAGGACCTCCCTCTCTCAAGGTTCCTTTTCCTGATGGGCCAGCTCCAGGTGAACTCCATGCATACAACTTGTGCCTCTGTCTCATGGTAGCTTCTAATAAAGCTCTTAACACAGCTCACAATAGAGCTCTGGTAGAGCTCTACATATCTTACACAGATGTGTAAGAGGGGTGCCATGCACTTACACCAGCAGCTGCACAAACTGGAATGCTCTCCTCTTTCTACCCCTCAGTTGTCTTGGTAAAGGGAGACTCAGGTGTCTCTCAGGCCTTTCTGTCCTCAGAATGCCAGAGATGGTCAAAACATGCCAACTCAAAGAGCTGGAACCACCAGCAGCTTGACAAGGGGTAACGGTCTGATAATCCTGGAAAGTGAGGCACCTAACTGGGCAGCTGCCTGGGTGCCCACCCTTCTCCACGTCCTCTGCAATTTAAAAAGGAAGTCTTCTGCAATCCACTTCTTCAGCCTTTGCTTCACCTCTTTGTTTCACATAGGTGCTGGAGTTTAGGATTGCAGCAGCTTGACACACATACCATAGGGATTTCCTGGTTTGGTAACTGCACTTTGTAGCTGCAGGTGGCCAAATACACTTCAGTTTGAAAAGCACAAGTGCTTAATTAGCTCTTAGCAATTGAAGAAATTAAATAGTGTCTGCTGATGGGACCAATCATGCTGTTTAACAAAGGTGACCAATTGCAGCTCTTCCTGCATTCCATCTCCCTATTTAGTTCAAGTATTTAATTTAGAAAACTGCAATCAGCTTAATTATTTAAAATATTATTTTTACTGTATTTTTGATAATTCAGAGCTATATAAAGCCTAAAGCAACTGTGAAATAAATTCATTTTTCCTTCCTTTACCAATTCAGATTAAGTGTGATTGTGGCTATCATGTCTTACTTCTTGCTCAGTATCACATAGGGGGAAAAAAAGGAAAAAGAGAGATTAAACAAACAAGCAGACACATATAGCTGAGGGGAAATTATGAAATTCTGAGTCCAGCTATAGTTTGTTTTTGTTGTTTGTTTGTTTGCTTTTAAACATATTAACCATTAGTAAGTACTCTAGTGGTTAATATACAGCAGCACTAGCACACTAAGTACACTAGTGCTTGCAAATAGCCCTTGTTGGCCAGATTTATATTTTAACAGCTGTTGCAGCTGCAGGTTCTGTGGATTTAACTCTCCCTCTACCCTGAGCTGATTGTACATTTCAATGCCTTTACTGCTCTAGATGTTCACTATCACATACCCAAGCCCAGTCTTCAATATCCCTGTTCTTTTAAGTATTCTGTCAGTTGTGAAAATTTCTCTGTGTGTACTGTCTTTTAGCGTGTTCCTGTTACTCTGGCTATGATGATATCAAATATCACAGGCAAAGCAAAGTCTGCCCTGCTGAGTACTTAGAACAACTGCTAAAACAGATGAAGAGGCTGAAGAAAACTTACTCCATTAGTGTGAAAGACTAGGAATTTCTGAAGAATACATTCTAGTCTTCTCTTACATGATATGTAAGGTGTCATTGCTTTGTTATTTGTATTAATGGCAACCCAACTCTCTCTCAGTAAAGAGTGGACATCAAGGGTATTCTACCAGTAGTTTTGAGGAATATCCAAATTACTAAAGACAAATTTAAGAATTAGCTTCCCACCCTATGCCTAAACTCCTATGCCCAAACTCCTGTTTTAAGCATTGTTTGGAAATGCCCAGATACTCATGGAAAGCAGTGCTTTAGAAATCACCAAGCAGATAATTTGTTGAAACAGAAGACAATTGTAACAGCTGCTATCATGAAAACAGCTACTAAAAATATACTCACTGTACAGTCACAAACTGGTAACTGGTAAACACCACTGGCATTTGTGTATAATGACACTGCTATGTTATGGGCAAAAGACTGTTCTCAAAGCTTAAAAAGTTCATAGAGAAATTTGCAACTTACATCCAAATTCAACTCTCTGGCATTCTTTTTGGCACTAGAATTGTATCCATCTTTGTTGGGAATGATACAGCCCTTGTTATTTCCAGGTTCATACATGCACAATCACTCTGAAATAACATTACCAATAGAAGTAGCTGAAATTTCCTAACAGTTTTAGTGTTCTTTTCAGATACAGTTGTTTCTCCTTTTCCCAATGCTAAGAGATTTTTGTCCATCACTGTAATAGCAAATGCAGAACATCCTGTCCTGTGCAGGATTGCATTTTCATCATTGTGCCAATTACATAAATGGCTATCAGGAGTAATCAGGCTTTCAGAGTTAAGCTTTTAGTTTCTAGCTTGTCCCACATGCTTCAAAATGGTACAATATTTGTAGAATCCTGAAGGTAAAACAGAAAACATAAAACCTTAAAGGTGAGGGGAGAAGCAGCACTTTCTATTATTAGACACTGATGAAGAATACCAAATTCATTTAACATCTTCCAGTGGGAAAGAAATTAAATAATTCCTCAACTGATAATTTGCCTGTAGATTACTCCTTTGTGCAGTAAACAAGGGAGGAGCAGAAATATGTTTCTGGCTGTCCTCAGAGACACGCTGACTCTCCAGATCAAAAAAAGCAAAACACCTTTTTCTCTACCTCATCCCTTCTCCTTCCCCCTTTCATTATTTTTTTTTCCATTAAGTGTCTTGAATAATTTAGGAATAACTTAGTCCATTAACAGTTTTGGTGGTCTTTCCAAGGTGATGGAGGGACAGGAGAAGGAAGTGCTCATCTCCTCTTTCACTTAAACACTAATAGTTGTGAGGTTTAAAACAGCTAAAAAGAGAAAACTATAAATCTCTTCCAAACTTCCTCCTTGAAGACATAAACCCATAAACTTAAAAAAAATGTAAAGTGCTTGTGTTAACAAGTAGGAACAGCTGACAAAAAAATAATGCAGCGTTACCTACAATATATCACAATAGAACAGAAGTCTTCTCAGAAACTGTATATTAAAAGAGGATTCTAAGCAGCTCCAACTGAAAATGTTTGCTTTGGCTGGTAACAGGTGCCTGTAACAAACTCTAAAATATTAACAGAATCACAGAATACACAGAGTTGGAAGGGACCCACAAGGATCATTGAGTCCAACTGCTGGCCCCGCACAGGACCATCCGCAGGAGTCACACCATGTGCCTGAGAGTGTCATCCAAATGCTTCTTGAACTCTGGCAGGCTTGATGCTGTGACCATGTCCATGGGGAGCCTGTTCCAGTGCCCAACCACCCCCTGGGGGAAGAGCCTTTTTCTAATGTCCAACCTAAACCTCCCCTGACACAACTTCAGGCCATTCCTTTGGGTTCTGTCAGTGGTCCCCACAGAGCAGAAATCAGTGCCTCCCCCTCCTCTTTCCCTCACGATGAAGTTGTAACTCCAATGAGGTCCCCCCTCAGTCTCCTCTTCTCCAGCTTGAACAGACCAAGTGCCCTCAGCCATTCCTCATACGGCTTCCCCTTTAAGGCCCTTCACCATCTTCATTGCCCTCCTTTGGACACTCTCTAACAGCATAATATCTTTCTTATATTGTGGTGCCCAAAACTGCCACAATAATCAAGGTGAGGCCACTGAATGCAGAGCAGAGTGGGTCAATCCCCTCCCTTGACCAGCTGGCGATGCCCCCAGGACACAGTTGGCTGCCAGGGCACTGCAGACTCATAGTCAACTTGCCATTGCCATAGTCATCCTGCCATTGAGCAGGACCCCCAGGTCCCTTTCCATGGCACTGCTTTCCAGCATCTCATTCCCCAGCCTGTATGTTCATCCAGGGTTGCCCCATCCCAGGTGCAGAATCCAGCACTTTCCCTTGTTGAACTTCATACAGTTGGTGACTGCCCAGTCCTCTGATTTGTCGAGGTCTCTCTTAGCTGCTTTTATGTTTTATTTTCATGCTTTACCTAGTATGTGTGATACAATGCCTCTTGGACCAAACCAACATAATTTTCATGTCTTCCTTTGAGATCTTCATACTGCATGCTACAATAATGCTAAAATTACAAGCAGCCACAAAAACTAGGGCACTGATTACTGAATATATGTCCCAAAAATTGAGACATCGAGTTCTTTTAACATCTTTCAGCTGCAAGTATGAGAGTTCTTGCCTTGATCTTACAACCTCTAGTCACAAGAATATCTCCAAAATTTATCTGGGGATGCTGCCCCAGAAAAACTCCTCCCTTCTGCAGGGTACATCTATAGTCTAAATTTTATACTTCTGTAGAATAAATAAAAATAAGAAATCCTCTGTAATAAAAACTAACACGATCTCTTTGGTTTTCTAGCCCTCCTTTACTTACAAAGCCCTGGAATGTCAACTAGATGAAGATGGCACTGTGCTACATGGATATCTGCTGCTTCTTCAAAGAACTCTTAACAATAAGTCACAGTGCACGTTCACTGGGGTCAGCTGTTTTGTTCAGACAATTAAACTATCACTTCAATATCCTGACTTTCCTTCCTAAACATTTTGACTGCCATGCAAAAGCAAGGGGATTATAAGAAGTATGGCATAACTAGTTGCCTCCTGTTGGAAGATATCTGTGATACATTATGTATGAACTGTAAGTACTCTTGGGCCCAAACCCAAGTCTATTTACTGTACATGTAAGGCATCCATAACAAAAATTTACTGCTTTCTAACCTGGGCTTGCAGTTACTAGAAACACTTACTTAAACAAACATGTCAAGTTCACCAACAAGAGTTTCTCCAGTAGAATTTAATAAAGAGTATAAGAAAAACCAAGTGTCTAAAAATACAACAGCAAGATTTAAAAATGCCTTACATACACATGTTGGAAGAAAAGGGAAAGAGAAAGTTTTGCTAGACAGTATTGCCACCTACTATCAGAAAGCCTCATTAAAGAGTTTCACAGTGCTATAGCATGTGTAGACATTTCAGTTATCAAGCAAGTTCAGTGACACAGACAAGAAACCTTAAAATTCAAGCAAGGTGGTTTTAGTTTAACCTCTGATACATAAGATGATATTTACTTTCAGGAGTTCACATGAAAAGGTAGTTTATTTTTAACATATGGGACTAAGAAACATAGAGTACAGTTTTGTGCTCAAAACCAAAGAAAGCAACAAAGCATGGCTATTTGAACTTTCCCCAAAACAAGAGTAATCGTATTCTACTGATTTGGTTGAAAAAGTGAAATATCATATAGACTTGTATTACCACAGATGGAGATTAAATTAATTTTATGAAATAACTTTGGTCACCTTGGCAGAGAATACCAAGGTTTGAGAAAAAAACTGTAACCCTGTCGCACTCAGAGTACAAGTAAGGAGACTCTTTTTGCAGTGCAACCTCTCTCTGGCAGTTACAGATCAGCATATTGTGTAGGAACACTTAAAACACAGACTTCAAATACCACAACAAACACAGACACTGGAATCCTGGGAGTGAGTTACAGCTTTCAAGTCTGTCCCTCAAGACACAGTGAAATCTAGAATCTAAGCCCCAGTTATAAACTAGAACCCCCCCCACGCCTCTTCCATCTCACTGTTTCAAGTGAAGGTTGAAGCGTTCTTTTGCAGTCAGACCCTGAAACAGATCTTTTGAATTACCATGTGGGTTCCCCCCACCCTTGGAGTAAGCCCTTGATTGGAGGCAAAACAAGGAAGAGATGGAAGTGGTGACACACTTTGACAGGGGCTAGGATACAGGAGAGTAAGCAGGAGAGAACAGCAGTGAACAAATGTCCATCAACCCTCTTTATGAATTTTTATTTACTAAAATGTTCCTTAAAGTTTCAGCATTAACACTGTTATTTGTAATCAATAATTGACTCTGTACGTGGAAAGTAATGAGACCTCTTTGAGATTATTGCACAAAAACCTGGCAGCAAACAATTAATAACCCTTTGAAATGCACATATAGATCAGTTTCTGAAAATGAGTTACAGAATGTTTCTAAAATACAAAATATATATGTTGTTAAAGAAGAGAAATGAAATACAATTGCTTTTATTTGGATCAAGTCCAGCAAGAAAATATTTTAAAATGGCAAATACCCCAGCACTTCCTGCATGCATCCATAATCTAGCTATTTTATCATGGGTGGTATCTTTTTTCCACTCCCTCCCCAAAATCTATAATCTTGACAAGAAATTCAAAACAGATAAAATATAACACAAAGCATTCTCTTTTAATATATATTCCCATCTTGGTATTTAATGCTTAATCTATAAATAGACCGTCTCTGACACAAGCATGATTTGTAAGTGCGTTATTGTGCTGGTTTAAGATTAAAATATTTCACATGAATAAGTCCAAAGCAGCTCATTCTTTAGTTATACTTCAAGTGAAAAAAAAAAAAGTTCCTTCTATTTAAGTATCAAAACTGGAATTTGCATTTTATCAGTATGTGAGTATATGCTGATGACTACTTCAATATCTATGTAGTTCACAAACAGTATTGCTTATCTGAGTGCTAGGTAAATACTATATACAGATATCCAAAGAGAAATGTCATGTAGTGCTACTGTTAATAAAAGTTTTTAAGTAGTACAAAATTTTTTAATAATTTATGTCCTGATTTTTCTGTGTGTGCTACCAGGTAAAAATTACAGGAGAGTTAAAAAAAAAATAATCAAAATACATATCCCAGTTACTCTCTGCTAAAGGAACAAAACCATCTATTTTTTAGACAGATACAAAGTATTGCATTTAATTAAGACATTCTACTAATTACAATTTTAATTTAATAAAGGAATATGGAGGCAGCATGTGGTAGATTTAAGTTCATACAATCTGTTAAAGTAATACACAATTGAAAATTAATGATGTGATCTAGAGTTCTTAGGTTGCTTCCAATCTGTAATTTCAGCATAGTGCTACATATTGTTCAGTCTTGGCCAAAATCAGGAATCTTTGATTCTCTTTCTATCATAAGCAAAGCTCACCTGCACCTTTTCTTAAACCTTTTTAGCAGCATAGTCAGCTTTATAAAGAGGAAAAGGCAAAATACTACCATAATTTACATATGCTAATAATCTTTCCAAGGCATCAAAAGACACAGCTTGAAATTCTTATACCTGCTGACAAAAATATATTAACATATATTTGCATTTACACTTTCAAAAATTTGTAGTTAGTGTAAAGTTGGCCTATGAAGCAGTAGTAAAGTGCAAAATATTTGGTATAATATCTAGTGATTAGCTTTTGCTTCTGTGGAATACAAAGGATTAAGTCTGGCTCTTCCATTAACAGCTATGGTGTTTGATGGAGGACCGACCTGGAGGCAGGGAAGAGAAAAAAAAAAAAGGAGAAAAAATATTAAAGAAATATTAGCCTAACTTTCCGTATTTTTCACTCTACAGTATGTCACACCGTATTACTTCAAGGAAACAGAAATAGTTACTTCAGTCGGCATTTTTCTCAGTGCAGTCAATGACCTCTCCAATATGATTTCTGTACAAAGCATATATGCTACAGAAGTAGAAATATAAGACATTACCTAAAAACGTATTTTGTTAGAAACATTTTATACTATCTAAAAATTTCACGTATAACTATTTGAAACATGAATAATTTTTAGTCCTTCTCCAGACCCAGTTGCAAAGAAATACTTGAAAAAGATCACTAAACTGAACGCTTTTTATTAAATATTGAATAGAGCTGATTTCTTTCTAACACTCCTTTATACCATGGTAATGTTTCTTTTATCATAACTTTTACGATAGTTAGCAAAGGCCTGATTTTCAGTGGAGGTACATAAACCAACAATTCCAACTGGAGTTAATGGGAGCTGTGGAGGCTCCACAGCCATGAGAACCACATACCAAAGCACAGTTTACTAAACACAATGAAAACATTCTCGAGAGAAAAAATGGTTAAAAAGAAACCTCACTTGACCCATTTTAGGTTAGTAATTACTGAGGGCCCTATTGAACAGGAAAGACCAACAACACAAAAGGCCACAGATCTCAGCACTGCATACTCACAACATATTAAGTAAAACAGAGGGTGAAAAAAAAATTAAAGTATTTGGTTAGTGGTGGCAGGATTTTATTTTTTAATGATTCTCACACAGAGAAGCAAGCACCTGACAGACCTCTCTCACAATTCTAATGGATCGGATTATCACTCCTTTTCCTGACTGCAGCACAATACTGGGAGATAAGGTGAATGCGTTTTAAAAGTCCTTTCAATACTAAAAATCACTTTTGGGTGAAAATAAGTTATTGATACAAAATGCTTCATTCCTCTATCCTACTACGGCCAGTTCTCTATGTTAAACATAAAATGAGACCATGTTTTTGTTAAATTTGCCATAGGCCAAGAAACTTCTTTCTGCTGTCAGACATACCTGTACCACAGCATATGTGCTCTGGGTGAGAGTGAGAAGAACAGCATGTACAATTTTATGTTTGGCAAAACTTCAGTGAGTTCTTCATTCGATTTTGTTTGTGTTCCAGGGGGGTTTTTTTGAGGCCTGTTTCAGGTTTCTGTGCTGTAGACTGCTCTTCTTTATGGTTATGACTTCTCCATTATTATAATTTCTCCTTAAAAAGTACAGCCCCCTCCTCACCCCAGCCTCAACAACACTGACAAAGGACATATCCCACCCACAGAACAGAAAGGGAGAGGAAAACTGACTTCAATTATTATTTCTTTCCCCTTCCACAAGCCATTCTTGTACGTACACTGATAAAGACTATATGGGTCAAATTTAGATGAAGGACATTTGTATTAAAATAGAATTATTAACTGCGTAATTAAGCTTTTTCTTGTTTTCTTTCTAGTAGAAATAGTTTTCTTGAATTTTGAAAAGTACATTATGGACTTTATTTTTTAAAACAGTTGCTAGCAACTGGGCCAACAGCCGTGCCTATGCATATTACCCATAGGATTATAAAACAAAGGTAACACACTATGAAAAATAAATGAAGTTCTGTATTATTCAGAATGTAATTATGCATTGGAGGGAAAAAAAGCCTTGAAGAAAATACATGTAAACAAAATCCAAACGGTATTTCTGGTAGAACAGATAGATTTGACCTCTGACTCCGAACAATACAGCATTTTCTTAAATCTTATACTGTTTTTTAAGTGGCTGGAGTTAGTGACATGTAATTAGAAGTAATACTACCCGTATTATGTACCATTTTCACTGACTAGAGATCAAAAACTACTTGAGCATGCTTGTAACTTTTCCTATTCAGTGTAGAAAACATGGGGGGGTCTATACAGTCAGAGAGGCTGTTGTACTACTACACTGAAACAAAACATTATGTATGAAATGGAATGTTCCAACATCTGACCATCCACTGAAAGAATTTGACCTGAGGGTATCAAAGACTTCCATAAAACAAACAAACAAAAAAATCCCTTGTATCTACCCACCTCACATCCTTTGTTTCTTTCAAGTTTCAAGCAGAAAAGAGAAGAGAAAAAAACTACTGAATTTCTTTAACCTTCTGCAATGGGAAAGTATTTCTTGATACAGATTGCAAAATACTAATGTAAGGTCAAGAAAAGTTTGTGTAAGACTATGATTGTCTAGTTGCAAATTTAAAACGGTACAGATTTTTAAAGGGTGCAATGTTTTATCCAATGAGACATTTATAGGTTAATTTTAGGAGAGAGAAAAGAAAAATTAAGCCCCAGTTTTAACCAGGGGAGGTAGGCAAAGATGGTCCTACAAGGACTGTTGACAAAACATTGAGAAATGTCTTAGTAATGATGCCAAACAGCAGCAGGAGGCTTGAAGAACATTTAAGAATTATCTGATAAAGTCTAATGAATAGGAAAATAGTCTTCAGAACTGTGTGTTATCTGCCTGCAAAAGATTGCAGCCACTTCATGTCTAAAGTGAAGCTGCTTAGCAGTTTTCTAAAGCCATACAATTTCAAACATAAGTCAGATTTTATGAAAGATATGCCTAATTGATAACCTAGAGAATTCTGTTTCATTTCAGAAAGGTTTGATTACATTGGTACTGTTTGAAAATACAGACATTTGAAGCTCTGTGTGTGCATTCACCAGTTTATTCTGCAAAATTGACCCCTCTTCCCCACCTCCTTTCCCATTGTTAAGAGACCTCCTGGCAGCACTCTGTGATAAAGCTAACTGCTTTTAGTGTCAGGCATTAGTATGGTAATTTTGAAGGAAGTACCATGAATTCATTGTTATGGATGCAATGATGAAAACTCACCCTTTTCAATTTGGCAGCAGCTTCTCCAGAGCGGATTGCAGCCAGCAAGCTCTGGTGGATCTGTTCTGGGTCAGAGCGCGGGAACGTCATCGCGGTTTGTCTCTTAGTGACAGGGGGTGGGTGGTCAGTGGAAGCACCTGACTGCGCCTGACTCTTCTGCTCACTATTCACATTGCTGCCTTTCTATAAAGGGAGGAAGTGGGAGGAAAAAGAAACCAAAAAATTTTAATCTGAATTACTTAAAAATGGAAAACTGAGTCAACCTGGCACAAGGTTGCATAGCAAACTGCTACCATTTTAGTGTTTGCTTGATTTGAGATTTCAGAGACCAGCCACATTCCCACTGCAGCACATAGTTTCTCCCTCAAATAATTATGCCAGCAAAATTTTATGCCTCCATTCAAGTGTATTTGTGGCACGATCACTTGAAGCCAAACTAATCACACCACTCAGAATTAAATTTAAGAAATTAACACACAGAACCATAAGGAACAAATCATAAGCAGTCCAAGCATAAAAATAGGTATCCACAGCATAAATGGCTATTTAATTTACAGTTCTTTAAAGCAGGGGATGCTACTTTTGGCAAGAAATAAATATTTCAAATCATCTGAATTACATTGCTCTCATTTTTAACATTCCCTTGTATTGATGTACTTCATTATAATGCTGTGCTACTGCTGGACACCACCGCATGTTTTCAGAGTACAAATACAGTGCTTTCTGACCAGGGAGTAGTTCACAGACAAGCCTTTAGACTGGTTGCACTAGATGGCAGTGGATCAACAGTCAACCTGTATTAGAAATAAAGTTTACCTTATCCATTAGACTATTTTGTGGCCCCGCTGTTACGGTCTGTAGGGAAGGGCTTTTCACTTGCGGCATGGAGGTAGCTGAGGAGAATTCAGCTGCCAAAGTGGCAGAGGAGAGTTCAACAGGAAATTCCTCTCTAGGTGCCTGGCTAGTGATTGTACGTGTCTTATTGAATGATTGTGACCTTTTGACTGCAGAGGAGACAGCAAGAGCAAAAGGGGATGGTCTTGAACTGGAGTATGGCTTTGGAACTGCAAAAGTTCTTAGAGTTTTTAGGTTCAGTGGTGCTGGAGGACAGGGGGGAAGAATTGAAGGTTTATTGCTTTTAACAGGAGAAGTGGAGGATTCAATGTTTTTTCCATCAACTTTTTCTTCATTTGCTGGAGGAGAGGAAATACTTGTTTTATGTAAAGCCAAAGAAGTCAGATCAGGTGATGAGATTTTTTTCCCCATCTCTGTATTCTTATCTTCATTTTGAATTGAATTAGGAGCACAAATGGTACTTCTGGCAACTGCAGAAGTCACATAATGACCTGAAGCTCTTCGTTGCATCTGCAGATAAAAAGAACTAGGCTTTATTGTAGGGCTTAATGCATTTGACTTGTCCTGAGTCTCAGAAGAAGCATTTGTATTATCCAGGCTTAGCATCAGTGGGACACGCTGCTTGAAAGACTCCTTTTCCATCTGATTGCTCTCAGTAGTAATCTCAGCTCCAGAGGTCACACTATGTTCAGAAATGCTGTTCACTCTCTGCAGCAGATCATTCGCTGCTGCAGCTTCATTTTGTGAACCAACCTGTAAATGACCCACACTTTTTGACAGATGAGGAATTTCAGCTTGCACTGTGAATTCTTTGGGGTCTTCATGCTTCAGAGAATCTTCCAAAGCAGACACCGCTTGATCCTTATCATCTGATGGAACTTCTGATTCCCAGCTCTTCATTATTTCTAAGAATTTTGGAGGCACTATTTTATAAGTAGTCATTCCAATTTTTGGTATGTAATCCCTTGTAATTTCATTAGCAGGCTTGGGTTTAGGTCTGGTGTCTTGTCTATAAAAGGGGTGACCTTTTACAGAAAAGTCATCTGGAGTTTTTGCAGTTGTTTCTGGTGAAACAAAATTACTGCCATTTATACAGACGTGACTCTGGTCTTTTACAGGAATTACATTTCCATGGGCACCTTCTCGTGTCTCAAGATTTTGTTCTGTTGACGTATCTTCATCCCCTTGCTGCGTTCCATGCATCACTTGAAGAAGGGGGTTGTTTGTATCTGTGTTGTGTTGAGGGACCAGTTCTCTGAATACGGATGATTCAACACCGTGAGGAACAATAATTTCTTTCTGAGTAGACCTTCCCAAATTGCTATCCAAAGGACCTGTCTGGATTGCAACATCCTGCATTTTTACTGTATCCAAGCTGGTTTGATTTGTTTTGTCATCTTGCTTTTCTGACATCAGTTGAGGATAATTCCTATGACTTACAGAGTTGTCATTTTTACATGCCTGGAAGTTTGATAGGCTGTCAATTTCGAGCTTGTTATTTTCTGTAAAATCTACTGGTTTAATTTCAGCTGTCTGAAGTTCTTTCCCTTCTTCTGTTATTGAAAGGAGTTTTGTATCACTGTGATCTTTAAGTTAAAGAAAGATTCCAAAATTAATACAAATCTGAAAAAGATTCAATCTTCCTCCTTACATCAAGACACTCTGCATCTAATGTATCTAACTACAATGACTGGCTTCTCACTGACATTAAAAATTTCCTTAACACTTACTTTTAAAAGCTATTTAAAGATATAAGTATATTTGACTAATGTTGTGAAATAGTAGTATTCTAATTCAGGTATTCTTCCTTAATAAACAGGCAACTGGTGCCATGCAGTGACTTAATAGAAAAAACTATTCTAGAATCATTTAAAAAGTGCTAATGAATTTCAGTTGATTATATAGGCATGGGTGACTCAAGAGCTCAAGGTCTATTTAATATCAAGTTAGATACAGTTTTTATTTAGTTCCACACATTTGTGGCTTCTGTTCTTTAGTTTTAATGTTACAAATCTTATTTGTCAGCTACACCTTATGTATTTGTACATGGAAACAACTGAAAAACATATTGACAAGAGCAATTTTCCACACCTACTTTTCGTACTCTTTAGTTGGTCTGATAATTTGATTTTCTACCCTTGGACTAAACATGTGATCCTCATTTCAAGTATGTTACAAAATAGAAGCTAAAATTTATATCACATATAAACAGGACTTATGCAGTGTTGTTATGATTTATAAACAGAGGTGTACTGAGTATAAAAGACTATGGAAGGCCTAATGTATAAATCTGAAAATCAGTGTCACAAAAGGGTAAAATAAATCAGTCAGGTCACTAAATCCACAGAAAAATTTATGATCCATTTGCTGCACAGGATGTCGTCATTTCATTTCAGATCAGCATGTCACTTTCTTCTATTCGTGCTTAAAAATATTTGCATTTCCAGGCAGAAAACTCACACTAATTTCATAAGCAAAGAACAAATGATGGCCTCTTCTTCTCTGCTGGGGTATGGTACCCATGGCACCCCACGTGGCAGGATAACCTCTGTGTCCAACCTTGCCTCTCCTTGGCACTGTCCCACCCATCCTGCCCTACAACAGCACAACACAACTTTGACTACTGCTATAACAAAAACATACCAAAAATATCCCCTCCCAAAAAGAAGCCCCTGCATCCAGTTCTTGACACCTCATCTCAAAGAGAATACACCACAGCTAGAGAAAGCATAAAGAAAATAATCCAATGATAACAATTCAAGAGTTGACTGTATTGTCATTTCTTCAAAGGAACAGAAAAGTTCTCTTCAGCCTTGCTTTGAAGTATTAAAAACGAGTGGGAACTACTCACCATTGGTTTTATTTTGATCTAAAAGTTTAAGCTTCCTGTCTTTTTCAAATCCAGCATCCTCACTGCTTATCTTACTCTGTAGTTCTCTGCAAAGCACAACAGGACATTAAATATGCTGGTATCATTCATTTCAGTAAACATAAGAAACGATGCAAGAGAACTGGCAATATTCTCCAAACACAGATGGACAAAATAGAATCACTCTGCCAAACACTGGAATACTCGACAGAATAGATTATTTTATTTTTTATAAAACAAGAGGAAATGCTGCCATGATATTCTACCAAAATGACAAGCAGCTCCACTTGCTTCTGTGTAAGCAGATGATCAGTTTTCCTTTCTCTTCTCCCCCTCCTTTTGCCTACACGTGCAGTCTGAACAAGTCCCTTTCTAGTAACAATCCGCAATGGTTTATACTCATATAACAATATTAGTGTCAAGTGTTCTGACATTCCCCACATTTAAAACGTGCCCTTGATTTTGTGCACACCACAATACATAGCAAGCTGCATGAGATGCTGTGTATGAACACATGAACTGTGCAGGACAGACTTTTCAAAATAGTTCCTTTCCACCAATACCTGGAGAACAGCAAAGAAACATCCCTCAGACATATTACTTGCATAATAAGTATTTTGCAAATGCATTTATCTGTTACCCTCAGATCATGGAGGACAAGAGAACTGCACAAATGTTGAATGGGGGGGGGGGGGAGGGGGATATTAAGTCCTTGGCTTAAAAAGGTAAATGAAAAAGGCAAAAATACTTAACATTTCTCTACAAAAAGTTATTAGAACTTCCAACTTCTGTCTTTCTGTAGTTAGAAATACTGGCATTATGAAGATTCCAATTCATTTGCCACATCAAATGCATTAGTTGTCAGAAACCAATGCCTTGAGCTGACACATCAGCTTTGAATCATTTAAAATGGTAAATTTCTCAATAGCCATCCATGCACATGCTGCTTTATAGTACCAAATATACTGTAAATGTCCAATAAACCACTGAACAGGGGTGTATGCTCTCAAAATTACTTTTGGAAGAAAGGTAAAGCTCAGTCCTGCACTCTGTACTCTTTCTTATCTTCATTCCCTTTAACACAGCTGAGGGACTGAGCTACAACTATTAACAACAGGCTGAATTGGTCTTTTAATACAAAAAAAATAATCAAAAATCAAACCCAAAAGCCACAAAGCACCACAGAGTATCATTACAGAAAGTAGTGGGTTTAACTGGAATATTTACACATATTTCCCTGCTTTGATTTAAGAAAGTACTTCTCAAAGTAACTAGATCTTATATAAAATATCTGAATTATCAAAAGTTTTCCAGAAATGTCAGAGAAACCCTACTCCTCATTTTGGAATCCCTGTGATATTTCAGGAAACAACTGCCAAACTCTAAAGCTGGAGCACAGTACAGGCTAGATGATACTCACCAGGATTATAAGGCATGAAAGGCTGCTGCAAATTCATCACTGGGGTGGGGAAAAAACATCCCCTGGACAACTACCCAAACTGGCCCAATAACAAAGGTCTGATGAGTTCAAGACAACTTATTAGACCCCCACAGAGGAGACACAGCTAACCAACTGGGACAATATTTGTCAGGACAGAGTATCAAAGATTTTTTGAAAAGCCACATTTGGCCTTGGACTGACAAAAAAGTCCCTTCAGATACAAGTCAAAGCTCTCCTTACTACCTTGAAAGTTCTTGGCTACTAGAGCAGTCACATTTTGGCTTCAGTACAATAATTGAAATAGTTATTTCAATTTAATTTGGGAACAGTAGCCAGTTTAGTTGCCCCAGGGAACAGAGAAACAGTGAATTACATTAACACAATGGGACTTCTCTGGACAATCAACATTTATTTCAAGCAGGCACTAACTCATGTTGGGAACCTGCTGAGTCAGGTACTTTAACAAACATGCTGAAGGGCAAAGGTACAGCATCAACAGAAGAGAAAAAGAGCAGTTAAAGAAACTAATGTGTTTATTCTTTAAAAAAGCAGAATTAACTTGTTTTCCTGAGAGCAAATGGATTGAGACAGGTCAAGACAACATATAAGGAAAAGAAAAAAATAAAAATTAAAGCCAAAAAAGATGCAAGCAATAGATAACCATGCCCAAAAACCCAGAAATGACCAATCTACCCGTTTTTCCCCATCTGTAAGAAAGAATTTGTGTATTTTTATTTAACTAATCAATCACAATTTTTTTTTCAGCATAGTGTTCTAGTAAATAGGGTATTTTAGAGCTGTTTGAATAGTAAGGAAAGGGAGGTTTAAACAGAATAGCCTGCAGAACACTTCATTGTCATTTTTGTTGAAAAGCTTCATGAATTACTGCGCACAGAAGAGTGCTACAATGAAAGCTAAGATATTAAAGCTCATTCCTCTCACAATTCTCTATTCTGTGCTCCACAATGAAACAGCACTGCGTTTATTTGCCTCCCCCATTGCCTCCCCACTGCTCCTTTCTTTGTCACAAAACGTACTTACTTGCCATCTGTGCTCATATTTTCTTGTTTTTCTTCCTTGAAGCTTTGCGAGTTGTCTACGGAGACACTGCCAGGAACAAGAGCTGATAGAGCAGGATCATTTTTTTCATTTTCCAGTGGTACCTCAGCAGAGCTGAAGGCTGCAGTAACCTTTCCTGTCCTGGGAGAGCTATTGGTACTTTCACTGTCCTCTCTCTGTTGCACACTTATCTCTTCCCTTTCATCAATTTCTTCCAGGTTGTGTTCTGCACTCCTTACACCTACACTTACAAAAGAAAACAAAAGAAAGCAAAAAAACCCCAAAACAGAAAACAGCCCACAGCTCTCAATGAAGGGCCTAGACACAAAAGGATTGTTGAAGGCAGCCTAAATAGTTTGAAGAGGGAAAACTGACTTTTGTCATAATTCAGATAAGTTTAAAAAAAAAAGGAGGAAAAAAAAAAGAGGGGAAAAAAAAAGAGAGACCATTCAGACTTTCAATTTCACTGTATTCTCTGGTTCTTTCCTATTCTCTCTTTTTACATGTCTGGTTCTGCATCTGTAACTATTGTATAACATTTTCCTTTTTTAACCCAAGTACTGGATTAAGATACATCAAAATATATTCGCATAATCCCAAATTTCATGGAGGCAGACAGTTTCTTTTCCCCAGATTTCTTATACTTCCATTAGCTTTCCAGTGAGTTTTAAAACACACAGATTCTCTATAATAGAGTAGGAATGTTAGAGAACCAAAGAGCAAACCAAATATCAGTTTTGACCATGGTTTGAACAAGTTTCACCATCACTATCAAAGATTTCCCAGAACCATCCTAAGTGTATTAAAACACAGTTGGAAGTGTCTTGTGCAGAGTCCCATGTTACAGTAGAAAAAAAAAAGTTCATAGAAAAGTGTTAATCCATAAAAATACTGATATTTTGCAGCCAGAATATAGTTAAACTAAAACATTTAGTTACTGGATTAGGACACACATAAATCAGCCTACCTGAAATTGAACTAATAAATGCACCTATTTTGATTTCCAGAAGGATTAACCATCACTAGCTTTACTTCTCTGTCAGCAATATATTCCTGTCACAAGATGATGATTCACATTTATCAAATATCAGTAAGTAGACCATACAATAAACCTCTTGGCTTTTAAACTAGCATTCTATACACAAAGATAGTAATTCCACTCATACAGTGCAATATGGTGCTGTGGAAGGCTACTGTGAACAAGCGAGTGTGGTTGGCCTGACCTGTCAGCTGTGGGTTTGCTGGTACCTGCCAGGTACAGGCTTTGCACTTGGGCAATTACATTTCAGACTTTTCTAAGTAGTATCAGTAAATTTCCAAGTGTGAACCAAGCCAACAATCGAAACAAAAAGCAAAGAATATTGGAAAGTCGCAAATTCCAGAGTACAAAAAATCTTAGACTGAATTTTTTTAGTAGTGGCTAAGATCCCACAATGTTTCCAGTAGCTCCTGAGAAGTGTGCTGTTATAGAAAAGTAATGAGAAGACTGTCTATATTGGAGAAAGGCTCAGTATAGAACAGAAACTCTGCGAATAGGGTCATTAATTAAGAGTTCAGTAATACCAAAGTTACTCATTCACTGTAACAGAGCAACTACAAAAGCCAAACACTTCACCATCTTGGTATTATATTGCATTTTTGTAGTAATGCTTTGTAGTTACACATTAAGCAATGTGATGAACATGTGCCATAGTGCTGAATGTAGAGCTGATTTAGATCCCCAGGGAAAGAAAGGCAAGACTGTAAAGTGGTGCAGGTGAGCTCCCTCCGTGTGCTTTCAGCACAGGTACATACAAACATGCCACACTGGTATTACAGGGACTCCTAAGAATTTACTAGTCACGAGGGCCTTTTCTCCCTCTCACCTGCTGCCAACCCCTTTCATCTCCATCTAGGGAAAAGTCATACCCAGCAACCTCATACTTAAAGAGATCATTTTATTGATGGCAGTATTACTTTATGTGTGCAAAGATAAATATATACGTCAGAATGCACAACAAAGCATAAGAGAATGTGAGCAAACATCAAACCTGCTGAGACTATTCCACAGCCCATAACTGGCTCTCAGGAACAGTGCCTCCTTCATTCGTGAGAACTATTATGCCATGGGCCTGAGCCATCACCACCCACAGGAACAAAGAATACGATTTTCAGTCTAAATGCTCTATGGAAACCTGAATTATACAAACAAAGCACAGCCAGGACTTCTGACAAGAGAAATGGAAGCATTCTCGAGCTGCTATGGCTTTGTGCCCAGGCACTGCTGTCATCTTTCTGCTGCTTTTCCTCTGGAGAGGAGTGTAACAAAGGCTGAGTTGTATCTATACTCATGGGATGGAAACTTTGCTTGGGTTGGTAGGAGACATTCCTGACATTCCTACTATATGAAATTCTGTTCTTTGCTGTGCTAGAAACTCTTCCAAGCTTTGGAGTGGACTAACCTGACCTACAAATGAACAATAAACAAAAACAATCCTCACACTTTTTCCGAAGTGCTCTACTTCATTTGCCAGTATTAGATCAGCTTTGCTTGCTAGGGGGTTTTCACCTATTACTGGATCTCATTCCAGGCCTGGGCCACCACTGCTTCAGCAGAATAAAGTCTGAATGCATTTGATACACAAACAACATTTAACAACCATCCTTCACATATATCATGCAGTTAACTCCCCAGGGGAGCAGTTCAGATTTTGACTTGTTTCCAAACTCTTAGTCTATACCTTTTATATGCATCATATCGCTAGGAAGAACTTACAGCAACACTGGCTACATGCTGTTGCCTTATTGCTTATGCACTCTATATGTAGTTCCAAATGCAATATGTATTGCATTTGTATCTGCATATAGTTTATGCTCCCTGAACATTAGTCATTGGGTTTTAATTAGCCCTAAAACAACATTGTTAAAGCCTCCGCTGTGACCCTGAAGATATACCTGATGAGATGACTGACATACCAACTGCAAGTCTCCTTTCAGTAGTAAGAACACTCTTTGCTCTGCAGAGAACAGGCTGGTGCTGCTCTGTGAGCTGTTATACTCGTAAGCACCGAAGCCGGAAAGCCTGACTGCATCATGCAAATCTGCTCCTGACTCTATAGCCCTTAACAAGGTTCTTAAGAGATACTGTAACCAATAGGATTATACCAAGGGATTTGTTTTGATGGAAAGTTATTTAAAAATCTGTAATTTCAAAATATTTTTTTAAACACTGTTTTACCTTCCTCCCTGGTGAAAAACAAGACTAAGCATTAATTCAACTTTGGGAAGGGGAACAAAAGTCATAACTGAGAAAGAAAATTGTTGTTTATAGTCCCAAATGTTCAAATTAATTCTCTGTCAAGGTTTATTCTAGGAGATGTGAGCCTTCAAAGTATTTTTGTCAAGGTACAGGATTTTTACACCATGGGAAAGCTGTCATTTCACAACAGAAATGTTGCCTATTCCATATTATATAGCTTCACATAATGTATATGTGTCTAGGTAGTGCATAGCTAATAGACACCAAATTGAATATTTGTAATGGTTCATTTTAGGGCAGAAGGTAACACTATTTGCAGCTTAGGGGTTTTTTTGCTTATTTGCAGAAGTAGCAATGGATAACAGAACTACTTTGGAATGCCAGTCACAGCCAAACAAAAACTCACAATGCTTCCCAAAAGCCCAACAATTAAAGCAGCATTAATCCAAATGGAAGGAACTGCAGGCTTTTTGTAAAGTTAAAATAATGTCCAACTTCACAATTAAAGAGATATTGAACTATTTTATCTATTTAAAACAATACCCAAATGTCCATAATTTTCAGACCAGGCATAGGACAAGTGTACTGCATCTGATTGTGTCACAGGTTAATATGGGCTCTCATGGAAGGAGAGCTTTGCTAAAAGGACCCTTTACACATAGGCCTCAGGACAGTTTCAGAGATGCCACCAGAGAGCAGCAGTATCCCATAAGAAAAAGAAAAAAGAGGCAATGAAGCTGTGCTATGTGACTTGTATCCACATTTTAAAATACTGCACTACAGTAAGTGTTCAGCAAAGGCCATTGCATGAAGACTGCAGGAAAACCAGAGAATGAAGCCTGTCACTAATGCCAGAGGTAAATCCTAGGGCTCAACAGAGACTGTTCTAAGCCCAGTAAAGATGACTACATTTTTCTATTTCATTCCATTACAGCTTAAATTGAAATATTTAGTTACAGAACTCAAATGCCTCAAGCAGAGGGTTCCTAAATCTATGGTAAAACAAACAGCCATTTCTGTGACGTTCAGGGCTGTTTATTTACACAGCACTGGGACATTACAGTGATGGGATCTGCAGAAATTCTAGCACAGATCTATAATCTTAAGATAGAAACAAGTACAAGAAACTCAAAAAACTTAAATCACAGTATGATAACCTTGCTTATCATCTTAGACCCACTGCATGTAGATTAACAGTTTTCAACACAGGAAATTAAGTAAAAATAAACATAATAAACATAACTAACTTAGAAGTGATTACTCTCCTTCATTTGCTACAACTAGGAAAAGGAAAGGTTGCAGCTTTATTACATCTTCAGCCTCAGACTGCACTGTATAGATTCATGCTCTCATGTATCATGTTCTTTCTACTTAATGTCTTTTCTAACAGTTTAAATAAAGTGCCCTAAATACAAACCAAGCCCGTTTACCCATTACTGATCTTCATTTTTTTCACTTTGCCAGAGACCTAGCATCCTAGCATGTGACTTTTCCAGCTTTTGTGGTACATTTGTGTTTTCTTAGTCCAACCAATTTGACTTGTACACTGGTATCCTGAATAAAACAGCTGGAGAACTAGCATAGAAACTGAGTGTTTAGCCTCATATAATGCCAGTAGCACTCCATAGGCTTAGCATTTATAGATTTCATTCTTACTGTAACGCACTGAAGAGTGATTTTTCCAGACTGCACTGGCACTGATTATTCTAGAAGCTTTTAAAAATTTTAGTAGACTTCTAGATGCTGTACCCTGTATCTGAACCCTACAGTCTGGTGCTTACAAACAAAAGTACTTCACAGTACAAACTGCCTAAATTAAAAAAGCATTATGTTCATCAGCTAAATAATCGTATTTTGAACAGCTATACTTTCATATATCACATTTTTTCCATAACACCCAACAAATAACGTATGAACAGCTATTTATGTATTCAGTTTATATTTACAACTTATGTTTTCAAAGGCTGTTCAGATGCCAACCAAAAGGCAGACGCAGATTTGCTTCTGCCCCTGGGTTACACAGGTCAAGGGCAGCACAAGGCAGGGCTCTAAAAACAAGGCTGGGCTTTAGCTTTTGAAAGATTTGTTATGAGGTACAAAAAAAAAATTCACAGAAATTATGTCTAGTTCTTCTCTACAACTTGTGAGGGAGGTGGGAAAACAGGGATAACGTTTAGTTTATTAAATGTAAAGCACAGATACCACTACCTTGGATGTGTTTCTGTAGACATTAAAAGTAAAACATCTTTATTTTAAAAAGCCATATTTGTACTTCAATAGAAAAGTTAATTAATCTGAAGATTTAAAATCAGTTCTATTTTTATGCCACATCTACAGTATAGTAATTTATTGCTATGAATTATCATAACTTTCTATGAAGTAGATTTTATCAATGCTTTTAGAAAAAGAACCAACCTGTTTCAGGCTCCATTTCGGTGGCTCTTTCTTCCACTTTAGTGGAGACTGATTCTGTTGTCTCCATTACTGCAAAAAGTGAAGCAACAACCTGTCTTATTTCCTCTCAATTTCTGCACCAACAAAAGTTCTAGATAAATGGTTAGGTTATGGTCTTACAGACTACTGAGTTCTTCAAGAAATACATCTTCTCTTAAGCAACAATTGCTCATTGTCACATTTTACAGATATTTTAATCTCAACTCTTAGGTATTTTTGAACCAGATAACTTAATTTTCGATCAAACAGAAGAATCACAAAAAAACTAATATAAAATTCTCTCTAAGATTCTTCTTGGCAGTCCATTTCCTGTTATAGCCTCTCTGATACAGCGAAGTTAATCTTTTCTCCCCACCCCAAGCCGTCCATCTCAGCAACACAAACAACTCTCTACTTAACCTAACTATAATTAATTTGGCATTGTCTGTGTTTTTCTGATCTGCGTGCTCTAAATACCTGCCTTTCTCACACTTGTGGAAAATAACGGAAGACTGGTGAGGAGGATTGTTAACACACCCAAGTGGTTTGCAGCAGGGGTGCAAAAACCCACATATATAATAATTGTTGTTTAGTCCTGTGCGTTTGACAAGCAGAACACCTGTGTTTAGATAACACAGGCCTGCGATAGATTCACAAGGCACCTTATCGAACATTCTGGAGATCCCTGCCCCACTGTGGGAAAGATCAAAGAGCAGTGGTTGGTAAACTACTCCTGTGTGAACCCCTGACACAGAGGGAATACAGCAGGTTTGTCAGTCCCCTCGCACGGACCGAGCTCTGCCATCCTGCTCAGGGGCCTCTGCCCAGGTGCTGCTTCAAGGTTTCCCCTCTTGGTGAGGTAACCAAAATTAATTTACCCTTTGCATCTGCAGTTCTGTGGTTTCTCCTGTGTCCTTCCTGTGCCAGCTCACACACACTACGTGAGCCAGTCCCATAAACCAGCTCCTTACCACCTGAAGAGGTTTGGCACTCATATTTTAACTTGAAATTCTTGTCACATAAGGTAGCGTTGCTTTAATGTTTAGCCAAACAGCTATACTTTCTGTTGCCTTCCAATTAAACAGCATAAAAAGATTACCAGGCTCATTACTGCTTTCACTTTGATCTTCTGGTGCTCTGGAGGGTGGTGAGGGCGCCTTGCGCTTCATCCTCCTTAGAGAGGAGTTCAAGGAAGCAGTGTCACTGAGCGGCAGGGAACCTTTCCGTACTAATCCTGGAGGAGCCTGGCAAGGGAGACAGGGGAGGAAGATTATTAGCAATCAATGAAAAACAGCAAAATAGCTTTAGTAATTATTCTCCAGAAGTATTTATAATATACATTTGGGAAAGAGAGAATATATGTCTATTACCAAATGTATTATGTTTTTCATCTTAATTCCTCCAAGGAGTTGTTTAAAAAAAAAAAAAATTCTACAGTGATTGAATATATTCACAGAGGTGCAACATAGATCAGTAAAAGAAAATCAGTTGTTACATATAGTATAAATGAGAATTTGAATTCTTTTATGCCCAAAGGCTATTCTACAAACCCAAAAATAATTATTTCCTAAAAGTAGCTAAAATCATTGTAGAAAGAAGCTTCAACTACACCCCACCGCAATGACAGAACACGTTTCCTTCTCCATTCCTGCAACAACAGTCCTAATTGGGCTGTATACTCAATTACTAGGAATTTATTTCCCTCCTTGAAATACTTGAACTTTCATAGAAAATTTTGGAAACAACTGCATTTTAAGTTGTTTTAAAAACATTCTCTGTCTCAAACACAGTGGTTATAAATTTGCCTGCCATTTTTAATTGCTGTTTGCCTTATGCTGAAAAATCTTCTATATCCACATCTATTACAACGACAATGTTCAGGATCCCAGCAATAAAGGAATGCATTTTGCTCTAGACACAGTTGCCTTTTTCTGTAGTAATTCTGATTCTTACCACTTTCTACTCAACAATATGATAAAATTCAGCAGTAACATACATTTCTGACTAGAAGGACCCACACAACAACTGGATGGGAGGGTCATCTTCAGAGGACTTCTCTGTGCTTCAATTAACCATCCCACTTCACAAAGCACAATATCGAGGAACAGTGATGGTATAAAAACACCTACAAATTCTTGTTTCACAGGCAATCCTTTTGAATACATCACAGACAACAGAACTGTTGACAGTGTTAATTTCCATGGAATAAAATGCTAGTATTTAGAAAGCTACCACTGAACAATTACATATCCTACAGTAAGCAGGATATTAAAAAGCAAAAGCTAGAGTATTTGATTGTATACAATCAAATCTATAAAGAAAATTACCCACAAGAGAAAAGATACTGGCACAAAATGTCTGTCAGGCAGTGTTTGGCAGCTCCTGTTAGATCTCAATAGAATACTTGAATGAATGAACTGGAACGATGAAAACTATCCTCTGAGCCACCCTGGGCACACTCGGTCATCTGATTTGTCCCACCTTGATATCAGGTATGAGAAATCCACAGATATTTTACTGCATTGTAAGGAGCAACACTGCCCAAAATGTTCACACAATTCTTCTACCCATCACTCTAAAAAAAAAAAAAAAAAAATCACTTCCCAAAGCAAGCAACTCAAACCTTTTACAGCAAAGCAGAACTCAGGGCTTTAAGGAGAAAACACAAATCACAAGGTGAAATGTTCTTTTAAGAACACCAGAGGATAGGGACATACTCTGCTCCTAATTAAAAATACTTGCATGCTTGAATAGTCTTTAAACAAGTCAGTTTCTTGATTATAATGTCACACAACAAAAATTACTTTACACTTTTATAGTTTTGTATTCACAGTTCCCAAATAGTTCTTAAAAAGGAAAAACAATTAATATTCAGCCTTTGAATTTATTCAGGAGAGGATGTCAAATACAATATTATTTCCCCAAATGAGGGGGATTTTTTGTTGCTAAAGTACTTCCTCCTCGCATTTGGGCAGTTCTATTTGTCTCCTCTCTCGTAGCTGCTGGCTGCAGCCCCTCTGTTCTGCACAAAGACACGTTTCTCTGCTCAAAGGTCTCACCCTCGTCTGCTTCACACAGGCTCCCTCAGCTGACTCGGCTGGCTCAGAGCTCTGCGCACACTCGCTCAGCCAAACAGATGTCACCAGAGTTCCCTTCTGCACAGAACGAGTGTCTGTGTGGGGGGGGAATAGTGTTCTCAGCAGAAGAGCACAAATGCTACTAGAAGATTTTTATAAGCCTTTCTATTGCCCTTTGCATCCAAAGAAACAAATGAATTGCTAAGAGAGATTTCAAGAAAGTACTAAATGTTCCAGTAAAGGTTCGAGTGCTGAACAGATTTTCTCAGGAATTATTCAACATATGAATATTAAGAGCTTTCAAATCCTAACAAAGGCTGTAATGTGAAAATAGTACTTTAAACAGATGGAAAAAAATTTTAAAAATGTTATTAAGACATATCTGACAAAGTTTTGGAATATACATCTGGGTATTCATGTGTCATACCAACTGCCAATGATAACCAGTGCTTTATCAGTTACATCTGAATTAAAATTCTTTTTAGAATCACTAAACTAATTAACTATGCTTGTGCAGAAACACCAGTGAACTCTGTCATAACTTCCACAACATATGCCAGAGTTCTACTTTTAACACTGTACACCCTCCTCATCCTGGAACAAGTAAGGGTGAATATGAAACTTTTTAGTCTCAAATATGTACAGACAAATTTGGCACCAAATGCCACACTATCCCAAGCAGACACTTGTACATATCAGTGCTTCCCAAGTCCTAGCCTCTGTAAGCAGTGGCAGACATGGTGCCGTGCCCTTCTTAGCAATTCAAAAAATAAGTAGAGATCTTTAAGCCACAATAATTTTGCAACTGGAATGGAAAAAAACAAAAATATTTGGGAAAGAATGTAGTAGTAGGGAGCATTTCAGTGTGCTGGAAACCTTACCTCACACACCACCAGTACCTACCCTCCTTTGCTCCATACGTATCTTATTTTAACAGGGGATATACAGGAAAGGGATATCATGTAGGGATATCAAAGCACATTGCTAGCCACATTGCTAGTATTTATTTCTTCCCTTTGTACGAGTATGCAGGCAAATGGATGTCCAAGATGTAGCAGCAAAAAAATGTATTTGCTCCTGCATTGAGTGTATTCATGCACTCAGTTTCTATTACATGACTTAAGCTTCCCAAAATACTTAAACTTAGCCAAAGTACTACAGAGGAAGTAATATACCTCTGATCTGTTGGAAAGGAAGTACATACAGAATTTATTTGGAGCAACTGAACTGGAGATATTCTGTCCAAACACACAATATTACTATTATCTCCTAGGATTTATCTGCAACCTCGCTGGTACAGAGGCAAATACAATAAAGCAACAAGGTTATGCATTTGACATACTGAAAAGTGAATGCATGCAACATTCAACCACCAGTGCTGACACACCTCAGAATAATAGTAAATGATTCTCACGCAAACTTCAGTACAGGTAGTCCTGAGCATTCTCTTCTCTGAGGTAGCCCAGACTCTACTCAAAATCTCCCTGACGTCCATAGTACTCACTGCATCATTGCCCAACTTTTCCTTTAAAGGGCTGACCATGAAGCTGCGGGCAAGAAAGGCTCTGGTGTAATTTTTTAAGCATGGAACTCATCCCTCCCAGAAATCCTGACTTAGCTGTTCTGTGACAGTGGCTAAAAAAATCTTTTCAGAAGTACTTTACTGTTTAGCAGCTTCCCACCTGCTTAGCTGCTTCCCATCCTTCCCCTACTCTCCCATCTTCTCCCTTCCCTTTCTTCTCCAAGGGGTAGACTGGAGATTTAAATTTCTTTAGGGTTAGCGTTGTGTAAATGGACCACTCCTGTGCTGCAGGAAGGTCTCTGGAAATGTCTTAGCACTCTTTCAAGGAGCAGCTTTATTCTCCAAGGAACTATCTTATAGGATCCCTCTCAAGAGTTCCCTTAACAAGTTGAGAAATATGTACCATTCAGTCCAAATTCATTAATTAGATGCTATTTACTGGAAAGTGGATACCAAAAGACAAAATATTTTATTTGAATTAATTCAAAGCACAGGGCACATTTAAATTCCAAGCTTTGTGTTTTCTGATAAATCACTGTGCAATCAAGTCAGAATGAAACAGAAGTCATCTCAGAAGTCTTTGGCATGCATTTTCTAAGGGGGTTGCACAAAGTAGTACAAAACAGAAAATCCACACAAAAATATAACTTGTCCTCTCTTTGTGAGCTATTCAACTTCAGTCAAATCACTTCAGATGAGTAAGAAATGTCAGTACAAAATAATAAATGTAAGCAATTTTTTGAGTGACAGCCAAGCAGTCATACGTTACTGTTAGACATAATAGGATATTAATAATTTAAAGCATGTTGACATTAATAAATTATTTTCAAAAAATTTGAATTCAATTAAAAGACAAACATAGTGAGGTAAAAAAAGATCATGATTTTCTTCTCTCCCCCAGGTTCCTTTTATTAAAATTCAGAAAAAAACCCCTTTGTCTTCTTCAAATGATAAATGATAAAGCTTTTCAGCAAGACACAATACACAAAGACAGAACTTCTGTTAAACAGTGCTCTCTTGTGGTCTGTGCATCAGTGAAAGCCTAAATCATTGTATAAAGATAAAGGAAGTCACAGTCTGAAATTTGTCTCCAAGTATAACTCAAAATTAATCCCTCAGACTTGTATTTTAGTTCTGCATTTACTTTTTCTAGCATGCCAATAACCTCATATCAAAAAACCTTTAACTGTATTCACAACGAATTATGAAATAAATAAATAAAAAAAAAATTAACCTTGTGCAATACGAGGATAAGAGTCAATGCATCAATTCTACCAAATTCTATTGGCAGAATTTCTTCAAGTCATGAGATATACAGGTTACTTAAATATGGAGACCACACCTCATAGCTTCAATAAAATACAACCCTATTTGATTAAAATAAAAACTTTACTTTGACTTGCTGAGAGCACTACAATGTTTAGACCACTCCCCAAGATGCCCACCTATTTCTAACAATGTAAAGAACAAACTACTTATTATCCCATGTAATTAAAATATTAAATATTAATAGAAATATCACAACATCAATTACAAGATATGATCAAACAAGACCACGTTCTCACATTTAAGTATATGAGAACAAGAGAACGAAAAGGTGCTTACAAGACCAACTTATACAAGAAGTTGATTTCACCTTTTCAAAATACAGCAGCTGTTTTGGATCTGAAGTTTAAAAGCAATGCATCTTTCAATTTCTATAGTTATTTTCAAGCTAAAATTTTTAAAAGCAAGTACTACACTTCTATTTCCCATTTATTTTGAGCCTCATCATATACCAACAACAGGTTTGTCAGGATTATTATGCCTATACTCATGAAGAGAAGTGAAGGAAACGTTAACTAACCTGTGCATTCCTATCAAAGCTGCTGGATTTCACAATATCGGGTGCAGGTCTGACCTGGGCTTGTGAGAGTTCCTGGGGAGCACTCTGAGAGTTTGGCATAGGTGGCAAAGGAGCTCTCCGTTTCTTCGGCATTTCTGCTGGCAGAGTGTTTGAATCATACTGCTTGCTGACAGTGTTAGATCTCGTGATAGATGCTGGCCTTGGCTTGCTCATCAATGGAGTTGCTGGGGCACTGGCAGCCTTGAAGTGCAGGAAATAAAAAGAAATCCAAGTTGCATATACTTTCTGGAAAACAATCAACAGTACTGATTGTTCAATATAGATATGTTTCTAGAAGTTTTGCTGATACAAAGTTACACCTTACTTGGTCTCTTTTCTTCTTGTTTCGTTGAAAAAAGCTGAAAAATCCTTTGTTTTCTTTCTCCTTCAGAACATCTATGTTTTCATATTGGTAGGAGTCTAAAATAGAAAACAATACTTCTAAATGTTATTTCATGCAGATACTATTTCTCCTGATTCTTCCCATTTCACTGAGTCATAAGCCTCCTGCAGTGATACACAAAACACATCGTAAATCACCTATACTAATATTTTTTCTGGGTGCTGCAAAATTAACAGGTCTCCCACCATCCATGTTCCTCCTGTCCTTCTCAGAACTCAGGTCAGATGAGTTTCAGCAGCTCTTGATACCCCCTAGCACTTACTCCAGCCCATCCTACTAGTCATATGTTATGGTTCATACCACAAAGGCTGTAAAAGGGAAAAAGAACACAGTCTTTTTAGCCCTCCATTCCTGACAGCTTAAATTCCTGGCAAAGTGTCAAGTGGGACAACCAGGCCCCAACCTGCATGTGGTGTGGCTATGGAGAAAGATCACCCTAGAACTGATCTAGGGTCAAACTATTAAAAAATACTTTTTATATAGCTGGGTATATCCATTTCTGCACTATCATTTTAAATGTGCATTTAAGATAGGACAGAGATATTACTCATGTCCCAGTTAAGCAGATGTTACAATAGGAGCGGGTGGTAATGTCATGTAAGTGCTACAGTTTCACCGCCTATTTCAGTAAATCGTACCTTGCAAAGATGGTAAATTTAAATCAACTGGTGATGTGGCTACAGAAAGACAAAAAGAAAGACAGAAAATGTGAATCTGAATCAAGGATGAATTTACAAGTTATAAACACAGAAAGCCAAGCTGAACCTTCAACATTAGGGAAAAATTAACTGGCTATTTTGCTGAAATAAAAGGATGTGTATCTTTACTACTATGAGCCATTCAAGAACTTGAAACTGAAGACATGCAACACAGACTGGAATCTTGGTCATAAGAAGGGAGATTCCACTTTTATTTCTGAAGCAAAGATAAAAAATCAGTTTATAGAATACTTTCCTCTGTAAGTTTTGTCAGGCAGTCCAAACTTGGAAAACAAAGAGGAATATAAAATCAAAATACAACGTTAATCAAATAAAATTTGAATTTAAATTCTATTAAGTAAAAAGTATACCTCACCATTTATTTTTATAAAGAACATTCAGAACTTTGAACCTGTCTGCAAAATTGAAATGCTGAAACTACTTCGTATTAAGAACTAAAGAATATCTAAATTTCCTAGTAGGGCACTGCCAATATATGCCCTTGTATGCCCTCCTAGGGATTTTTGGCTATTGATACAAGTGAAGCACAAGTCATATTGTGTTCAATACAGCTTTGTCAGTCTGTAAATGAAAGCAGTAGGTTACCAGACAACAAACCAGACAATGCACTATGGGCACATGTAGTAAAAGTAACATGTTTAGACAACTTAAAATATGTTGTTTTCCACTGGGGAAGAGAAAGACATTTCATTTTTGTTTTCTTTACAGAAAACGGACATATTGTCCAAATCTGTCATTCTGACCTTTAGGAGGTAACTGAGAGAACTCTTAAAACTCTAACCACCAAAGTGTAAGGTTACCATATTTAGGTAGAAAGAGGGGTAAAGACACAAACAAAACCCCAACAAACCCCCCAAGTTTTAGAGCAAAAATAAAGTCAAACAAATACAATAGTGGTCAAAACCAGGAGTGAGTCAATCAGTATTACTGTTATTTACATTGAGGTAAAATTTCCTGTGAGAAATGTCTAAAATGGAACAAACCACACTGTACAGAATTTTTAATCACAGTACAATTAATCTGTCATGAAAAACAAAGGTGTCCAGTTGAAATTAAAACCCAGCCCAGAAATGTCTGTACAAATATTACGAAGTTAATTCATTGTGCCCTGTTGGACCACAATTAAAAGGACCATTATTATTTATTCACAACCTATAAAATTAACAAGCAGCACTCAGCAATATACATAAACATCATCAGAATATTCTAACACTTTAAAAATTTTAAATAGCTTTAAAGGAAAACTAATTTTCTCCAATGTTTCTGTGCATTTTAGGTTATCATGATCTCATGTCTACAAGCTAAGGGAAACAGAATGTTGTTGGGCTTTTTGGGGAAGGTGCAAGGGAATAAAAAAAAGCTTTGCTTTTAAGTGAGGATTTGTACTCAGCTACCTTTGCTGGTACCTAACACTTGGTTAGAAAATAAAACTTCTATACAGCACTTCTAAAAACAGAAGTCCAGGTAACCTGTCTCAGTTTTAAGCAAGTGGAAGACTAATAAAGTATATACTAAATTGCTAGAAAATAATTTTTTCATAAGTAAAAATGCCCAATTTATACATGATTAAAATACTAAGCACATATCTTTTATATATTTGCAATCTAGAAATGTATCTTACCTCGGCTGATATCCATGGCATATAGTTCTCTTAGGCCAAGGTCATTAAGAGATTTTGTCACATCAAGGGGTTCTTGAGACTGGTAATTCTTCAACAGCAGAGTGTGTGAAGGATCAAATTCACATTTGCTACAGATAATTGGTATGAGTTCTTGAAGGGGTGAATGTGGACTAACTCTTACGACTGTCTTCTGTGTCTTCTTGTAGTTTATCACTACCCTTACTGTTTGCTAAAGAGAAGAAAATTCCAATAAATATCTGCAGAAATTCTGAAAGAACTGGCATTTTTACAACAGCCTCAGAGCAACCACAGGAACTTCACTTATGGCCAACTTCACCAATGTTCTAGGTTCAGAATCAGTGCATGAGAAACTACGAACTATTTTGGCATTCCCTTTGATGCACGGCAAGGACACGTGAAACAGTCTGCTTCTTCTCTAGCACCTGCCATGTGCCTGTGCAACAGGGCACGCCTGCAGTGAGGTGCCCTGAGAGGTTATATTAGGAGCTGCACAAGTCAGGTGATGAGCCAGCAGCGAGTGTGTGCACACGTGTAGGAGGAAGGTAAAAGTACAGCAGAAGAGCGCTTCTGGCTCTCTGCTCAGTGCTTTAGATAAATTACAGTATTCTTCCATACAGCAGGTCAAAGCTGGAAGGAAAGATTTAGGCAACATCCAGAAGTTGGTTTAGTACTTCTAAAAGCTTCTGCCTTCTTAAGAATATATAAATAAAGCCAAGTAACAAGAGAGTACAGTATGCATTAAAGGAAAATGAACATACAGTCAGCAGGGCACATATATCACAGCATGACAGATTGTACGAGATGTTGATTTTCAGTTTGTGGAAGGCTGTATCCAGCCACACTTCATCTGCAGAATTTTTCAAAATGACAGTAGGGTGTGGAATTTCAAGTAATATTGTAGTCAAATTTCCTTCTTTTGGCAGCAAAGACATTTGCTGCAACAAATTCAAATATAGTTTACCTAAGAGGAGCTTATCAAGAACATAGAGTGAAGCATTTCCCAGAGCTGCACGGTGAGAGGATGAGAGACAACAGGAAAAGCTGAAACAAGAGGTCGAGCTACCAGCTCAACGTGTTGAACACAACAGTGACTCCAATTTCTCAATATGCTTTAACTTTAGTTCTCACCTCTGGTATAACTGGAGCAGGTTTCTTCTTATCTATTTGTTTTGGCTTTAAAATCACCTTTTCCACTTCAAGCATTCCCACTGGAGTGTTGGGTTTGAATTTAATCTGGCTATTTTCTGCTGATACCAACTCTATAGTATAACTTGATGGATTTAAATGATACTGTGCACAGAGAAAGATCAGCAAGTCCATCATGGGCTTCCTGTAAAAGACATATGGAACTGTCACAACAGGTGACAATTAAGCAGGTTATAATAAAACATGCTGCTAAACATTTAATTCAGCTCATGCCTTCCCTTTCATGACTAAATAATTACTGCCAGGCACCAATTGTAAATATCTCCAAGATTTAAAAAAATTAAATTAAATTAAAAAGAAAACAGCCAACCCCCCCAAAAAACACTAAAGGGAAAACAAGACCAGTTTGCACAAAAGTATGTCAAGTGCTTGAGCAAAGGGGTAAATTTTTGCTTGTGTGAAACAAAGATTTCCTGAGATCAGCAGGGACATGTGGATTAGCCACCTCATTTGACATTTAGTGGGAACTTTAACAATGGTGATAACTGCACTGCTATTCATTAAGAACAGTTCTCTCCTGAGGTTTGAAATTTTTATATTTGTTCAGAGTTACAAGGGACTTTATTTTCAGAAAGTCCCTTGTATGAGGAGCTGAGGATGAGCCTTTTGGAAGGAGCAGGAGAAATAAAGTTTGAGGAAGTCACCTTTTAAAGGAGGTTTTGCATTAGAGATCCTAAAAGTAT
Organism: Lophotriccus pileatus; assembly: GCA_035583135.1. Taxonomy (NCBI): domain Eukaryota; kingdom Metazoa; phylum Chordata; class Aves; order Passeriformes; family Tyrannidae; genus Lophotriccus; species Lophotriccus pileatus. The sequence continues at coordinate 18,158,886 of JAWWES010000171.1, forward strand.
CTAGGTTTTTAAAACAGACAGAGAGAAAGAAGTTAAATGACAATATAGCAGGGGGATACAATTTCTTGAGAAGCTCTGTGTGATGCAACAGATGTCCTTTTCACAATGAAGCGCAGCACACTGAATTTGTCATATGTAGTCAGTAACTGTATGTCCTTGTTCTCGCAGTGCTCAAGAAAGAACATGCAGAACAGCATATTAAGATATGCTGAGCATTTCCAGTTGCTACTGAAATAAATATATTCAAGTTGTACTTTAAAAAGAAGTGTCACAAATGTTTAAATAGACCAAAGGTAAGGAGAGTATATTAACTTTGCATGTTACAGCAACTGAATAAGGTTACAGTACTATCAGATCATTCCTCAATAATTTTTTTTGAGTTGGGTAACCATCTGTAAGGACAGTTTCTTTTTTACATTCTCTGCATCTCTCAGTTACAACTACAAACAGAAATCCATCAACTGCTCTGTCTCACAAGTATATTATGAAAATACTTTAAAAGTCTGTGAAGCAATGAAATGGTATGTTGAAAAGAATGCTGAAGTGTCTATGAGAAAATGAATACAGGGTTTGGCTGGTATGGCTTTATCAGAAATCATAAAGTCTAGATGTAATCTTATAACAGATGCAAGTATCCTGGTAGCATAGCCAAATGTGGAAACAGAGAGCTTCTACAGAGAACATTCAGGCCAAGTAGAATTCTAGATAACAAAGAACATGAATACCTTTACTAAGTAGTAAGTTAAAACAGACTTTTCCCATGATACAGTTCTGTAAAAAGCATTAAGAATGACTCAATGTTAGAAATTACTGTGAACACTGAATTTTTCCTTCCTTTCATTTACCCTGGAATATCATTCCTGTTTTCCCTCTGTCTTTAAGACCAAGTGTTCCTTAAGCAAACTGTCTTCTGATCTCTGGCAGCAGGGCTGGACTCTCTGGTGAACATGGAATCTGTTTGAAAGCTGACAGATATAGATACTACAGACACTTTTTTTCCAGAGGACTCAGTTGCCTCAGGAGACAAAGATAGAAGGAACAATAAAACAAAACAAAGCATACAGAAATGATACTCCAATGTATCAAAAAGTAGTTATCAGATGGTCTGAAGAGGTACAGAAGAATGTCATATATTCCCATGCTTTCATCGGGATGATGTATATAATAGTCTGAGGAATACCATGCAAAATGCAGAATAATAACTACTTCTTCCTCTTCACATAGCTAAACCAGAGAGTTTATTTCAATTCATCTCCTGTTAGAAGAAAGAAGGAGGAACTTCTCCATTTCCTGTACTTCTAATCCCTAATAAAACAAATACATCCATCCCACCCTAATAAGAAAAGGGCTGCAAATGAAAATCATATCATTCCCCCATCTCACTGGGGGCTGGGCAAGGCAAGGAAGGAGGGAGCCAGAGGTGACTGCAGACACTAGATCTGCAGTGACCTTTCTGGTTATCAGCATATCCAATAAGTTACCCATTACTTTTTTTCTGGTGCATTTTTATACACTGACTAGCTTTAAAAGCTGCCTTTCAATTACTGGAGAACAGTAAGAACAACAAAGATGACCAGTGTGAGAATTCCCAAGCAAAGATCACAGAAAGCCATCCTATAGAAATTCACCACAGTGACAGGGACAAGCCCTCACATTAACCAGTGACACAAGAAGTGACAGAATGATGAGTGAGAAACAGCTGCTCACAAACAAGACAGGTACATGTAAATTAGTACCTGAGAACAGTGATTTAATGCAAGTTTACTTTCCATTGGTACTTCCAGAAATGACCTGCTTGACTGGAAGATCATGGACTTGAAGTCCCCCCATCCTCCACTGGAGGCCAAGACATCTTCAACAACTGCTTCAGACAGATATTCCTACAGTAGTACAAAAATCAAGCTTTTCTTTAATCACATCCTCCAAAACTTGTAAAACTAATTTTGCTAAAACCTTCAAGGATTGTAGATGGGAGAATACATCTATCATAGTAAATTTAACAGCTTCCATAATTAATATTTAGTAAAATGCCAGAAAGTGCCCATCAGCTGCCTCAGACTAGATCATCTCTTTGTCCTGCTTTATCTAATTTCAGTAAACTACTTATTTGCAACTTAACTTCATTAAGTTACTTAAGTTTCCTGGAAATCTCTGATTGGACATATATTTACATTTTCCTGTGCTCCTTCATCTCTCATCTGTTTTCCTCTGGTTCTTCCTACCTGGCTGAATAACAATAAAAAGTGGCTAAAAGCAGCCTCTCATTACATAACATAGTTAAAGGATGAACCTTCACCAGAATGTATCAAACCATGTTATGTTTGTCATCAACAGTATAAGGTGTACCTTCAAATACTGAATCAAGTGTTTCAAGGAAAAACTGCACCAAATTTCAATTGCCAATAACCACCAGAAGTATTCCTAGGTAGGGATGGAATAATAAAAAACAAAAAAAAAAAAGTGAGAGAGAGAGAAGAAACCTACACACAGTGTGGCTTTCTATAGATCTCTGGTTAATTAATTACTGTGGCTTCATGATCTTCCTTGAAAAAATATTTACTAATCCCATTCTCTAAATAGAAAAAGACATTTGTTGTTATGGAGAACAAGAAAACCCACCAAAACTCCCAGAATTTGTTACAAATAAATTTAAGTACAATAGGTTTAGAAAAGTAGGGCAACACCACAAAGCTTGTTATTCAGTAGGTAGCTATACAGAGTAAACCAACAGTCTATTAATGACTGAAAATATTCCAGAATGGATCAAATGAAAACTCACAAAGGACTCTTACGAAACAAATTCAGCAAAGCTAAAAGGCATCTGAAGCTGAAGTCCTAAACTCTGCAAAACTATGTTTGACACACCATTTCCAAATTAAATGAATGTCACTATCATATTGGCCCTTGAAACTGCGAAGTTAATTTACTGATGCATACAACTGAAACTAATTACCCAATTTCAAGAAAACTTTCTCAAACTCTGCATTTCTTCCCTGTGGGAAAACAGAAAACCTAAATTAAAACAATTAGGCTGCTAAAAAAAAATAAAATAGTTCTTCATGTTGGTTTGGGTTTTTTTCTTCTTTGACTGCAGAAAATTCTTCAGTCATATGCTGTAAAATCACTCTGAAAAACATTCCAATTAAAACCAAAACCAAAACATAACAAAGAACTTCACTCATTTCTCTATTCCTGCCTCGGAACAGTGTACCTTCTCTTCCTCCCACTCATTGCTCTTACCCTGTTTGAGGGCCGGGGGGGGAGGTTATACTTTTGAAATAACTGTTTGCCTGGATCCCCCTCCAGGAATTCTGATGTTAGGAGAGTGCACACATCACTGTCAGATTCTGAAGAGCTGAACTGAATCCCTATTGCCAACTACTGCAAAGTATAAATTGGTGTTCAGGTTTAAATAAGAGAATTCAACCATGCCTGAAGTTTCAGAATGAGGGATGAGTTATTTCAGTTCTCCTTCCTTTTCTTAGTCTTTCACTTTAGTTATTTGACATCAACATAAGAATCAAATATTCTTCAGTTCTGTAATCTTTTTCTCTAAAATTCCTTTTGAATTTCATTCTGATCCTCTTTTTGCTTACTTATACATACTCAGGATTTTGATCCCGGTAACACTTTGCTTTGTGCTGCATTGCTCTTGCTATCCACTATGTAAAGAAGAGGGAGCAAACCAACCCAACTTTATCTGAAATAGAGAAGTTTCTTCTAGTGGACTACAGAATTCAAACAAATGGCTGCTCAAACTCACCATTTTGCTTTTTCTAGTATGAGATTTAAAAGGTATTCTCTCCTCAGGACATTCGAAGCTGCTCATCTCCAATTATGAATGGGAAAGAGACAAATTACCAATTTGTTTATGTAATTTCTAGAGGGATCTTGCCTATTTGTTCACAAAATATGACTATCAAGATAGAGCAAAGCTAGACTAAGAGATAGTTTGAAATATGTTTCACAGTGGACTGCAGGTCCAGCACAGTATCTCCCCTCATTCTGAATGAGCTTAGCAGTGCTAATATTGGCTCTTATTTGCAAGAGAGAGATTCATGAAATCAATCACATACAGTATCTGGATTGAAAAATCCCTGTAACTGCGGGATAATAATACTGATTGGGAAACATGTGCACTTCCTGATAAGCCTGTGAGGCCTGTCTTGAACACTGAGTAATTATACACAGTGTAATCTGACCAAGTGAAGATATATGCAATGCTGCTTTCCGGCACTTTGTTCTGAGCAAGGCATGAGGGAGGGCCACGGTACTCCTCAGTGTGGACAAAGGGAGAGAAAAGAAGAAAGAGAAGTTCCTGACAGGGTACACATGGGAGTCTCACTTTTAAGAAATTTTAAAAACAAAGGACGGTACTGTATTTCCGGACTGCAATATTCCTTGTAAATATGCTGGTAAGAACACCATAAAGCATCAGGTAGTCACTAATTATTTCAGAAAATTTCTTCTGGGAAATAAAATCTCAGATATAAATTATCCTGAAAACTACACAGAGTCAAGGGAGGTATAAAAAAACCCACAGAAGTTCACCCACTGCAGTTCTGGTGAACAAGTTCATATTTGATGTCTAAGCAATGACCTCATGAACTCCAGCAAATGACACAGTGTGCAAACAGACTCGAGCCAGGCTTTGTCTCTCATTAAGAAGTGAAGTAGGTATAAGCACACATTTATATTACCTGGTTTGAATGAATAAGTAAGTAAATCAACCTTCTTGCTTTCAGTAGCAAAGACACAGGTGATACACTAACACAAGCACAATACACAAACAGGCTTGTTTATTACAGCTTAGGATAGCAATGAACTAGCATCTCAGTTGCTGTGATCCACACACAGCCTTGAATAGCAGCCTTCTTAGTGGACCTACTATGATAATTAATACAACATTTTAAGTCCCAGAATTTATAATTTCAGCCTACCAGTAAATGTCTTATCTGGGAAAATTCAGTGAATCATACAAACCAGTATTTTATAGACATTTGTAGTGACTAGAAAAAACAACAGGTATGGCTACACATCCTGAGAGGTGCCACAAAGAATCTCTGAACCTCAAAAAAACATTCTTCCCAAATCGTAGATAAATGTATAAAGTAGATGTTTCCATATCTACCTAAAATCATAGTAGAATAACAGAATCATTTAGGTTGAAAAAGATCTTTAAGATCATTAAATCTAGCCATTAGCCCAGCACTGTGAAGTCCACTCCTAAACCATGTCCTTAAGCACTGTATCTTCATGTCTTCCAAATACTTCCAGGGATGGCGACTCAACCACTTCTGAGCCACCTGTTCAAGTGCTTGATAATCCTTACCATAAGCAAATTTTTCTTAATATCCAATCTAAAACTCCCCTGGCAACTCACAACTTGAGGCCATTTCTTTTTATCCTATCATTTGCTGCTTGGGAGCAGAGACTGACCACAACCTCACTATAACCTCCTTGGAGGTAGTTGTAGAGAGAGACAAGGTCCCCTCTGAGCCTTTTTTCCAGGCTAAACAATCCTAGCTCCCTCAGCCACTCCTCGTAAGACCTGTGATCTCGACCCTTCACCATCTTCGCTGCTCTTCTTTGGATGCACTTTATGCTCAAAAGACTTACTTAACTCAAGTGTTTTACGAAGTGATTAAAACCTGGATGAAGGTTGAAGTAAACTTGAGCAAGAAAAGAAAATTAAACAAAAATTCTGTGTAGCATACCTCCCATTAACTGTAGTATACTTGATCACATCTCCTGGCAGGACTACTGATAGTTCAATATCTTTATCGATTACGTTCTCTTTCTGTTCCATGATGAGGTTGGTTGACTCTGTGTTACCAAATGGAGAAACAGCAGTCGGTGTTGCTTCAGGTGGAGGAGGTGGTGCTTTAGATTTTCTTCTGAAATAAATGGATAAAAATTAAAAGTCAATTATGTATTTATACATATGATTCCATATGGACAAACTAACAGTTCTCAACACAGGAATGAACCAGACTTTATCCACAAAGAAAAGGAAAAAAGAGAAAAGGCCAATAAACATCAAGTCCAAAACAGGAGTTTTTTATATGTACCTTGAAAAAAGTAAATTAGTTACCTTTTTTACCTCCGTTGCATTATGCAAAGAACCCTAACTGTGCATTCTCCCAACAGATTTACTGGATTAGTATAAACAGAAATACTGTACTATGCAGTACGAAGCCAAATTGCAGTGCCAGTGTACTCAATATAGAATAGATTTGGGAGGAAATAATGATACTTTTCTCCCAGAATTTTTCTTTTTATTATTACAATTATTCAAACAAATCCTACCAGCTCAACATTTTTTACTTATAACAGTAATAAAATAACAGTATAACCAATTCTACTATGTTGTAATATTTCTTGACATTTCAGTCACAATTTGCTTTCACATATTCCCCTCATCTATGTTGATTTCCTGTTTTAATTATCTTGACACCTTTCCCCATCTTAGTGACTAGCCAGTGTACTCCAGAATGCAGTGATCACTAAATAAGTTTCACTTATTCCACTTCAAAAAAAATCCAAGACAGCATAAAAGGAAAACTCTCTACATCTCTTAATATATTTATGTTGCAGTAAATTCTGAAGGCAGCACTTTCAACATATAGTCCAACATCTCCTTTAATTCAAATAACTCCACACTTTAACTTTATATTTGGACGGAAAAGATACTATTGTTAAGAATTTTACCATTAGAAACAAAACCAAACCTCGGTGAAGATGCATTACCTCATGAGACCTTTTTAATTTCTTATAAACATCCTTTTAAAAGGCTTGAATGGAGCCACATTCACAGAAAGTTAATATATTTCAAACATAATACACAAAGGTTCCAAAAATACACTTGTCATTTAGATTCTGGAGCTGTACCAAAGTTTGCTTACTTTAAACCTAACGAAAGAAATTAACTTCTATAATTGCCTGACAGAATTAAAACAAAAGATCTAGCGTACAACAATTAGAAACACACATCTTTCTTGGGAAAACAAAGTTTAAAGTCACTCACAACGAAGAGCAAATGAGGTCCAGAGCAGAATTGCAAAAAACGACTGAGTGCTGAGACTTCACATGACTGACCTGTTGCTGAAAGTGCTTAGAGTTTTGAACTTCAGAACTCCGTGCTGAATAATTAACTATTCACAGCCCCTCAGAGCTAATCGAGAGCGCTCACAGGCCTCCCAACACACTGCATGAGGATCTGCATTCAAAATTTATACCACTTCTCTGTTAATGTTTTAAATTAGTTTGGTGCAGTCCACATACAATTCAAGATGTGCAACATGGACTGAAAATTTAACTTTGGTCTCTAAAGCAGCTTGCCCGCGTTGTTTCAGGCTTGCGCAAACCTTGCAAAAAGTATGAATCGAATTTCTTTTTACTCCTCCCCAGCTTCTTTTGAGGTTTTTTGCAGGGTGTTTAGTTTTCATATAACTGCCAAATATAAATTATTAGCTAATACAGAGCATCAATACAACTATTATAAACAAATAAAACCCCCAAAACATAAAAACTCACCCTACAACATTAATACCAAAAAATCCAAACCCAAAGTGAACCAGTACTGCTTGTCCCCTTCCTTACTCTTTCTTACATCTTTAAGTGACTTCAAATGACTATGAAAAGGTATTTATCACAGTTTAACTCAGAATTTAATCTTTGAAGAAGTGTCACAGAGAGACTTGTTCCCAAATGCTAGTGGACTCTATTTTCCATTGAGCAGATGAATGCAATTTTTATCACTGGAACTCTACTATTACTACAGAGTGCTTAATGACACACAGCAAAAAATGCATGGCCCACATCAGTAAAATATGGCGTTACTCAGACAGTATCTAACTTACACTGCAGAGAGCTAAAAACTGACCAAATATTCTTATCAAAACATGTGTGCAACAGCTAGAGCTCCACGCATGTATAAAGAACACACACACACACACACGAGGTCAGGCAGTCTAATAAGATCGCTGAAGCCTCACATCCCCCACTGCAGAGCCTTGTGCCCTACTCACCTCTAGCACATCTGCATGTCCTTTAGGGTTAGTTATGCTTGTGTCTCCCACCCCACACAAAGTAGGAAAAATCCCAAGTGTACTTTCTCAGAAATCACACCAAGTGTCTGGCAACCTCTTACTAAACAATAGGGATTCCAATGCTTTCATTTTCTGTTTCCAGATAGCATGTCTCTTTTTTCTTCACTTTTCACCAATTCTCCCATCTCTCCTTCTTAGCCCAAAGTATTTGCATTTGGTCTTACAGCTTTTTCTTTATTTGAGTTTGTCTCTCTACTTCCCAGAGCAGCAGCTGCCAGACAGGCAGGCTGGGCCGCACTCCCAGCCCCAGAGCCGGTACCAGACAGCAAGAACAATTTAAGTGACCACAATAACATATACAAGTGATGGTGGAAATACACTTGCAGGGGTAGTTTTAACCTACAAACCCCCTCCTCTCCCTATTTTGCAATTCAAGAAGCTGACACAGGTGGGTTTTTCACAAAGGCATCCTCCACACATCAGTTTATTCAAACACAAAAAGTATCTCCAAGTCTACACCATCATTTCAAATACTTCTCCATCATAAACAACAAACACAAGCCTGGTTCTCTCTTGCTTCTTTACCTTTACCAGGTACTCAGAAAACCAGGAGAGCTGTTGATTTGTAATGATTTTGTTAAAAAGACAGAGTTGTTAAGCTGGTTTCTTCTCCTGATAAGGGAACCCATTATTTTTGGTAAGACAAAATACAGTTATAACAAAAATTCCCAATCATGTGAAAACAACACTTCAGAAGCCAGAAAAAAAGTGTTCAGTAAATGGTTTCACTGACAGCACCTTTCATGTTCAGATAGCTTCCAGATGTTCTAGGACCTTAGTAAACCTATTCTATTTTTCAAAGGAACCTTAGAAGAAGTTAGAACAACTAAAAACCTGCTCTTTATTTTCATGGCTACTATGGAATTAAAGGAAAGCTTCAGGAAGAATCAAAGTGCAGCTTATTTAGCTATGACACAGAGGAAGTTAAAAGAGAAATTTTAATCGAATGAGGCCACAACTCACAATAAGAACTCCTCTGGAAATTGCACTGCAGTATCCTACACAATGTGGGCCCTTACTACATTCCTTGTCCCCATGGGCCCCAGCCCCATCAACTGCCTGACTTCCCCTACACCAGACATTCAAATTGCCCAGTCTCAACTCTGTTAGGGATGTGCTCCCCACTGTTTATAATCAGATAAACAATCACAGCAACATATTATATTCTGTGCAAATCTTTTCTTTAAACAACTGCTTAAGACAAAACAGAAAAATAAAAAAATAAAGGTTTCTTCTCTGATTCTTCCTAGTCCTGGAAAAGGCAGCCAGAGGAACACCCACAATGCTCTCACAGGGACCCACAAACATAAGGTGATGCAGCCTGGGCAGAGTTTCCATTTCCCTTGTTACCAGAGCACCTGGAGCCCACTGTTTATGCCAAGTCTTTCAGGTGGCCCTCATCTTGTAGATTATATTGTTCTCCAGAGAACTGATTCACATCTCTTAGAAATTTAAATTTCTCAAGTCCCACCTGCAATTCCTGCCTGTCTTTGTGACAGAACACAATTCCTATATTAAAGAATTCCTTCAGCCAAATGCAGACAGAAGACATTATCATTTTGTTAAGAAAAACAGTACATCTTTTTAAATCAAATCCAAGGCCATAAAATCAATATTTTACGTGCTTCAGATCCCACTTCTACAGAATAAATTGCCATTGCTGTATCTAAACAGCTTTCCTGCTTGCCAAAAAAATAATTTAAAAAAAAAAAAAAAAGTTGGTGATCTGAATGTGTGGAATCCCTTTTTAAAATAAAGGTCTGACACAGTAAATAAATAATGCATCTATTTACTTGATTTTCAAAAAATTCCTGTTGTTAGAAAGTTACAAACAGTATATTTTTAACTATCAGTAACCAGAAAAAGGCAGTATAAAATAATGAGAAATACTTGAACTGACAGTGACCTGGACATCCCAGTTGTCACCAGCACTTCCTTTCAATAAGAAACACTTTCCAGAAAAGAGAGGAAATCTATCTGCTGTATTTGTGTACAACCAAAGGCTACAGCATCAAGGAATATTACTATTTACAGTGCTTAGCTTCCCATTTGGAACACAGTTACATGAGGCCCTACACAAAGACAGCTTGATAGTGAAATTTCTCAGTGAAATTATTTGGAATCTAACCTCCAACATCAGGACCTTTTCTCAAGTTTTCTATAGCAATCATCAAGGACAGGGAAGGTCATAAGGCTCTCACTTCAATTTAGTCATCTCTAAGGTACTGAAATAGTTCATTAAATATAGTACAATAAAAACCTTCTAAGCACAACAGGTAGAGTTCAGTTGAATAATTTGACTAATGGCAACATGAAGAACACTGGCTCATACAAAAAGCAACTTTTTTTTTTTAATAAAACTCTACAAAATTCCAAAATTACAAGCAGAACGTTGCTTTATTTTCACTCAAAGTCAGAAAAGGATCTAACTCTATTAAAATTAGATCAAGAGAAAAAAAAGGTCACTGCAATAAAGCTTCTTCTAGAGCTTTTCTTGTCTTTGACCTCTCACCCCAAGCAATGATTTTAATGCTTTTGACTATTACAACAATGCTGCTTCACTGCCACGTCAAAGTAGCAGACTGCCAAAAACCTCACACATAATCTTCTCAAACAACAGTTCAGGCCTACATTAATAACACTGATTTGGGATTTTTTTACAGTGATGCATCCATTTTGGCCAACAGGTATACAAAATATTTAGGCCCCTAGTTTCACCTATAAGCATTCCCAGACCAATACTCATCTTTACTACTCACAGAACAAATTTGTCTTCTACGCTAAGTTTATTCTGTTCTGTCTTTGGGGTTAACGGTTTCACCCAAGTCTTCAAAATCGAACACTACTTGGTAGGAAAAACCTTGGAGACACCTGCAGCATTACTATCTGATCTGCTTATCATAGTCCAGCACATGACCGAAGTTAGCAAGGCTAGTCACTCAAAAAATCACTGCTATATATTTCAGACATATGAAGAGAAGACCTCTTTAAAAATAAATTCTATTCATCTTGACTAAATTATTACCTGGCACACAAGGTTCTGTACAAAATTTGGGATGCCATAAGTGCTGCAAAAAAGGTCACTTTTAAGTTAAACACGCTGTTGTATTTTAATATTTTTCCTTAACATTTAGCAGCCCAAATATTTGCTGTACCAGCCTCATAGCAACTATATAACACAACTATCAGCCTTGACACTAGGTTTTTATCTCAACATCAATATCACTGTTTGATATACAATCTCTCTCTTTATTTCTACTATAAAAGCACCAGCTAGATGTTAAAATCAAGCTATGGATCAATGAGCGTCAAACACTGTCCATTCTTAGGTTATCCCTTCAAGGCAGGCTTATGATACATGTAGGACAAAAGAAAGGAAAAATACTTGCTGCACCTGCTCCTTGGAGAATTATGATCTTTCCGGTTCTAAACTCATCCACTTAGTTATTTGGGCAAGACTCTGAGGTCATATTGTAAGGATATTGTGTCTAGCAGGTGGCTCAATAGGTACCAAGGAAAAAATAGTTCAGAAACACATTTTAATTTCAGTTTACAGGTAGAGGAAAAAACATGGACAATTTGTAAATCTTCTGTAAAACTGGAGTATTTTACAAGTGCATTTCTCTGTACAGATTCCCAAGACTGAAAGGACACCAGTATTGTAAATAACACTGGTATTTTAAAACGGTTAGATAAGAGTAAGATGATACTAGAAATAAGGTTCTGGGTATATAGCTCTGCCAACAAAATAATTCATTGTTCCACTGATAAATAATATGACATGGCAGTAGTAATGCTATGGGTGTTAATAGTATTAATAAAGTGATCTTTGAAGATTAACTCTATGGGTTTACTCAGCAAGGTTCCAGCAAACAATAAACCATCTGCAGATGTTCCCTTACTCATACCTATATTCAGATGACTGCTACAAAGAGAGAGAAAAAAAAAAAAGAAGGAAAATGCATTTCCACTGTCTTCCCATAAATAAATTGGATCAAGAAAATAAGGCATCCCTGGAATCAGGACACATTTTCAAAGGTCTTGCTAGAGAAAAGGTTTCCCTAGTCCATGGGATGTGTGGATTTACCCCCTAGATAGCCTCATTGCTCTGAAGAAAAGATTTTTTTTTTAAGAAGTCTTATACCAGAGAGAAATAAATCACAGAACTAGGACAGTAACCATGACACTAAGGTGAAAGCTTAATGGAATCTTCGGATGTCTGGTTCACACTAAAAGTGAGAAAGGAGCAAATGAATTCTTTGGTTCCCTCCAGATCATTTGGAACAGACACTTGCCCCCTCTGATTGTCTGTCCCCATGGCAGTGGCAGTCTTGAAAACAGAAGTGACTGTATTTGAGCCCTAATTCATGCAATGTTTCTCTTATTACAAGGAAAAAGGGGCAATTCAGAGCCAATGTAAACACAAATCTGCATGATGGGCATGTTTTCAATTATGCCCCTCTTAGCATTAAAGGGGCACCAACTCCAGTATAAACATATAATTAAAGCACAAATCTAATTTTTTCCAGAAAAAGTATTTAGTCATTGTCCTTCAAAGCTGAATCATAACTAATATTACAGTGATCTTTTCAAGCTCACTTAAAGCAAATGGAAGACCCAACTCCTGAGCCCAGATCTTGTACCATCCAACAAAACATGGTTAGCTCCTCTCTAGGCATAAGAATTGCCTTGCTGTTAGGAAGACAGCCAAGAGCTTCAGAATTCTAGCAGGCAACAGAGGATAAAAAAATACTTCATCCTATAAATTAGCATAAAGTTCGCTATCACTACTGAGGGATTATAGAAATGTGTTCTGATACAAAAATTTCATTACAGTACATCCTGTTGCACCAAGAGAGGTAATTCTTTTTCTCCTAAAAAAACCCCAAAAAAACAAAACCCAAACCAAAACCAACAAATGACAAAATATTGTGGAAAACTATTTCCGATGACAATACTTCTCAGGAGGTTAAGAACTTAGACTTCTGAAGTAAATAGGGAAAAATAAAAATACATAATATACATATTTGTACTGTATAAAATACAAAATAGTACAAAATACAAATACAAACTCAGTATGTCCATGTGCGACATACCTGTGCAGTAAGCAGATACTCAGATCTATTTGCAACCTTTTCATAAAGTAAAAGAATGCAAAAAGTAACCCAGATTTGCTACTAAAAGAAAGAACAAAAAATCTGAATGGTATTCAAAACTATTAAAGCCTTCTATGACTCACTTAGCCTTTATTATATTTGCAGTTATGAAAACAGCCTGACAGAATGGAAGGAGAGCAGGCAAGAGAAAGCAGTAAATCTGTAACAGTAATTGAGTAATATATAACTGGTTGAATAAACAGGAAAAGAAAACAAAGAGCAGCTTGATCTGAAAGGGGGAGCTTAACCTTTGATACACTAATAAATCTAACAAATACTTAAAACTCAAGCAAACACATGTCACCTCCGCTAGGAACAAACCCTCAAATCTTTTTCAAGTACTGCTAAAACGTTTCTCATACAGATGTTTTTCTTCCATGACTAGTAAGAAAGTTCAATTAGGGGCTCTCAAATAGAACAAAACCTGAATCTGTCCCTCTGGCCATTATCTCCCAGCCATGAAAGCAGGTATAACAGCACTGTCTTTTCAAAGCCTGAAGATGAAACACTCGGCTCTGCTCATGGCTTTTTCAGCTGCTATTCTGAACATCAATAGAGGTAAGAGTTGCCAATTTGAGCTTTGCTGCTGCTGCTTTTCTCTCCTGTTCAAAATCATGTTTTAGAAGTAACACTGGAGGCTGGCACTGGATGGTTTTAGAGGCTGGGAAAGGTAAGGAAAGAAAAGCAGAGCAACTCCATATCACAGCAAAAAGAAGCTAATACAGACCCCTCCCTTTTCCCTCACATACGCACATGTGTCCCATACAGGTACGTGGGTGTAGATGTGGGTGTTTAATAGATAAATTAATGCAGGACAGGAGCTAAGAAGCTCTGTAGTGACAGAGAAGACAAACTTTACTCCTGTCCTTTAGTCACTATAGAAGGTGGGGTTCGACTGCAACAGTCCATTTCCTAGCTGAAAATTCAGATACAGGAAGAATAATTGAGAAAGCACAGTGATGCAGCTTTGCACTGCAGCTAATTTTCATTTTTCCCTGCAGGTGCTTGGAACAGAACAAGTTTTTTCCCTTGTAGAAAGTTCTTCATCCACCAGAAGCCTTCTCAGGGCAGTTACGTCCCTTATCTACCTAGAGCTTCGTAACATTTCAAATGTTTTGTATGTTTGCATAGCCAAGAAATAGGAGGGTTAGTAATTGAAGAGCAAAGATGACATTAAGTATTGGAAGGGAAGCAGGAAAAGTTTCCAACCCTGAGCAAGAAGCTTAAATATATATATGCACACAGAGATGCCATCAGACACATGAAGAATGGACAGAGTTCCTACACAGACAACCCTGCCAGCAAACAAGGCATCCTTGTTCATTACAGGAAAGAAAATTAAAGAGAAAACTAAGTATAGGCTAAGAAATAGTACTAAACCAATCATTTCTTTACTAGATTGCAAGAGAGGCATCTTGGCAGTTAGTATCCTTAAAGGTAGGACGTAATAAAGAGGTTTCTCCCAAAGTATGAAGAATGTAGCTACACCTCCCCAAACAGAAATACCGAGCATCTCGGGCTAACACTACATGTAAAACTAAGAAGAAATGTTGTGAGTACCTACCTGCCACCAGATTCTCCTGCTCATCTTTCACAGCTTCCTCTTCAACATCCACTTCCCTGCCTGCATCCTCCTCAGAAAGTGAAGTGAAAAAACCTTTTACCTCCAGGAACAGGGTTAAATTTACTACCTCCTCATATGCCAGGGCTGCTGTTGGAGCCCCAGCCCCATCTCTTACACACTGTGTGAGGGAAGATGAATGGTACAAAGCACAGCCCAGCTCTCTCCACAGCATGAGCGCGACCAGAAGTTTACATAGCCACCTTTGCAGCTGCTGACAGCAGGAGCTCCCCCTGCTTTGTTCTGCTTTAACTCCCTCACTGGTTGGCAATTCATGGCCCCAGATGAATGCTCTTATTTCCTTCCCAAACTCATCCCCATCTATACACAAAAGCTGTCCTTAGCCCCTTTCTCTGCTTTCGTCTGCCCACTCAGAATCACCTGGATCCATTTCTTACTGAATCCTCACAACAAACAAGGAAGAAGGTATTTCTTCAAAGAAAACTGCCTCCCTGCATGATGGTGGTACCAGGGCCCATTCCTTCCGTTAGAAAGCCTCTGCACTTTCTGTAAAAAGGTACAGTACTTCAGCATTAAAGTAGGAAAAAAAATTCTTATTTATATAATAATGATTACAATTATCAGCAGTCTGCTCTGGGGAACATAAAGAACCTTTCCCATACAACTATGCTAATGAATAATTTGCTCCAACTGCTATACTTCACTCCTGTATTCACACCGACATCCTTTTCAACTTTCACTACAACTTTACAGTCAGTCTACTTCACTGATGAGTTTTTAACATGCTAACAGATGATTTAGAGTCAGTAGCAAACAGACTTTTACAAGAAGTTCAATTGAACAGTATTTCTTAAATACTTCCTTTGTTACTGTTAGCAAAGTACATCTTGGAATTGTGCAGTTATTTAGGTATTTAGTCCATTTAGGTACTACAAAATTGTTTTAATGCTTTCCATGATAAATGAAAGTGATATACATTATTCAAGGAATACACAGAATGCACAGCAAGGACTCTACTATATTAAACACTAAAAGAATTGACTTTTACAAGTTATTACAAGCAACTAGTGGGTTTTTTTCCAAACAAATTTTAGATCAAATCAAAACAAAGCAAATCAAAGAAATCAGAAAAGCCTTACAGTCTGCATGAAATAACAGCATTCCTCGATTAAAATAATCTCAATAACCTCATTTAAGTTTTGAGGCACCAATCATCAACTTAAAATAAAATATGCAACAGCTTCTCTACCCAGAAATGTATCACTGAAATTTCAGCAATCTGTACACCTTGAAAAATTTATACATCTTTATACATCCTCATCTTTGAGCCAGAAGTGGGATTTTAAAAAGCTTTCTTTGACTAAAAGAATCACATGCTTTGTCTGAAAAAGGACAACAGATGTGAATTATTCTTTCTTCTTATAGGCCTGTATTTAAGTTCTGGCAGTTTATGTGCTGCCCTACATGTGAATTCTGCATTCCCTTAAAGAGCAAGGACTTATATGTTGCTGCAGATATGTAAGTATTAGTAAATATTTTTCTTCCAGCAAGTGTTAGGAAAAGTAAGATAACATAAGTATTACTTTGAAGCCATCCTGCTGATCATCTAAACAAGGAGAAGGAATAATAGCTAAAATTGATTATACTACTTTTCTGCTTACCTCCAAGATAGCACAGGTTCTTCTTCTCCATTAATATGAGGTGAGTTTCTTTCAATAGCACATGGAGGTAGAAGGGAGGGACTGTGTGTGTGCATGGCAAGCTCACTGCTTCCTTCCACTACTGCTGACCTCAGTAAGCCTACCTATTTATAATCCCACCACCTGACCAAACAGCCTACAGAGTACATCTAGAGATTTGTATAGCCTGTAATCCTGACACATCTACTTCAGCCAATTCAAAAGAGAGTATTAAGTAGCTTTGTTATGTCTTCTGTGGCTTTATACCATAAAAAGAATCCAATCCTGTTTTCCGCACCCCTTTATTTTTGCAAAACAAGTTTAATGGGAATTTTTAGAATTAGGACTCATCCTTCTCTCCATGTTTTTTAGCTTTCTCCATTTCTCTGCCTGTAACATACCAAACTAAATAGCTCAGGTGAGCAAATTTTAGTAATTAGTGGAATATTCATATGGCAAAGGCAAATACCCATTTACATGCAGTTAATTTGATCATCAGTACTACCTACAAAATTATCAAAGCTTAAGATCTTTACAAATCAATCTCACAAACAAAAGTACAATATTTATTCTATCAGGAAAACAAACAACCAACTCAGTAGTGTTTCAAGTAGGATAATTTACCGAAGCTTGACCTCATAGTCAATTAAAACCAGAAGATGCTTAAAAGCAATTCTCAATTCAGTTACCTTTTCCCAAAGTCAAACCTAATGTCTACAGCTGTGTGAGGACTGCTTACAGCTCAGTCTGCCCAGGGAGTGGGAAGGAATGCAGTCAACAAACTCTTTGGGCAAGTGCTGTCATCAATGGCAACATCCTGAAGGTTTCTATCACTGGTAAACGTTGCTTGCAGATCTGTATCAGGCCACAATGTGTTTCCAAGTGGGCTGAGTACTGGTTCAGTGAGAGGATAACATCTGCCTGGGTGCATGTGTGCTGAGTGAACAGCATTACTGACAGTTCCTTATCTAACCTCTCTTACCTGAGAAGTCCTGTCACCCATCATCCCAGACAAAACAGAAATCAAAGTCAGCTTTGCCTAAACCTGTGTAAGGTTGAATGAAACCAGACCGTGCACCAATGTTGGCTAAAACACCAAGATATTGCCTATGGCCACTATGTCCTTCCCAGGACAAAACATTGAGAATGTCACTTAGAGCCATTAATTACTATCTGGGTCTAAGGGCTATTGCTAGACATATACAATTAATACAATAATAAAATACCTGATTTTTTTAGTCCTGCTGTTATTTTGCAGTACTAAATTTTACATACTCTTTAGCTAGTTGGCAATTTACTTTTTATGGCTTTCACAGATTAAACAGTAAATTTATCACTGTTAAAAAATCATGAGGCTTTCATTCAGTGACCAATGGAATTTTATACTACTGTCCACAATAAGCAACATTTCAGATAACCTGAAAGGAAAAAAAAGGTTTTCCACTTCTACAAGTATATACCTGGCTATTTCCCCTGCATCTCACAGAGGTTACTTTTACTTTTTCCCCCACAAATATCACTCAGCATGGACTACTGAGGGTTTTTTTGGTTGTGTGGTTGGGGTTTTTTAATTGTTTGTTTTGCTGCTGCTGTTTGGTTTAGTTCCTAGAATATTCGTGGAAAGTAAAATGTTCAGAATTTTAAAAGATGGGGTGTGAGAAAAGCTTATACAGGGTATTAGGAAAAAAAAAACAACCACCATGTAAGGGAATGGAATTTAAAAGTTTGGTAATTTGGATTAGAATTTTAAACTGCTTCTCATTTTTTCATAAACCATCTACTTAAATTACTCATTATGGCATTGCTGTGTAGCAAACACTTCTAAAAATGAAACATCAACTGAATAGTATCAGCAACAAAAGGCAATGCATGCGAATGGACAATAAACTGAGATTTACTTTATTTCTTGTGTGTATGTTTTAAAAGAAGCAAACCATCTAATTTTGCTAAATAGAAAGATGCTGCAGTGCTAGATACAAAACACTTTATAAAGAGGTCCCTGTACAGGTCATATTTTACTACAGATGTTTCATGATCTATAATCTATAGAATTGTTTCCAAGACCAAAAGGATATAAAGACTCGTACATATTTCTGAGGAAAACAAAACAAAACCTTCCCAATATTCATTTTTAGATCTTTAATACCTTCAGATTCACTTGTCTGTGACTACCCAGAGCATTTAGTACTTTGGCAAAGGGGAGAAACAAAAAGAAAAAAACAAAACCAAAAAAACCACAACTCTGAAAGTCAAATAGGCTGTTAGACCCCAGATAATGTGTATCAATTATATGCACATGGAAAAGCTCCTCAGAATTATCTGTTTTTAAAAATCCCCAATAGAGACATATCTGTGAAGCTGAGAGCTCTTTGAACCTATTGCCTCTCCTGTTATAAACAAACGACTGTTTTTTAAAACTATCTGATATTTCATCTAACACTGAAATAGAAATGATTATTTTTTTAAATAATATCCATTAGAAACTGAAGTCTGAAAGCAGCAAGAATAGCAGGAAACCTCAATTACTAGGCTAAGAACAGGCATTCCTCCAGATAAAATTCTTGCTTTATTAAAAACTCTCTCTTCAGTTGCTGTGTACCTACAAAGATGACATCTCATCTGTGATGGACCAACACAGTCAAGTCTCCAGGGAAAGGCAAATAGTTTTGTTATATTAAAAAGAATTGGAGAAGAGAGCATAGACAAGAGGCTTCCAAATGGCTTGGAAGCAGACCAAGAACTTGTTTTTCTATGCAAGTCACACAAAAACAAAGAAAGTTGATTTTAGATTGTATAATCACTCAATATTAAGGGGGACTTAATTATTTTACCATTAGTTAACATTTGGTTTAAGGATTCATCATTAAGCAATTCTGTTGCATGTTCTCTTTTCACTTACTTGGAACAGTTAAAACACAACAAATTAGTACATGTACAAAAGGTAAATCTAAGAACATAAGGACGTGGTCTCTCACCTCTCATGCCCCTTACATGAAAGCCACACCTTTGAGCATCCCTCTTGATTTTCTCTGAATCATAATCTGTTTTATTACATCCTTTTGGAGATGACAGAATCTATAACCATGCACTGGATTGTCACTATAGATTTATACATTGGCAAAATCATGTTTTCTCTTTTCTTCTCTATTCCTTTGCTAATGTACGTGGCAAATTGATTTGTACTGAGTCAATCTAAAGTCAATTTAATCTCATTTTATTATCCATTTATTTTTTTAAATCCTTCTGCAAGTCTTCAGTCATGTCTTCTCTTACTCCTATGAATAATTTTATTTTTTTTTTACTGTCAGCAAAGTGCCACCTCATTATTAAGGTGCTTTTCTAGATGAACAGCACGTTGAACTAAGAGTTCCAGCACAGATCCCTGTGCAACTCTGAGGTGGCAGCCCCTCACCTTCAGAGCAGACCATTTCCCATATATCTGTTCTTATTTTGGGTCAAATTATTTAACCTTGCAAGGTTTACCATTGTATGCCACATTTGTTTAGTTTCCCTAAAAGGGTGTGGGCTTTTGGTCTTTCAAAAGACGAGCATGACCGCGCCAGCTGGCTTTTCCTCGTATGTTTGGTCGGCACAACCCTTAGATTCTTTTTATATTTTTACAGCCTTAAGACATTTACACCATAGATACACTGCTATATCAACAAGTCTCTCATTTTATTCTAACTGTGGTTGTTGCATCAGGCTGCAGAGAAACAGATTTTGTTCTTAAATTCAGCCACCAAATTTATAGTTTGTCTTGAATACGAAAGTAACACTTAATAGACCTCAACAAAGCTGTCCTAGTTATAGTGCAAATTCAGAACAAAAAAAGAGTGCCTACTCAGAAAAGATCTGGGGACAAAAGAAAAAATCCATATTTTGGGCCACCTATCGACAGCATAACTTCCCTTAAACTGATCTCTGACCCTTTCACCTCTCTACCTCAATTACAGCTTTTTATCCTCACTTTCACATTATAGATCTCCTCTCTCTACACTGCACAAAAGGTAATATGCAGACATTAGCACATTTTTTTACCTTCCTGAGTCATTATTTTATCATAGCTGTTAAGGATCTGCCTCACTATCTCAACACTGTTTCAGTATTTTCTTCTGTGCCAATTCTCTTCCAGCCCTGAGAGCAGTTTTTATAACTTTTTCCATGGGACCATCACCACCTTCTCACCTGAGGCTCCATTATACCTACAGACATCTGACAATTAAGAATCCATAATATTTCTTGGTAAGTGCATGGTAATACATTACAACTTCCCCCATTTTTAGGGTCAAAGAAAACCACAAATTAAGGGACTTGGGAAAGTCTGTGTTGAGTAAGCTCTGTAGAGGAACACAAGGGTTAAGAAGTGGCAAAACCCCCAGTGTCTGATGAGCAAAATGCTTCAATTCATGCTCAGTAGGTCAGAGAAAGAGAGAATACTAATAGAAGTTATCCAGAAGCTTTATTCACTTAACCCCAAAAAGAAATACAAACTGCAATACAATCCTCAACTTCTGAGTTTTGGTGATTCAGACATACTTGAGAGTATGATTTTCAGTATGACAGTGAAATTAAGGGGTCAATAATCACTCAGAAACTTCAGCATATCTTCCCCTCCCACCAAGTATGGAAGTTACCAAACAAAACTGAAACTGAACAAAATACATCATTTAAGGAGTAAATAACACATTACTACATAGTGATAGTACTGCCAGGGGACTAATGGTTGCCAGAAATAAAAGATAAGAAATAAGAGACAACAGGGGTTGTAAACTGGGGGATTTTTTTTCTAATATTTTTCGTGTCAACTTGATATAGCTAGGTAACAGATGGTATATTATGTTTTTCCTGCCTTGACACAATTTAAAAACAAGCTACAGATGGCTATAATGAAATCCTCATTAACACACTTATATTTTCACAGTTCAGTATGGCAATAATGAAACTTTCAGGTCTGGAATTTCCTGTTGGTTAATTAGTGGTTAGGTTAATAGCCTGAGGAAGTGCACAACCCAAAAAGTTTCCTTATTGTTTAATCATATAATTACTATATTCATATTTCTGGGAAAGCTCTCAAGACACATTTAATGTCACAGTAAAGTTACCTTTATAACCCTCCCTCTGCTTGTGAAACAACTGTATTATTTTATTTAGCAGAGCGTGTAGGCAGGAAAGCCATGAACAGGCCTAATTCAGCTGCCTCTGGGAAGTCTCAGCTTGTTTTTATTTTCGAGATACCAACTTTGAGAAGTCTTCCAATGCATACTACATTGTACAGAAAAGCTGGGATCAAGAACTACTGGTCTGCTGCTACAATGCCAGTTTATAATCCTCTGCAAAAGCTTGAAATATGACATATGCTTATCAGCACACCAAGATATCCCTAAATCTTGAATCTAGAAAGAGGATAAAAACGATAGAATCGCCACAAATCTTGTATTCAGGTTATTTCCACAAATTAAGCTGCTGCTATAATCACAAGGTGGCATAATGCCACCTGCAAGTTACAGTATTAAACACTATGATTAAAACACTAGTCAAAGATGTAGAGTTCTGCGCTAAAAAGCTCTTGGATTTCAGCAGCCCCAAACTAGTAAGCAACAGATGACAGGGTGCCTTCATTACTGTGCTCCTTATGCTGTAAGATTTAGGCTGCAGCCCGAGCCACCCCCCCGCCCAGCCGTGCCTTCCCGGGCTGGTGCAGCCACACCCCCACGCAACGATACCCGCGCTCGCTGCTGTGGAGCAAGGGAGCCACGAGCTTGGCAGAACCAGGTCCCAAAACAGTATTGAGTGTTGCTGTTGAGTTTTTTTTCTTTTTTAACTGCCGTAACCAAAAAAGTACACTGAGAAAGCGTGACACCCTTGTCACGGGGCACAGACCGATGGAAGTGCTAGACGTTCAAAAGAGGAGAGCCACTGCCAAATCCTCCTGAAAGGAAGATAATGTGGAAAACTTGAGTTGTGGCTGAAGTTACATAGTCAAAAAGAGACAGTATCCAACTATTTTAAATTATTACGACAAAATTATTTATTATGCTAAAAATATCTTTTAAGTCCACTAAACTCACTTTTAGAACCATAGGGAAAGAGAATTCTATAAGAATCCCATTATTTTGATTACTATTCTGTAAGATTCTGGAGCACTCACATTTTTTTAGATAACAATTTATTTAGGCAACAATAAGGAGAATTGAAACAGTATTTTTTTTTTTAACCAGTGAAAGCAGGAGCCATGCACAACAAAGACTTTCTGGAACACTAAATGTCACTATGGGATTCAACAGTCAAATACACCCCGAAAAAAAACAAATAAAAAAACCCCCACTACATTTCTAGAGATCTGAGAATTACAGCTCCTAACAGAGTTACTTTGCTTCCTTAAATCACCCTCAGAGGCCTAGAAAGTTAATCAAAAAATGACAGACAAAATAAAACTCCCACACTGATTTTCTTCTGGAAAATCCCATGTTTTAATTGAGAAACTTTCAGATCCAGTTTCACATACAAGTTTTCATAATTATATCCATTGCCTGACAGAACAGTCTGTACTTTGACAGATCTTTTTATGGCACTGGTGCTATAAGAAATTTAGCTCTAGCTCTAATGAGAAGTTTAAAAAGTTTCTTGTTCTGAATATTTATACATAGTATAATGCTGCCTTTAAAAACTGTACCTCTGGTCAAGTTCAGTAACACTGGCTCTTCTCCTTACAAAACAAAAAGTTAAAAATAATTGCAATGTTTCAATGCTCAACAGTTTGTGAAGCAAGGCAAGGACACCTTGTGTTTGCTTCATCCAGAACTCCCTCACTCCATTCTTCAGAACAGTGTATCTGGTGGTGTTCTCTTAATCTTTTGAGTTCCTGTGCTTATCAGATGATAAAAAGGAAAAATAAAAATAAAGAAAAAAGCAAACACTACTACAAGTTATAAACTTTGTCATGAAATTTTCAGGTACTTCCTCAAAGTGAAGTAAACAGAAGGCAATGGAAAAATTACACAGTTAATTGCACTGGGGTTAGTACTAAAATTTGTAATGAAAAGTCCTCCCCTTTTAATTATGATATCAAACAATTCAGAGCAGAGTTTGTTTTACAGAAGCTGAAACAGGTTTACAGAAGGGCTTCACTCCAGAGGGGTAAGAAGTCGTCTGGGGAGCAAAAGCCCATGGTTGCAAAGGTGGCATGTGGGAAGGAATATGCCTCAGGTTCCCTGCTACCCATAAGACAGGAATCAGGAAGAAATACAGTGTTCTTTCTTACTTACCATGCACACACATAAGCTACTTAATTCAGATAAGCACATATTTTTGGAATCAGTATCACTAAACTGCGATCGTATCACACCAACTTAATATTCAGAAGTACAAGTGCTCCAGTCATACACAGTCTCTATCACATGTGTTTTTTACCCAGCACAGAGTACCTCCATCCAAGCCATGAGCAGCCACAGTTTCTCCAGGAGAATGCTGTGGGAAATGCTGTCAAAGGCTTTACTAAGGTCCAGGGCTTTGTCACAGCAGTACACTGGGCTGGTCAAGGTTTCGACAAACCCATGCAGGCTGGGACTGATCCCACAGTGGTCCTGTACATCCTGCATGATAGCACTCCTGAGAATTGCATGGTGTACAGCTCACTACACAGTGCTATAGTGCAAAACATGCTTTAAAAAGTTTTATGTATTAATAGTTCTTAAAAGCAGGACTGTCAGCTTGATTTTCTACCAACTCAGAAAAGATTAAAAGAAGAGATGATATTCAAACACTTCTATCTGTGTGGACTACAAATACTGAAATTCTGTCAAATTAAAAAGCTTGCAAAGAAAAAAAATGAATGAAAGCAAGAGGAAAGATGAGATTCCAACAGCACAATTTAAAGAAGCTGAGTTCTGGTGGACAAAAAAAAAAAAAAAAAGAAAAGAAAAGAAAAGAAAAAAGAAAAAAAAAAAAGAAGAGAAAAAAAAAGAAGAGAAAAAAAGGAAAATATTTCCTCATGTAGTAAGAGACCTCTGATGCCACAGTAGGTTGACCAGTGTTTCTAGGAGTCTTGTCTTGACGTGCTGCTAAAAAAGCTTTATATTATTGTAGTTATATACCAGTCACAGAACATTTGGTCTGCTCTACCTGATATTATCTGCTTTGAAATTTAGGAATGCAATACACCAAGTTTTTATGATTCAGTGTTGTACTTTAGCCCTGTAAACATAGCAAGCCTTCAAGAGAAAGGTAAACAGTATGTGGCTACTTCTGGCAACTTTTTTTCTATCAAATATCAAATAGTCCCAGTTAGACACAGCATATCCCACAACTGAAGGAACAGTATGAATCAAAACTGGGGGCTTTGGTTTGGGTTTTTTGCTCTGTTTTCCCTATCCCCTTGGGGGCTGTTTGTAGAAACCAAAAGGTATCTTTTCATAAAGATTCTTGAAGACAGAAAGTTTTACAGGTGAGTTCTGGTGACAATTTTTTTTAATTTTACTTAAAAGAAAGACATAAACAAAAGTACCTATCAAAAAGATAAAGCAGGCCTTACAGCACAGTCATGAATTTCACTTTCACAACAGTGAGCAGAGATTTTCTTTGACGATGAAATAAAGCGTCATCAGAAACAGTAACAGGCTGTTATTCACAGAGCCAAGACTTACAAGAATTTGATACAAAGTACACAAGTTTTTAAATGTATTTTCTTAAAATAAAATTGCAGTCCTTTTGTGATCTAAAGTCTTGAACTGAGACGTTTTGCCAGGCAAAATTGTGATACAGGAAGGACTCAAGTCAGGACCTGTGATACGCAAGAACGTACATGCATGTGTACATTTCAACATTTCAATATTTTGTCTTCTGTTTTAAGAGCAATCCGAATTATCCATGACTTACATTTGAGTCACTTGGAAAAAAAAAAAAAAAATCTGAAGTACAATTAACTTGCTCCTTCCATTGCAATTTATAGCACCTTGAAGAGTTTCTGCGATAACCACCTTAAATCACAGACACTTTAGTTTACACATCCTCAGTACTGCAGAAGCCTGATGTGGGATAGAAAGACCAATGAGCTTCCTAAATAAAGACAAGTAATCAAAACCTTCTCTGATGCTTTCCCTCACATCCACTTCTACCTTTGGTTGTTCCTACCTGGAAATCCAGACTTCCAAAAACATGTGTTTAACTGCAAGTATTACACCACTAAAAACAGTTTTACAATAATAAAGTACAGTCTTTAAGCAATTTCTTTTTAAGCCTTTTGTTCATAATTTTGCTTATATACTGCATTTATAATAAAAATAATACATAAAAAAGCACAACACTTCTTTTCAAAGAGTGAAAATCTTTCTGCCAACACCGGAAAACTCAATTTTTAATTCTCACTATTAAAGACTTTCCAACTTTAGTACAACATTTTTCCAACAAACAGTACAACCTACAGGCATAGACAGTAGTATCAGATATTTCCACTGCTAGCTTTAGTATTCTGCAGGAACTCAGACCCCAAATTCACACACCTCTCCTTACAGTTCACACACAAAGCATGTCAATTTGGAAAAAGAAACATTCCCTTTCCAGAAAAGGCCAAGTATAACTTTTGTAATTACAAGACAAATGTGAATGTAAGCACTTGCTTATCAGAGAAAGCCTACACACATTAAATACACAGCTTGATACTTACCAAGCTCTTACATTTTTCGTTTCTGTCAGAGAAAAATACAAAGCCCTCAGTGAAGATACTGAAAGTCCAGAGGTGTCTCAATTTATGCTGAGGCTTTGCCAGCCCAGACTTGATTTGTCCCTTAGTCAGTCATCCTGCCTCTGCTCAGCAAGCAGCTCTGGGGCAAAGGCAGCAAGGGTTTGGTGAGAGTGAGGGAACCGGGGCAACGCCGTCAGGCCAAGAACAGAGACGGGAGCGTGGGAAGCGCCTTTTGTTAAAATAAATACTTTTACAGCAAGAAAACATTGAAAGCATGGTCAAAGTATTACAATAAAAACTCTTACAACACTAAAAGCACTGATTTTAAACAGTCAAAAGTATAATCAAACACTGTCTTCAGACTAGGGAGTGGAGGCCAGGTTTTGGGGTTCTGGGGAGAGACGGTGGGCTGTGGCAGTAAGCCCAGAAAACTGTTCCTGATGCCTGCCCTGAGCAGTGATGTTACTGCTCCCACCTGGACAGAAGGGACAAAGAGAGACTCTTCTGC
The DNA here is from genome assembly GCA_035583135.1 of Lophotriccus pileatus. NCBI lineage: Eukaryota > Metazoa > Chordata > Aves > Passeriformes > Tyrannidae > Lophotriccus > Lophotriccus pileatus. Next base: position 18,185,601 of record JAWWES010000171.1, read on the forward strand.
TGTTCCCTGACAGAATGGCAGTAAGAAAATACAGATAGGTAAAACTCTTCCTTTCATTCAGAGACGTTAGTTATCCTCACAATCAAGCAGGCTGTAAGGAAGAAAACAGGTTCTCCTCTCCAAGGCATGGCAAACAGGTTCAGTGACAAAAATTTCCTTCCTGTGCACTTGCTTGGCATGAAATATCCTCAACATTGTATTATTTCCCATATGTGAAAGCCAGTCTTGAACATGAAAGTACTTACCCTGCCAAGGCAAAGCACTACTACCTCAAAGCATAATACTGCTTTTAAAAACAAAGTCTATCTGACATCCTTCAGTCAAAGTCAACAGAAATGTAGATGTCTCAAATGCAAAATAATATCAACTGTCTCCATAAGCAACGCTGTGTTTACCTAGACAATCTAATTGTAAAGGTAAATCACCTTCCTAGAAAACTGACTACCTGGAAATAAACTATTTGCACACATAACATCACTGGGACTGATGAAATCAATAAACCAAAACGCAGTCCTTCAAGTTACTGCTGAGAATTAACATGTTTTGCTTTCCAGCTCTAGTGTGATATTTCCTTTTCAATGACCAAACCAGCCATTGCTCAGTGATTTGATGTGGTAGGTGAATAAACTGCTACTGCTCAGAAATCCTTTTTCTGGTTCTCCATCTAAGCAGCTTTCAGCAGGGATAAGTAACCCTGAAGTTAGGCAAAAAAATGCGCTGTACAATCCTGGTTAGACCAGGTCTGCAGCCAGGAGCACAGATATTTTACAAGTCCACAAGTAATTCTGCCTCTGGGGATGAGGCAAGAGAAACTGGTTGGTTTAACAGAAGTCATGAAAAAAGAAAGCCACAGGGTGGCACTGCAGGTAGGCTGTATTTTGAAACTACTTGGCTGCTTATTCTTTTCTGCATAAATCAAGGGTTATCTAATCCCATCTGTGTAAAACGGGAGGCTGGTTCATTAGTTTTTCTTCAAGCATTGCATTGTCCAGCAAAAAACATCCCTAAAATATAAATCACATCATAAAAGAGACACCTACTTCAGAATTTTCAGAGTATTTTAGAAATTCATGAAATGGCATTTAAAAGCATTAACACAAGACTGTTATTGTAAAGATAGGTTAGGAATTGATACCTATTTTGGGTTTGTCTGTTCATTTTGAAACAAATTAAGAAGAAAATCTTCATAAAGCATGTGCATTTTCATACAAAAGCTGAAGAATTTTCATCAGACCATGATTTTTTGTCAATGTTGCAATGGAAAAGATCTCAGACAATTCTCTCTTCCTCTGAAAGGAAGGACAGTATTAACTTACAAAAAGCACATGAAAAAGTCTTAACACTGCATTCAACACTATCACATAATTTAAAAAACATTTTCACTCTCATATATGAAAGAATCATACTTAATTTCATCCAAACTAGACAATTTATTATAGCAATATCTCAAAGCTAGACTTCAGAGTCTATTTAATCTGCTTTGTTGGCTGCTTTTCCCCCAAATTTCAAATCCCTATCGTTTGAGTTAAAAGCAAAAACCATGGCAAAAAGAGCAATTCCTGTTCATTTAGTGAAGAAACTGATTTTCAAAGGAGATTTGGAGGTCATCCAGGATTGCAACAGTTACTTTCTACTTTATAAAACAAAAGTCCCTTAAAGGTATAAATTTGATATTTAAGTAGATTCTGAACCAACAGATAATACATGACTATGCACAACCATTTCAGTTGCTGAAGTCCCCATTCTAAGTTTTCAGTTTGAAAGTATGATCAGTCACAGTCTTCCTTGGATGTTTCTAGTAACAAATGAAAATAAACAAAAAGTTGTATTTTAGTTCAGTTGCACCGTAATATAAATTACAATACCAATTCATGTCCTGTCCTTTTTCTTACTCCAGAGGGCAAGAACTGTAATAAAATAGAAAGTTTTATTCCCTCAGACAGAAGTTCAAGAGTGGCCTGGTATTTGTTCCAACTGCCAAGTGGACATAAGCCATTTTTCTGCTACAAGATTGCTTCCTGTATGTTTTAATCTGTTTATATATGGAGATTATTTTGCAAGTAGATAGCATGATATTAATATATTGGCAAAGAAATACACCAATATAGCTGAGACTTTAACATTGGATAAAGTAGATGATTATGTAATAGCATTGATTGCCAAAGCTATACAAATTTGATTTGAGTATATTATTTACCTACTTTGTGGACTCTTACACTAAGGCCCTCTACATGCTAGCAAATGGTTTCAGAATGTATGCCAGACAAATACTAAATTAAAAAGTTAGTGACCTGATAAGATAAATTGATTTTGGTACTAAAACCTCAGTGCCTGGTGTCAATGTCACTTAAAATGTAATAGAAAAATTTAACAGAAAAGTAATTAAAGAACCTCCTCATCAAAAAACACAAACAAACAAACACACCATCCAACCACAAAACACAAAGGAACATGCTACTGTTAAGACTCGTCTATTTTTATTGTCTCTGCTTGGACTAGGAGAGCAAAGGCTTCTGCTGAAGCGTTGGCACGTAGACACTGCGTAAGGATACTTACAACACTCCATACAAGAACTTCTCAGTTCATCAATGACATGAACTAGGGCACTGCTTACACATAACACTCCAAGGTCATGTGCTGATGCAACTAACGGAAGTGAAGTCCATTAATTCTAAATAAAATAACTATTTAAGCCAAAAATAGACACACTGGATGCAATGTAAGAGTGCTTCAAATAAGCTTCTCTTTTCCCCTCTATTGATACCTATACCGTTATTAACAGAAAGCTAAATCAAAATGGACAAATTTGGGAAGAAGGTGCATTGCTCATCAAGGCCATATCTTTAAAAGTATGGGCTTTGAAGTACGGAAGTAACTAGCATGTCCTCTGTTTGAATTCTGTATTCTGCTTTTTAATGTCCTTACTTAAGGCAGAGAAGTGTTCGCAGTTAATTTGTACGTATTTTGCACAGTTTTGGAATAATGTCTCTGGACATTATGCAATTATGCAATTAAACTGCTAATTTTGCTAATTGTATTTCTGAAAATCAAACTGCTAATCATAACTTTGAAACTAGCTAATGCACTAAGCTTTCACAGTTTGTCATTAGTACTGGAACAGCACGTGGTCTGTGATATGCCATTACAGAATTTTCAGTTCTAGATGGGAGGTCACATACACAGAACATTTCCAAAGGGAAAAAAAAATAAAATCAAATACTAAAATTTTAACTAATAAAATCAAATACCAAACAAACTATTCTGCCAATCCTCATCCTGTCTCACCCAATGTAGAACAAACAAGCAAAACAAACAAATATAATCTATGTTTTCACATCTCAGGCATCTGAGAATTTCATATCTATTTATTTATGCAGATGACTAAATAGTTCCTTCATTTTTCAAATATCCTTGAACAGAAGTATTTGTTCAAGAACATAAAAGGCAGAAATTAAATGGCTACATAGCTTTTGTCAGTGCAATGCAAAACATTTATGTCCAATTCCTAACAACTGCAGTATCACATAATTTTATACCCTTCCTCAAACTGCAATCAGTATTTAGCCCAAGTTTCAGCACAACCCACAGGAATTTAGATATAAGAAATTTTAAACAGAAAAACAAAACCTTGCACACAACTATTCTTAGCCAGCACTGTGAGGCACATTCTTACATTCCCATGGAAAGTTAACAGCACAAGGAGCATGGCTGCATGTTCCCTTGAGGCCAGGCACAACTGAACTGTTGGACAAAGAACAAGTTCTGGTCCCCACCACTTGCACATACACACAGATCATGGGAACTCATTTTCCCTGGGTCACTTGGCTACACAGCTGCGTGTGTGTCATTTGTTTGTAGAACACAAATGTCTTCCTTTAAATGAACAACCAATTACTCCATGATCAAACAAAAAAAATAAAAAATCCAGAAGAAACAAAAATATCTGTATTGCTGGTATGGTATGCTTGACAGCATAAGCTCAACACGCACACAAAGCCTGTTTCACTGAACAGTACAAAACTATCTTGTCAGTACAAATTCTGCCATGTTAAAAACTTCAGACAGGTGACTACTATCATCATCTCACTTCCAGAAGTCCAAAAACCATGATGCAGAAGCCCCATCATGTACTTGTCTCTGTCTCTTGCTGGCATAACAAAAAATTACGCTTTCAGCATTTTTCTAGCAGAAATAAATTGATTTTATTATCTAATTAAAAGACAGATTAATAACAGCTATCAACAGTATCTAATGAATCAAAAAACTACTTCCACTGCTGGATTTCTACTCAGTTTCTACTCAGAAAGATTTCTTTAACAATTTCAGTAGAACTAAGGAGCCAATGTGGATGGAAAATTGTTGGAATCATGTAACTGCAGCTACCATAATACACAAGTGATTCTGTGTGGAAAGTTCTGGGATGGCCACAAATTAGGTTTGTTAGACAAAGCTGGTCTAGTATTGACTCAGACATATTAAGAGGGACCAGGAAAATAGGCTAGCTCTATTTGTCACTTCAAGTATGTACAGAGGCTCAAACAAGCTGTGACTTGCTCCTAGGAGAGACCAGAATTCACCTGTCAAATTAGGAGTTAAGAGCAGGTAAAGACAGATAAAACAGACTGAGTGATTCTGGATGCCTTCACCCTCCTCCTCCTCCTCTTCATAAGGTTCACCAACCTCTCACCATCTTCTCCATCTAAGGATCAGCCATTGGCTACACAACCTTACTGGATCCCACTGCTAATCACAGTATGAATTACAAGACCACACCTTCTAAATACTCACCAGCAGTCTGGCTGCTTTGCTGAGCAAGAAACAAAATTAACACAGCTGGATGTGTTTTATGGATGTCCATAAAACACCTCACAGCAATGCACTATTTCTGTGCATGTGGTCACATGGTTAACTCAAGCTCACCATCATTGTCTCATAATTCCATTTTCTGCATATTTGCTGATGTGAAACCGAGTTGAAGGGGATACTTCTGTCACAGTAACGTTGCAGACTACGGGAAACATTTTTTCAGACTGCAAGTATGATCCAGCAATCTTTAAAAATATTTTATACTATTAGCTTCCTGGTGTCAAAGTTGGCTAATAAGGATACCAGGTGACTGTCAAAAACAAAGAATCAAAACAATGACAAAAGCTTCTGGGAAAATTGCAAGGCAAATTAAACAGCTAGGCCGAGCTATCAGTTCTCTGTCTTCGAAATTAGTAATTGGGGGCTTTTTTTAGCCCCAATTACATGATGGCATAACTTCATCACAACTGATGCCAAGTGATGCAGCTGAGTGACTGTGTGAAGGAAACGACAGAATCATAGAATAAATCAGGTTGGAAAAGATTGTTAAGATTATTAAGTCCAACCATAAGCTGAACACTTCCAAGTTCTTACCTTCTTCATTGGAGGGATGAAACTTTTCAGGTTGTCCACTCCTGTTTATATTCTTTTAAATGTGAAATAGATCAAAGGAAATTGGCCTTTCCATTTCAGAAAAGGTACATACAAGCTTATTTGCGAAAGGACCCACTTTCAGGCCTTGGTACCCCATCCTCTCTTATCTTGTAGCTGTTTCTGAAAAATCTCTGTATTTTATTCAAATTATATATTCAAATCTGAAACTCCCACTTATGGAAACTTAAGGGATGCAAATCATCTCCTTCCTTTCAGAGCACCCTGTGCCTCTGAACATGACACTGTTATATTTAAATCAGACCAAATTACCAAGCCTAGACATTTAAAGTGGCACTAAGCAGACAACATGGAGGTCAACACTTTCAATTCTGTGATATGGCAGTTTTATCTCTCCCCAGTATTGTTTATTCCCAACTAAATTATAATAATATAATTATTTCATTGGATTTGCTATATATGATTAATCTTAAAAGCAAGCTGACTGATCCCTTATAATTACTATTATTTCAGTATTGCACTAATTGCAGCAGGAATCCTTACACCAGCTGACCAAATGAAAATAGAAGTCAGGGTATATCAGCTGGGACTGCGAAATGCTGTGGTGCAATGCAACTATTCTACCTAAAAATCAGCCAGTCAACAGGCTCAGATCAATAAAAATTGGTTCAGGCCAGGTTAGAGCACCTTCCGGAAAATACTGAACTTTTCTATGACAAAGCCAACATGGAACAATAGGAACCAGTGGTATCCCTGACTCTTGTGCTTTAAAGCCTTACGTGATGCATCACATATGCTACAAAAAACATCCTCCTTACGGGATTTTTTATTACTGCGGATCTTTGCATGTCAAAAGGGAAGTTTGGTCAGTGAAAGAATCCATCAGAATTTACCAGCTCCTTGTACTTGATTTCTTCTTGATTTAATTCCCAGGATATCAGTTATTTTTCTGTTAATTGTAAGGTCAAAGAGGACCTCATAGAAGCAATAAGCAGCAGGAACTAAATAAACAGAAGGCCGGATCTTTAATGCAAATGTGCTTCCTGGAGGAAAGGAGTAAATCAGTGCAGATAATGTAGTACAGAAGCAGGAAAAAAGTTTAAAGAAAAATAAAAATCACATGTTCTAAAACAATCTGTTCAAAAGATTTCTCACTGGAACATAAGTAGCTCTTCAAAACCAGTGCCCTGCTGAGGAATTTACATACTTGCCAAGGTTTTAGTTACTAATCAAAGGCAACAGCTATTTGCTTTGTGGATGAAAAGTTGTAGTACTTGCCCAAAATTAAAAAGAAAAAACAAACAAACAAATCACAATTATTTTAAGGTACAATACAGCTGTCTGTGAGAGTGTGTAACTGCGACAAACACCCCAAAATACATCCTCCTTCATTAGAATTTTTAAGAAAAAGAATACTGACAGTACAATTAAGAGGCCTTCAGAGTACTGAACCAGTTCAAATAATACTTAATGCTGTTCAAATCCACCAGTTACAGGGTCACACCAGGGTAATTCCACAGCATGTCTCCTGATAACCATGCTTTGGCCTGTTACAGAACACCATCTATTTATATGAACAACTAGAATTTAAATTTTTTCTTTAATAACCACAGGGTTATTTGCATTTTCCAAAATCACTGTTCAACTCTAAATCATTACCTATCCTTATTTAATAAAGTACAGCTACAGACACTAAGATATCTGATAACTAACAAATATCTTTTAAAAAATTAGTTTCTGGCTCCAGAAAAGGCTCCCCTTCATAGAAATTATTTATCTGTAAGTATGATAGGGTACCAATAGGTACCCCAAGAGCCTCCATTAGCCTAAAAAGTTCCTGCAACATCTTTCTCTCACACAACTTCGGCAAAATATAGATAGGTGATGGTAAATAATGGAATAGTCATGTTGAACGTCAAATTCATGAAAACTATACATTTGAAAGATGAATGTATATTTTGGTATAAAGCAGAATTGATATTAAAACAATATTAAGTTTATGCTGTAAATCTTTCAAGAGTTAAGATTCTTTCAGGATTGAAGTATATCTGCTTTCCCTCACAGTCCTGCACAACTGACTCACCATCGCTGCCTTCTCCCTTTCTTATCAGGCTCTTTGTTCCTCTGCTTCCATCAGCTGCATGGACTGGTTTCCAGTCTGATTCATGGTCAGGATTCTTAGTGCAGGGAAGCTAACTCTGCACTTGAGTACAAATACTAAGAGGCTGCCAACTCTTTACTAACCAGTGTAAACTGCTATGCTAAAAGCACTCTACCAAAACAGTTCCAGCTTTGAGGACTTACAAAAAAAATGTCTATAGAAACATATCTATATTACAGGAATATCGATTTAACCTTTAACCATGTACTCATTGTTGTTCCAGATTCAGCTGCTTCTGCATAAGAGAAACTTACTTGTATTTCCTTAATAACAACCTAATACCCTACAGTATACTACAGATCCACATGGGGGTTGGACTAGACAGTCTTCAAAGGTCTCTTCCAAGCCAAACAATTCTACGATTCTATGATTTCCCTGAAGAGAAAAAATAAACTGATTGAAATCAAAAGCATAAAAGCGTTTTGGCATACTTTCTTCCTGAGGAGAGAAAGTGGATGTAGTGCTTAGAAGCATAAAAACTATTAAATTAATTTTAAAAACAAAGGCAACACCATTCCAATTGGCATTAAGACACAGTAGAACAGTACAATGAGTGTGATAGGGGAAAAGAAGCACTTTAAAAGAGAGAAAAAAAAAAAGCCTTAGGCTATCAAACAAAAATTTGAAGGGAGTATAAGCGAACTGCTCAAAAAAAAAAACAGTGAGTAGAAGGAAAAGTGAGACCTTGCAGGGGGAGAAAGCCACCTGGCCATTTCCAGATGCCATGACTAATGGGACACAACTTGAACCTACTGGGTTTCACAGGCACTGGGGAAATCACCTTTGATTTGAATATGGCAAAGGGGTTTTCTACTTGTTCTAAGCACCATAAAGAGACAAAAATAACCACATTCTGTTTGTCCTATTGAATAGGGGATTAAAATAACTGGCAACGTTTTTTAAGTCATGAGCTAGAGGTGGATTCGTCAGGTCACAATTGGAAAAGGAGAACTGCCAGTCCTTGATAAGCTTAGCAATTACCATTCTTTTATATACAGAACTACTCTAAGGGAGTACAACTTCCTTAAACAGCAATAATAGCATATCCTTTGATTTATACTGCAGTTCTCCAGCAATACAACCAACATCCTGTTTTCATCTTAAAGCACAGCTGGGCAGTTTGTCTACGGGCTTTATTTATCAGACCCTATAACTGAGTGCCTTGTCATTATAAGAAACAGCACCCTTCAATTTAGCAGTATTTTATCTTCCTGGTTATTTCCTTATGAAAATTCTTACATGGTACCAACCCAATCTACAGAGCACATGGATGTTTATCAAGTGTTTTGATACAATGTGACAACTTTATAAACATTAACTAAAATAGTAACACATTTCTCCCACCCAGGAAGTCATGTAAAAAAAACCCAAAAACAACTACCCAAGAAAATTCACAAAAAAAAATATTTTCTTACTTTATGGATTTCAGAGAAAAGGACAAAAATATTGCTCAAATTATCTAAGCTGTAAGATCTCCTAAAGCCTTTAAAACACACACGAATTTATATCTGAAACCATCTCTGTGAAGTTCTCCCTCGATTTACAAGTTTTCCCTGAATATAACAGCAAATCTTTGTAAAATGCCTAAAAGAATACACATATAAAACATTTGATTAGACAGCTCCCAGATTATTCTGTGTATTTAATAATTCTGTATCCTGTGTTATCCCAACAGTCAGAATCTTGTCAGAAATGCAGTATTTTCCACATTCTTACCCATGAAAGTAACCAGCCAAATAGCATTTTGAATTATTTATATGCTCATACTCTGTAACCATGCAGTAACTCATGAACATGCCATTCATATGTTGTCATGCTTCAAAAATAGAAAGACCAAGAGTGCTTAACTGTTAACCACTGGATTTGTTCAAAAGAGTTTTAGGACAAATTGTTGTTTCTTGCATACAGTAAATCACCAAAAACCCATAAAATTAGGAAACTTCTGTTAGCTGTATCTACAAGACATCCACATTTTTCATCCGTTTATCTTCAAGCAAAAGGTAAGCAGCATGTCAGCACAATCTCAGTGGAAACAAAAAGGCAATTACTAATACCAATATAGGGCAAACTTCTTATTTAGTAACTAATGACCCTGATTAAAGAGCAATAAAGAACCAAGGATTTGTCTACACTGGCCAAAAAATGCCTTGTGGCAGGGCTGCAGAATAGGCAAAATTACACCAACACTACTACAGCAGGAGAAGCCAAAGTGATGAGGTATGCAGATCAGAACATCACCTACACCAGAGCTCCTACTCCTGTCCTTAGTGGTAGAAGCTAGGTCAGGGACAGTCTGCAGACAGCTCATTTGCTAAAATCTCCCCAAAATTTGTCATCATTTCCCTGAATTTAACTGCAGTAGATGGGCACTTTCACAGAATGTTGTCATAAAACTAAAGTTAGCATGTGGAAAACCAGAGCAGTCAGTCAACATGGATCAAAACTACATGGGCAGCTATCTACACAGATCACAGAAGCAGAACAAGACACAAACAAGGGAGCAGTAAAACTCAGCTGAAAACTTTGTGAGCTTTTCAGAAGTTCACCTTCACCACATTGAGTATAAGTTTAAGTGCCAGTAACCCAAAGCCCATCAACATCTCCTAAGTGTCACGTTTTTTCTCTCCCACTAAGTACGGGTTGGGTTTTAAATGCCACCAAAGGAGAAAATCCATGGAAAGAACATTGGCTTCTTATCAAAGAAGAGACTCAAATTGTGGGTAATGGCCATCCAGCTGTTCTTCTGACACATAAAATGACAATGATCAGAATTTTTGAAACTTTTATTACATGGATATAAAGTCACTAACATAATGCTGTCAGCTTAAAGCAGAAAGGCTCTCTTTGGATCCAGAAATTCAAAGCTGATGCTTCAGAAACATCCCAAACTACAACAATATCCTAAGATGAATACAGGCAAAGGGAAAAAAGCCTTGTCTAACCTTAAAAAAAGGAATTACCCCAGACTTTCATGATGACCAACAGTTTATCACTGGCTTCTTTTGATTGAAGAAGAGGATATAAAGAAGCTGCAACAAACCCACTCCACCAACTGAACAGCAGCAGCAAACCTACTCAGTTCAGAACAAGACATGGAAACTTCCTTCTACCTAGATAGGCCATAAGGGAGGTAGAAAGGTATGTAACTGCTGTTAGTTACTCAATGACTACCAAAAACCAATCAACCAAAAAAAATGGCAAGGGAAGGAAGAAAAAATTAGTCTCCATATCCAGTGTCATATCTCTGAATGAATTGGTCTTTCTCATAAAGGGCCACCAAGCCACTTCTTTCTCACTGTCACTTCAATATTTAAGTGAAAATATTTGTTAATTGAGTGATACACACAATAGTACATAACATTGGTTACATTACGTCAGTTTGAGGATGTGATTCACCTTTTCTGATGAACCTCATTTTACCATCAGGAGCCAGAAGTTTTTTTAATGAGTTGAGCTAAATGACTGAATGTTTACAGTTTCAACCAATGCTATGCCACATTTAGCTATGCCTTCTTATCTTTGATAAAGCATCACATGCTCTTTTACAAACAGACTGGAGATCTTTCTACCATGTTGAGCATTTATTCACATGATACCACAAACTGACTCAGGGAAACACTGAGTGTATGACTGAGATGTGAAATGTGATGCGACAGGATGTGGGAAGGGTCAATAAGCATAGATAGAGTTTTCCAGATCTCATTACGCTTTTTTAATGATTTTAAAATGAAAGTTAAAACATTATAAAATATTACTTCTAACCTTGGAGCTTTTGATGCCATGTAACAGAAGAACTCTTTACACACTCAATCATTTTTCCTTTATGAGAGTATGTTGTTAGCAAATAAATTAACTAGGGTAGAATTTTGCAAAGCTATTTCTATCTTAAGTTGCTAAAGTTCTCCCAAGTGGCTCTGAAAAACATTTTTACAAAATAAACAATTCACTGGACACTTCATTTCCTACTGCAGATCTCTGCATCATGAGCAGGAAGAGGCAGCATCAGCTTGTCTGAGAATAGACAGATTTCAATCAGGAAAAGTGAAGAAATATCCAACCGTTCTTCTCTAGTGAAGACAGCATGCAGGACAGAGGCCTCTTATGCAGAGGGGCAGAGTGGGGACCACCACTATATAGATCTTTCCACAAGACCACTCAGTCAGGGTACCAAGTAATTTTACAATTTCCATCTACACTCAACACGTACAAAATGAAACGTCAGCATTTATATTATGTGTCACTATTTCCAAACATTCTCTATTATAACATAAAATCTTATTCTGGATTAAGTGCTGGCTAGCAGTTTTAAAAAAACTAAATCCCATAAACCTGTTAGCTGGCAGGCTTTACATATTGGAACTACAGAATCCAGGAAAATTTTGAGCTAAGTGAAAGCAGGAAGAAAGTCTAACAAGAGGAGCCTATAAGCAGTATCTTAAAGAACACCATGAGAAAGAAAAAAAGAAAAGCTTATGGATTTGCTTGAATATTTCTAAAACTATTATAGTGCCAAATCCCCATTTATTTTTTTAAAATAAACTATTGAATATTTTTAAGGTTTCATTTAACATTTACAACTCATTGTGTTTCTTCCCTTACTCATTTGAGATTTATGGATAAAGATGCATTACAGCAGTGTATTTTGGGAGGAAGACTGAAAAGTTTGTAAGAATGTTTGGGCAGTGGAAATATGAGAACAGTCAAAGAAAGATGCTTAGAAATAAGACAGCGATTCCAGCAGTTCAGACAGTGATGTCAGATCTTTATTACTTTTCCAAAATAAACCACTTCAGATTCTCTCCTACATCCATCACAATTGCCAACCAGCTCTGAAGAAGTGCTTATGAAATGCTTTGCTTTTCCATATCTTCTACAAAAGTGAACAAGCACTGCATGGCATGTTGAGAATATCTCAACGATACGTATGGGGACGGAGGGAATATGTGTCCTTCACTGCAAAAGAACCACCAAACAAAACCCCAGAATTACCTAGATTTCAAAATCCTCTGATCCCTGCAGTTATCACTTGGCAGAAAACCAGACCCCTCTCCCTGCCCCCCCAAAAAACCCCAATCAACCACCAAGAAATTAAGCATTAAGAAGCTAACGGAATAAAGACACATCTGACCCAGTTCCATCAGTTCATTTCTACAACAAACATCTTGATAGCCTGTCATGCAGACATCAAATTAAACCTACCTAATTCTGAGGCAGGACAGCACATAACACATTAAGAAAATTACCGCTACTGGCCCAAAGTCCTAAGTAAACTCTGATTTAGTTGAAAAAAGAAAAAAATCCTATTTCATGTCTTCAGCTCTCACTGCCTGCCTTAAGACCTCAGCTCCAAATCCTGCAATGTCCAAGGCATTACTCAGATGTAGATAAGTGAGCAGATGAGATCAACAACTGCAAAGACAGTCAACAACCCCGCTTTAAGTGCCATATGAAAGGGCCTGGAAAACCCTTCTCCCCTGAAACACTGCAGCAAAAATAGTCTCATGACCATATAAGTACAAGGGAATAAGATGCTTTAAGCTTGGTAAAATGTGATATGCAATATTTAAACACAAAGGCACATTTATAGAAGAACCCATAGTTTCAGAGTGAAGTTGGGGAGGAGGAATCAGATACAGGGAGAACAGGACATAGGAGGAAAAAAACAAAACAAAACAAAAACTCAACAAACAAAACCAACCCATCAAACAAAAACCAACCAAACAAACAAAAAACAAACAAACAAACAAAAAACCCTCACACCAGATGGAAGGCCCAAGCTGAAGGCCCAAGCTCTTCTTAAATCTCAAGATTTAAAAGAACGCACAAAGTCAGAATCCAGAAAGGTCTTCTTGTCACGCTGGTTTGTAACCCCTTGAAGCAAAAAACAAAGTACTTTTTTTTTACTAGTAGTTGTGGACTTACAAACTTACTTGAAGTTTAAGATTCATCAAAAAAGGACTTTCTCCAAGCAGTGAGTACTTTTAAAACTAAATGAGGTAAATATAGCTCAAGGAGGGTGCCAAGGATGGAATTAGTGAGGCTGCTTCGTAATGTGGGTGGAAGGAGAGGATCAAAATTGCAGGCAAGGGGAAGTCAGAGACCATGAATCAGAGACCAGTAGAGAATACAGAAAAGGTTATGTCTGGAGACTTAAGAGGATAAACAGAAAAGCAGTCATTCATAAGAAATGAAAGTTTGTGAAACTAGGGAAAATTTTCAACATACAGTGGTACCTGATTTTTGAGGATTTTGAGTTTCTGAATTTAAAAATTAAAAAAAAAAAAAAAAAAATCAAAGCCCAGATTTCTGGCATGACTTGAGTTTCTGATTTTACACAAATGCCTGAAAGTCATCAGAAATTCCGCTTCTGGAAATTCCAGCTACTGCATTATCGTCACACCTAACACACACCTTGTGTGGTGACTTAGTAACTAAAGAAGTAAAAAATCCATCCATTCCTGCAAATCATTTCTACTCCTCAAAGCCAAAATGCTTATATATTTAACTTTGCAGAACGTTAATTTTTAATGAAAAGGACAAAATGTTTAAATCCACAGCTACTGGTAAATAAAGATGTTCTTCATCTTTGCTTCAAGGGTTTACAACACAGCATGACAAGTTGCAAACATTTGTTTTCTCAACTTTGTTATTAACAGACATCTTGGCTCCTCTTTTTTTTTTTTTTTTTCACTAGATACAGAGACAAAACATTGTTCTTCCCAAGTAGGAAGAGCTTTCAATATTGCTATCACAAGAACAGTTAAACAAGGGCTACCTCAGTAGATTACCATCTACCTGCAATATTACGTTCAGTTCTTTTGTCAGTCTAGTTTGACAGTACAGAAAAACTGAACTGGGTTTTACAAAAGTCAAGAGCAATACAATGACAAACAAACAGCTGGTAGATAAGTGAATGATAAAAAACAAAACAACACAACTCAAACTTGGCACACCATATTCTTCCCTACTGTCCTCCAAATTACCTTGATACCTATGCATAAAAAGTTTCAGGGCAATAGTAACACAAAGTTTCCCTTGCTACTCTACTGATGGTCCCATATCCTTGAACGTTGTTACTTAATTCACTTTATTCAGCAAAGCTTCCAGAACATCAAACTGGAGGGCATGGAGGGACACAGATAGACAAAAAGCCAAACTAGAGAAGCAAACAAAAAGTTAAACTGAATTAAACATAAAAAAATACAATTCATTTTATGAAAAGAATAGAAGAAACAGTTCCTCCAGATAACTTCATCAATAGTAAGTCTGTATTAAAGGGACAGATGAAGATGCTTATGCTCTTCCCATAGCAAAACATTTAAAAGTTACCTGCTAAACCCCATATATAGAGCATCAGTCTATGGAAGAAAATCCATCTGAAGATCTGACATGATAGTCAGGTACAATATCAAAAGGGAAAATTAATTATCAACAGGAAACCAAGGCACATGAAAAAAACAAGACTGTTAAATCAATAATTCAGAAATATTAAACTGAAAATGGATTTAATTTTAAAGAAAAATACCTACATTTCTAGTGTTGTTCCTTTCAGAGAGGATGGTGTTTTGCTGGGGGCAGAGGCATTGTTTCTTTCTCTGTGAGAAAAAACGTTTGTTGTTTAACACAGAGCAACCGTTTGCATTGTTTGGGGAGGATAAGAGGTTTATGTTATTAAATAACATTGACCTATAGTTTCCAAACCAAGTAGCTCTGTTTCTAGAACAGAAATGAAAATGAAAGAAATATGCAGAAAGTATTTTTAAAACACAGCTAAGAAAGCACAGCTTGGAAGCTATTTCTTCAATGAGAACCTCTGTAGAACTAAAGCTCCCACCATAACCAATGCTTTCTCACAAGAGAAAGCTTATGTCTAGCTAAAAATACTCACATACTCTGTTTTCTTTAACTGAAAATAGCAATCCTGACAACCCTAGTCTTGCAGCTGAGCTGACATTAATGCAAACTCCCAAGGGAGACATTTCATATATAGATTAGGGATCCATCCTTTAACCACTTTGATCATTTACAACAACCAAAAGGTACAAACAAATGTATATGCCCCTTCTGAACTGCACAGCCTCCTAGAAAATGAAAATCAAATCCAGGAACTCTGAATTCTGTAAGGATTCCCATGGCATTCCACTTCTGCAGAAAAAAGCATTTCTTAAATCATGAAAAAAATTTCACTTTTATCCATCAGTCTATCACCATGGAGATTTTAAGTCAGAACACATCTACTGGAACTCCAGTTAGTAAATATTTAAGTCTACTTTCATGAAGAGTTGCATTTTTAATTGTGCATCCCTACATCAGGAGAGAATTCAGGTGAAGCGTTGTCATGTTTTTAATTGGTTGTTACTGCTCAGAACAGCAGGGGTGGTTTTCCCCCTTGAACTCTCCATTGTCCTATACTGCACAGTAAGAGTTTCCTCTTCATTGTGCTAACACTGGGCACAGCCACAGAACTCTACAGGAATCTAGGAGCCAACATCTTGGCTTTTTGTCATCCTCTAATGCCCTGACGTCAGCTCTGAGTTTTAGAGCAGAACACAGTGACAGCAAATACCCACAGTGAAGAGCAACTCTTTCTCAAGCAGCAGGCAGCTGTGTGAACTTCAGTCAGAGTAGCAGGTCTGCTGTTGGGGAAGCAAGTGAGAGCCAGGTGAAAAGAAAAGAAAGTGCACAATGTTTTAACTTGCAAGCATCCATAAAAGAGAACACCTGGCATTCCTTATATCTACTACATTAACAGAGCAACTTGTCATACTGACTTTTTAATTTCTAGAAAAAAGAATAAATATTTAGTTGAGCATGTTAACCTTGCTACAACTCCAAGGGCTGGCTGGATAATCTGGCATCTGCTGCTCCCCAGCACACATAAAACTAGAAACAGCAGCAGTCAAGCTAGAAAAACTTGCATGTTTAGAATTTTTTTTTTTCCGAACTACAGTCAAGATAGTTAGAAGCAGTACTGGACTTCATGAAGGCAGACCTATTTCTATGCTGCCAAATTACAGGAGAAAACACTTATTTGAGACTTTAAAATATTCTGAGTGAATTGTTTTATCTGTCAGATGGCAAGAGTCCTGTGAAGACCTTCAGTTTCCTCTGGAACCTAAGCTTTTGGTCCCTTGCAATGAACTCCTTTCTTATTCCACCCAACACAGATGCGCCTACTCAAAATAAACAGTGATCTTCAGGTTTACATAAACACTGTGACCTCATTTAAAGTGCACAAAACAAAACTCAAAAAAAAAAAAAATCCAGTAACAATAGAAAGAAGAGAAGCTACCCTAAAATGACACTAAAACCCACCTTCCAGTCTCAAGCACTTTTTCTCCTCAAATGCTTTTATACCTCATGATGTAGCTCTTGCTTTTCTTTTTCCACAGGATACCATCACACTTGGACAAAGCTTTGAAATAACTCTGCTGATTTCTCTATTTGTGTATTACGCTCCCACACATTTTTTCACCCTAGTATCCACATTCCTCAACCCTCTCATGTTTTCTTGATCTCATTCCCACAGCAACACACTCCAACAGTGAATATTACCACTAACTACTCCATGGGCACTATGAAGCTATGACTTCAGACTTGACAAAGTTCGAGTAACCAAACCAGCCTTTAAACACAACATTCAGTTAATGGAACCAGTGTCATGCAACTATTTGATGTTGCCTTTGTTAAGGTAGATATATTAAAAAGAGCAACATAATCACTTCAAGAAGTGTTATTTGTACACTTGGAACTCAGATGGTAAATTGGCCCCTGGAATGATTAGCATTCAAGTGGCTCCTGATGGGCATCCACCCACCAAGGAGCTAACTCCCTGCTTCAAACATCCAGCAATCTCTATGGCCACAAATTCTCAGAATTCTTTCCATTTTGTTATTGGTCCATTAGTTGTTCTTCATCAGGGTAAGAAGAACGCGCTATTATCTTGAAGACCTCAGTCTAGGAGATGAAGCTCATCTGAGTTGTTAAACCCATGACAGCCTAACCTACGTCCTAGATAGCACTACCATTTAGTAGCACAAGTACAAAAGATCTTGCTTTTATTGATAAACATTTATACAACAATGCAGCATACGAGCAATAGCAACAGCTAATTCATTGCAAGAGAAAAATATACTTTCAGCCCTGACTAAAATTTCACTAAACTGAGCAAATTGAGACACACCCCACCCCTCCCAGTTCCAGCTTGCTGCTGTGGCTATGCCATAGAATGCTTGGTTTGAAGCTATTGCTACACTTTCTGCCTCCCCCCGCACTCCACAACAAGGAGGACTTCCATTTATACTTGAATAAACCTGTGGCTGTGTTGTGAACTGACTCAAACACGAGGAGAGGAAGAGAGCTCAAATCAGTATTCTAAGCTTGATGCCAGACACTTGCCAACACTGCACCACAGCTGATGTCTCCTGAGATACGTAATCTGATTGAAATTATTTGATAAAAACTCAATAGCCTACATGTGAGAGAAAAGGTAAATTTCTTGTTCTTCCTGAGAACATCGCTCAATTCCTGAGACAGACCTGGGAACCATGGGAAAAAGACTTCTCTCCTGTTATCCTTATTCATTTCTTCAAATATATTCACTAGGACAAGCAACAGTGAATGAGAGCATGAAGACACACACGAGGAGTGTTTCTGGTAGTAAGCAAACTAAAGCTCTTTAGCTCTACCCCCTCCCCATATGACCATGTCTGTCTTCAGCCCCTGGAGAACAGCTCGATCTCCTAAGCATGTGTTCCTTAGTCACCTAATGAAAATGACAAAACGAAGGGGGTTTGCTTGGCTAAAGCAGGTCTGAAGTTGTTATTTTGAAAGTAAGAATACAGCTTTAAATATGACTTAAGGCAACAAATGAAGTAATGTGAAATTGTCAGAAACTTATTACAATAGAATTAAAGGTGGATCTCAACTTGCATTCTAATATTTCAAAGGATATAATCTCCTGTTTACCTAAACCCACATTTGCTCCAATATTCTAATGACTTATTAAGCTATAACACAGTTCTTCGTGGTAAAATCCTGTGTCAACTACTGACATCTACTTACAACGTAAAAATTTATTTACTCCAGGGGTAAATTACCAGCAACAGCAGGAAAATTGTGTTCAAAAGGTGGGATACCAACTACAGACACTTTTTTTATTTGCAAGTATTAAATCACACATTTTCCTATCAGCCCATAACACAGACAATATATAAAGCCTATTTAACTCTGTAATGAACAGCAGCAGACTGTGTCAACTGGCCTGGCAGGAGCACACTGTCATGAGTGCTACTCGGGGTAAGAGAGCTGAGCTATAAAAATGCCTTAAAAGTAGGTCCAGCCAAGTTTCTTCTGCTAAAAGAAGAAACTATGTGTCACGTCCAGCCAGTTACTAGGCACACCTCCTATTCATCATATTCCAAAAAATTCCAGCCAGTTGCTGGGCACACTTTCTATTCACCATATTAAAGAAAAAAAATCTAGCAGAAGCTGTTTTGTAAAACTTTTTCCTGTTTCCCAGGTATGTACAGTGAGAATAACATGTTTTTTCACCAAATTCAGACAAATATTTTTATCCAGAACCAGTTTTAGTAAACAATTTTTCAATAGGATAGAATAATCCTGTACAAAAAAAAAAAAAAGTCTTCCAAGATATGACAGGATCCTTTCTCAAAGCTTTTTCCCATAGATCTGATAACAAAGTTTTATATTGAAGAGCCACTAGTGATTAACTTATGTAGGAGTTCCAAGCCTAAACAAACATCAATGCTTGAAAACTAACAAAACACTTTAAAGGTCTCTATCCTTCTTAGCAGTAAGCATAAACAAATTTTCTAACCTGTGAAGAGTTAACAGTAATTACTCCACAGAAGTTTAAATATTGATTTAAGAACACATGGACTGGTAAACAGTTTTCAGCTGCAGATTAACAACACTTTCAATCTGGCCAGACAAGTTAAGAAGATATATAATGCAGTATATAGCATCATTTGGTAATACATTTAAAGAAAATTGCTATTTCAACAGAAATTCTTCCCAGATTGCACAATTTTTCCTATCATCTCAGAGAGAGAACCACAGTAACTGCTTACTATTCAAAAATATTCAAAAAACTGGGAGTTGCCATTTTTGGTATAACCACATTTTTTCCTCAAATCCAGTGTTTTGATGAACAAATTAGACCATCTCCAGGAAGTAATTAAGACTGCCAATAAAGAACTCTCATAATAAGAAAGGCATGGTAACTTGATTTCCTAAGTACCAAATTATATGGGAAGAGCTGATAAAAGGCCCGCAAATACACCTGCAGGGCTAACGCAATGAGCACTGCTGTTAGCTGTTTCTCACAACTGAGATGTGGATGCTGACAGATGCTTGAAGTCACATAAAGGGAACAGACTACTTTTCCTGACTCAGAATGTCAAGCAGCAGCCAAAATTCAATATACCCAACAGCATTATGGCAGGCAACAGGCCTAGTGAAACTATCAGAACAGCTAAATATTTAACTGTGTCTTTTTGTGTGTTTTCATGTTCCTACCCAAATGTAAAACTGAGGACCTTCAAGACATACTGTTTCAGCCCCTTCCTAATTTGGAATCAAGCCCTATTATCCTACACTCAGTTCTTCCAACTGTGCTTACATACTCAGAGTCTTAAAAAATTCAGTGACTTTCTACTCTGTAATTATACCTTCTACACTGTTTAACAATATAAAGTCCATTTTTCAATGGCTACATATAAATGTGGAATGGTGACAAGGCCTTAAGTGAATAAATACCCATCCCTTTTTGAGTCTTCCATATTCACTACAGCCATGACTTCAGACTGATTTGATTGCTGCTGCAAATACTACAGTAAACTGCCATCATTTGCATCTGTTTATCCTATAGACACTTGGTCAGAAAACCAAGTAATCCATTTTTGCATATAGTACATCATTATTAAAAAATACACTCACCGTGTATTTTGTCTCTTCTATTTACAGATAACTCCAGCAGTCTCACCAGTAGTTTGATTCACTCAAGTTCCTACTAAAGTTATTGAGTAAATTAATTTTCTTCAATCTGACTACTTAAGGAGAAATTACCCTCCTCCTGATCTATAACTGGGGTAGTTTTACTTAAGTTTTAAAAAATACATTCTTTAAAGTTACATTTTCTGACGTGTCATAAGCAAATGTTCTGAGAGGCCTAACATTTAGAAAGAAACAAACCAGACCTTTTACTGATCCCAACAGATGCCGCTTATTTATTTTCCTTGCCCCCCAGCGTGGGCAGTTACCAGAGCACCGAGGAGGGCCCAGCGCTCCCACACCGCCGCCACTCTCACCCGGAGAGCTGGAAGCTGACTCCGCACACCTAAGGATGCTCCGACCGGCAAGTGTTGACCTGCAGAGATCTCCCCGAGGAGAAATTTCCCCGGCAGCGCCGCGCCCCCGGCGGGTCCCGCGCTGGCAGCGCTGCAGCCTGGCACAGGCACCGGGACGGCGATATTCGTTCCTCGCTCGCAGCTGCTCGGCCGGGCACCGCCGAGGAGGGCGCCGGCGGCCCGGCGGGGTGGCCCCGCAGCCCCGGCCGGGGGGACAGCCCGCGCTCAGCCCGGAGAAGCGGCCGAGATGCCGTCGAGGCTCCGGACAGGGCGCTCCGCCCGCTCCCGCCGCCGTTTAACGGTCGCGCCGCTCCATCTGCCCCCGCTGCGAGCCCGCCCGGGGATCCCGCCTCGCCCCCGCCGCAGGAGCCCCGGGCAGGGGCACAGCCCGCCCGGCCCCCGGCGCTGGGGAGCCGCCTCTCCCCCTGGCTGCTTCCCAAACGCGCACCTAGAGCCGGGCGGCGCGGCACCGGCCTCCCCTACCCGAGCTGCCCCCTCGCTCTCACCTCACCTCACCCAGCCCCGCGCACGGCCGCGGTTCCCCTCCCGCTCCCCCTCTGGAGCCGGGGCGGCCGGGATTCCCGCCCGAGCCGGGAGCTGCGCTTACCCGGAGGGCGGCGGGGCGGCTGCCGGCCGAGCGCGGGCGTCCATGCCAGCGGCCGAGGGAGCGCAGGGCGGGCGCAACCCGGGGACCCGCCCGCACGGCGCCCGGCTCCGCTCCCCGCCTCACCTGCTCGGGGCGGGCTGGGGAGGGCGGCCCCGCCGCGCTGCCCCCGGCGCCGCCTCGCCCCCGAGCGCGGGCATTGCCCGCTGTTTACAGCGCGGACACGGGGCGCCTTGCCGGGGCGGCGGCCGCGCTCAGGGCTCCGCCAGGCTCCTGCCGCTCACGGAACCACACCTTGGGCGGAGGGGAAAAAACACACACACACACACAAAAAAAAAAATCAAAAAAACTTCGCGGCGAGAAATTTGAAACGCGGAACCTTCCCCGCTCCGACACGCGCGAAGATACAGAGACTCCCTGTTCCCGTCCCAGCGCCTCCCTCCCGCCCCCGCACACCCGGCTGTCCCTCCGGGGGCGGCCGGAGCGGGGACTCCGCTCGGCCACGGCCGCGGGCTGTCAGCGGCCAGCGGGGGCAGGGCCGCTCCTCTCGGTTGGAAAATTCCTCTCCCCGAGCGAAGCGTCCCGGCCCGCCCCGCCTCGGGCTCAGCTCTTCCCCATTCCAGCCACCAGGGCGCAGGGCGAAATCCCCACAGGTGGAGAGAGTCGAGAGAGGAGCCCGCGGTAGCGACTGTCCTGCCCGGCCACCCGGGCTGTGCCGCCCTGTGCCACTGACGAGGGCGCCCGGGACTCGGCTGAGCCGCGACCTGCCCGTGTCACGGGTGACGAGCTACCGGTGTCAGGAGAGGTTTCAGCCTGATCTTCACTTTGCTCGTTGAGCGTGACGGCACCTTGGCTTTTCTATACAATATCTAGGGAGCAGATCTGGGTGTAACGTGCTGCTTACCTGTGTCAGCACAGACTGCCTTTCCTGCTGTGCAGCGGGACCAGGAGATGATATTGCACAGTAAATGCAACTCTTTATGCAGGTAATGTTTTGGCCAGCGCTTAACAGAAGTTGAAAAATAGCCAACGACAAAGCATTTATACCTCTGTGGTTTTCTCCATAGAAAATAAATAGAAGGTTGCATTCTAGTATAAATGTCCCTTTTTTGATTATTTGTAAGATTATATATCTGGGAAAAATTAATATAATTGACCAATTGATTTTAATATTCATAATATTTGATATTAATATTAATGGTATCTGCTATAGTACTGTACATAACACAGTATAGATATTGCACTTTAATAATATTTTGCTTCTCCTTGTATGCCCTTCTGATTTGTACTGTGCTTCTTTAAAAAAGATTTTCTTCTTCTTTTATTTTTTGCGTCTTCAATGGGGACTAAACCTAAAGTCACCTGTTTTGACAGACTCTAGAAGTTGTTCACACCCTGAATAACCACATGCCATTACTGGGCACACCCCATTAATCTGTGTATGTTTCTTAAACCAAAAAATTAATCACTGGTGAGTCAGATGTGTTTTCCAGGGTCCAATTTTCAGAGAGACAGTGTTCAATGAATTGATCAATTAAGAAGCTCAGGAACAATCTCACTGAAGACCTTATGTAAGTTTTTGATCTGTTTTCTCTTTTGACAGGCCACTTTCTTTTCTCACAGTCCTCAAATTGTTTGGCCCCTTCCCATAGGATAGGATGAAGGTTGACGAATTCTTTTGTATGTTGACTGTTTCTCCAGTCAGGATACAGTAACTTTCTGCATTCGGTTTGTAGCCTCAGTTTAAGTACAGAAGAACTTTGTGTTTCTAACCAGCTACTTTTTGGGCAAAACCATTACATGACAGCATCTTCTAAATGGTAATGAAACTCCCAGGTTGCAAAGTGTGAGATGATTCAGAACTATAGTGCTGTTTTGACTGAAAAGGCCCTTATAGGTGATTGTGTATTAGAATAAGGACATACATTGGTGTCATGTTGTCATCCCTTCTAATAAACATGGCTGCACCACCAGTAGATAAGGAATGGTTGTAGCAATCCCTTTGCAATCTCATTTGAAAACCAATATATCCTATAGTCTAATTGTTTTGGCAAGTACTAATGCCACAAAGATTACAATCTATTGAATAGCTCACATGGGCTAATAATAGAAACTCAGCAATGCCAGGCAGAATAGTGAGGTTAGAGGAATAACCTAAAAAAAAAATTACCCCAGTACAACCTGGGGATTATCTAAAAAAGCAGTTCACTGAATAATGCCAATCTCACTTTAAGAGGGAAGAGGTTATGCTTATTTTCTTACATTACCACATCTCTTATTCTTATCTTGGTTGTTAACTAAACACATCTGAAATATGGATCACTAGCAACACTGTAGGCTCTAAACTTGACTGCCTGCAGGCCATGTTCTGAAGTGACAGTTTTATGGTACTAGACTTAAAATAGTTGGGTTTATGAGATACTGGAGATACCATTTCTCTTAGTTTTTAGAAACAGATTCTGAACTCCTATGGTACTTTGTTTCTTTCCCAATAGAAAATGAATTCTGTGTTCAAGTTTCAAAAGATGTTGATGGAGACAAATGTTCTTTTTTTAATTTTTCTATTTTCATTAAGTTTCCAACTTAGTCCCAGCCTCAAGACATTGTTCATATAAAACAAACATAACTCTCATACACAGTAAAAAGAGAGCTGCATTAGAGAATACCAAGTGGGATATTAACATACATATTCATTGTCTCTCCTATTTAATAGTCAAAAAAAAAAAACAACCCACAACAAAACATTGAGAGTTCTCTAGATTTTCCAAGACAGTCCGTGAAGATATCATTCACAATTATTGAAGTGGCAGGTTATTAATTGCACCATTGCAATAATGTCATTTTTTGTTGATGGGTTGAGGTAAAACAATCTTTTATCTATCCATGTGACAAGTCTTTTATTTATCCATGTGACAAGTCGCCACCCACTGCGCTCTGTGAATGTACTTGGTGCCACTGTGTATTTAGTATAAATGTTTGCAGATTAATACCTAGTTCTGATTACTGTTAGCATAACCTTCAAGTTATGCATGTAATGAGAACTGTAAATTGCAGTAGCTATTTGCAGGAGAACTTCTATCTTCAATACAGACATGAAGTTCCAGGCAGCTTACTAACTATTGGATTTTCATATAAGTTCCCATACTAAAAACAAAGCCCTGCCTGTTCTGAAAAAGCATCAATATCTCATGGCATTTTTCATAACCGTCAGGAGTTGTCCTAGAATGCCTTAGTGCTGGTGGTTGATCTCCTCTGTTCAAGAGGTTGCCAGAAATCTGAAAACAAATATTTTTGAATGAAAGATGCTGTAGAAATGTAATAGACTGTATGATTTTTCAAATAGGTGTGCGCATTATTGCATGTGGTGAAAGCTACTTGAAGTGCTAAATAGACCACAGGAGCCTTGTAATATTTTTCACTATTGTAAAGGTCTGCTTACAAGATCTTTTCGTATTTCTTAATATATAACAGGTTATTAGTGGCATTTTCTGCTTTAGGAATGTTACCAGAATGTACTCCTAATGTACACTGGAAATCATACTGTGTCACACAGTAGTCGTTTTAAATAATATTGTGCAAAGTAGGTGTGAAATAGAATATGGAATTGAAAGGTATTTTTTGTTAAATTAATTTTTGATGCATAATTCAAATATATTAAAAAGCTGAGCTGTTTTCTTCTGCCAGTATATCATCATCATCATCATCATCATCATGGCTAGGCTTCGCAAACAAAGATTTGAGAAGGGCTTTACCCATGCTTGCTACAAGCGCGCTAACAGACATTATAAAAATCATGGGTTTACCCTTGTAGTATAAAGATAAAACAAGGAATTATTATATGATTCTTCCTTTTGTTTAAATGAAAACTAAACTAATCTAAATTTTTTTTCTACAAGAGCAGGCAATCAGCTTACATCACATCCTGTTCAACAGTTGCCTTTTCTCTTTGTTTGCATTCCAGAATGTGGGTTAGGTTTTGGGAAGCATGCACACACATGTACATAGCTACTGACAGTATTGCTGTAGGCACAAGGACAGGTTTTTGTGCCCACTTAAACTGTGCACTTAATTGAAGAACACTGTCCCCCTGTACTCGGCACTGGTGAGGCTGCATCTCGAATCTTGTGTTCAGTTCCGGGTCCCTCACTACTACTACTCCATTGAGGAGCTGGAGTGCATCCAGAGAATGGCAACAGAGCTGGGGAAGGGTCTGGAGGACATGACTGATAAGCAGCAGCTGAAGGAACTGGGGGTGTTTACCCTGGCGAAAAGGAGGCTCAGGGGGACATTACTGTTCTCTACAACTGCCTCAGGTTACAGCCAGGTGGGGGGTCAGCCTCTTCTCCCAAGTAACACGTGACAGGACAAGAGTAAATGGCCTCAAATTTTGTCAGGGAAGGTTCAGGTTGGATATTGGGGAAAATTGCATCACAGGAATCAGGAATTGGAACAGGCTGCCCAAGGATATGGTGTGGAGTCACCTTCCCTGAAGGTATTTAAGACGTGTAGATGTGGCACTTGGGGACATGGTTTAGTGGTGGATTTGGCAATGTCAGGTTAACGTTTGGGCTTGGTGATTTTTGAGGTCTTTTCCAACCTAAACACTTCTATGATTCTGTGATCTCATCTGTAAATACACAAGAGGAATAGTAAAAATTTCGTTAACACCTTTCTTCTAAAGAGCTGGGGGAACATTTCTATATTGTAAAATGTTGCCATCAAAGAGAAGTTAAAAATATTATTTCTATTTCTCATGTTAAATAACCTCAGTGCCTGGAGATTACACAATTTGCTAAAATCACATCCAGTTAGCAATACAAATGGGATAGCACTAATTTATATCACTACTATATCATATAAAAAGAATTATTTCTCTCATCCTACAAAAGGAAAAAGTAGAAAATATATCAAGTTAGAACTGTCCTATCTATGTGACCCAAACTAATATTAAAATTACCCTACAGGTAGGTTTGTACAGGTATACAATGCTTTGCAATGGAGTCCAATTACAGCAATTAAAGCACCACAGACTCCCACAGATTCTGCTAATTTAAATGTTGTTACACAGACAGTGCTATTTAGTCCTCATGTTTAATGTTATTTTTAAATAATTTATACATAGCTCATATCTATGCTGGCCATCTACACAAAGACAGGCTTCACCCTGAGAAGTAGATGATGGATCATGTTGTTCTAAACTGTAAGTAATGGAGTTGTCTGTTTAACGCTTTGGCCTGATAGTTGAAGTACAAATAAGTCTCCAAAAAGGTACCCCATATACTGTCAGATACAGGACTAAGTAATTTTTGCCCTTCATATACAGTTTTCCAGTAGTCACTACTACACATAAAACTGTCCCAAATATTTTTTTCTCCTAATGTATTACAGGCATTTACTTAGAGATACATTGTCCTTTTAGGTCATGTTTAAGACCAGCATGATGATACCATGATGCATTCCCATTACTATCATTATGTTTTCACTGTGCTAGTATTTTATTTTTGCCTTTGGATCATCAAAGTGAATATTTGACCACTTACATGTCATGATTTCTAAGTTATTTTGTTTGTTGAGCAATATTTTGGGGATGCATTAAACAACAATTAGTGGGTTTCACAATTCATGTGAAATAACTTTGCACCTGATTTATATTAGAAAGCTTTAGAAAATGCTGAGTAGTGAGTGATATAATATATAGAATCACATATGCCTTGAAGTGTCCTATTGCAATGCTAATTATTTTTAAAATAGTTTTGTCTAAAGCTTTCAAATCATATTAACAACAGTGGTTGCAATGAAGGATAGATATTAATGAATTTAAATGTTAGTCTTAGCTAGGGTTTAGAAGAAACTACAAGTTCACTAAATCACTACGATGCACTAAATTTCCAGAACATACATATGAATGTATATATAGCTATTAAAGTATGCTGTGCAAAAATCCTCAACACTGCAGTCTGTAAACTCTAAACAGTAAAAAATTGGAAAAATATATTCATAGTATCTGTTCAATTGATTAGTAATGCATTAGCTTATAGCTTATTGTACCATATATCATCTCACTACAAGAAACATAGTCTCCTTTTCTATTAGAAAAATATACCTAAATCCAAAAGAGATTTGGGAATTTCTTAAACAGAGGTACAGAAAATGTAGCAATAGCTAAGCTATCAGTAGAGCAGTTATCTTAGGTCCTTAAATCTATATTGCCATGGTTGTACTGTGCTATGAAAACAAGGTGTATTAGGAGAGAAGAAGCCTTATGCTGCACAAGTATGTATCTCTTGGTACTCAGCCAGCTCGTTCAGAACTAGCCTGGGTAAGTTTACAGGGATAATGCTCTCTGGACATCCTTGGAGGTGCTACATACGTGTAGTGAAATCTAGTGACACATGTGAAGCTGCTTTTGAAGCATGGAGAGGGAGTTGAACATTTAACTTGTACATTATGAACTGTGTGCTTTGATTAGACAACTGAATAAATGGGGAGAAGAAAGGGAAGAGATGCTCCTCCTCTGCAAAGCTAACAGGAAAGAGAAGCTGTTCTGTGTGCAGCATGCTTATTAAGGTGTGCTTTAGGGACCTTCTGCTGGAATGGGCCCCACAACCCAGCTCCAAAGGGAAGTATTTATCACGTCTATTTTAAACACAAGATGGTACTGAGACAGTCAGCACAGACAAATCAAAGATAATTTTCATCACATATATGCATACAGTGAATTCTAAGGACCTCAAGGAATGTATTTTTTGGAAAGAAAGGCTCATTCCACCTTCATATGTTGGCAGTTTCAAGACTACAACACAGAACCAAGTTCTATTTAAGTCACACTGTAGGCACATATGTTGCTGCATAGATCCAGAAATTATTAGTGTTCTAAGCTTTTAGAAAGCTGGATTTTTTTCCCAATAAACCTAAGAATAAAAGTTATGAACAGATACTTACATGACGGTTTCAGTCAGGGTACGTGGCAGTTTACCAACTGTGATAATTCCCACTACCTTTTCAAACTCATTGGACAGGAGCCCAAGGCTTTGTATTACAGGTGAATGTGGCTTTAAGTCTAGTATAAGCCTCATCAGGGAGAGATGAAACATAAGTTGCAGAAATTCTTTGAAGTTTTCATCTAAAAATTATTAGTGATCTGAGTTGAGAGTTTGCATAAATAATTTCAAGTAATTTCAAAGCCCAGCTTTGACTCTGCTTTTTTTCTGCAGTTTGCCAGTGTCTCCTTGCAGAATTACCTCGTTAGTGAGCATCTGTGTGTAGCCAACACAGCTTGTGCAGACTTGTCAAAGACAGTTTGAAATTAGCAGCTGCGTGAAGCTCAGCTCGGACTAACAACCCTGTTTCAGAGCCAGGTTTCTGGAGCTGTAGAAGTGAAATCATTTGTCTCCTTGGCTATGCTTAGCAGCAGTATACAGGACAGGATAGCTCAAAGGTAGCACAAGTATATTCTCTGGTATGTATCCACCAGTATATATCACTGTATCTGCCCTGTAAACAAAGAAATGGTAATTAAGCAGAAGAGTAGTCTCACACATAACAATGTGCTGCCGGCAACACAGACTGAGAAAGCTGCCTTGCCTTTGTGTGTGTTGTATGAAAACATAACTTGTAATCATATCTATTTGCTATTGATTTGTCAAACTGCAGCAAACAATTCAGCATCTTGAAATGCTTGTAATTTAAAAAGTTAAGTTTTAGCTAACATTAATTTTATTTAAGAAATGTATGAAGCATTTTCTAGAACTAGTTTTTGCTTCTTTTTTTCATTGAGGGATTGTCTCTATACACCATAGGAAGCACACTTCTTGGCATCAGAGATGCTGTTCTTTCAATCTTCCTTCCTTCCAAATTGCTGTGCTAAAATCAGTGCTTAGTACCCACTGAATATGGCACAGTTTGGAAAATTTCATTTCTATCTTGACACAGGAGGGGAAAAAAAGTTTAACAATCTAGTTTGAATTTTTTCTGTTTACTATGGCATAAAAACAAATATAATGATGCTTAGAATCCTCACATGCTAATTAGTATGTATATGTGCAGCAATTTATGTTGCTTTTTACTCTACAGTAAGATCTATTAGTTCCCTCTAGTTAAGTACTGTGTACTAATCAGAGACAAAGGTTGCATGAAATTGTCCAAATATTTTCATTAAAAATAAAGTTTAAAAAAAAAAAAAAAGCAGACTAGAGCTTTAAATGCTCTGTATGGAATCAGCAAAAGAAATGCCCTTAGCTCACCCAGTATGACTTGGGCATTAGACCAGATTTAGAAGGCTCTGCAAAATTCTGTTCATGGCAGTACAACCACACAATTAAAACATCCAAAGATTCAACTTTTAAGTATCTCATTAAAGGTATTTTTAAACTTTTTCTCTGGAAAGAAGAACCCAACTAAATATAGCAAAAAGGTTTTGAATGCATCAGTCAGTCCCATTCCATGACCAACGTGCAGCTCCAGCATCACACATTTATGCCACGAGACACAAAATTGCCATTGTCATTCTAACTGGAGCCATAGGCCACTGAGCAGCTATAACAGCACTATAGCTATTTCTGACTTTGAATAGGTCCAGTGTTTTTCTCAGAACTAAAGGTTAGAAAATTAAAAGAGCACCCATTTTATCTCCCCTATCTCTTCCTGGAGAAGACTGGGCAAGATAATGGGAAAGAAATCCATCAAGAGTTCTTAAATACAAAGCACCATCTCTGGCTCAGGAAGTTCCTGAGCCACATACTTGATGATAGGAATATTTATGGAAGTATACATGCTTTCCCTTAATTTATATTGTTCCCTCAACATCCATTTTTGGACATTGTCTGAGACAGGATACCAGGCTAGATAAGACACTCAGTCTGACACTGAGAGGCTATTCTTACGTTCTGTGGTTATTTAGATATATTTGGAGGTCTGACTTTAAAACAGAAAGACCTCATTTTTTAATAAAGGCAAAAGAGTGCTATAGATGTATGTGGTTTCTTTGAACTTACTATAATTACTATTTCAAGATTTTGCCTTCAGTCTTATTTTTTACATTGTAATGCACCACACCTCTCAAGCACTTAAGCATTCAAAGAGCTGGTAAAGGCAGTTTGGTGGTGTGAGGAGGTAAATTACAGCTCTGGTGAATGACTTGCTTGGGTACTGACTTCAGAAGCTCTATGTAAAGTGGTGATACTGAATGGCCTCATTAACAATTCTGAGGTCAGTGTGCCTGAAAGTGAAGGCACAAGGACAAGGAGATGTTTTATCTCTCCCTAGCAGTGTATGAAATGCTTATTGACTGGGTTGATCCTTAGAAGTCAGGCCATTATAGTAAAGTACAAGTTCTTGGGCTTCATTCCAGGCTAAGATTCACAAAAATAAACATGTATATGCTAATTAAATGCATCAGAGTCTATTTAGGCCAAACAGTTAAAGAGAAAAGACTGAAATAGGGTTGAACTGCCCAGATTTAGAAGCAGGAGAAAGTAAGAGGAAATAAAATGTAACCTTAAATGGATTGTACTTTTTAATTATTATTATTTTTTTACTTCTTATGAAACGACATTTGAGAAATAGGCAGCTGTTGACTCTGATCAACATGAAATCTATTTCAGCTGAGTCACACAACCATTTTTTAAGACAACTCTTGTCTCTTGATTTTACAGACAGAACCCTGCTGCATAACCCGTTTTAAGTAATTCAAGATGCACCTTAGAAAATCCTTGGCCCAAGGGCAGAAAATTTTTGAAACTTTTAAAGTGAATGAGAAAAGAACAGGAAGATAAAGCTGCACAGTGGCTCAGACGATAGATTCCTGTGAGGGCAGAAGGAAATTGTTTGAAATCATAGACTGTGATTATCAAGGTTAAAAGGAAACATGACAGTTTTTAAATCCTTCTTATGATAAACTATATCTGTTACAAAATAAATTTTCATCTGACAAAAAGTAAACTCTAATTCATAAAGAGCTAAACTGCTGTTATTTAACCTGAATACATCTTATACAGTTAATATGAAGTTTCTGATTTGCAAATCAGACTAAATATATGTTCTGTTGAAAGCAAAGAAAACAACAAAAGTGATGTACTCTAAGAGTCACATCACAGAAACACGTACTGGTTCTCCAGTTAAACCTAACAGAAATTACTCTCTAGAAAGAAGAGAACCTATTCTACCCTATTCTACTGACTCAGCAATGCAGAACACACAGACACAGTGGACAAGTTCCAACCTACTGACTTCATGGGCAAGATCAAAATCCTTTGTGTTTCTTAGGGGTGCAAATTTACCTGATGTTTCAAGGTTCAAGCATAGGTGATTTCAAGGTTGCTAAGAAGTCTCATTTTTCAAAGGTCATAGATATTTAAGTCTCCATTTCTCTTTAAATTACTTCACAAAAGCAGGTAAAAGACTGGAGTTAGAGACGGATCACTTAGAAAGGGAATAATGAGGAAGGGAGAAATATCTTAAACTATTTTAAATTTATTTGGAAGCTTTTTAATTTTTTCTTTCTTTTTCCTAATGGATTTTATTATTGTGGACAACAGGTACCTTGTTTTATCCATGATGTAATACTATCTTGCATGCTTTTTATTTTCTAAAGACTTTATGTCCTAATGCTACATACAGCAGGTTTTCTCATGCATAGTTTGCTACTGAGACTTCAATCAGGAAATCGTGCCTGTTCACCTGCACAAGGCAGACAGCTGGGAACTGCTGTCCTACCTTCTGAGTGAATTTGAACCACCACTTCCATCTGTGCTATGTATGTGCCTGGAAGGATACCAATAACAATTACTGATCATTGCAAAGATCACCCCTAACTGATGGCTCTTTCAATATAATTTTTGAACACATTCCACAGTTTAAGTTCAGAGAAAGATTTGAATCACAATGCTGAAGGAGAAAGAAACCCGGGAGGCAGATTTCAGAGCAACAGTTCTGCAATGTATTGAAGTTTTGCCCTTACAGATGTCCATTTTTCTAGTTTTAACAAAATCTCTCTTCTTAACTCTAAATTAAATCATGAGATATATTTTGAAAGTTACTTCTGTGAAAGAATCCTAGACATCTGGGTCTTATGATAAGAAAAGAAGCCCTTTGCAATTTTCAGCAAAATAGAACATGGGAGAGATAGCGAGGGTAGCGTTCAGAATTCATTATCACGGTCACTGTAAAGAGGATCTTCTCTTAAGAGCTGTAGCAACTCCATGTAGCTAACTGTTAGAAACAGGAATCTAAGTTGTACACAGTAACTTTAAAAATGACTAAATTCTGTAAGCTTTCTCTGATGACTGTGCAAATCAAATATCATCCAAGTAGAAAACAGGAGTACAGCACAGAAATGACAGAGAACACTACGAATCTGTGATGTGCTTAAGCCATGAGAACTTTAACCTGATGCTGGGGACAAGAAAGTGAAATAATATTTCTTAAATCCTTCTGTGCAACAGAGCTTACTCCTTGTGTTTACCCAGCAAACTGGCCTTTCCAGAGATCTCTGCAGGTTGCACCAGATACCAGCAAGTATCACACATTGCAAAATGCCATGGCAGACTGCAATCTGATTAGAACTGTAGCACTTCATTTCCAAACAGTCTACATCAGTTACAGATTAACAGAAAAGATTTAAATTATTGAAGGAGAAAATTAGTAGCTGGTAAAAGCAAGGTATGAAAAAAGCACACTGGAACTTACAGAAAAACCTCAGGACATGGTTGTGTTCTATGTTTTAGTTTTTTGTGAGAATTCTTATCAAGACTAAATACACTTTCCAGGGATTATTAATTTGTCCAATGAAAAAACACAGAGATTTTACTGAATTGTAAAAGTCATCTCAAAACCTCTGAAGTCAAGCCTCAAATTTACATAGTAGGCGTGACAAAAAATGTGACCTATTTGGAATAATGGAATTATAATCTAATCTAATCTATTTAACTTTTCATGATTGCCACCATGGAATTGGTGGAAAAGGCACAGGATGGTAATGCCTTTTCCAGTTTCTGATAGAACTCTCACCTCTCATTTGCTTCAGGATCTACTTCACCAGCAGATCCTGCCTGAATAATACTGGTGCTTAATCTTCAATACATGAAAGAGAAAATAAGATGAGGAGAATCCCTTGCCAAACTTACAACAAACAGCAAGTTCCAACAATTCCTCCAGTCCTCCCTTTCACTACCCAAAGGCATACAAAAGTCAGGTAACTGCTTCAATTTAATCTCTTTAGCAAAATTTGATCCAACTGACCTACGAGTACTTTTTGTGTTCCCATACCAAGATATATGCACTAGGCACCAGAAGCCTAATATTACAGAGCCCACTGTAAGGATGGGTGGATTCCACAGAGAGAGGTCTCTGTGTCAGTCTGCAAGAAAAGCTCTCCTGAATGTCTTCCACCTGGCAATCACTGTAACCCTAGTCACATGTAAAATTGTTAAGCCTCATAAACCCTTTTACTGGAAGTGTGAATAAGCAGAAAGGCCCCTGTATTAAAAATATGATTGAGAGCAGCAAGTCTTAGCACACCATCTGCAGTGAGCACACTCAAATATTTATTATGTAAGTTCCTCTAAGGAATAGTCAATAAGCTTTGTCAGAGAGCTGATGAGAGTTCAGAGGAGAAAGCTGTGTGTCAAGCAGCTTGTGACAGTATAAAGAGACTACAGAAATATATGCATCCAAGGGGAGAGCTGTCAGGCACTGAGAAGTTGGAAAATAGCATTCACTCTCAGTTTCATGAATACACGCTGGATTATTGCACGAAGGGAAGCTGCAGCTCTAACAATACTGTGTTCTGCAATACAGGTGTGTCTGCTGTCAAGGATGACCTTCCTGACAAAGCACCTTATTCTCATCTCAGTGCCCTGGATTCTCAATTATATACTTTATAATCACTTTGACATAATGAATACAGACTTTCTAGTATATTGTTTTATATCTTGTGATAAGAACAAATCCCCAAAAGTAGAATGCCTAGTTTCAAATAGAGGCAGAATCTCCTCTTGTTCCTCTTTCTCTGTTTCTTAAAGCTCTATTTTCAGCTGTTAGAGACTGCTAACTTTCTAACAGTCATCTTCACTTCCACAGCCATCCAAGGATCAACAACTATCTCACCAATAGGTTCTTAAGTCTTCTGTGCTTCAGCTTGTCTCTTGTGCAGAATAATACTGCCCTGCCAGTGTTTGTTCAGCAGTTGCCATTGTCTGATACAATAGGCCTGGGTTACCATATCTCAGACCTGTTCTTCCAGCTAGTCTACATTCCTTGCCCTTGCCACTTCCAGGATGGGGAGATCCTTTATGAAGATACTTCCTGAGCCTGCCAAAGAGGCATGCTCCCTCTTCAACAACAATAATCACTTTCATAATAAATTTAAAACTGAAACAAATACTTTGAAAAATATTTGATTAATAGCCCTGATAAAATGATATTTTTCCTCTTATGCTTCTTCAGCCCAAGAAAATAAAATATCATCTCTTTCTACATTCTAAATTCATTTCATTATATCTTTTCCAAAATTTTCATATTTGCAACTTTTGCTGCTCTGTGCAAATTCAGCTCAAGGTTTGTGGCATAGCTTTATTAAGGAGGAGTTTAAGAGTTTTGCACTGGGCACAAACTATGTGTAAAAATTATTAAAGTTGCTTAGGGAAATGTCTGACCCTCTCTTACAACTTTCCTCACAACTGCATTTTTCAGCTGTTTCATATATACGCAGCTATAGGTTCTCAGTGTCTTCACGGACAGCAGGTATGCTCAGTAAACCAAGTATCATAAAGCTCCTGATTCATGCACCCTTAACTGAGATAACTGTAAATAATCCCTTCCCTGTCAACTGGACGGGAATGATGTACTGAATAGTATGAATGCCCTCTGCAGGTAGAACACGGAACCACTTTAATTCTGGAATTAATTTCACCCTGCCTATTTATTAAGATGGAACTACATAAACAGGTCCTTATTAGCCTGAAAACTCTAAACAGTACAGAGATATCTCCTCATATCATTGATAGACAGTTGATCATCTATCACGCACTTTTCACCAGTCACAAAGGCAGACAGTGTCTATATTGCTGAATTAGACAGGAACATGGAAAAAGATCAAACCCTGGCGTGGTTTGACTGTACCAAACAGTATTCTTTCCCATATCCTCTGTATAAGGCTATCTATAAGTCTCTTACCAGTCCCAGGGAGTGCTCTGTATCCTTCCTATAGTTCTAAATACTTTGAGCTCTCTCACACACATGCACATGCATGTACACACAAATTATGCCTAGACCCAGAGCAGTATTCTATTTTACCCAGGGGACATAAAGGGCCAACTAATGCATATTGTGGATATAACCAGTTCTGTGTCATTTGACCTCTGATCTAGAGACCAAGCTACTCTCTCTAAAGCCTCAATAACCTACTGCAAGAGCCAGGTTTTGAGACAATCAATACCGCATTTTCCTGAAGGGCCAGTTTAGTGTGGGAGCACCATATGTTAGGTAGCCCACAAGAACCAGGTAAAAACAGCTTCCTGTTGAAGCTGTTATCAAAACAGGTGCTAAACCACCAGGCTTATATTGGCCTGCTCTGAGCCCGCTGCTGTCTTTGTCCACTACATGTTGCCAGAGGTTTCAGAGCCTCTGTCACAGCAATCTCCTATTCTTCACAGGAAAACAGCAGTCAGCAACTATTGCATGCCTGAACTCTGTGACATTCAGCCCCATGACCTCCATCTCAGCATATTCATGCTGGATTTCTGACTGACCAAGTCTACTGTGGATGAGATCAACAAAAATATACATATAATATATGCACTCAGTTTAAGAGAAGAATGATCTCATCCCTTAGCCAAGGATGAATGTGAATGAAACTGTTTAAAGACTATTACAAATTCAGAGCAGGAAACAAGGCTTTCAAACATAGCCTTTACTGGAATAAGAAGGCTGATGGACACCAAGTGAAGTGCACTAAATGTCATATGCAACAAGAGTCCAAAGCAACAAAAGTACTAAAAATGAAACCCAAGAAAGGATGGCAGTGTGACAAACTGATTAACTTTAATAGTCACCATCATTTTTGTTATTTCCACAGTAGCTCCTGACCATTTCCATGAAAACATGCCCAAAGCATCTTGCCTTGGGTTAGACTGACTAATGAATGGCCTTGACTTCAAGCTGCACATGAGCTACAGCTCTAACTTCATGTGCAGTACAGAGCAATAGCTGTATTCAAAGGCTCTAAATGTATAGATAAATTACTTGATTGTCCTTGTCCCTAACTTGGCCATGGAAGTTCAGGTATTGCATACAGTCCATGAAATCAACATACTCTGTTACAATGCTGTCTGTTCACTGAAAACATGAACAAATTACTTCATCCCTGTATTTGAGAAAGCAAAAAGAGGTGTTCTATATTACAGGAGCCTCATCTGCCAGCAGAGTAAGAACGGAGGAATACAAAACTATTTGATCAGCTTTGAGTTCAAAGACATGTCACAGCACACATAAGTTCCAAAATGGATTACTGTGACACTGGCAGTTACAAAAATAGCTTTCTTTTTCTCTTCATGCCTACAGCATACCTGAAAGTCAGTCAGGTCCACATGCACGGCTTTGGACTTGATGGGGAGGCTGATTCATTCTTAGACTTTCAGAGGTCTGAAGACATATATTGGAGGTGCATGAAAATTACATTGTATGTATGTGCAGACAATTTTGAATTGAATTCTAATTAATATTTTAGTGATTTTTTTCTTTTTTTCTGCTGGAAATGCAGCAATCTCAGTATCTTCCAGCAAAAACTTGTTTCTCATGGGTACTGCAGATGTGCCAAGCACCAATTTAGGAGTTTTCAGATGAACTATAAGAGCTGTGATTACTTGAAAATGCTTTTCCAAAGGTCCTATATTAAGGTGCCTCCTTTTATGTGCAACCTAACAATAAACAGATAAATCCTTTTTTCCCCTGACGCATCTGTTGAAACACTAATGGAAAGTTTATTTTGAGAGTAAGTCTATGACAATAGGCTTAACAGCAAGAAACACAGATACCTTGTTTTATTTTCATGTTGTTTGGCAAGTTTTTCTTGTTTCTAAAGTGCATTTTCTCTTTTCCAAAGAATGCATGGGTGGGTTTTGTTTTGTGTGTACGCACGTATAAAATTTCTACTTCCCAAACTCTACTGCAGTGCACACTACCTGCATTTTCATGGAATTTATGTAGCCCACATTTTGTTACTTGTCAGAGTCTGCTTATATTAGTAGTGACTTCCACAGATGTCTCCCCTGATATACAAGTTAGCACTGTATACATCCCTGTCCTGCCCAAGAGCAGTCTAAATCATCCTTTCCTTATAAAATGCCACCACCACTACACTATTTGTCACTTTTTTGGTGTTTTGTCAAGTCTCTTTCTCCTTTCCACCACAGCTACCTCAAGGCAGTTACTGCCAATGTTAAACTTTTACTATTCAAACAAACTTCTTCATCAACTTGCCAATACATATAATTAAAAACAGACTATCCACCTTGGGTGGGGCTTACACAGCTCCCACATTGGGTTCATTTTCACACTCTGTTGCATAAACTGAAGCGGGCATTTATCAAGGTGTCTGCAAGTGAAATATCCAAGAAAGCAGGGACTGTAAAGCTGCCAAATTTCAAAGTACCTGGGCATACCATCTGTAGAACCTAGAATATAGCATGTCAACAGGTTGTCACAGCCATAGACTGGGACATAGCAGGATAGCAGAGCATGTTAAGCTTACTGCATCCTAACACAGGCCAATGCTCACTTTCTGAATATCAAATAAACATTGAATTTTCTCATTTGCAGAAGGTTTTATGGTTAATGTACTGAGTATAAAATTCCCGAGGCTCTTTACATTATTATGTATCACTGGAGCTTAACATCAGCTCAGCAGAGACTTTATTCAAAAAAAAACAACCAATAACTATCATCTACATCTACCATCACTGTTCAAATATTATTACAATTATGCTTAAATCTACCAGACAAACCAACTCAGTTTTAAGATACAACTGTTAACATTTGAACTGAAACTAATTAATATAAGACAAAATTAAAACAATTACTGCTAGGAAAAAAATAGTAAGAATTCAGTGACTAATTTCCAAAAAAGTGTTGAGTATTCTGTTCTTCCATCCTTATTCACAATTCCATTTAATTCAGAAATGTGTGTAACAGTCGTACTATAAAGAACAAAAAAGAATTCACCATGACAACTCAGTTATGCTGCGATTAATTTTCGAGCACCATCTGGTGGTCTGTTTCTAAAACAACAACCGAATTTCCCAACTGCTGGCAACACCCGGCTAAATATCAGGTCTGTATTGACTCATTATGTATTTTGTTACATCTTTATTAAAAGGTCCCACGAGTCATGCACTATCATCATACTAGAGGAAATAACAGAATTCATATAATAATGGATGGCTATAGAGGAGATGTGTTGGGAAGTTAAAATGTCCGCTCTGCAGTTAACATTAGTTGAGACAACCTTGTCACAGTGATGTTTTTATGCTGAAAAGGTTTCTAAAGTACATTGAAAATGAAAGCAACTTGGCCACTGTTTTCTCTTAACATACCATATGTCACCCTTACCACAACTCTTGTCAGCAAGAAGAGATATCACTGCAATCTTTTATTTCTTGCAGATTCTCTGTACTGCAAAGAGTTGTAGAGAAACCTACAAAGACAGAACCTCATCCTCAAATTCATCATCATGATTATTTCTTGCTCACCTCTTGTTCCTAGCAATACAGTGCCATCTGTTTTTCTTGTCTTTCTCCCTTCTCCTCACATTTCCTCTAGGACAGGAAAATGTCCTATATTAGAAGCCTGGATTCTGGCAGGGCTAACTTAAAAAATGTGGAGCTCTATTCTTTCCTCCTTCTCCCTAGGATTCTAAATACATATTTGCTTAACTTGCACATACCAAAATATTTTGTAATACAAAAAAAAAAAAAAAAAGCAGTAATTGCTTTCTGTTAAAGATAATCAATTTCCAGTTTGAATTGCCTTGTAATGTCCAGTTTAGATGAGGACATTTGAATCTTAAAACTTTCTTCCCACACTTTTGACAAATATATTTAAATACCACATAATGACCTAAGTTGTTTTTTTTTTTTTTAACATAGAATAAAGTAAAAATAGTTTCAGTATCAAACTGAAGATATAATTTGCAAGGCCTAGATATAAAATTCTGGTCTATTGATACGCTAAACATTTACTTATCTGTCTCATTTTTGAACAGTCACTAAAAATTACCAATAGAATTACTTATTTATATTCCACAAGTACTTTGTCTACTGCCCAAAATATTTTAGCCAGTGTAGATATAGTCTGTGTAATGACCAATATTTCACAGTAGACTGCTGTCAGAATAAAATCTTGATTCCTACAATATTCCAACATACACTTAAACCTTTTTTCCTATTTTCCTGTTGAAGCAAATAGGAACACTTCTGCATTTTTAGTTAACCATATATGTTCACAACTGAGACTTCGGAGTCTCGTGGAGGGTCACAAAAATTTAAATCCAAATAAAAGAGCATGCATAAGGTTAGTGTTCATGAATGAGTTCATTTTCAGCATTGAAATATGTGTAAAGCTTCAAGGAAAATTAACATTTCATACAGGAGAAAAAACCCCAAGTTGTTAGTCTGGATCAAGACGATTCTAAAAAGAAAAAATGCAATCAATTCTTAATCTCTATTGATAAGTTGCAGGAATCCCAAGGGCATTGATACAGATTTTCATTTTCAAGAGTACTGGTAGTAGAGTTAATCCAAAAGTGAAGATTTTGGAATAACATAAGTAGAAATGTTTCTGCAATTCCTTTAAGACATTATTCTAATTAAGGCATAACTTTTGCATTTCCAGCACAGCACTTTAAAGGTTTGTTTGTGCTCTTTTCTTTTTTTCACAAAAAATGTAGGTATACTACAATGAAAATACATAGACAACCTTTTATTTATCATTGTTCTATAGAGAAGGAAAATTTATAAACATTTTAACATAACCACTTATCCAGTTGCCTGTTTGTATCTAGTTTACTTCATCTTCTCACACTAACAACTTCCTTCTCTTGGGTCACAGTGATATCCTTCATAAATTTGTACCAGTCCCATGATTCTCTGTCTAGCACCTACTGACATCCTGATGCATGGGATATGTTATTTTATAATTCTCCACTAGCACTATTCCACTTATTATAGGAGGGATAGAAGCTGTTGCACAAGTTAGTAAATCTCATCATAAGCAATAATCACTTGTAAAACATTCTTATCTCAACAATTTAAAAACATAGTCCACTGTAATGCAATTGACATTGTTAAAATACTGATGTGAGTTCCCAGCTTATATCTAACTATAGCACAATGAGCACAATGTTGGGGTTTTTCTTGGCTCTAGTTTTGGAAGCATTAACCATCAGTTGGGAATATTTGCAAATTTCCAACAAAGTTCCTTCCTCAGTTCTAGGAGGCTCCTCTTTTGATGCCCTACTAAAGTTTCAGGATGTTTTTCTTTTTGCATCCTGCTTTAGTTCCAAGATATAAACCCTCTTGGAAGCACCCTACAAGTTTCACAATCTTCCAAGGAAAAATATTACAATAGAAAATCCATCTAAGGAAGAACTGCACCCTAATAAAAGAAGGTGGGAACAGATTACCAGCAATTCATACTACAAAGTAACAAGAAACAGAACTCAGAAAATCTTTTAGGACAAATTCTGCTCCAAGAAGTCCACAGTTCTTTACTTTTACAGATTGAGTTATGTATATATAAGAGGAAATAGTATTTCTGTCTATTGAAGATTTGCATTTTGAATGCTTATGTTGATTTCCTGATTCAGCCGGTGTTTGATAACAGCAGAAGCTGCCGAAGTGAAAGACTAGTTTCAAGTTTCCTTGCATATTTCTGCATTTCCCTGCCCTTTCAGTCAATGGTTGCTGGGGGCTTTAGAATAGACAACGGTGGCTAATCAATTCCAGAAGCTTGAATGGGTTTACAGCAAGCAGAATTGTTAATATCCTTCTGTTGTTATTCTTAGACAATACAAGATTACATATTCCCAGAAAGTAGATAAAAATATTAGTCCTTTATTTAAAACAACAAGCTCTCTATATAATGTTACCTGTATTTTTCATGTGCAAGAAATGAAATTTGTTCTCTTGTTCAGTTTCACAATGAGTAACTTCTCCATGAAATATAATGGCATGGGCCTTCAATCACCTGCAGATCCATGGGATCCACAGCTACACCATTCCCTCTGTTAAAGCTTCTCTTACTCTTGTCTCTACCTACAAAGTTAGAATACTCATCCAGCCCACTCACTCTCGTCGTCTTTTCCTATTCCAGTGTCCTGTAAAGCACTTAATGCAATAGACTGGAAGCACAGAGCTGAAAGGAGGAACTGCAAGGAAGAAATGTGTGCTTTGCCATTGGTTCCCACTGCTTTTGCAGCTGACCTAAATTAAGAAAACTGACAGCATACCTCTATTCTCTAGATCCCCTTCCTCTCTCCCAGTGTGCTGGTTTCAGGCTGCTGCATCCACATGGTTTTCCTACATCTGCGACAAGTACAACAGAGCCCACCAGCAATTTGATATGCCATCAGTTATGTATCTGCATTTCACCACTGAGGCCTACTCTTCTAAAACCTAAATGAAATTACATCCGATTTATGAAAGAGTGGAAAGCATGTGCCTTAGTCTCATCTTCTCCAATAGCATGGAATAGCAGAAACTGGAAAGCTTCTACTTATTTCCTTCACTGGCCTGAATTAAAACCTTGTATATTTTAGAATTTATGCCAATTAAAAAAAAAAAAATCCAAACAACTGTTGCAACACACTTTCTAGGCTGAAAACTGAGAATTCCTTTTAAAATTAGATATCCATGTAATAGAACTACTATAATATAACTCTTCTGTGCATTATGCTTGGTTTTTTATTTGTCCCTCATTCCTCCTATGGGAATGTGTTCAATCTCATGTTTTTCACTCACAATACATTTGTTTAGTCTGCCACTTTTATGTCTCTCCCTTATGTCTACTCAGTGTTCACAGCAGCGTCCGAACAAATCCTCACGCTATATGTGAGTTTTGTTTGCCAACGAGTCACAAATATTAAAGTATGTCTATTAAATACATAAATATCCTTCCCCTATCAGATCCAGATAATCTGTGTAATATGAGATATAAAGGTGTTGTGTGTGAAAAATATATAGAATTATCTCCATTTAGTAAACCTGAACCATTTTCCTCCTCCCTCCACAGAGAAACTTGAGGAGGAAGGAAAATTCTCCAGGGAGTCCAAGGTAATACATGGGGATTTTTCCTCTGGCAAACTCTCAGGAGGAAGTATTTTGTGAATGTGCAGAAGTCTGTGATTGATAAGAAGCACACTGCTCTAGAAAGTCAGAAATTGTCTGCTGAGCTCCTGTGAGAACGGTAATTGTACATCTGGTGACCTGAAATGCCTTCTCAGCTGGAGAAAGGGACTTGGAGAAATTGTGAGTCACAGCTTTTCATGTGAAAATCCTGCCAGCAAGCACTTGTGCAACTTCACTGTTCTCCCTCCGCATTGACTCCATGGTGTTCTGTTACCACAGAGCATCTGGAGTTGGGAATATTGCTGCTCCCAGGGCTCCTTCCACTTCTGTGCCCAGCACATCTCTGCTTGAAGTACTATGATTTTGGTGCAATCCTGCACATGCTGAGGCCAGTGAGAGGTTCCCAATGGATTTTACTAAGTATAGAGCAAACCCCAGTCTGCAATGTTAACCACACCAAACAAGATAAAAATCTGAAAATTACTGAGATGAAAAAGAAAGCTTTATTGTACTGAAACATAAAGAGCCAGGGGTTGTGGTTTGTTCAGTAATTAGGCAATGCTACATACCTCCAGCTTACCAACCAAACCTTTATAACTACAAACCTAAAGCAGACTCTTCACTGCAAATCTGTCCAACAGTGTAACACCGGGAGTAACCAGGTTTCATTCATTCTCAGTGAGCTCCACTAAAACTATCAGATGTAAAGTGCTGCTTTTGCCTTTTATTTTTTTTAGTCACAGAAAGACACTTTAGCCTAATTTAAGTATATTCACTAGTAATTCTTTATTGCAGTTAAACTCTCTCTGCCGTAATGTTTCCTGTTAAGTTTATGTATCTTTCTTTTCTATATCATCAAGACTTACTGTCATATTTATAACAGCTTTATTTTTATGAACACTCGTTGCTTTAGTAATATCTACAAATTTATTTTGGGGAGTCTTAGGTGTTTCAAAAAAACACTGGCTATCATATTTTTTTATTATTAAATGAAAAGGTACTTCTTTCTGTATTCAGACCTCCTAAGCCTTAAGAAACAATATAGCAGGTTGCTGTTATTTGTCATTTCAATAGAGGTAAGTTGCACTATGCTATACTGGGAAGGAAGTGACCATGGCTTTTATAAAGCCATTACCCAAATAACAGTTAACTTTATGATATCCATGATATCTGACTTCACTTTTTCAGTATAGTTATGGCTGGGAGAGCCCTATCATCACCTGGAAAATTCATGAATTAAAACCTCTGAGCACAGGAATGCAATTATTTTTGGCAAAATCATCTTCTAAGAGTAAAATAATCCTTATCAGCAATGAAAACATTTAACTGACCAGTACTACCTCAGACTTTACACTTCACAAATTAGAAAGAATAATTAACCAAATTTTCTTTACATTTGCATTTGTAAGGTAGAAAAGCATGGAAAGACTCATCCTTCATAAAGGACATGCAAATATGATTTAATATCAATTAAATGCAGAATGTTTAAGTTGAACAGGCAATACTACAACACGTTATAAATGATTCCACTGACACTCTAAA
Source organism: Lophotriccus pileatus (assembly GCA_035583135.1). Taxonomy (NCBI): domain Eukaryota; kingdom Metazoa; phylum Chordata; class Aves; order Passeriformes; family Tyrannidae; genus Lophotriccus; species Lophotriccus pileatus. The sequence goes on from JAWWES010000171.1 coordinate 18,230,034, forward strand.
GCAAAGACTGCTTATAATTAATACTTGAAACAAGGTAACACACTTAAACAGTGAAAAAAATCAGAAAAAAAAAAAGAAAATAAAGCTCATGAGAGATTTCTGATTCATCACAAAGATGTCAGTAGCTGTCACAAGGAAATATTATTTAGGTTTAACTCCATTTGGCATAGAAGAAAGTGAATCTCATCCACAGCCAAGACAAAATCAGCTATTGCTTGACCTAAACTGGTGAAAAATATACTGTCAACTGTATCATGTACATGGAAACCAGAAAAATTATCACCTTCAAAGCTGACTCTATATAGGGAAATTAAAACAGAACAACACAGTTCTTTCTAACTGCTTTACAACTTAAAAAAAAACCCAAACAAAACAAATAAACAAAACAGAACCCCCCCACCATCCTAGAAAAGCCCCATTAATACTTAAAACATTCATTTTGGAAACAGTACTTTTAAAAAGTGTGTTATTCTTAAAAGTATTATCGCCACCTACTGACTCTTGTTTAAAGATCTACTTAGGTAGAAGTCTTGAATGAAATAGCTTTGTCTTGAAGCATGAAGACAAAATCCATTCCCACTAAGCAGCATAAAAATGAAGCAGCCTTTTACATCTAGTTGGCAAGAGGAACCACAATGACCACAATAATGCAAAAATTAAAGTATACAGTTTGATTTGATAACAAGATATTTTCAGAATCCCAGCACTGATATGACTGAGGATACTCATATTACTCGAATTCAAATTACTCATATTCTATAGGCATATGTGAGTCTATTTATAAATATATATATATACGTACATAAATATACACATACATATATATACACATGAATCCGTGATGTTACATGAATTTTGGAACACATAACAAATCACCAAAATTTGACAAACCATGATAAAATGAACAGTCATATATTGAAAAGAATCAGAGGACTAGAATGATAATCAAGTTTAGAATGTCTTCTTACAGCATTCTCTCAAGCTGTACATGCCTGATGTACAGCAATGTTTAATTTCAGTTTCAGAAATAATAAATGGGGTTATAAATGTACAAATCAAACTGTGTTTGTTATGCATGTAATTTTTTTCTCTGTCCATTTTTAAATTTTTACAATGACAGCCCAGTAGAATCTTTTTAAATTCACCTCTGGATTTATTTGTGCAATATCTTTTAATTAGAAGACCACAAATTGTAGCAGTTACAATTAAATTGCGTCAGTTACAGTTCAGTCAGAATACAAAATTGCCCTTGACTTAAGAGCCACTATAAGGAAAGCTTTCAGCACTAAAGGGCAGTTATTGCAAAATCAAAGACAGAATTAATAAGGGTCTTTCAATTTAACAGCAGAATTTTAATACACAGAGATCCAGACATACTTTTCCTCAGGACTTCAAAAAGTCCTATTCTACAGTATGCTAATAAATATACATGAAAAGATTATAAAATTAATAAAAATGAAATTAAATCAATGAAACATGGGAGTTGTTTACATTCCAGAACATTTAATTTATAGCTTTTAAATAGCACTGTAGACCAAGTTTAAAAAATGCAACCTTTTTCTTAGGCTTGCAAGTTATTCAAGTAATGTCTACTGAAAAGCATCTCTGAGAATTTGTGTTTCCATAGTTAAAATTCAAGTCTTACTTGGAAAAGGATGGCAGCATAAAATCAAGTACATAAACACAGTTATACAGTTTAAAATTCTTACTGCATATCAAAATATCAAAGCTCTTTTTTCCACCCTCCTTTAAACTGCCAGTATGGCTCACTGCGAGATGTACCTGACCTAGTCTGGAGACTGGTGTGCTACCTATGGTGGCAGTGTACTGTTGTGAACAGAAACATTACTAGGGAAGCAGTAGAACATTTCTTTTCCATGGCTACACTCCTGGGGGTGCAAGACAGTCATAACAAACCCAACTGCCATCACTAGCACACCAAGGGCAAGAATCAGGCCGGATATGAGGTTATCGGAATGCTTCCATCGCTCCTTGGACAGCCTTAGATAACACGCTGATGGGATGATAAAAACAAGTGGGGTGGCGCTCAGAACTCCCTGCGTGTGGGAAACAACAATAGGAAAAGACCTCATAAGCATGTATATTTAGATGTGAAGAACAAAAACCTAATTTCTAAATATCAGCTTCACTACTGAATAATTCTTTAGGCAAAAAAATACTGCATTGATGGAATGCTTGCTTGGGGGTATTTGTATATTTGGCCCGGATGGGTGTGTGTTTGTATGCACACATTTAATTACTTTTATTGATATCTGCATACACACACAGGTAAATTTTCTGCAATTCTAATGTAAAAACAGAGGGGAAAAATGGGAAAGAAATTACCAACAGTTGTTTCGAATGAGAAAATTAAAGTGAAACATACATCCTGAGCAAACCAATAGAAATATTAATTTTTATCTAGTTATAATTTGGAAAAAAATTAACTAAGAAGAAACTACATAGGTAACTATTTTAAAAGGAGGTTAATTGGGCAGCTTTTTTGCATATTCTGACCTGTCCTATAGTATTACTGTAAGCGTGACCTGCTAAATCACTCATTATGGCTCTCTTAGCAGAAACTGCACTGTGGATCAGAACAGTGTACATGTATTATAATACACGTATGAGTGTATCATATATCACAAATGTAGCCCAAAGAACAACTCCCTCCATTTTGTTTCATCAGTAAGCATGCAGTATATGATTTGAAACTGTCAGTAAAAGCAGGGACAGGAATGTAAGGAGGCAGTTCTAAAATATCTCTACATAGAAGCATGGGCTGCCCTTAAAAAGTTTTCTACACCTTCTAACTTTCAAATTTCCACATCTTTTTTATTTAAAGACAGATGACTTAAAAAGGTAAACTGTTAAGACGTAGTTTGGATTTTTTTTTTTTTTACTTAACATTTCCTTTTATTAAATGTACATTCTGTGCAAAAATACTGACTTCACCTGTTAAGTCCACTTTGTCAGGTAGTCTAGATCTCAAGCAGACCACGTAGCAGTTCCAGCCAGCCAACCAAAGTTACATAATGTGCTAAAACTGGTTCAAGGCAGCAAGTACCTTGTATGGGCTGGCTGGTAAGCTCCGGCTCTGCTATGAGGTGATACCAGACAAAGGAATGTTTACTGGCAAACAAAGCAGTTCCCTTAAAAGTCATACAACCAGGTTCTAAAATTACTCAGTTTTTCTCCCTGTTAAGTCCGAAAAATTCCAGGGAAAAATTCCAGTTACTGTCTCTCTGGTTTGACTACTACTGGTTCTTTCTTTCTACACCCCTCTATTTTTTTTGCCCCTTTGGCACGAAGCAGTCACTAGGTTCTGTCCCAGTGTTTAGTAATTTGCCAACTTCCTCAGAGGCAGAGACTAGATTCAGTATCACTATACAGGCTGGATGAGTATTTTAATGATTTCTACTGCAGTTTAAATACATTTGTTAAGTCATAGCCATTTGCCATATCTCCAAAACTGTTCTAAAAGCCCTCCCTAATCATATGAACTTTACTTCTTGAACTTTCTTTCTCTTTTAGTTACCTGATTTTGAAGCAGTGAATAATTCCTTTTTTTTACTACTCACATTACTACTGACTACTACATCAAATTATGTAAGATTTTCAGTAGAGCTGTGGATTTTACAGTGTTCTGTTTTATTAAAAAGTGATTTTTTTTAAATAAAAGAGCATAGAGGTTCACTTACATTCAGCTCTAAAACTATTCCAAGGCAGTCATACACTAATGATACACCAGTCGCCACAGCAATGATAACTACTGTCACAACAATATGGAAAACTGTTGAGAGGTTCCCATGGAAAAACACATTGGCAATCACCTGAAACAGAACCACAATTCTTAACCTTGTGTTTGCTCCTTATGTTATCAAACAGATTATTCCAAATCTTCTAACCTTAGGAAACTAAAAGAACGTGTGAGACCAAACGGACTGAATTTTACTTATCTTGCCCCAAGGAAACATCTCCATCTGCTTCCAAAAATAACTCATAACAAGCATTACTAAAATTGCTGAGCACTTCCAAGACTGACTTAGTTATACCTGCAGGATTTAGAGGATACTTAACTTTCTTCTCATTTGCCCACTACAGAATAAAACCAACTTACAATTATTTATTGAACAGATGGATTTCCTAGACGGAGATGCTTCTAAAAAAAGAAAATCTATTAAGCATGAAATGTATGCTATTTTTGGCTATTCTCAACATAGTAAAAACAGTGGCATTTATGCCAAACTTGGAATTTTAAGCAGTCCTGGTATTATTAAGTAATTATTAATATAATGTTGGGTAAGACAATGATGAATGTAATGCAACATTACATGGCCAGTGTCTAAAGAGTACAACTAGTCCCTCATATTCATTCTATGTATCAGAATAAAAAATGGTGATATTTACTACAGATCAACCATAGACTTCAGCTACAATACGTATTAATAATGTGAGAATATTATTAATATATAACAACATTGTTAAAGGGAAAATGTAGTAACTTCTTACCTCTCTGGTCACAAAACATTCAAGGGGGAAGGTCAGAATTACAGTAACTCCGTAACAAAACCTTCCAAATGTAGCAAGGTTGTCATCTCGACAGTAGTTTTCAAATATATCTCCTAAGGCGTAGCAAAACATAATTAGCTTGAACTTCACATCATATGCCTATTTGCAAATTGAAGTCTGGAGTAACTGGAGTAATTGAGGCTTTCTGATCCCCTCTCCTGACACATATCAAGAAATTGCAGTTATAGCCACAAGTTGCATCCAGGAGAAACTTTCAGCTTACACTGCTAATGACAGTGTTTTTCTCTGAAGTAGCATTTATCTTTAAAAAATATTTAAAATATACATATCAGAGTTTGTCATCTGTTATCTTCCCCTTAACACAGATTTTGTGTGACATACTGGTGTTTGTTTAAATAAATACGTGACAGATTCAGAAAGAAATCTTGTGTGTAAAACATACATTTTTAGAGGAAATGTATCTCCTAGAGGAACAATTATACAAAGAAGACCAGGGAGTTATCTCTGGAGAATTGCATTTCCCTGGTAGTATCTAATCATAGCTGGTAAACTGTAGTGAATAATTTCAAATATTCTGACCCCAAAAGCCCATTACAAACATATGGAGAATTACCTAGCAAATCTTGTACCTAACAACAAAAACATTACTAAAGAATTCAAATCATCATCTTGCTTAGTGTTTATCACAAGGAGTTGATCTCTAAGGCACAAGAGAGTGCAAGACAGAGACGAGATGACCCATCAGATCTTTTTTATCCAATTACAATACTCTTTCATAATTTACTGATTTTAGGCTCACAATGGCACTGAAGAAGCAATAAGGTCTACTTTAAAAAAAACAGCCAAAAGGTGTGGATGGGGAGACAGAAGATAATAGGGAACCTGCTTACACTAGAGTCATATGCTGAGGGACAGCCGCAGTCAGAGCTTTGTAAACTTTAAATGTCTCAGATAGTCTGCACTTAGTCGAGCTATAGTATATCTAGGACACCTAGGACAGTAACTTACTCTGCTGGAGTAAGAACTGGAGGCAGGAAAAAAGGACAGATCAACCAGTAACCCGCATCGTACAATTCCTGTGTTCTCAACTACATGCTACGGCTCATTAGAAAACTAAAAGGCTTGGAAGCCTTCTACAATCTAGAATGACACTATTAAGTAACAGAAAATCTGCCTGCTTATGAAATGTGTATTATTCCTGAAAAGGTAATGCACTGAACAAATTTATGCCTTGTTCCTCTGAACACATCTTTTTTACTTCAACAAAATGATGTTAAATAACAGGATGCAACATTGGTTATATATTTGTACTTTTATGTATATTCATATACCCACAAAGGTAGGATAAGCTACAGCAGATGTTATAAAGATAGGAAATACCTATTAGTCAGAGATATACCAGCACAGACAGGAAAAAAATGTAAGAAAATGTACAGAAAATATATACCAGACACATTGTACAAAAATCAAGGCAACTTGTTCTTACTGCTCTCTCCTGCTGGACCATGTGGCTACATCATAGATTTTTAGTCCTCAGAAGTGTTTTGGCTATGGAAGTATTCAAAGGTGACTTTCACCAGTGAGACTTACACTTGGGAATCTAACACCTATTAATATGCAGCTGACACTTTTGTATCCCATTTTGGTTGTTGGGTAACCATCAAGAATGTCCTATTTCAGTCCACACATTCTACGATTTTTGCATTTTTTATGGTCACTAAGGTATTAACAGCAAAAGTCAGACAGAAAGGCAGAAATGTAAGGATTATAGCAAGCACCAAAATTGAGGGATCAAGCAGTTTACCTTCTGTGTATCCTGTAAAAGTCATATATCCACATGCAGCAAACACAACACTGATTACAACAGCCAGTGAGACAGACACATGTGTGACTTGAGCCCAGTTCTTTAATGTGGGTTCTTCCAGAGACCCATATATTAAGAAGCTGTTATGGTTGCAGATGAATGCTGAAACACACAGGACAATTACAGCAAATGTATGAATTCACGCATAAATGGAGAGACACAGCACTGTTTGAATCTACTCATCATTAAATATAAACATTAATCCTGCAATGAGTGGCAAAGATAAACGGCTAGAACTTTTACTTGCTTAGTTGATTTGATGAAGGTGTGTATTCATCCTGATTCTGATTACCTTACCCTTAAATGTCATGCCATTTCCCACCCTCCACACCTCCATTCCATCTCTTCTGCTCTTCTTTTGCTTAAGAACCCAATGGCAGATTTGAGATTTTTTTTTTTCTAATCCACAGAGCCATTTGCTACTTTCAGACTTCCTATGGCATCCATTTTAGGCAGAAGCAAGCACTGGGAGGCCTCAGATTGTCACAGCTTTAACAGGAAATAATATACCAGATCCTGCAGGCAGGAACAGATTTCAGAACAAGGACTTTTCTGCTAGAGATTTATCCAAGAGAATGCAGAGATATCACAGTCTCCTCAGTTAGACTAACCCCTTTGATGCAGGTGCTTTAAGATGAGCTGGATTCACATGCACACCTCTGTCTCTGCTACAGTGGCAATAGCCAGGGGGCAATGGATGAGGATAATGTCTTACACCATAAAAATGAAATTCATATGGATGAGGCAATTTTATTTTTTTCCCTACACCAGCTTAACATTAATATATAAAAAAAACCCCAACAACCAAACCATAAAAAAATTCAATTTCTTGGTCCAAAATATTAAATGATTTCTTACAGCTGATCTGAATACTGAAAAAAAAAACAGAAAAAAATACTTACCAAATGACATCACCCCAATGGCTTGTACTGCATTTGATTTTGCAAATGTCCATGCATTTTCTGATTTGGGTCTAAAACAGACATTTGTTTTAACAGATTATCCTCTTTTCAATTATCACTTAATAAAAATTGTTTAAAATATTATTCTGTAATACAGAACTGCTGCTAGTTAGATCTCCACAACTCTCTGAAGTAGGCCCCAGTGTTCATCCAGACCTTGAAACTAGGGAGATACTGTTCTCACCTCCCTTGTTTTGATTCAAGTATTTCTGTAACCAGATTTCCACAGTAAAAAATGTCAGTCTGTTTCAGTTTTGTAAATAAACTCTTCAAGTCATCATACACCAAGAAATACCAACAGAGAAGGCAAAGGCTGTTACTGATTCTGACTAAGGTTATCTCAATACGAAATCTCTTCTGACTATTTAGAAGCAATTTCTACCTTTGAATTTGCACATGTAATCCATACAGTCTAGAGGTATCTCCTCCTAAGCTACAAACCAAGCAAGGCAGTTTACCTTTCCTTACACCAGTTCCAAATATTCCTCATACTAAAGAGATTCTGCTATTTCCCAAAAGACAAAAGAAAGTGTAAGAAAGTACATGGAGACTTTTATAATCAGGCAAGAATATAATATTCCCCATATCTCCTTCTTTAAGATATGCCCACGGTTTTGAACCACAGTTTTGGTAATTGTAATGCTTAGAGGAGGACCACGGAAAACCAACAACAAACTTTGTTAAAAAACATTTACTGAATGAACGTCATCTCTGAATAAAGAACCAAAATGAAGAAATGGGGAAAGACACAAAATATCCTTTTCCAGAAATACAATTTGCTAAAAACATTAAATGAGATTCACAGGCCAGTTTAACATTGTATTTGTGATATTAAAGCACAGACAAAGAAACAAACAATGCAGAGAAATTTGCTATTAAAAAAGTTGGCTGCTACTAACTTTCATTGCTGTTTTTATTTAGAGGGAAAGCTTCTGCTGCCACCTGAGGCTTAGCTGCTCTTTTCCTACTGCCCTAGAAAGCAGTATGGCAACTCAAGCCACTTCTGTGAAGGTAACAATGACAGCTTTTTCTCTCCCTCTGTCTGGTGATAACTAGATGGTTTTGACAGCTATAGTGGCACATGCTGTGCCTGGTTTCATTGCTTTCAAATGTTTAAATTCCACCTCCAGCTCCTAAAATTAAAAAAAAAAAAAAAAAAAAAGTTGCTGTTTCCTCTTTCGGAGCTCTTGTCTTACTATTTCTTGAGTGCTCAAATAGTCAATCCTTCCTTTTTATATTAAAACCCCCCAGATTCACAGTATTTAATGTACATTCAGTTCAGACTTAGACCACCTTTTCAGCTCTTAAGCTGTGGTTGCTAAGCTTAACTCTGAAGTGAACAAAACCTGAGTATAAAAAGAAGTTCATTTTCTTTGTCCTCAGATGTAGTATATTGTTTTGACTGCTGTAACACACAGCTTCAAGTCTTAAGCAGCTGAACACAGCCCTCCTAAAATATCCTCAGACTCAGCATATAGATATAATAAATACTATGGATGAAAGAGAGCTATCTGGCATTTGTCTTGTGAAACAGGACTTTTGACCCTATATAGCTGCTGTAATTCCTGATTTAGGCTCCCTTAACTTTATGTCGCTGATTTCAAATCACTATCACTAGAAATGCCTGTGGAAATAATTCTGAATGTATTATTTTTAAGTAAAACGTTTGCAACTGATTGGAAAAATGTCCATCATATTTCAAAATAAAAATAGCATATAGAAAACTAACAGTACAGCTGTTCCTCTCTTCAACCACTAGAGGTCAGCTTTGTTAGTAAACATACAGAATGAAAATTTAGTTTATATTATCCTTTGACAGCAACACTTACCAGTTTTCTTTGGCCCTTTTATATTAATAATTAACAATTAAATTATCTAATTCCTTATAAACCAAAATATTTTTAAATTCACATAAATTAAGAATGCTTCTGTCTGAAACATTTAATTTCTGTTAAAATGGTACATCCTGTGCAACATTATAGCTATATTATGAGCTCCTACAAATAGGGATTTAAAAAACCGGGAATGCGGAAAGCATGGGAATTTAATTTGAAACATTTTGAATAAAGTGACCAAATAATCAATTAAAAAAATAAAAATCACAGGAGCTAATTTTCCCTCTGCACAGTATTAGCTTATGCACCAGCAATATGCAACGGACCAAAATACAGCTTTACTTTAAGGATGAATGGCAAATCAGATTAGGAGTATTATTTGGGGGAAAAAAATCCAAAAGAACAAAATCCAGCTTATTTAGCAGCCTAAGAAGATAAATTCCTTCCATTCTGGTTGCAGAATAGAGGAAGAATTTCAGACCCCTGATTGGAACACTACCAGCAGCTTGTAATGTCCTACAGTGCATGCTGGTACAGATGTACTATTTTCTACAGTAACTCATATACTGCTGCATGTGCTTTGAAAAACATTTTCACACTGTGGTAATAGAGGGACCTCACACCATGAAAGCACTCAGTAAGAAATTTCCTTTCTGAGAGTCAACAGCTGTAGAGCTGTGACCACATGAGTAAGAAATTATCCCCAAGTTCAGTCTGTAGGACACACAGACTTATGAAAAGCTCCTGGAAGAGGGTGCAGGTGACATGAAAGTGTTTATATAAAATAAGATTTGATAGTCAGAAAGAGAAAACTGTGTCAGGGAACAGTAGGCATTAGTTATGGAAGAGCCATACAGTGAACAATCATACAAAACTACTCACAAGGCAAAGGGCACTGAGTGGAAACATCAAGTGTCAGGGTAAACACACACACTGATATAAATATATACGTCTGTGTAGGCAGATGCACACACACCCTGAAAGAGTGTGTAGAATACAGGGTAACATCACACCTCTTGTGCTTTTTCAATCCTGCTGCCACTGTTCAAGACAGACTTTTTTTTTATTTTTTTGAGAAGGACTTTGTTCTGATCAGTTTGACCTACATTCTTGTTAGGGGTTGCTACGGGAAGATTTTAACTGCTGCTTATACAAGAGTAGCAGTAGCTTCAAAAATCCATGAATGACAAAACCAGGCAACTCTCCACTCCTCACTCAGTGTATAAAAACCACAGGCTATGCCTGCATGAACAGAAAGGTTTTTTTCAGGTCAGAGAAGGAGTATTAGATGAAACAACAAAAGGTAAAAGAAGAAATACATTTTTGATACTAAATGCACTTGTTGACAGCTGTACTGTCTATCATATATAGTAGAAGCTTTAACACAAAGTAAAGCCTGAGACGTTATATAACTGCGATTCCTGGAACAAAAATAATCATAGAATCATAGAATCAGACGGGTTGGAAAGGACCCCTGAGATCATCAAGTCCAACCCCTGATCCACTACCACCACAGTTGCTAGACCATGGCACTAAGTGCCACGTCCAGCC
>JAWWES010000171.1:18240878-18269675 GCA_035583135.1 Lophotriccus pileatus
GGATGCAGCCCCGTTCACCAGCACTCTCTGGGCCCGGCCCTCCAGCCAGTTCCTAACCCAGCACAGAGTGCCCCTGTGCAAGCCATGGGCTGCCAGTTTTTTCAGGAGTATGCTGTGGGAGACAGTGTCGAAGGCTTTGCTGAAGTCCAGATAGACTACATCCACAGCCTTCTCCTCATCCACCATAATAAAAGATTCAGGAAAAAGACAGTCCAAGGAGTTCCTAGACAGGAAAAAGTTTCAGCTGAAACTAAGACAACAGCAAGACAGACAGGTAGTGAGGCCTAGCAATAAAGAAAGCCGAAAGTTTAAGAAGATAAGACTCTACTCAGTCTTCAGAATACGTAAGTGAAAGTATAGCATAATAAACATTTTAGTGAGTTTCTAAAAGCTTTGAAAAATTCATGCTTATCTACATAAGAACAGAGGGAAATGAAAAGAACAAATGAACCAGGCGAAGGTTAAGACATCCTAGCAGGGTGAAAGGAATTTCACATCCAGACCATGAGTGAGAGTTGGGCCAATTTGTTTGGCAGTCTGAAACAGCCTGTCTTCTACTTCTTGTAAAACACTTACAGCATAATATTCCCCATCTATCCATGTTATGCAAAAATCTTTCCTATCATTTATGTAGAAACCCTGCCAAATATAATACAGCAGCAGAGTGCATGAGAAGCAAAACATCTTTAAGGAAGGCAGGAAAAACACACACCCCTGATCTTAACCCATTTTGTGGTTATGAAATATTGACTGAAAAAAAAAAGTTAATTCCTACAGAGGCACAAAGTCATATTTTTGGCAGGGGAGCTACATGTTGGAATGAGTGAAAGATTTTCATTGGTTTGGATTGAAGATCAGGGACAAACCACCAAGTTTAGATACAAACAAGCAATCAATCCAGGAACATCTCACATATTAATTCAGGTTCAATTCAATTATTTAGACCTTTAGGAAATTAACTGTAACATTTCAATTTAATTCTATTCTAAGGTAAAATACCTTTCTAGGATTTTTTAAATTTTAAAGGTTTAAAGATATTGAGAACTTTCTAGATGCTGAATATGCCTTCAATCAATATAAGAGAAGGAAAATGAGTACAGCCCACATCAACCTTGTATTTTATATTAAAGTCATCTTGTGAAACAACACAGACAGTGAAAAGCTATTATGTCAGCCTCACTTAGTTACAGGTGTTTTAATTCTTCTTTCTTCCTTAATGAATTACTTAGCAGTTCTGTAAATATATGGGAGCTTAGATTTATTTTTTAATTTCATCACACATTAAAGTTTACCTTTGCTTACTACTGGATTTTTTTATATGAAGAAAAGAATCAACTTTCCACTTTGATGTTTTTTTCCTGAGCACTTGGTGTTTCATCCCTATGATCAGCTGCTAGTTGAGTAATTCTCACATCCTCTTTACATGTAGCAGATGCTCCTGAAGCTTTTCCTAGAGATTTATGTACTATGTAGACACTGACATCGGGACATTTTTTGCAAAAGAACACCAAATTAAATTAAAATGATCCACCTTTATAATATAAACATAAAATATTTCTTTTTACAGCAATGAATGTTAACTTCATGCCTCAAAGCTGAAACTTCTATGCAGTATTAACATACTGTACATTTACAGTTTGAGATAGTTCTAACCTGTTGTTTTTGATCACAGTAGGTAAATACCCAGCTATAAGCAGGTGGAAATAACGATCATATCATCAAAATGTATTTATCCAACATCTTGAAATACTGAGAGTAAACTGAGTAATCCAGAACACTGGATTTTATCTGCAGGTTCATATGTCATTCAGGCAACAATAATCGTATGGATGATAGTAATCAAAAGTAAAACTGAAAAAAAAATCAATTTCTCAGTTTGATATTTGTTATAAAAGGAAAAAAATTAAACATGTTGCAGAGGGTTTCATATTGATGAAAATATTCTTTGTTGCTCAAATAATAAATTTAATTTTCACTAGAGCATGGAATGCATTTAAGCAAAAAAAGTTCTCTCATCCCCAGATAATCTCCTTGGGCCTCTCAAGGGGAAGCAATCTTCATTTTAAAAAAATCTAAGGATAAGTGAAAACTGATTACCTCTTAGTAATTAACAAAATGGGAAGATAACCACATGGGATTCCTGTGGAACCTGACCTAAGTCCAGTATTTTTTAATGTATTCAGCAGTAACTTGAATGACAAAACAAAAAGCAAGAAGTGTCCTTAAGAGAAAGCATGAAATGTACAGTTAACACAAGCATGATAGAAAATGGGATAAAAAAAGAAAAATCATAAATATGTTGGGAAATGAAGAAATCATCTGAGAAAGCAGCATTCAATTCTGTAATGACAAATTCTCATTATGCAGGGAAATAGAAAGGCTTCACAAAAACCGGGTTGGGGGCTGGGGGGAAATCCCAAACTTCATGAGAACAGAATAAAAGAAAGACAAATTCACCAGCTGACAGTTCTGTAGAGAAGGACTTGGTACTTCTACCAGACTGCAAACTCAAGGCCCATCCACAATGTCAAGCTACTTTCCAAAAAAACAAACATCAAACTAAATTACATAAACAGAAGTGTGGCAACTCCCAAACAATACAGTTCAAAGGGATCTTAAGACACTTGCATTTAAGATACATCAATCTTTCTTCTCTGCTTCTCAGAGGGAATACCACAGGCAGGTGGGGCATCATGATCTCACTTTTATCTGCAGAAAACTTAAGGCAGCCATGGAGCATGATGAGGAATACAGGAAATGATGAGAAACACTAAAGGAATTGTGTTTGTTTAGTCTATTGAAAGGATCCCCAAAGTGGGACAAGTTACAGCTTTTTACAGGTGTTTTTTAAGAATTTGAAAAAGAATGAGCAGTTTGCTGTCCTTCTCCACTGTGGTTAGGCCAAGAAGCAACCTATATAAAATGGAGTAAGAGACACGCAATACACATTTAGGAAGAATGCAAAAGAACTGGAATGGGAAACCATGGAATTACCTTATAAATCACCTTATGGCAGGCATATAATCTGTTCAGCTATATAAGAATTGTAGGGATTAAATATTCTTGGCTCAATCAAGCCTCTTTGGAAACTCCAAATTATATTGTATTTTAATAAGGATTCACAATAATTGTGTTAATTCACTTGTTTCATACTTGGACCCATATTAAAATAAAACAGTGGTTCTTTATTCTCATAGCAAAAAGTTAGAGATGGTATACCAGTATACAACTAACAAAATAATAGAAGAGAGTTTTAATAATTAACATCTATGTCTATACCTAACTGTAAAATAAAAATAGTAAAAATACTAAAAGTAGAAAACGTAGACATTAATGAAATGTTTTGCAAGGAAAAAAATTCTTACTAACATTTTATCAACTTACTAGATGCATTTTTGAAAACCAGAAGTGTAAAGGCAAAAATGTAAGTCTCTAAAGAATTAAAAAGTTAAAATTCAAGAATCACCCAAAACCCAACATTACTTAATGCAAGAACAAATAAAACCATGCATTCCATATTTTTCAGTGCATCACAATTGTGGAGAAGAAATGTTACCATAGTAACAAGGTCATCAGTAACTATTATATATAGCTTCTTCCTTTTTTGACAGGGGATTGTGAGATTAACCTTTCAAATACCCCTTCAACACACAGTATGAAAAACACGCTGCTTCAGAGAGATGGTGGGGAGGGAAGTCCCACACTGTTCTGAATGTGTCATTTTGTGGATGATAGACAACATCATCCGGGACAACTTTAGAAACTGCTATTCTAGGCATCTTCCTAGCATTAAACCTGAATACCCTGCAATTAACCCACGTATCACAGCAGTAAAACAAATGAACAATTATGCATAACAATGCCGAAACAATCCTGATTGAAGGATCCAGTTCTCACAGGCACATAAGACATACTATATAAACCTGTTCCAATAAATAAAACAGCACATTCAGAAACAGAGTTTTTCATCTTTATTATATCTTCACATTTAAAGGATGAAGAAAAAGGCAGCTCTTCTAGGCCATTAAAGAATAAGAATAGATTCATAACACTTTCTTGCAATAAAATTACAAAAATATTGTCACAACATATACTTACGTATATTAAATTGTCTAGAACCCTCCAATGTCTAACTTTTAGAGTATGAGTGCTGGAAAAGTTTTGCATGCTTTTCTCAAATGACAGAATAAATTTTTTATTATTGTGTTAATTTTTTTAAATTTTCCTTATTTGTATTTTATTTTTATTATGAAATTATTATATTAACAGAAGAAGTATTCCTAAGATACTAGCTATCTTCAGGTTGTAAATATAGGACATCTGACAAATGGACAAAACAAAAAAATTCCCAAATGACAGACAACCTCACATGCCCATTCAGGACACACCTGCTGTTAGTCATATCATCCACAATTTCCAATTAAACTGTAGCGTTTTTGAGACTTTTTCTAAATTTGCTTACATGCAAAAGAAGAAAATAAAAAGGATAAAGCATATTTAGCTGTTCATTTTGTATTACTATTTATACAGGTTTTTCAATTATCTGCCTGTCCCAAAATAGGCATGTTCCAGAGTTATGCAATATATGCAAGAGTGAACTAACAGATTACATAATCAAAAGTTAAATTTGTGGCAAGTGTAAGAATACTCACACTTGTGGACTGAAGGTTATCGTTCTCACCATCACAATTATCAGGATGACAACGGTTAAAATCAGAGAAATAAGAGATATCTGTAAAGATAAAAATATTACTTCAGTCAGTAAGACGCTGAAAGGCTGTTCTTTTGGCAGCATAATATATTTGTTGATTATTTACATTAAGCTATGACTGGCATTTATTTTCTAATGGCATACAAAAAAATAAACCGCTGTTATGATTTACCTTTCCCAATTTTGCTATGTCTTGATATAAAGATAAAGGTAAGGTAAAGATGATGGTGGTAAGAAGAATGATGAAGTGACGGTCAGTAAGCACGTTATCCAGCCCAACTAAACAGAAAAGAAAATAATTTATTTCCTTAAGAGACTGACATGAGGAACAGATTAATTACATTTGAAAATTTAGGAAAAACAAACTGTTGGTGATCAAGCTTTTACCCCCTCTATTCAAGCTAAGTAACACTGAAAACCAGGCATTAACTAACCTTTAGGAAGCCATGCACAGAATGTGCATAATCAAAAGAATTCTGCAAATTCAAGCCAAATGCATAATTTATGGGATATATTAAACCAAAATTAGAAAGTCTGGCATTCCTACATATAGATTAGTATTAATGTCTTTCATCATGTCTGGGTCAATATTGAGAAACTGCAAGTAAAACATTCTACTACTTCTTTATGCTATTTACTCTTGAGGATTTTTTCACCCTGGGTGTTGACTTCAATTATTGAGCTGCTGAAGATAGGTCAAACCTTAAAGAACGATCCTAAAATAAATTCATTTTGAGGTTTCTTTTGAACACCATTGCTGCCATTAGCTGGCTTCCACTTGTAAAAGGCATGTGAAGGCAACAATGTTATAATATTCCATGCAGTCAGTGGGGTTTATTTGTATTACTGGTGGTTTTTTTCAAGCCAATGACAACTTAAAATAAAACACATCTCAGGTTCAGTCAGGCTACCATAAATCCTAGGCTTGAATGAACACTTGCTGAATAATTATGGCTGGAAAGTGACTGGCAACTGACATGGGAAAATCTGTGTTCTTTTCTTTCGGAGATTATAATGCTTTCCCACATCTTTCCAGGCAGGTATTCTAACAGACAGGTAAAAAAATTTGCCATTATGGGGGTTCCTCCTATTACAGAAGTCATATTACATATAAATCCTGATATTCACTGTCACTACAAATTTTATCAAGTATTCACAGAACAACAGTGTGATAGTTAAAACTACATCCACACCTTGCAGGCTTCACATGCTGAAAATTATAGTCCTCCTGTGGAAATCAAATAGTTCATACAAATACTAATTTCCACTTCATTGCAGACATGTTCTTTTTTAGTTTAATTTCCCAGTGAAGAATGTTTTAACTTAGCTGGCTTTGTGCTAAAGTAGATGGCAAACATGCACACAAATTGCTCCACTGATTCTGCTGTGAAAACTTAGAGCACAAGAAGGGAAACAAGGGCATGAGTTAAAAACCACAAAATGCCACATCTGGTTTTGCAGTGAATATCTAAGAGAACTGAAAGTTACGCACACGGTTCATGACCAACTACTACACTAAATTCATTATATTATTTGCAACTCATCCTGAATTATTCACTAGATGAAGTGCAGTTTCAAATGCACTTCAAATGACCATTACAGGAATTATCTAAAAAAGATGACAAAAAATGATGATGTTGTAAATAAACAACTGTGGAAGACTCACTCCTAATTTGCTTATTATTTCACTGAAGCATGTGGTCTCTTTACTAAGTTCACTGAAAACCAAAGACCAGGGTTTTTTTTTAGGAAAGACTCATTTAAAGACTTATTGAAAAAAAGAAGGAAAACACAAACCTGAAACCAAAACACAAAGAAACGAAGAAAAAACAAAAAAAAACCTTCAAGAAAGCCCACTCATAGAAATAGGCTTCAAGTTCTTAACTCAAACTATATTTAAGAGCAATTTATAAGCAAAGTAACAGGTAATCCCCAAATACTTATGCTACACTTCTATCCAATACATAATCCCCCATTTTGAATTTTTTAAATGCCTCTTACCTCCAGGAATTCTCTGAAAAACTTTGGTTAAAGTATCTCCTGTTATTATGTTGTAACTGATCATAGCTTAAAGAAAATAATATTTTTTGTTAGTACAAGTCATATGCAAAATATTTGATAAACATTGAACATACATATTTTGCAGACTTCAGGATCATATGCCACCATCCCTCTTATCTGAATCCTGGTTAGCACCAACAAATGGTAAGTTTCAGGTTTAAAACAGAATTAAAAAAAAATAATTAACACTTCTTTTTTTTTTTGTTTTGTTCTTTTGTTGTTGTTGGGGTTTTTTTGTTTGTTTTGGTTTGGTTTTGCTTTTTTTGTTTTGTTTTTAACAGGTACAACCCAAGCAATAATCCAGCCTGATAAGCAAGGCCATTGTGCTGACTTGCCATATAAACTTACTTCAGAAGATGTAAAAAAGGCTTTTTAAAACAGTTTCTTTCAAATAGCAATTCTTTGTCAAATTATTTTCAAATTCTTGTTTCTATTTAGTAAAGTTCCTGTGTTAGTCTAAAAATCAGCCCTGCAATGAAACACAAGGGACTTCCTAGCTAATGCAAAAAACTAGCAAAATCTTTAAACTACAAGAAAGGAGAAAATAGATTCAGGTATCAGATATGGACTTCCAGTCCTCCCTCTCATTAGTAAGTGCTGTGGACTTAACATTCACATTTCAGTCTTGTCTAATTCTACACTAAAAGTGTGTATATTGTGCATATGTGTGTATACATACAAAACATATTTATACACTTGTGTGGTATTCAACATTTAGACAGCACACATGTAGGTATTGACTCTAATGCATAAATATCCACTGTTGTGAAATTGTAAATCATTAACACTACTTACAGAAATAAATTCAAGCCCATACAAGTGCATAACTAGTTCCATGGTAAGGACTGAGACCTTTACAATTCTTTTTCATATTATCTACAAAGTAGTTGATTTACAAAGGGGGATAATTACATGTGTAGCATTGCTGCCTGCAGTAACAGTAACTTGACTCTCTCAAAAATCTCAGCTACCTGTAATCAGACTGATCATTCCCAAAGTAGGAAATTTGACCTGCGACTGTCTGGTCACTGAGTCCAGACTCATGGTATCCCAAGTCATCACCTTTTGCGGCCCCATGTGTGAAAACATCAGGAATATGTAAGATTTGATTTAATCGCATTACTACTGTAAGAGACAGATTCAGAATATCACTTTATTTCAAACTTCTCGTCACATAAATTCCTGCCCAGATTATACCTGTTTGTTCTTTTACTATTTCCTCTTCAAAGCAGTCTTGATTGCCCTACTTCCTAGTAGCTTGTTGAGTGTGAGGCTGAACTAATGCTTTTGAAGAACAATGACAGCATACAATATTCAGGCAAGAGCTGATTAGTGGCTTTTCCAATTGCAATAATATTGCATCTCTGAAAAAACAGTAATTCCGTATACTCCTAAAGCTGTATTTTCCTTTCGTTTCAGGCACATCAACTTTGTACTCTGTTACTCATTCTAGAACAGAATCTCCTTTGCTATTTTCATAGCTAGTTTTGTCATTCATTTTTACATGTGTGATCGTGAATTTCTCTGCTGTTACATTTCAGTTCATTTCTATTATTCTGGTCCTCCAATTCACTGAATTCTTCCTCAGTCATTCTTCAGAACACATGAAGTAAATTTAATTTTGTTTTTAAATAGTAAAGAGGCATATACGTACTCTTTACACGGTTCTTAATATGTAACCAGTGAAACAATGAGGCAATGTGAAAAAGCTTGTTATAAAACTCAAACACTGATACTTTATGTGATCTTACCAATAAATGGATATGAAAACTGAAGAGTTGAAAGAATGACATAACCTGCACGACCATAGGTTTTTCTGACCAGCTCTTGATATGTGTTGGTACTGGACAGGTTTCCTCCTTTGATCAGTAATATAATGGAATAATCTGTTAAAATACAAAGTACTGTTAAAGACAATATGAACCAACTTGTGGTTGGTTACTTCTCACCTTCTTTCACTCCTTAAAGAAGAAAGTCTGTAAAAAGGAAAACAGTGGCAGTGGGAAGATCAGGGATTAGAAATCTCACAAAATATTTCAACCCCTGAAATCCAGGAGTTACAGGTTCATGTTGGAAGGAAAACATTCAAAATCATAGTACAATTGAAGGTTTGCATTCTGTGGTACATTTAAAAACAGTGACATACAACCCACTCCAGGATCAGTCTCCTAATTAGGGTAAAAACAGTGGACTAAAACGGTCATTATGAGGCACAAATAAAAACAGTCTTTCAAATGTTACCTTCACTAGTCTAAGAAACTAGGCTTTACGAAAATAAATGCACACAAAAAGCAGCTTTATATGTTGTACAGTGTAATTCTCTACTTTTACTAATCTGCTCAAAGGATTAGTGAGGTAAAGGAAAAAATTACTAATTTTTACTCTTATAGATATACTTGTTTAAGCTATAATTAAGCTCAAGATCAGCCAAAATGTTGCAGGACTAATTTTCACTTTAAAACAGAAACTGCCTTTAGAGTACCTGTGATGTAGGCAACCACAAATAAAAGTAGTACTCCTAGAGGAAAACCAGCTTCCTTCATTGAATATGGCAATCCTGCAAAGAAAAGGAGGGATTTATAGAAGAACCTTTACAAATCATTATTTGTGACAACCAAAATAAAGACATATTCAGATTTTTTTAAAAAAGTGCGAGGAATCTCCAAAAGTGGACCAGCAGGCTTAATAACCTCAGAAAGATCATTTTCAGTGGACTACGAGTTCCCCAGGTGTGAAGTTCAGTCAGCATCTGTCCAAACTCTCTCATCATTATGGGCTGTGGGGTATTTGTCAGTGAGATGTGATCTCAGCTGACCCCTCTGCATTTTTGCATTGTAAGCAAATAAATATAGAGAAAAATCTTTAGAAACAGCAGCAGAAAGTAAGATGACAGTGTTATTCTCCAAGCTGGTTAGTCATGCATGAATAAAGAAGGCTGAAAACAGGACAGCAAAGAAAAGTAGACTTACCTATAATGCCTGATCCTATGATTGAATTGACAATGTTAAATGCAGCTGATGCCAGATCACTGTTTCCTCCTTTTTTCCTGGGCTTACTAAGGAGGGCTATTTGGTCATCTGTTTCTACCTATTTCAGGAAGACAATGAAAACAATGTACATGAGAAAAAGAGGTGAGAACAAGGATTTTACATGTAGCCTGCTAAAGATAACCCCCCCACACTTTTCATAGACTCAGATTTGTAGAGGTATTTTGATAAATAAATCCCATTTCTTTCAGTGAGAAATCAAAGGGGTATTAGGCATCTAATTCCTGTATAAGTCTGACCCATAATCTTCTGTAAGTCTTCTCTGAAAAATAATAAGTGGAAGGACAGAAATGTATATAAACTCAGAGGTAGGCCCCCAAACAAAGAGCTTTTTAGTCACATTTCAAAGGCAGAAATGTGAATCAAGTATTTTTGAAAATACTTTGGCTAATATGACTAGTCAGTAAAAATTGCCCCTGATTAAGAGAAATGAAATGAATTTCAAGAGTTACTGGTAAAGCTTGCCAATATTTGAACATACTCTAATCCAAGGTCTTATCCAGTATTTTAAGTATTTCTGTGCCATTCAATGGTTTAGTTAATTATGAATAGTTGAGGACACTATGAAATCAGCTAGTCCCAGAAAGTTTCTGTGGGAAAATCTGGTACAAGCCAAAGTTCAAAGCACAATTGGTAGCAAGCAGCTTCAAAAATTAAATTTCTTCTCTTCATAAAGTATTTCTTCATAAGTATGCAGTGGTCCTCTTCTCAGATCACCACTCTACTGTCAGAGAACAATTTAAAATTATTCATTAGAAAGACAGTATTTTAACTGAAGTTGTGAAATTTAAAAGAGGAACATGCATTTAATGAAGAAAATGCCTGCCTATGTTCTACAAAAAACAAAACATGGTATACTTAGTCTGAAACTAAAACCACTATTTCATGGACGCAGGAGCCTATTTAATTTATATAGCAGGTAGTACAAACTCAGATGCTTGTCACTAATCCTCCTGGAAAAAATAATTACTGAAAAATCGAAGTCATCTCTAGATAGAGGCATAAGCTGACAAGCATAAAGGTGCCTGCCTCAAGGAGGACTAAATATTCAAATGGAACCTTTAATCCTTAAGCAGTACTAATATAAGAGTAATACTGGCTCAGATCAAAGGCCAGTATAACCTGGTATCCCATTTCTGAGAGTGACCATGGAGGGTGCCTAGGGAAGAGCATAAGGATATGCGAAATAGTCATTTAGCAAATAACTTTCCTGTCCCAGCTTTTCTCAGTTTGTGTATTCTGGATTTCCCAAAGTAGATGTGTTCTCAGTGCACCACATCACTTAATGGATTGCTCTTTGAATTTTCCCTTTTTTGAAACCATGTATAAATTTTAGCATCTGCAGTGTCATGTGGCAGTGAATGCCAGGTTTTAAATATGCATCCTGTAAACAGAGAGGTATTTTTCTTTGTTCTGAATCCACCACTAAGTATATCCACCTGGTGTCCCCAAATTTTTTGTTTCATCACAGACAAACCAACCACTAATTCCTATCTTCTTCATATCACATGCAGTTTCATAAGTAACATTTTCCCTCAGCTGTTTCCTAACTAGGCTTACTGGTGCTACATTTCTATTTCACTACTGATTTCAGCAGCAGGAGCATCCCTGTCATTCTCTCCTGAAATTTTAATGCCCTCTGCTACTTACAGCACTGTACACGTGGAAATGCATCGAACTAGAACAGTCCAGTTCCCTCTCTTCAGTTGCTACAAGAAATGAACACTGTGCATTGCACAACCCCGGTCCCTTCCCCACTTGGAAGGGACCCATTTAAATGGGCAAAAGGGAGAAGAAAGGACAACAGAAGTCGTGACACAGGTGAAACGGCTCCGGAAGCGCTCTCGATGGTGCACCTGGCCTGCAGACGGGAAGGGACGTCCGCTGGGAGCCCGGCTAGAGAACTGTGCAACGCAGGAGGCTGCGGGAGAGGGAACGAGAGGCTTTTGTCTCTCGCAGGGTCCTCTCCTGGGGCCACTCGCTACGGCACCGACAGCGCCGGCACGGCAGATGATGGGACACGGCAGGACCACGCTCACGCCCTGGTCCTCACTCGACACCGAATTTCAGCCGTGCCCAGCAGCCGCCCTTCCCCTGCATCACAACGATAAACCCCCTCAGAACGCATTTTTTCCCCTCCATGGTACCTATGACCCTTTTTCCCTCGTACGGGTTCGGTGATAACCGAACAGAGACGAAGAGGCCATCGCTGCCTCCAGCTCGGCCGCGGAGCGGGGACGTTCCAGCGGCCGGTCGCGCTCAGCCGCCGCAACCGGCCGCGCCGCCTCTCACACCCCACGCCCGTCCCGCGAACACGGGCCGAGAGGGCTCAGGCGGGTGCCGGCGGGCTCCCTGAGCCCGGAGCGCCCCTCGCCTCCCCCGCCCCGGTGTCAGCCCCGGTACCTTGCGAGCGGCGGCCGCCGGCGGCTCCATCGCCCGCGGGCGGGGCGGGGCGGGGCGGGGCGGCGGGTCCCTCGCGGCGCCGCTGGGCTGCGGGGCCCCCCGGCCGCCGGCACGGGCAGGCACCGGGGCAGCGGGGGCTCCCCCGGGCGGGCTCGGGAGGTCCCGCGGCACCTCCGCGGGTGTCGGGAAGACGGGTGTGTGTGTGCCCGGCTCGCCCGAGCCCTGCCCGCCCCGCTCCCCACACGGACCTGTGGGAGCGCGGCCGGGGGCGCGAGCAGCGCCCAAGCCCCGCACGGGCGGGCGGCGGCCGTGAGGCGGCGGCCCCTCCTCCGGGCCGCCCTTCCCTGGACACGCTCCAGAAAGTAAGTGCCTCTGCCTCGAGTCCGGGAGACCCCGAGTTTACCCAGTCCTTGTTTATCCCGAGGGCACGAGGAGAGTTTTCTCGGTGGGATGTGCAGCGAAAACCAGTTCAAATGTCACTGCTGCTTTTTAATATCGGTGTTATTGGCGAGGGCTCGGCACTGCAGTCCTTGTGGGTTATCCTCAGGGAGAGCTAGCTGGTCATATGGGTGCTAAGTCAGATAAAAAACACACCGAAGTTCTAGTGAAAGTATGGGAACAGGCCAAACTAATTAAAATATTCAAAATGACAGTGCTGAAAAGTTGAGAGTCTGTAAAACCTTTGTTACCTTGAGCAGCCTCCATCAGAAACATGCTTTGCCAACATGGAACAAGGTACACAAAGAAATGTACATCTTAAACAAAAACTTGCAGGGAGTAGTAAGCACTGATAAAATTGGACTCAGTCATGGATTTTGTGAAGTATTGCTGGACATAAAATTTAGGGCCTACAAGAGTAAAAAACCACGTTGGAAGTTTAGTCGAGTTACTAGAGAGGACCACCAATAGAATGTGGACCCAAAATTTTCAACAAGATTAAATCATTATAGGGGAAAAATCCCTGAGAGATGACAACTTAATAGCAGAAGAAAATAGAGCATGATAATTTCCTTTCTATAGTCTCAGGAACTCCTATATTTGATAATACTTTGCTAGGGTGAACTGTGGTGGTTAAAGGAGCACATGTGCTGTGCATCAGTAATTTTGTCCTTAAAGATCTATGATGCATATGATTTAATATGGAGAACAAAGTGCACATGAAGAGCATATATGACATTTTTGTTCAATAGCTTAAGCACATTAGCTCCAATTCCTTCAAAAAAGTCTCTAATCAGCTCCATGACAAGCTTCAAGCTGACATGTATTCTTGTGTGACCAGTCAGATGACATGACTCAGCAGAGAAAAGTTTAGAGGCATAAGATGCAGAGAAAATTCCTGTGATTTGTTATTTTCTTTCTTGAACTGTACAAAGAATTCTGTGAAAACACATAATGAAGCTGTCTTAAAGCAGAGTGTAATCAAGCACACAGTATGTTTTCATGACAGTCTTTGACCAGACTCTCTCTGTTCAGTACTGTAGCAACTTCCTCACAAAACAACATACTCTGCAATAGTCCCTCTGAGTTATGTGATTTCGTTTTAATTCCCATTTGAGGTGTGCATTTATTACCTCAGAAAATAATTTCTGTTTTGTGCAAATACTTTCTCTTGTATGTCCTCACTATTAATCGGATACTTTCTTCGGGCATCCCTTTGGCACAAATTAAGTGAAGCTCCCCCTATGCAGCTCTTTGTGTGTGAGGGGGACAGTGCCAAATATGGCATCCACTTATTTAAGAGTCCTAGAATTTTATTTGTACCAGTCATAGTGGCTTGATTCCAAGTAGTAGAATCAGTATACTAACAGTGAATTAGGGAAAAGAATTGTCACATCCCAGAAGATTGTGTAGAGGTTCTTTTTTTTCACGTACTATGAGAGCTCTGTGCTCCTTGCTGTGCTTTGGGATGTGGTTATCGCATAGAAAGCTTAACACTGGTTTTGGTCTTAGAAAGAAGCATAGGACTGCACTCTGAATAAAATACAATTACAGGATGCACTGAAAGTCCATAATCCACTGTTTGCATTATGTTCTGTGGGAGTTTGCTGCAGGACAGTTTGTACAATAATTTACCCCTCTAGTTGCAGTGCAGCGCCAAGCTCTGAAGGATGCCAACACAATTAAACCACATGGGTAGGACAATTACAAAAAAATCTAAACAGCCAGAAGGCATCTTCCAAAAAGATGGATACAAAGGAATTTGTGTCCAAAAAAGGAAACAGAAAGAATCATAAATCCTCATGAAATGTGGAAAAATATTAAGGCAGGCTAAAATGAATTAGAACAACAACCAGTAAAAAGGAATTGTTATTAGTAACTGTAGTATTTAGGAAAAAAAAAAAAATCCTGAAATCCTGAGGATCCACAGAAAATTAAGGCTGGGTGGGAAGAGCAATCATAACAAAATCAGAACAGAGAAAGTAAAGAGGTTTTATTTGTTCACTGGAGAATATCTTGGGAAGTTTTCCACAGCAAAACACTTCCCACAAGGAGGGCCAAACAGAGCGTATGCCTTATACTGAATTATCAGTACAGTGATGAAAAATATTAGCAATAATTATTTGGGATGATCAGATGTATTCATCTTGGAATCATAAATCAATTTGTGTCTGTGGAAGGAACTGCTAAGGTTTTATTTAAGATCAATGGTAGTAGTGGTACTGGAAAATGAAAATACGACTTCTTAAAATGACCCCAGAAATTATCTGGGAAACTGTACACAAACATATCTGACACCTCCACTGGGCAATGTAGTAGAAACT
This sequence comes from Lophotriccus pileatus, assembly GCA_035583135.1. Taxonomy (NCBI): domain Eukaryota; kingdom Metazoa; phylum Chordata; class Aves; order Passeriformes; family Tyrannidae; genus Lophotriccus; species Lophotriccus pileatus. Next base: position 18,255,863 of record JAWWES010000171.1, read on the forward strand.
ATAATAAATAATAGAATAGAATAGAATGAGCTGTGTTGGCAGAGCTTTGTAGACAAGCCTGCACTGTTAAAACTTTTGCTTTGCCAGGGTTACTGCTTGAGAACTAGATTTCTAAATGCCAATAAAAACATTGTCACCTTCACAAGCATTAAACATATTAAACCAAACAAAGCATTAAAAAAAAAACAAAACAAAGAAAACTCGTACTATAAGCTTTTTGTTTACTCAAAGGATGTTGTCTTGATCATCTGAAAACATGTAAGGTAAAAGACTTAAGATTACACACAAAGCAGGCCTAGAAAAAGAAAAGCCATGTGATGCAAATTGACAGACATAAAAGAGAGAATTCATTTCCTTTCATGTCTGTCTTTAAATGAAGGAATAAACCAGAAAAAAAACAGCATTTTTTTGGTAAGGAATGATCTTTACGATCACGTCACTTTAATGTCAGCTTCGCTAGTCCTTCCTGGAAATGTCAGTAATCTTTTACTTTTTAATAGTGTCTTTGTCTGTGCGGCAAACATATTTTAAAAGGACTAATGTTCTCAACAGTAAATTAATTTAGATGTAAGATATCTAATCTGCCAGTAAAAGATTATGGACCATTTTTAAAAAATACTTTGTTGAGAAGTGAGCTTTTGTGATGTGTGTGAGCAATGAGTGGAAACAGTCTAAATATTGTTGTGCCCCCTGGCAAGTACAGTCAGGACTACAGGGGAATGTAACCTCCCAATAATGCAGCTGTAGGCAGTTCTGCTTGTGTTGCTAAGTTGATGATCTTAATAAACACCAAGCACGTGGTCTCCAGTAAGAGTATATAAACCATTGCAGAAACTACTTTAAAAAATTCTGTTTTGATGAAAATGTTTGTTTACACCTGAAAACTTCTAACCTGGCCCTCATAAGAACCTGTAGGCTTTGTGAAATTAGTGGACAAACACTAAACAACTGAACTGGCAGTTACCAGAACAGTTTTTCCTCTACTATGAGTTGAAGTTTTTCCTCTCCTAATCTGTTTTGGAGAAGTGTTGGTAACCTTTTGTTGGTGGTTCTCATTGTGGATCCTGTGTCTCCAGTCTCATGTGATAACATTTTCTGCCTTGTAGCCTGCAGTTTTGGTCAAAAGAAACATAGGGAGGAGAAAAATAATCTCGAACTGCAACTGGCTATGAGCTACTAGATGGTTGAGACAAATAATGAAGTATTTATTTAATTTAAAACTCACATAAAACCAGCAAAATAAGAGAATTTGAAGCTTTACATATGAATTTTTCTTATGGCAAATTTGAAATGTAAACTCATAGTTTCTCTCTCTGAATCATTAAGTCATGGGATCTCTAGCTGGGAAAAGCAAAATTCTTCTGGTTCAAAATAGCCACAGTGAAGCCCAGAGGGCAGCCACGCTGGTGTGGGAAAACTCATGACTCTGAATTGGGAACTGCCTTGCTGCGTTACACCCTATAACTCTTCAGCTCAAGTGTATGAACCAAAAAAGAACTTCTTATTTGTTTTTCTAGACGTTTCTTTCATCTTTCTTGAAATTTGGAGGAGTTTTTTTCCCTTGTGTACTGTTGATTTACAGCTGTTCTACTGTTGATTATTCACTATAATTGAGAAAGTAAGTAAGAGAATAAATTGTTACTCCATATTCAAATTACTCTAAGTGGACAGGATGTCAGTACAACTAACTGTGCTTCTGCTTAACTGCAGATTTAGGATTGAAGTTGATGTCACACTTTTACCTGCTGGACTGCCCTCGTTGGCGAGGAAAATTGGAGCTGAATACAAAAGTCAGTCATGTCTGCTTGATTGTTTATTGGGTGTGAGCTAGAATTTGAGTGAGGAGGAAGTTAGAAAAATTGGAATTTTCTTGAAGTGTCGGAGTAGCAGGTCTGGATATCTCCTTTCGTGCTCCTTGAAGAGATTTGAAAGGGTATGAGAAAGTAAGCCAAGTATGGCCCTTCACTACATGAAAAACACCGTTTGTCATCAGTCTGAACAGACGTGTCTAACAAATCCTAACAATAGTACTGAAGTTTTTGTGCCATGTGTCTCAAACTTGTTACCTACATAAAGATACAATGTGGTGTAGTTATCAGAGCTATGTTATTAATGTAGGTGTAAATCTTTCTCAGAGGTTGTAACACCTGGCTAATTCCCTCTCCGAGTGTTGACTACATAGATATCTACAAATTGTACAAAAGATGTATGGTATTGCCTGGTCTACAAGAAATCCTTACAAATTTCCTTACTGCTACACTTTGATCCTGAACACGTGAATGATGCCACTGAGCACACAGATTTTTAAAAATACTTATCTTAAATACAAAGAAGTTCCCAAACTTCATTTAGTAGGGCTGTTGAGTTAAAGAAAAATTTGCTATTTCTACAGTGCGAATATAGAACTTAATATAAAATCTGCAAGAGAAAAAAAAAAAAGAAAGGGTACTTTGAACGGGGAACTGATTGTGGAATTTTCACAAGCAGACTTTGCACAGAATGCTGAAACCCCATTGCATTTTGCTTACAGGAATGCAAAAAGAAGAAAGTATGAAAAAAAAAATCTTCCCCTCTCCTCCTGTCCTCCAGAGTAAGTGTGCCAGCTTCCACCAGGCCTGGTGCCAGGAATATGGAAGAACAAACTGAGTAGTTGGATAGCAGCGAGGAAGGCATAAGAGGGAAACAGAGTCTGTCTGTATCCCTGAGGACTTGATAAATTGGGGTGAAGTTGGGAACCATTTGGAAGAGTTGGGAACCACTGGGATTGATGAATTACATTCTGCAGACAAACTGGTGAGCCAAAGAGTCAATCACTTTAGAGGTTTTCTTCTCCCACTTTACTTTGCTATTTCGCACTAAAATTATCATTTTTATCTGAAGCTGGAGGTAAATAGTAACAGGCACTGGTTTCCATAACCCAACCAGGTTTGTAGTAAAGGAATGTTCTTCATAAGACTTTTACAATGTTTTTTGCAAAGGTTTTGATCTCTCAAAGACCCAGTCAGTGTTTTTAGCCAAGTCTACCAAAAAGGTGTAAACAAACTATGTCAATATGCCTCATATTCAGTGGATAAATTTTGATGCTGGCAGTTGGTTGAGAAAGCTGACTAGTTGTCATGAAAAAATATTAAAGCCATTTTAATTCATAAAGATATATAAGAACTGATTTAGGTATCTGCCTTAAGCTGCCTTAAGATTACTCAGTTATGTCACCTTCGGTGTTGACTAAATGACAACGGTATTTGGCTGTAGCCTTGGGTTATTAAGTAGTCTGGTTTACCCTCCTGCTTCAGCTTTTAGTATCTACTATCTTTTTTTTCTCTTTTGATCCTGGATCTTACGGTTTTAATTCATAACAATCTATGCCTCTCATACATGTTTATGTTACTTTAAGCCCTTACTGTCAGAAAATGTTTTTCCTAGATGGTAGATACTGGTGTCCTGATAATGTTTAAAGAAATTATAATGTTCAGTGCATAAAATAGGTTGCCTACTGAATGTGCAATAACATATAAATTGGTGATGTCATGAAGAGTTGAACTGTGGGATCTTCAGGCTTCTTATTTAACCTTCTGACTACAAGACTATAAACATAAAATAATAATACTACAGAATTATTTTAGATTAAAGAATAGAAATACAATAAAACAAAGTAGGGGACCTAGAGGCAAGAAAGTAAGGTGCAAGTGACTGATAACTTACTAGCCTCCAGTTTGCCTGAAGGCATTCAGTGTTCAGAGAATGAAAGGTAAGGCACAGAGGCATGCTTGGCAGGCATATATCTACTTTTAAGGGTGTTTTTGTAAAGTGTTCCTAGTTTCTTTTCTTCGTGCATGGTTTTCATTTATGCTAAGTGTAATGGCATTGTGGTTACCCACTGGTCAGCTTAATTGGTTCAGAAGCAGAAGACAGTGCTGGTATTCTGCTGGGTGTTCGTGATTCACTGATGGTGTGAAGCCATGTGCAATCCTAGAGCTTTTACTGTAGTATTTCTCCAGTGCCTTAACAGACCCTATACAGAGGTAAAATAAGTTATTTTGATTACCACTTATGTGCTTTTATTTTCAAAGGGTTAAGTGAGATGTTATGGTATTAATTTCAGTTACTACATCTTGCTGTTTTGGCTGTGCTTTTAGTGCTTTAATCTTTGAATGTCTTCAGAACAAATACTAGTCAGTGGCATGGTTCATCTGATTATCAGGGAATATATCTTCTGTTTTCTAATGTGGAAGGTGAACTGATTACTTGTAGCATAAAAAATGCTGCCCTTAATATGGTAAACTCTTGGTTTATTTGGAAAACTAAGGTCAATTTACTCAACGTTTTTCTTCTAGTTTAGAACACAATATACTTTTGAGTATAAAAAGACCCCCTTTCCTCATCTTTTCACATGCATATCCCTTGTATGCCTAATACACAATACTAATTCTTTCTTAAAGTTCTTTGCTAGTGTTTGTAACTCCTCTTTGCAGAGCAGAGTGGTTCCTGCTCAGCTGTTCACTCACATACCTTTCTAAGCTAAATTGCGAGGAACTCGCACAGAAAGGGTTCAGGAGCACAGCTTTTTGCTGGGGCACGTACAAGCTGCGCATTCCCGCAACCCTCCACGCTCCCGCTGCGATTCCCCAGGTTGTCCGGGTCCCTGAGGGTGGGCGGGCACCAGGGGGCGGTGTCGGACCGCGCTCGGCGCTCCCGCAGGGCCCACGGGCGCGGGGCTCGGGCAGCGCTCACCCCACGCGGGGGTCCCACTGCCCTCCCCCGCGGCTCACACCGCCCCCGGGGCAAGATGGTGCTACGAGCACGGCCACAATCCAAAGGAAACGGTGGAAACAGCGTCTGAACTCTGAATCCATTGTGGGCGTTTTGACACGCCAAAAAGATTTATCAGGGATGGAAGACAAAAATAAAATGAAGTGATACTGTTCCAATTCCTTTTTTTTTTTTTCTAACAAGAGAGTGTCATATTATAAGAACATGACAAAAATTATGTACATTAAGTGATGATTGTGTCAGAGATCAGTCTTTTGTTGAGATGTTCATAACAATCTTAGTAACTTGGCATTCCTTACAAATGTCTGTCCAGTTATGAGTCTTGATCATTTTCAAACTCATTTCCCTTTGTTTTGTTTTGTTTTCCTTTCTTTTTTCTTTGTTTCTGTTTGTTTCTTTGCAGAGTGGTGAGGTAAGATTTTGCAAATCTGAGCAAGGAAGTTGGTGTTTGAATCATGCTACATAAGGATTTAAGATACTTGTGTAAAATGTTACAGGCAATAAACTGATTGTAGTTTATTTATGATGTATTGAGTGGAAAAACATATTTGCTATACTTTTGGAAGCTATTAGAACTCCCCATAAGCTTTTGTTTGTTTGCTATTTTAAAATATGATTTACAGAGAGAATATTAATGATGAAAACTTGGACAAAGAGAAGTCAGTGGTGTCAGTCCTAAATGCTCTGTGGTATAGTATGAATATAGCATAAGAGCTAGCCAATTCCATATACCTTTAGGATGTAATGGATTACTTTGTTATGCTTCTTGTGTGTTTTTGTTATTTGTGTGTGTGACAGACCTGTTTGTATGTATCCTGTAGCAGGTTCTACAGTAATGCAGGTTTGGAGCACATTAGCACGTGAAAGACTGTTGTGTTTTTAGGAGGAGTAGAAGAACAGGTAGTTTTTATTTTGTTAAAAGGATTAGCAAGGGGAAGGAAAAAAGAGGGAGAAAACTAGAAATGGAGTGTGGGAAGTGATGATTTTAAAATGGTAGGAAAAAATAAGTAGGAGGCAATCAGGCTTATCAAATATTGTTTTGCTAATGACTTTCCTGCCATGTATTTTCTCTTTTGACTGCATTTGCAGCTTCTGAGATTTTTCTTTCAGAAGCATTTTCTGATTTGCCAATCCTACTGTTTTATCTTAGGTGATTAAGTGCTTCCCAATCACCCTTCACTTTGTAATCATATCTGATTGCTCATTTTAATCCTCAGTGAATACATTACATTGTGAAATGTAGCCAAGAAGTATCTGACAAGAGTTGTTGGTTTTATTTTAGAGAGAGGTTGATGAGCTACATCCAGATATGGTTTCCTTATTTTTACATTGTTGTAGAGAAGTGAAGAAAGAGGAAGGGTCTCAAGAGGAAAGGAAAAAAAAAATCAAGCAGACCTCCAATGTGTTGTTAATATGTCCACCGAAGTTCAGTAAAATAGTAAAACTATTTTGAAGTATCTATTTGATATAATCCAAGGGATTTGGTAAACATACAGAGAGCAGTTTGGTCCAACATACTTCTACTTCTATGTAGGGACTCATGTAATCACATACAGAGATTTTCCATTAGCAGTAGGATGTGGATGTACCTTACAAATCTCTCTTCTTTGTCAAAGCATAAAAGACAGATGGTATCAGTGACACCTTAGTGCTGTCTTCTGCTTCAAAATCGACTTGCTGTCAGTTAATTCAGGTTAGGAGTGAATTAAATTTGCCTATCTATTATTTAGGGGTTAGTTAATAGTTAGTATTATTAGCATTTCCCATTTTTTCATTTGTTAACATTTAGCAGAATAAATCCTGACCCATGACAGGGCTCCTACCCATTAATATAGTGTGAAGAAAAAGATTAAATAAAAAAGTTGCATTCAGCATTCCATTTATTTAACATGATGGTGCAACAGTAAAAAATATATAGCAACATTTTCCAAAACACTGAAAATAATTAGGAATGAAAAGGATTGTGTTTTCAGAAAGATATTCCTGATTTCAGCATAATCTTCTATTGTGATGTTGCACCTGCAGTTTACTATCTGTGCATGAGTTCTCGATTGCTAAAACAAGGATAATGATATTTTCCATTTTACAGAACTACTGTGTAGAAAAGAAATTAATATTTTATCTCAGGTATTAATGTGCTTTATGCTGTAGAAAATGCTACAAGTAAACAACAAGCACAAAAAAACCCTCATTACCTTTATCTGAATTTGGGGAAAAAAAGAAAAATATATATTTTCAATAAGAAGTTAAAGAATAATTTCACTTATATCACTGAGCTGAATTTTTTTCCGCTTTTGATCCATTTGGAGAATGACTTATGTAGGAAGAAATCTGAGAGAAGTTAGAAGTTGCTAATGTGGAGCCTGCATGAAGTTGCTAAAAAGGAAAGCTATGTAGGAAGAGCCTATAATTTTCATTCCTATCTTTGGACTTGGATTAATGCCCGGAATAGTGACAAATAGAGCGTCACTGGGGAAAGACTGAGAATAATCTCCATTGGCAATAACAACTACAGGAATGGATAACTGTGATTATAACAATAAAGTATTTGCTAATAAAAACAATCCTTTTCTATTTTCAGTACAGATAACTTGCAGGAGAGACTTTTGTAAAATTTTCAATGGGAGGAAGAAAAGGAAATGTTGATAACTGTGTGTGTGCAACTGTGAGAATATGTGCATGATATATATACACATATCTATGCTCAACAGACAAATTCAGCTGGAGGTATTATAGAATATCTTCTATCTCTCAAGGCCGAAAAAACATACTTTTCCTAGGAGAGTTACTGGAGAGGCACTGTGTTAAAGAGCTTGGAATACAAGGTGCATATATACCTTTCACATAAGTAGGGGTGGCATATAATACAGTAGTGGTGGTTCATTTGGCTTCTCTGTCATTTAATTTCTTTGTTAAAACAAAAAAAGTACAGACAAACTCTGGTTTCAGTGTTAAGTACTTCCACACACATTTTAATCCCATTTTGCTATTACTGCTATCCCTTCAGCACCCTGACTTTACCTCGTGCTCCTCAAGAATCACTACCTCACCTGCTGCCCTGTTTCTGCCTTCAGAAGACCTAGGCCTACAGGAAAACACCTTGTGCTGTCTGAGTTGATAATATCCTCTGAGAAAAAGGGTAATGGACTTTTCTGGCTCTCTTTGAAGCCTGAGGGAACAACAGCGGTCCCTGTAGGTCTCACTTTCCTTATTCAAAATTCAAGTCATTCTGTCTTTCTGTTTCAGGGGTAAAGTATTTATGACTGTAAGATGCAGTGGCTCTGTCTTTAGGAAAGGTTTAAGAAACTGAGGCTCTGGCAAAAGAATAACAAAAAGAGGTCTAAACTGAGAAAAATTATAGTATATTGTAATAAATAACTTCACAAAAATATTTTAAAGATTTCTTGGGTTTTGGTTTGGTTGTTTCTTTTTAACATGTTTGTGTACGTGAAAAAGGGAAGCAGCTCATACCACCTAGGTCTGTGTGTGGAACAAAATGTTACTAAAGCCCTGCATGAACAAAAGTTCCCCAGTGTAATAGTTGTATTAAGTTTGCATTTTTTGGATTCCTTATAGTGCTTTTGAAGCATGGTGGATCTAAAAGGAATGTAGAATTGTAAGAAATCCATTGTCAATACTGTCCAAAAAGCATCCAGAAACAGGACATGGGACTTGAGCAGTAGACATATTTTCCTTATCAAATGGACAATTTACTTACAGAGATGTCAGCTTTTAAGTATTCCTGCCACTGTATAATTTTCCTCATTTCTGAACAATGTTACCATCTTGGGAAAAGGATAAATTGCATGTGATAAGGGGCTGTCCAGGTTGGGCCTATGTTGAAAGAACAGCTGACCACTGAATCCACTTCATGCATAGTATAACAAAAGGTAGTCTTCCAACACCTCTTCCTTCATTATAGAAAAGTATGCTAATGCAAACATGTATTTAAAGTTAGATATGTTATTTTTTAAAATTCTTGCATATCCTCCACGTTTTTTGCCCAGTACATGTAAAGTTTGATTATGACAATGGAAACAATTTAATTTTTCAAAAGAATTTCACAGTCTTACCTCTTCTATTTGGGGCACTCCCTACTGTGCATGTAGAGTAAAACTGAGGAAGATACAGTAAATAACCAAAATGAAATATAGTAAATATAATGTTTTAAAACAAAAAGAAGTGTTTATATTTACAGGAGTAATTATCACTATGTGATCAAATATTTTAGGCTATTTGACATATTCTACATATAAAGAGGCAGTATTATTTTAGGTAAAACCAGAGATATATATGCATGCATATTTTTTTATAGTAGAACCAAGGGTTAATAGGTACTAGCTGGTAGAGTGATCTACTTTTAGGCTGAAAGACTGCAGTAACTCAAACTAGTGACATTGCTGTGGAGGTAAAGACATGCTCTAAATATTAACTAGTATGAAATATCTTGTCAAAGCCCATTGTTGACACACATTCTTCAACAACAAGAGTCTGTTTGCAAGCAGAAATAGGAACATGTGATGATACAGCTGAACAAAATACAGTTCTCCATAGTATGTGCAGTTGCTAAGGATATAAACCTGTCAGTGATATCTCATTTTAGGAGTTCAGAGAACGAATAATAGCTCTATGACTAACTATTAATGATATGGAGTGAAAAAGAAGCACTGTTGGGTAACAGAAGGCAGAATCATTTTACTATATGCAGTGATGAACATTACCTTGCACAAACAGTACAGCCTTGAAGTAGGGTGGGTGGAGGTGCAGCTGGGTGGGAGGCAGAAAAGAAGATTGAGAGAATATGATTTATGGGTGCGAAATACAATCCTGTAAATAAATTTTTACATCAGAAATTTAACACTAGAGATGCTGCAGACTGAGCTGTGAGTTTTCAGATGCTCCCTGCTTTCAATTTTGGATTAATGGCAGTTATTTCCACAGCAACCATTAGTGACATTGCAGAAAGGACTGTAGCTAGAGTTTTTCCATAGTTATGGATTATTGTTATTGTATTGCTGTTTAAGATGATCCTCTATCAATTCCTTTCCTCTTTTTCTCAATGCATGTTTTTACTAACATAACATATGCAAATCAGCATCAAATTTGTATAACTGAAATCTAGCTGAACAGCCTTGCCCAGTCTTTCTAAATGTTGATCTCTTAGCAGAGCAGTAGAGATAGCACATTATTTAAATTCTTTTAAGGATTATTTTAATACTGGTGCTGCCTTAAAAACATAAGTACAACTAATTATAAAATTGGAAACATCTGCATGAGTCAGGTGATCGCCAGGTGATTGGTGGAGAAAAAGCCCCCCTGGATTACTGAGTCCAACCTTTTACCAAAGACCACCATATCAACAGTTCACTAGATTTGGTTCAGAAGGGCACTAATGTGGTCACAGTCATTATAGGCATGATAAGCATAGACCTGCTTAAAGCCGAGAAAAACACATTGTTGTGAAGGAGTTGAATATCTTGATTCCTGCTACAGCCAAAAGATGGAATTGCATAATGAGTTACAGAAGGTTATTTTCACTCAAAATGAAAATAATATTTTCATTCTTATTCTATGAATAATTATTATTGAACCATAATGTGATATTAAAAGCATATCTGACTGCTTTATCTTCTCTCAGTTCTCTTTGCAAAATAATTATTTAGTAGTTCTGATCTACAGGGCCAGTTCAGAAAAGAACGCTTGCAGGTGGGTTAAATCTGTTTTTCTTGCTGAAGTCCCCAGCAGCAGCAAATTAAGGCCAAGGAGTTCTCTCCCATGCCTGTAACTGCCATGTCACTCCTTTCCCATTGTGCATCTCTGTATGGATGAGGCGGCACACTCTTGGAACATCTTGAGCTACTGCATTACCACAGTAGCACACAAGAGTGCAGTGTAGGGGCAGACTGAAGGGATGTTGCAGCCAAGAACACAAACAGAACTGATATAGTAAGTCTAATTTTAGGTGCAAGGGCCTCGACATTTTTTTTCCAAATAATGAGAAACAGGTTTTAAACTGTCTCAGTAGGTATTATACACTGAGCAATGTTCTTTTCAATGTTCATTTTTTTATGTCTCTAATTTGTAGTTTGTGTATGTTTTTCAAAAAAAAGTTACTTAATTCATTTTTTCTTCTCAAATTGTAAGATATTTCCATAAGCCACAATTTCCATAGGTATTTTGCAGCTATGTGCTTTAATAGATTTCACTGCTTTACGTTTTTTTAATTGATGTTTAATAATGTTAGGAAATATTTATTGCGCTGAAGGTGAACATAGGCTACAAAGAAAATAGCTAGTATGACACATTTTAAAAACAATTTCTTGTGGGATTTGTTTTGAGCAGCTGTTTCTAAAAGTTTTATTTCCTTTAAACTAACAGACTTTTGTATGTACAGCATTATGAGGTGTTAAGTCCTGCAACCCAGCTAGTACCTAAATGGGCATAAATACTTGGATTGGGAAGGGAATGACAGGCAGCTCGATACATGTGCAAAATGTACATTTGCAAATGTACATTAGCAAAATGCTACAGTATCAGTGCAGTCACTTATGAATAGCAATGAATCAATTTATACAATATGAATATTGGGCAGCCTTGGCTCCAGAAGTATATCTCACCTTTTAGCCTGCTGATTGCTTGCACTGGACTCAACTAAATGAAATTCTCTGTGCCTTGAGCTAGATGAAGAAGGACCTTTTGAGTAGTAAATGCTTGACAGCAGATGCCTGCTTAGTATTGTAGAAGCTGACCTAGTCTTTCCTGACAGCAATTAAGGTATGAGGGATTTTTAAAAAATTACATTTTTACAGGGATTTTTCTTGGCTTGTTACTTGATTTTCCCTCACATCTCCAACCTGAAGGACCAGTGAGTGGAGGTGTTTATTTTGTTTGAGTTGGGTTTTTTGTTTGGTTGGTTGGTTGGTTTTAATTGTGCTTAACTTTGGATTTGTTTGGTCTAAAGGTCACTTGATGGAGTTAAACCCCCAGTGACATAAACCTTATATGCAGAAAATCCTAATAGCAGAAATATTATATCAATACTTCAATTATTCCTCTGAATAATGCACTTAAAAACACATAAGTAATTGTACATGGCATAAATTAACTAAAATGTGGAATTAGAAATACTAAAACTCTTTAGTCTCATGGCAAAGATCCCTATAGAGTAGGTAGGTCTCGCAGCAAGGTAGCCTACAGAGTCAGAAATTATGCATGTTCCTCACATGGTTTACTAGCAGTTCAAAGAGGGAGAGGGGGTTCATGGTAGAATTTGCTTGGCCCTCAGAAGAGTCATAAAATTTTAGCTTCTTGCTGCAATGCTAATATGAGAAAGAAAATCCAGCATAACCTCATTATATAATACATGACCAGCAATGGTAAAAACAGCTATAACGTTTTAACTTTTATATGCTGCCCAACATTTGAGATGTTTGCTTTTAAACACTTTTCCTCTGCTTCCATATCTGTATGTGTTTGTGGAGACCTGGTTCTGTCAAAAGGGAACTGGTGATAAAATATGCACAGTATTGTTAATAGTACAAAGATAATCCAGTATAAAAACCTCTTTAGAAATTAGTTTCCACAGACTGAGGACACAGTAAGTTAAACCTGTCTTTAGATAGTCTCTATTTTAAATCCTTATGCTCTTAGGCTTTTTTAGTACTCGTTTCCTCTCCATGTTGCTGCAGAAGACTTTTGGTTGCAGATGGTCAAATAGAAAAACTGTACTCACGAGTTATTTAATTGTATTAATATTTATGAAATTTGTTGAACCAAGAAAAATATAAATAACTAATTTCAAGCCAACAAACTAAAGTTCTTATGTTAATTGCTGAAGAGTAACATTAGAGCACAAAGCTCAGTTGGAGACAAATCACCATTTGATGTGTACCCTGAGTATTGATACCTGGGCCAGCACTCTTTGACCTTTCTGTCAATCACCTGGTGATGGGACAGAGTGCACCCTCAGCAGATTTGCAGCAATACAAAAAAGGTGAAGAGTTACTAACAATATTGTAAATCCAGTGGTTCTGCTGCCATTCAGATGGACCTGATCAGGCTGGATAATAGAGCAGAGAGGAATCTCATGATATTCAACAAAGGGGAGTGCCAAGTCCTAGCAATACATGCTTGGGGGCCAAGTGGCAGGAAACTGTTTATACAGAGTAGGATTTTGGGGTCTTGGGGGACAAGAAGTTGATCATGATCCAGCAATGCACCCTCACAGCAAGGAAAGCCAACTGCATCTTGGGCTGCAGCAGGAAGAGAACTGCCAGCAGATTGAGGTAGGTGATCCTTTGTACTCGGTATTGATGAGGTCATGTCTGAAGTACCATGTCCACTCCTGGGCTCCCCAGTAAGAGAAATATGTGGACTTCCTGTACTGAGTTTATAGAAGGACCACAAAGATCATTAAGGTCTTGGAGCATATTTTCATATGAAGAGAGGCTGAAAGAACTGGGACTTCCAGTCTGGAGGAGAGAAAGCTCAGCAGAAATCTTACGTGTTTAAGCACCTGTTGGGAGAGAATGAAGAAAAGGGAGCTAGACTTCTATCAGTAGTCCCTAGTGGTAGGATAAGAGGTGATGGGCACAAATTAAAATGCTTGAAATTCCCTGTGAACAAAATAACCCCCCTTTTTGTTACTGTGAGGATGATCAAATTGAAATGAGATGTCTGGAGAGGCTGTAGGGTCTCTGTCTGTAGAGATATTCAAAAAATGTCTGGAGTAGGTTCCTGCACAGCCTGGTCTCTGTGACCCTGCTTGTACAAGGGGGCTGGACTAGATGATCTCCAGAGGTCCCTTCAAACCTGAATGGTGGTTTCTCTTACCTTCAGATAATATGATGAGAAAAAATTATCAAAATGTTTGTGTATGTACATAAACCTCAGGTGGTCGTGCTTAACTAATGGAAATGTGGAAAGAAGCTGTGGTGGAATCTATCATTGGCACAGCAATGCATCCTGTGGTTAAGGACGTGGCGCTGTTACCGCCGAGGCCCAGGTTCGATTCCTGGTCAGGGACCTCCCCGGAGAAGGTCAC
>JAWWES010000171.1:18269775-18280687 GCA_035583135.1 Lophotriccus pileatus
AAAAATCCACTGCGCAGGCTCGAAGGCCTTATCTGCATATGCGGGTAAAGACCTTCCCCGGCTCTTCATTCGCGAAGACTGGCCATTTTACTTTACTTTTACTTACTGAACTGTGCTTTGACCAGTGGACTTTGGTATCTCTCCCACCAGGACTTTACTGCTCCATACAGATTCATGAAAGAAACTTTCTAGTTGCAGCTTTTGTAGGGCAGTCTGTCAGCATATAATGGAATATGTTCTTCTGACACTGTGGTGTGACAGTAGTAAAAAGAAAGAATGACCTAATAAAATATACGATTTTCACTTAATATAAGCAGGTTTGATGGAAACGTTTACGGGCAATTTAAGGTTTTTAATGCATTGAGAGATTCGGAACTGAGAACTGTATTAGTCCTAACAGCTAGATGGCCACTATAACACAATTTTTTTGCTTACGAGATATAGAACTCAGGTTTTTTTCTTTTGTGAGGCCTATTCTTATAGAGATAAGTAAAAACCTATAGCAAACAATTTTTTTAAAATGTTTTTATTCATCTCCACCAACTCAGTGAGATAAGACTTTACAGTATATGATTTTTTTTATCTAAAACCTGTTTTTATCATTCTATATATTAAAAATGCTTCTATTCTTTTTGCTAGGCTTTTCTGCCTAGTTATGAGCATGTACAAAGTGCCAGTTTTCTGCTATAGTAGATAGACATTTTCTGCACTTGTAATCTACTGCCAGTGGTGCAGCTACTGGCAGTAGATAATGTTTTAAGCATTTGCATCAGTGAGCACATTTTACAGGCACTTTGAGCTATCCTACCATGCATTTGAAGGAAACATTGTGTCTCTTCTGACCACAAATTGAATTTACTTGCAGGTCTTCATTTTATAAAATATAAAAAGATGTTCAGTTTCTGCCAAATTCAGTTTTGTGTTTTAAAATCTCTCTTCTTAAGGTAAACTGAAAGGCCTTTTGAGTCAGGAAAACTGTTGCTTTCCTGTAAGAAAGAAAAAAAAAAGGAGGTTAAATACGGGAGATGAATACTGGGGGAAAGCAAGGAGGGACATGTAGAATTGTTTTCAAGTGTTCAAAAACTCATAGAATTCAAACCTAGAAGTTGGTGGGAATCAAAAATTACTTCTGTTTCTCAAGATAATTTTGTCTCATCCTTCTCCACCCCTCCCTTGTTTTTAAAATTACAGTATTCAAACCAACCCTCTTCTACTGTTCCATGAGGTGCTGTGTCATGAATAGTGAAGCTTTGGTGGGTCCAGTGGTGAGCGACATTTTTCACATTCTCCCCTTAAAACTGACCAGAAACAAATAAACTGAGAAAGAAGTTTAAGGATATGTAGAAGTTAAAGTTATTTTTGTTTTATTTGCAGAGGCTATAATTAATAGCTTCTTTTTTTCCAGAGACTCTTTTGGCTGTGTGCAAGCAGCACTTATGAGGTCTAGAGAAACTGCAAAAAAGGGAATGATAGTCTAGAGAGGAGGAGGTGGGCACATTAGAATTTTGTGAATTCCTGGAGTATATTTAAATTTAGGCGGTGATTCTTCATTCATATTAGGATGATGCAGAATGTTTTTATTTTTTAACTATCCTCATTAGACAAATCTTTATGCAAAATGGTGCTTTTTCTTCATGAAGATTCATTCTTTGAAAAAAGCCCCAATGTATTGTCACAATTTAGTGAGTTTTCAGTAAATAGTGAATAAACAAATATCTTTCCACGTTTTTATGTGCCATGTAATATCTAGCCTAGTGGTGTCAGAAGTGTATGGGTCCATTGCTTTTCCTGCCTTTTAGAGTAGTAGTGGTCTATTTTAATTTTGCTAACCCTGTATGTAGGGCCTTTAAAGTTCTAGTCCTAAGAAGATTTATTTATGTAATGCTATATATAATTAAAATTTTTTGTGTGTTTTACAGTTGAGCAACCTCCATATGAACTTGCTTAAAATTTATGGATCTGGCAAACATCATAAAAATTTATAATATATCCTTTTTTTAATAGGTAGATAGAACTTTTGGATAAGACTCTTACACTTCTGAACTATTAAGTCCCTTGTGGAATTAAAACTGCTTGTCACTCAAGTTAAAAAAGAGGCCTGATCTATTTTTTTTATGGAGCAAGATCTGTTCATAAGTGG
The DNA here is from genome assembly GCA_035583135.1 of Lophotriccus pileatus. NCBI lineage: Eukaryota > Metazoa > Chordata > Aves > Passeriformes > Tyrannidae > Lophotriccus > Lophotriccus pileatus. Next base: position 18,271,916 of record JAWWES010000171.1, read on the forward strand.
TTTTGCTGTACCTTAAGAAATCATTGCAAAATCTTTTGCTCTCCTTGACAGTAACATCTGTATGTGAAATTAATATGCATTGTATGACTTGTGATGCTTTTTTGTCAAACTGAGTTTTGCCATGTAGATTTTTAATACAAGTGCTTAACTTTTATACTCTGAAAATGAAACTACTAGTAAAGTTGATGCCGTATGGTGTTTCCTTTCTGTAGCAGGGAGTAGGTGTTCACCTGCTAGAGTTCCTGGCTCTAATGTGAAGAGAATAGGGAGAAAACAAAGGGATCATGTCAACAATCTGTCAGCTAACCCAGTAAACAGAGATGGAAATGTCAGCAGCTTATCTGCCAGGGGCGATGAATCACTTGCATGCCTGTCTGGGTAGAATCAGGATGGAAAGAGCTGGCTTGCCAGACCATCTGCCCAGAGGTGCTGTCCTGAAAGGGAAACTGTCTGCTGGCTGATAGGTCCAGGTTAACCTGTAATCTTTTCTCAGATGGTACCATAAGCAAATGAATGACCTAAGAGAATGAGAGGATGGTAGGAAGAAGTAATCTAAACATAACTTACAGTAAGGCACAATTCTTCAATAACAAGATGTATATCATTTAACACATACAGCTGTTCTACTGGTGAAAAGAATACTGGAGTTGGGCAATTTGAATTCCAATGTATGTAATCTCATGTGCATGGTAATACACTGAATCCAAAGAGATATTTGTATGTTTGGGGTTTTTTTTTTAAACTTCTAAGTCTTGTTACTTTCTGTTTCTTGAAGTGGGGTTGATTCTTTGATTTTTTAAATTTTTTTTTTCTAGGATTTTAGTAATAATTCTACTAAGTCTTCCTTGGGAGAGTAAAAGAAGTTGTTTAAATCATAGTAAAAGGGGTGATTTTACAGAGCTGTGGCTTTTATACAAGTATTCTGAGATTGTGTGTTAGGCTTTGCATCAATTACTATATTATGATATTGAAGAGAATAGTGTGCAAACCATGTTATCTCATTGCATTTTAAGAATGTAAAAGGAATACCTTCTGCATGTAAGAATGTGTAGATGATAATCACATTGCTTCAGCATTCAGTTGGATAATCGATACTTTTTTTTTTTTTGTCGTTTTGCCTTACAACTTTCAGTTTGTCCATTTTTTTTTCTTTTCTTCTTGAGTGAGGATGCCAGAATGTGATGCAAGGTCATTCCCAGGCTACGATAAGGGTCTATGTTACTACTGGGCAAAACCACCCACATCGACTCTGCGTGGGAATGCTCCCTTGTATTAGTAGCATCTCATTTACCTCTGGATACCTGTATTTTATATAGTACTGATTTTTTTTTCTGTGTCTCAAAATGTCACATAAGCCTATTACAAGGCTCTGCAAGGCATCTGATGTCAACACAGTTACTTTGATCAAATAAACCTGTATTCAGAAAACAGTGATGTTTGGCAAGACTTAGTTTTCCTTAAGCTGTTCTGATGCTGATCAGTTATTGTAGCATCTCTAATTCTAAACTGATTGCAGTCTTTATTTTCCATTCTATGATTTTACTCAGGATCAGTGTTAAAATAACAGTGTATATTCACATGTCTGATATCCTTCATGCTTTGAAAATACTTTGTATTATTAACAGGAAAAGGTCAAAGTAGGTGCTAATTAAAAAATAAAGAAATCACGACAATTTGAAGAGTGAATTTAGGATAAATATATGAAGCAGAAAGTATATAAATGTACAGTGAGGAAATACTAATATTGACATTTCTGCACTAATGGCACCATCAGCCTCTATTCTTTGATGTTCTTTCAATATGCCAAGATCAGGTATTTATATAATCAGATGATGTATTTGTATTTGGAATAGTATTTGAGCTTTTAAATGTAAGTTCACAAAGGATGGCAATGTATACTTAATTTTAAAGGAGATGTAATGTCCTGTGACTACTCTATTTCCACCCTTGGTCCTTCTCATTTTATGAATGCTGGAGTCTGTGGAAGCAGAAATCTTGCATTTATGGTATTGTGCGGTTGTCTGTAGGACGCCACATTTTGTCATCAAAATAGTTTATATGCCTTACATAAAACAAGTAGACTTTCCATGGGGAAAGTCTAGAACACTTGTTTATGTAAATGTTACATACATTTGTGTAACATACATTTGGACTCTGAACATGGAATGAAGTAAGAAAATATATAAGTTTCAGCCAAAGGTCTGAAGTTCTGTGAAGGATGAGGTCATAATTGGATATAGTCCAGTTTACTTCAGCATTTGTGCTTTAACTAAAAATCCCATCCTTTGGAGCAGTGGTAGGGATGGATGGAGCTAAATTTACTCTTTATAGTTTCTTAATATAACATATATTAAGTTCTTGCACCTTTGTCTTCCAGAACGTATTTCAGGATGCTGAATCCGAGTATAAATTACTCGGATTCTTTAGATTCCTTGAAAAATGGGTGCTGTAATGCCCCTTGGTCCTTTGGCAGATTTTCCTGTGTTTCCCTGTGTTTGCCTGGTTTACAAGCTCTTTGGTGCAGAAATTATTTTCATTTGTGTATCACTTTTCAGCTCGTAATAAGGATCATGTTCAATAAATAACAATAAATCCATCCTGAAATGCAGAGTTAAATAGTAACAGATGGAAATACAATGAAAGAAAAATTACTATTGGTAATGTGCAGTGTTTGTCTGTTGCAAGTTGAGTGCCTTAATTTTTAATAAATTCCATACAGTAACAGGTCACTTGGTTTATCAACTCATAGCTTATTTCTTACTTGAAGAATGTTCTGTGAAATTACACTTTCTTTACAGGGTTTAAAATTGCCCAGCCTAGTCTCCTGAATTGTTTTACCTCTACTGTTCTAGTATATTTCTGCATATGCTTTAGTATCCCTCTGTAATTTGTTTTATTCTCAAAAATATGACTGTTAATTTTCTGATGTTATTTTGAATTCTAATGTGGCTTTGTATCAAATGTTAGTTAATGTGTAACTGGTTTTTTTTTTTCACAGAAATTCAAGGAAAATAAGGGTTTGTTCTTTCACACTTGTTTAAATTTTAATTGCCTTTTCAAGTAACAAACAAGCTTCAAGCTAAGACTTGCAGATGTTGAAAACTAGGTCATCTTGTTTATGCACAAACCCTGCTTGCTGTACTGCAGAGTGATGGTCTATAAAAACACATTAGAAGGACTTTCCTAGGATTAGGCAAATCAGTAAGAATGTTAGAATAACCTTATTGCATGTTGTCATGAAATAACCATTATTTTTTATTAGTTATTGACCTATTCTGGTTTTTACTTAATTGGATTTACTTTACTCATCCATAGTCTGATTTTTAAAGAGATTCTTCACTAAAACGTAAGCTGTGGAATCAGTCTGGTATTTAACCTGCATTGATCCAGTGCTTTCTGTAATTTGAACTCATTTGTATGGTACCTTTAGACAGGACTAGTCACCACAAAGAGAATAGGATCCTGCCAGATTACGTGACCATACAGGACCATTCCAGAGTAGTGTTTTTAGCCAGGAAATTTAAAATATGTTGTAAAACTCCTGCCTTCCTTCACCCCATGTTAGTCAGACCATATGCCCAGTCAGCCATTCATTTTGCTAAAGTGATCTGTAAACAGGCCAACAGTTTTTCACTCCAAACTCTTATTATTTGGCAATTAATCAGAAGTATGAGGGTAGCACTACAACTACACATGAAAAAAATGGTTAGTATTACAGCAGTAATTTATACATAGTTTGTACTGATTTTTAGGTTTAAGCTGTCATTTATGGAGAGCGCATAAAAAATTTCAGGATCACATGAGGTAAACTAGGGTAAAACTCAAAAGGCATGGTGAGGTCTTTGAAAATTTTATTCTGCCTTATCTGTGCTGCCTGTTCACAGCCAGCATCATCAGTGAATTGATTCTACTGAGTTAAAATGCAACCTGTTTTCCTAATGAAGCCCTACTTGCAGTTCAGTTTTGTTTTGTTTTCTTTTTCTGAACCTCTTGCCACTTTATGGCAATAATACAAAAGATATTAAAATTTTTTTATTGGATTTCAGTGTGTTTTGTGTCAGCTTGGCAGATAGCATAATACTTCATTTACCCCTGCTAGTGTCCAGTTTTGTTCAGAACAAAAAATTCAAAGCTTTATGAGAACTGAGAGAAAATTGTTTATGTTTTATTAGTCTTAACTTTCCTAGGTTATTTATCTCAGATACTGTAAATGAGCAGAGTGCTTATGTTAAAATCTGTGTTAATACCAACCTAAGAAACCAAGGGTCTGTCTCCAGGACATACCTTTCTTTTGTATCTGTCACTTTTTTATTACTCGGAAATAGGATAAGAATAGATATACTAGAATCTTACTGCAATTCTTGGTAGGTTGAGTATACTGTCCACATGAAAGGCTTATTATCTCTTTCCATTTCCCTGCTTCCTCCTGCTCTGCTTGATATCTTTGCATCTGCTTCTATTTTAGAGACATGAATGTATGTAAATGGATGACCTTGTACAATTTGTGATTTATTTAGTGACTCCTCCACTTTCTGGTAGTGTGTGGTTTACTCAAAACAGTAGAACTTTAAACTCACTGAGAGGACAGAAATAGAGGAAATTGACTTTGTTGTTTAGAAAATTACTTATTTAGGAAATTTGTTTTATTATTTAAGATTAAATTTGCAAAAATAACTAGGCAAGGTTGATAGCGTTCTATTTTTCACCAGATGACTGGGGTTTAACAAAACGTCTTCTTTATGACATAGGCTATGTCCTTTAAAGCTAAATAACTGAAAACTGGAAATGATCCTATTTTCAACTGAAATTTTCAGTGTCTTAATGTGAGTAATACTGTAGTAAGTAAGTAATTATCAGTTGTGATGCCATCGCTTTCACTTTTCTTTGTATACTTGGTTCTTTGACTTCACTACGTGGTCTGCTGTGAATCCTGAATCTTACTCTCCCTTCTTTCCCCCACTACACCATGAGGGAAGAAATAACATTTCCTAGTTGTTTTATTCATCACTGCTTTACAGATCAAGCCATATTTTAAAGGAGTGCTTAAGGCTTGAGGCACATTTAAGAGCACATTCAATAGCAGCCACATGACGGCCCAGGGACTAAAACAGAATTTAACCGTTGCTAGCATTTTATTGAAGTCTAACCTATGACTTTTTTTATTCATTTATGCACAGATCTCAGTTGCATTACTTGAGTGGGGCAATAATCTCTTCATCTCATCTAATCTCATTCAAAATTATTAAAACAATGTTATTGTTTATCAGTGTTGTTGATAATACTGGGTGTATATGTGTTGTCGGATGCTAGGAATTGGAACTGTAGGTACAGGTGGTGTGTTTTCTTGGAACAGTCAGTGCAGTTGGCAAAGTGGCATTTGATTGGAAAGAGAACAACAAACTTCAGAATTAAATACCATTGAGAATAACTGGTCTAAGATTATATAAGAAAGGATATAGGTGATACCTGTGCAGTGAAGCAGGGAGGGTGGATATAAGTAGGGAAGAGAGGTGCCAAGGTGATTATTTACTTCGGGAGAATAACAGGTAAATTGTAGCCTGTGGGGCAAGAATATATTTCAATCAGCATCAGTAGAAAAGCCAAAAATAACTTAGATTGATCTTCAAATTCTGTTTCTGGAATTTGAATTTGGGAGGGAAGGGAAACAAACCAAATAACACAACTTAGTGAATGATTTATTCAAGTTTGTTCAATTTGCAATCCAAGTAAATGTAATTTACGTAAGCAGCACTGAAGGAACAGTATTATTTTAGTTAATTTTCTTCAGAGAAGGCTTATAATTGTTTAAAATCATCTGAAATTTCTTTTCATGTATTTTATCTTAATTTATTGCAAAGAAAATACAAGACAGTTGAATAAGCTGGGATTTTTTGTTTGTTGGGAGGTTTTGATTCTGTTTTTTCCCTTTACTGTTCTGGCAGAGATATCTTGATAGCATTTGTCCTCTTATAATACAATTGACTTGCTTTAGAGACTGTTTAGACAAGTAGACTCTGTGCCACTGACTATTACCCTCTGAGATGTGCCATTCAGCCAGTTCTTAATCCACCTCACCATCCACTTGTCCAACCTGCACTTTCTGGGCTGGCTTATGAGGATATCATGAGGGATAGTGCCAAAGGCCTTGCTGAATTCCAGGTGGGCAAGACCCCTGCTCTCCTCCCCTCTACATAGCCAGTTGTCCCTTTGTATAAGGCAGTCAGGTTAGTCAAACATGAGTTTTGGTGAATCCACAGTCTACTCCTGATCATCTTGTCTTCCACTTGCTGTGAGACAATCTTCAGGATGAGCTGTTCCATCACCTTTTTGGGGACTGAGGTGAGGCAGACTGGCCTGTATTCCCTGAGTTTTCCTTCTTGCCTTTTTTTAAGACTGAGCGAACATTTGCTTTCTTCCAGCCCTCAAGCTGATTACCTTGATCTTTCAAAGATGATTGGGAGTGGTCTTAGCAATGATGTCTGCCAGTTCCCTTGACACTTGTGTGTGCAGTCCTTCAGGGCCCATGAACTTCTGGAAGTCAAGTTTGAGTAAATGGTCTATAACCCAATCTTCCTCAACTGGAAGGAAATCTTCTTTCTCCATACTTTCTCCCTGGTCTCCTGGGTCAGGGATTCCTGAGGGCTGGCCTTGACAGTGGGGACTGAATCAAAGAAGGTGTTCAGCATCTCAGCCTTCTCTTCAGCCATGGTTGCAAGGGTCTCTGTTCTGTTCAGTAGCAGGCCCATGTTTTCCTTAGTATTCTTTCTGTTCTTTTGCATGAGGCATGTTCACATGCAGGTGACAAGGAGAACAGAATCCCTACATTCAGGTTACAGATTCAGATTTAATGTCTGATTTAACCATGGGAAGACATTGATACAACCTCTAGTACCCATAAATGAGACATTGTTGTCACCTTTGTCTGTGTAACACTGCTGAACCTTTGTATATGAAATTCTCTGAACTACATTTTGTACATTTATATATAATACATGCACGGAATAAGGAAAGGCAAAGTTATAGATAACTGAATAAATTTATTTCATTTGATATTGTGTCATTGTGTGAAGCCTTTTTAGAATATATTTGTATTCAGATATCACACCAAAATCAGTGTAGGATGCCATGACTGGTACAGAGATACGGTAAGAATTTTTATTCAAAACCACATCACATATCTAGAATTTGGATTTGCAAACAATATTTAATTTTAAAGTGAACTGAACCAAAATCTTGGCAGCAATTCCCCTGAAAGATTAGTAACTCAAAATCCACGTCTTAGTTTTGTGGCAAGCTTCCATTTCTGATGACAAATTTAACTGAAATTAATCACTGCCCCATGATTTAACTGATACAAGACTCATAAAGTGTAGCAGAAACAATCCAAGTGGATTGTACAGATAAATAAAAAAATTATAAATTTTTCTTTGCTGTATCTGTCATACCTGAATTTGTATACCTCTTAGACTACTTTCTAAAAGTGGAAGAAGACATTCTCTTCGTTAACCTGATGAGTCAAATAATATTTTACATGCTGAAGGCGGAATTTTGACTCAGCAGGCTAACAAGCTAGTCTGCCATGACAATATTTAATGTAATCATTAAATCAAGAATATTATTGTATTTATCTATTACAACCCCCCCATCTCCAAATCAGCTACACTGGAGGTAAGAGGTGACCCAAAAAAGGTCCTCTGATGATTTTGTTCTCCCTGTGACATAGTTTTTGTACCCAGACAGATTCATTCAAGGACTTATAACAATAGCATATCTGCAATGTTTTCCTGTCTACTTCTAGGATTGTTATCTTTTTCTGGGTAAACAGCCAAAAGCTCTGTAGACTTTTATCAGTCTGAAAGTAGAGCCCAAATTTTTACAGAATATGTTTTTTCCTTTTGAATAACATTTTGGAGGGTCATAATAAGCTATCAAGCCTTACTTTGCATTACTGTTTCTTCAGCCTTCTTTTCAGTTTCTTCAGTGAAGCTGGCACTTTGCTTTAGCTAGCCCATAGAGATTGCAGTTTCTAATCCATGAATGAAACTAAATCCTCAATCCTGCTCTAGAAAAGACTGAATCTCTACCACAATACTTACACAAGGGACACACATCATGGCTCTAACAATGATGGTTTAAAATGCTATTTGCCCTTACTTTAATTCCATTTAATTGTTTTCATTAAAGTACCCTAAATATCTTTTGCTAAAACATAACCAGAGTTTCGATTTCTAATTGTTCAAAACATAAAATGTATGAGGTACATAACATCTCTGTACTACAGTATAAATTCTAGCTAGTAGAAATATTCCTATGAAAGCACCACAGAAGTCTTACAGCTTTGAAATAGTAATTTTGATCTGAGATGAGGAGAAGTGGATTATACTGAATGAAATAATGGATTATACTGAAATAAATTACCTGTATGTAAAGTATAATCAATATTTTACTGTTAATTTTATAGTTTCCACTATTCATAACTAGAGAGAGATTGTCACTGGAATGAGAACACATGAAGTGTCATTGCAGTTTGGGAGGTTTTGCCAGAGACCAACATTCATGACACTGTTGAAGTTAATCAGCAATTAAACTAATTTTATTTCATTATATGGTTTTGTATTAATGTCTCAGTATTCCATGCAGGACAGAAAGAAGGGCTGTTTGCATTTTAGAGCAGTATTTAAGCACATTTGAGATTATTTTTCTTTGATGGTCATAATTTTCTGACAGTTTGTATATATATATGCATATGTATATGTATATATATATTTATAT
>JAWWES010000171.1:18280787-18292691 GCA_035583135.1 Lophotriccus pileatus
TCATTATATGGTTTTGTATTAATGTCTCAGTATTCCATGCAGGACAGAAAGAAGGGCTGTTTGCATTTTAGAGCAGTTATTCCATGCAGGACAGAAAGAAGGGCTGTTTGCATTTTAGAGCAGTATTTAAGCACATTTGAGATTTTTCTTTGATGGTCATAATTTTCTGACAGTTTGTATATATATATGCATATGTATATGTATATATATATTTATATACACACACGCACATGTATGGGAAAACCCTTTTGATGTTTGTACCGTTGCAGATGCCATTAGGTCTTTACCATTGCATTGGTGCTTGCTCTGTGCCAGGTACAATGTAACTGGCTGCCAAAGCAGTAATGAAGTTGTTACTCAGCACCACTCTTTCTGTGTTTGGAAAAAAAGAGTCTGACTTGGGGTTTTTTTGGTTTTTTTGTTTGTTTGTTTTTTTTAATTACACTAATTTATTGATGTAGTTAAATCATAATTTATAACTGTATTACTATTTGTTTCAAAGTGACCAAGTTTCCAGCCTAGAGTGTCTGTCCAATTAGAATTACTACTGTATCTTGGGCAATATTGCTCTGCGGTTACTTCTTTAGGACATACAATACTCATTGTGTATGTCTCACCTACCAAATGGTAGGTTGTGTTTGTATCCTCCATTTTCATTCAGAAACCTTTAGAAAGTTTATATGCAAATACAATTTTTTCTGTAATAAATTGTATAGTTATTAAAAAAAGTCTATTGTAGTATATACCCACAAGATGGCAGGTTAACTTTAGCACGTGCCCTTTAGCATTTGTTGAATTTGGGGTTTAGAAATTAAGATTTTATGTTTTATTGGTGCCAGAAAGCCTCTGCCTGACTGTTAAATCAGTTAAATATGTTAAATATGTTGAAAAGAGAGTAACTATAGGCAGAGTGTACAAGCACCTCTCCTTTATGCAGTTGTAAGGATTAGTCAAAATTTAAACGATAAGTATGTGAGTGTACTGAATCACTCTGAATTCCTCCTAACTTTACCAAAACTCTGTCTTCTCTACTAACCATCTGAAAGATAAAATGTTTGCTGTTTACAAATTATCTGGTAAAGGATGGAATAACATCTGAGGTAATCTCCTCCTATGACAAGGTGCCTCACTTAGTGGATGAGGGAAAGGCTATTGATGTTATCTACCTAGACATTACTGAAGCCTTTGACACTGTTTGCCATAGAATTCGCCTGGAGGAACTGGCTGTTCGTGGCTTGGATGGGTGCACTCCTCTCTGGGTAAAAAACTGGCTGGATGGCTGGGCCCTGAGAGTGGTGGTGAATGGAGTTAAATCCAGTTGGTGACTGGTCACCAGTGGTGTTCCCCAGGGCTCAGTACTGAGGTCAGTCCTGTTACATATCTGTTTTGATGACCTGTACAAGGGGATCAAGTGCCCCCTCAGTCAGTTTGCAGATGACACCAAGTTGAGTGGAGTGTTGATCTGCCTGAAGGCAGGAAGGTTTTACAGAGGGAACTGGACAGGTTGTATCAGTGTGCTTGGAAGAGAAGAGAAAGGAGATACTCACTTGGTCTTGCCCAGTGTAAGGTCAACCTAAGGTAGCGGCATGCAGCTCCATCTGAGAGCTGTGAAGTGCTTCCTAATTCCATAATGTATGCATAACCTGAGATAGACACAGAGAATAAGAAGGAGGAGATCCCCTGCTCCCATCCTGTTTAGGTTGTCTCCTTTCTTTGCTGGGATGCATTTCATCTGCTTGTTTCATTATTTATACTGTTTACGGCTTCCCTTCACTGAGTGATACTGTGATGGTAGTTTAGGCAGTTTCTCTGTGATTTTCGGTCAGCTGATGTTTGGAGTCTCATAACACTGGCAAAATGCTGCAAGCTGGACACTGTTAACGGCAGACAAACAGTATGTAATAATCCTTGTGCATTTCTGTGGGAATAAAAGCAATGTGTGTTAACAATTGCTGCCCATTTTAAATTATTTCTGTAATGACTGTATTTTTAGATTTCAGCCATAAGGCATCCCTTTTATAATTTTATGATGAAAATTGCATTTTGAAGAGCGTGAAGCATGCCAATTAAAGTACATTTTTAAGACACTTTTTCTTTGTTTGCTTTACTGATTCATTTTCATAAGCCTTTAATAATAAACCTAGAACTTTCTTAAGATTTCATCTTTTGAAAACTGTTGTAATTTTCTTTGGTTTCTGTTAGAATCAGGCTATTTGGAAATGTGCTGTATGCATTCAGCAGCAGCAAAACAAAGCTTTGCATTCTGCCTCATCGCCTCCATTGCAGGGGCAGACAGGTGGTGATGTCTTGTCACCATGACTACATACAGCCCTTAGGGAGGGCTCTTGTAAGATGATAGTAATTCCTGAATGGGGGAAGGGCATGAAGATATTGTCCTTCTAGCTGTGGGTTCTTTTGTATGGGTTGCACATGATTACATGCCTACCCTGTCTATCCCATCACGTGCATGTGTGCTCCCTGAAATGCAGGAAAGGGAAGGAATACATCACTGCAGACAGCGCAGCAGGGGCTGCTCACATTTGCCATTTAAATTCTTCACGTGGACTGGAAAAGCAGGAGGACAATCACAGTTGGACTGTGAGTTGGACACAGCTGGAGCTTTAGCACCGTATGAACCAAAGGTTTTCCCAGAGTTAGGCACTTCAGAAGGAAAGGTGGTATACCTGTGCTGAGGTGAAAGCATGTTAACATGGGAGTGGTTTAGGGCATTGGTCTGAGTGGGAAGAGAGAGCTCTGTGGCTATGACCACTTCTAGTGGCAGAAATTAGACATGCATGGTGGGAAATGTTAATGAGAATAAATGGGGAAAGTCCTTCAGTTCAGTCTTCCCTCAGTATGTCCCAGCAATTTAGGTAAGTAGAAATATGAAGGGTGAGTTTGCTTAGGACACACAGACCACCACCTTTTGCTTGTGAAAGGTCTGATAGCATTTTCAGTGAAGAAATGTGGTTTGACCTTGCTGATGTCATAGCAGAAAAATGAGATTGCATCGTCTTTGGCTTCAGATTCAAAGTAGCTCATAAAAATGCCACCTAGTGAATTGCCAGTATTTTCCTTCTACATGCTTTGTGGCCTGACCTGGCATGGCCTTGTTTAAACTTCTGAGCTCTGCCAAGACCGCAGCTGGAGCTGGTATTGCTGCAGGATACTTGTCGTTTCAATTCCACTCCTCCTTTGCAGAGTGCAGGTAAACATCTCTGGTACCAGAGGAAGTCCTGTGTTTGAGTAAGGGGAGAGATACTCGAGAGGTATGTAAGAGAGTTACCATAGACTGAAAAAATGGTAAAGCACTGCCAGACTTCAAGGGACAGAACACAGTAATTGAAAGCTGGGATTTTTTTGTGGTTTACATGACTGAAATTTTACTTCAAGAACCATTCAGTTGTCACCCTGTTCTCTCTACATGTAATAGCAGGTGAAGAGTTAGTAATCTGTGATATTACTAATATTATTCAGAGTTGGAATTTTCAGCCTAAAGTTCAGCCAGGAGTGCTGTACACAGACAACAGAAAGGTGTCTCTGCTTCAAATTAATTTGAAAGAGAATATACTGCTTTAGGAGAGTAAGATGCAAAGAAACCCTGCCTTTTTAATGGGCAACTATTTAGAGTGAATTGGCTAAATGGAAGAAAGGACTCCAGCTGTACTTCCTTGAAGTGTGTAAGTCCTCATGTTGAATGAGAGTTATTACCTGGATCTTTGTTTCCCAAGGGGAGAAACTCTGTGTGTGTTTTCAGTGTGGGAGCAGCAGTGAGCTACAAAAACAATTGGTCTCCTTTGTACTCCATCTTCAGATGCAGCATTTCCTTCAGTCTGCTGTTTGTTCCTAGTGATTCTGGAACAGGAAAAGCAGTGACCTAGAAAATATAGAAATATCATTTTACTGTAAAATATTTATCATCTCTAGCTTCAGCTAGACAGATTCTGCAGGATGTGAATTGGGAACAGCCAAGCTAGTAAACTGCATTGTCTTCCAAAATTGTCAGTTGCATATTTTAATCTGAAGTACAACAAGGACATTCTTGTATATATGCACAATTTGTAAAATAGAAAGAGAGTTATTAGAACAAGACATACAGGCTTTCAAAATTGCTTTGAAAATTTACTACCCAGCCATCAAATTGTCCCGCCTGCTCCATTGACAGCATAAGTGTTCTGGACAAGTATTCTGAGATTAACAAAACAATGGGAGTTTTGTATTTTAGTTAGCTACTAAGTTTTTTTTTTTTTTTGCACACCAATCACAGAGACATGCAAATTGTCAATGTCAGAGTTCTGGTGAACTCAGATCACAGTATGCAAAAAAACCTGTAATCATGCTGGATCTAGGAATTGAGAGTGCCCCTATAGGGCTGCCCATTGAGGGCCAAGTACCCCTTAAGGTTATTTGTACTCATATATTTCCATATATATGGGCAGCAAGCAGGATATTGCTTCTTGTCCCCATTTGGAACTCTTGAAATTCTTCTGTTGTGTATCAGGAACCCGGAGGGCAGAGTGCAGGATGCAGGTAATTTAAATACTGCTGCCTGCCTGTTGCACAACCTGGATGCACCAGATAATTTGTTCTCATTCTTTGGTAAAAAAAGAGAAAAGAGGGGGAAAAAAGTGCGCCAAATGGAGCAGTTATAGTTTTTTTATTTATAAAACATGTAATTGAAAATACATGTGTAAATCAAGCATTTAAAATACAGATTCTGGATTAAAAGACTGCATTATGGTAAGTGAAGATAACAGTAAAATAAAAATCATTGCTTGTCCTAATTTCTGAACAAACTCTGCAACACATGAATTAAGGATGTGCCTGGTGCAGATGGGAGATGTTAGTAACATCCTTTCTACACAGCACACATTCATGGAAGTAGCATATGCTCTGCCAGTTTTGTCTCTTTTCACTTGCAGAATTTGAAAGGAATGTGCTGTTCCCTGGACTTCCAGTAGCAAATTCCCATCCAAAGAATTAATGATACTTAGTATAAGTGTTCCACGTGGTAGGATCTGACTATATCGATTAAAACTACTATCCCTTTTATTTTCTGTATATTTTTGTGGTTATGTATTTAATTTAATGTTTCTTAGTTGAGAGAATTTATACAGCTTTCCCATTGCATACTTTCACATGCTTCTCAGATCTTTCTCTGCTTATTTGCATGAAGAGGTAGGATAAGGCCTTTGGTATTCAGCAGAGACAAAAAGCTGTTATTTTTTCTGGGTCAATCAATTTCCTTCCTTAGATCAGAGCTGGGATCTCTGAAGTGTATATCAGAACTGAGCTTCCTGCAGTCGTAAAATTAGACCCATCACTGTCATCCCCCTGTAATAGCAACAAGAGAAAAAATGTGAAGAAGTGTAAATTTTTGTGGCTGTTCAACTCAGTCAATCAGTTCAAATTCTCTGAGGAAGAAATTCATAATACAACCACTTACAGTGTTTGTATGACATAATTAAAAAACCTGTGCGTGTTATCTTTGAATACAGCTGCTATTATATGGCATGTTGTTAAACTGCTTCTTTAGGTTTGCTGGATTTGATATCACTGCATTAGACTGAGGGGAAAAATGGCATGACCCACTTTGATTTAGGATGACCGATTTCACTCATTACGATCGTACTTTGCTTGTACTTCGCTGTAAGCACATACCTGGGGCTATGCCTTCTGAAAACAAACTTAACACTTCTACATCAGGAAAATGGTGAGGCAGAGTGTTTGTGGTCCATGTGCAGGCTATAAGGGTTTTAGAATAAAGAGTAAATAACTTTCTGATACTGAAATTCCTGAGAGAGGCTTCTAGTTTTATAAAAATCCCAGCAATGCCGTGGAAGATCTGGTAAATCCTTTTTGAATTTTTAATGTGTATTTCCTGTAAAAACAAAGAATACCTTTTAGGGGTGATACCATTTTTCCCTGTTACCCCTTAATGTAGGTTCTGAGAAAAAAACATTAAATGGCTTTTATTATACAGGAAATGTACTTGAAGTGTAGAATGCTTGGGAACGAATGCCTGCTTTACTGCTATAAATTGTTCATGATATGTCTTTTCTTATATGCATCAAACATAGCACTTGCTGCAGAGATGCATGTGATTTGTCTTCTCTCCTGAGAGATGGTAATTGGCTTCAGTTTACATAGGCTACTGCAGTACAATTTATTTTCTTAGCTTAGCCGAGCCTCATGTTGCAGTATGTTTTCTTCTATGAGGGTGAAGTATTTAATTTGTTAAGTGTTGGAGAGTATGCATTACATTACAAAGATGAAGCACACCCCTGCTCTGTGGTGTTTAGTGGAAACAGATGACAGCACTCCACCATCCCCCTTTACCTTATCTTGTTACTAAATTGTACGTGAACTAATCATGATCTTTTAGAAAACATCCATTGTAACTAGCTCAGTAATTTGAACACATGACTAATGAACTGTGATTGCTATTTGTTTTGTCTATTTATAATTAAGTATTTCTGTGGTTTTGAGCTCACTCGGTGTTATTTATCTTTTCTGAGGCTTATCTTTGTCTGGATAACCAAACATTCTTCAAAATGGCAAAAATTAGAAAATAATAAAAGCTTATTTTAAGGTTTTGTTGGTAGTTCAGTAATCTGTCCTGCTTAGATTTATGTTGGGTTTTTTTTAAATTTTATCTATCTAGATGAGGAACTAAGGAGATGAACATAAAAGTAACAAATGACGCTTCAAGAGAGTTAAGCCCTTAAATATAAAAACCTTCACACAATTTTGACAACTCATGTATCAATAATAATAATGTGTCATGTAAATCATGTACTAGAGATGAACCCTTTGAAGGCTTTCTTAATTTTATTTATTCCCATCATAATTTTACCTTCCAAATAATCGAATTTTTTTTCCTCTAAAGTACAGTATGCAATTAATAATGAACTAAAAGTGTTGAGTACTCACCATTTCCGTTAATGTATTAATGAATTTCACAGTAAATACATTTGACTCCTCAGGATCTTAACTTGCCATAATGGCAGTGCTGGTTTTCTTTGTTGTGGCCAGTCTGCTCCTTTTTGGAGGAAATGGTTGGACTTTTTTTGCCACCACACACTGATCTTTCCTCCTTTGTTAATATTATTTCAGTGCTGAATTAGCTTCAGTTAATTCTGCAAGCTCATTACTCTTTTATGACTGTGCACATGTTAGTACTGCTGCATTAGCTCATGTGAGACACCGGGACTTCTGAGAACACTTGCTTGGGAACAGCATTAAGCTGTGCTGCCCTATGAATTAATTTGTAATGGACTGAACAGGAATATGTCTCCGTTCTGGGCATCCATGTGGAAATTTTTTCATCTGAAAACTCATTAAGGAAAAGTACTGAGCAATGAACTTATACTAGGAGAGTGACCCAGCTCTACTGTCAGCATTACTAATGCTCTCGTTTTGGCAATACGTGACAGATAAGAAGTTTAATAAAGAGTGGAAGGTATTTTGTCTGTGGCTGGACATGTTGAAAATTCACCTGGATATGGATCACTATAGTTACACAATGAGGATTTTAGGAACTAATAAAATAAGGACCCTCCTTTGCTGACTGGAAACAAAGGAGGACAAATAGTGCAGAAAGACTACACATACAATGTGGTGGGAATATATGACCATGCTTGACTGGAATAGCCATCACTACTGGCTTGCCTAGTAGTACGTAGAGAGTTCTTTCAAGTGGCATTTCTGTTCAAATGTTCTGGAAGCATAGGAGAAAAGTAATGTGAGATTTAAATTATACAAACTTGATTGATTCTGTGGAAAAAGGAATAGGTAGAAGGGAAGAAATTGTTCACAGAAGTAGCAAAGGGTAATTAGGAGGACATACATGCCCTCAAAGCAGTGAGCCTATTTCCAATTCAGGTTAAACCAAGACCCTCAGCCCTTCCTGCTAGTGCACCAAAAGGATTGTCAGTGTTTTTGCATATACAGTACTTGGTAATGAAGATGGATACAATAACCTTAATGTGCAGAGTACTGTAAGAGACTCCAGGTTCCTGAAAATGAATTATGAACTGTCATTCCTCATCAGAACACTTGCCAACCTGTTCACAGAGCAAAAGTTCTGTGGATTTTAGATGCTGTTTTGAACAGGTAATATGAATAGATAAAAGCAAAATATAATTGTTAGATATGAAGTCAGGAACCAAAGAAGCAGAAGAGCTCCAAAATTCTCTGGAAGTAAATTGAATCATTTATAAGGTTAGATGAGGTAGTCAGAGGAGTGGTGAAATAAATAATGTACATGACTTTGACTTCAAGGATGTACATAGTGATACTGACAGAAGGTAGAGGATTCTCTCATTTGGGCCTGCAGGCCAGGTGCTTGTAGGGATGCCCAGCCAACTGTGGAAGGCCATGTCTTGAGCTTTAACCCTGTATTCTAAGAGGGGCAAGGGCTAATGGTATGAGCACACTAGACAATTCTGCATGTTCTTGGTAAGACATTTTTTCTGATGTAGGGACAGCCATTCATATAAGCACGTACTTACCTATTGCATGGTAGCCCAACTCAGAGACTGCTGCAGTGATTGCTGATGCTTATCATATTGAGATTTTAATAGACTGTAGTGTTACATTGTTCCATCAGTTATTTCATAGTTATATAAGTAATTCAATATTTAGCCAAATATGTGTGGTATGGCATAATATCCACGTTAAGAAACACTGAAAACATGCCAGTGAGCAAACTCCAGGAATATTCTACTTAATTTTTAAATTCAATAAAATAATATGGTGTTTCAATGCCCTATATCTTTCTGCCCTTGAACAGCTTGACAATACTTATATTAAGTCAAAAGCTACCGTGTAACATCCAGATATTATGGTTATGGACGCTGCTTAACACAGTGAGTTTCAGTGTGGTTCGTTTCTTGTGAGATCAAGTGAAATGGTATTTATTACTTTTGAGAACTACTGGAATAAAAAGAATCACTGTATGATGAAACTCAATTTTTATCTGTTTGCAACAAGTACTTTGGCTGAATGTTACATGGAACCAAAAAAGGAACTTTGCTGGTGAGTTTGTTTGCATATTTAAAACATGAGCATTGCTCGTAAAACATGAGCCCTGTGGCAGCACTGTGGCAAACTAAATACCTTAGATACTGAGCAGTGCCTTTATGGTTGAGAAGGGCTCTTGAGGGTTGACAGAAAGGCTGTTGGGTCATCCTGTGTTATTCCCAGACAATATGCTGGTGATAAAAAGTAGAAATCAGCAGACTCTGATCAAAGTTCTTAGATTTTTTTTCAATTATTTTACCTAAAAGTTAAAATGTGAAGAATAAGGTACTTAGCTCTAGTAAAAAAGAAAGCATTCTTTATTTGCACCAAAGCCAGTTTTTGTCTTGCTTTAACCAACAGAAGGACAGAGACAAAGCAAAATTAGCACAATAAAAAAAAAAATCTTTATTTTTTGGCTCATTTGTAATATTGTTTGCGTCGTTTATGATAATAACAATTTCCTGCATGCATTTCACCAACACATTACAAGTCAAAAGCATTTGTAAAAGAAAGATTCTACATTTCATGTTAGCTTGTGTATGAAACACAAAATGTCCTGATGTCCTTGATTATACAAATGTGCCATTTTTTTCTTGGGAAATATTTTATTTGTACAAGCCTAATGCAGCGTGATTGAAAAAAGAATAAGAGTAGACTATGTAAACAGACACTGCAAGTTAGCAAGGATTTAACGAACTATGAGACTATCTTGGAACTTCTGATGCAAACAGTGCTAGAAATTTGCACGATCCCCTAATGCTTTCCTTGTTATATCCTGTAACTATTTGGAAACAAGCTGGGTTCCAGATTTACACAATTTATTTCACATTGAAATATATGCAGATATAATATTAAAACAAGATAGTCTACAAATACTCACTTTTTTTTTCCTCATAGTGTGATGATGCCAGTTTAGAATTACTGTGGTTAGAAAATAAGCCACGTGAATGAGAAAAGAAATATAAGAAACAGTGATCTAAACTTGAAGACACTTTTCTTATATACAAAACTGTTGCCAAATGGTATTTCTTTACATTATTTATAGATGCTAACCACATTTTCAACAGGTTAAACAGTTTGCAATATGGCCTGTACAGTCTGATTCTACACCATAAAGCAGCCACTTCAAATTTAAAATGCAAAATTTAAAAAAGCTCATAAATAGCTGCAAACTATTGCTTAATGATTTGAAAGAATGAGGTCTGATTGGACAATTTGATTCACTTCACCACTGACACATGGTTTCCTATAGTGGAGACTGTGGACAGTGGAAGGACCAAGGTACAGCAGCAAAAGCATTGCAATACATCCGTGATACTCTCCTAACTATCTATAATGACACAGAATATAACATGTCCTGTTGAGCTCTTGTGAATTAACCATACTGTGGTACATATCTGATGCAATTCAGTGTGGCAAAGCCATTTAATTCTTTGCTCAAATATGTACATCAGTATGCAGTTAATATTTACATGGAAAAGGGTATTTTATGGATTCACTGGAAGTTGGCCATAATGAGAGAAGACTGCAACCAAAAAACAGTCTAGGAAAAAATCTGAGCTGTTTAAAGAAAAAAAAAAAAAAAGAAGAAAACAAAAGAGCTCCCAGATATATTTTGGTGAAGCTATTTTTCTAGTGCAGAAACCACACAGTATTTTTTGAGCTGTAAATATTTTAACAAAACCATGAACTTGATTCACATAAAAATAAGTCATTGCAGATTCCTGTAAAATAGAGGAGGCTTTCCAGGCACATTAATCTGGATGCACATAATCTGGATGCAGCCATACAAGTAGTTAGAACACCTCAAATTTAAGAGCAACCCTGACATAAAAGTTCTTAAAATCTTTAGCTTTGTGCAATGTCATATTTTTATTTATGCATGATTGACAAGTGCAGCATGCCTATGTAAATCACTTTTATCTGTACATTATAGAGAATCTGAGAGTAGAACTCCTGGTCCTCGTACCTCTTTTCCCAACATAAAGCCTATTACAAAAATAGTCACATATAATAGTAAACAACCTGTGAATTAAAAAATGATAAATACACTAATACCAATTTTGTAAAAATATGACAAATGTAGCTGTTGCATTACAAACAGTGAAGAGAATTCCTGTTCTACATATTGTGAAACATAAAGTATCCTTTCACACTCATTTCATGCTCTGTCTTCTCTGCGGAGCCACCTTTCCTCTCATTCTTAGCAGTGTCAGCTGTAGTGAAAACAGTAACCTCTTGTCAAGTTTTTTACCCTGATTGACAGAGTCACAGTCTGATGATGGAGGTTCACTGTTTTGTTATAGGCACTGACCTTAAGTATATATATAATGTATATATATGCACACACATGCGCGCGCACACACACACACATATATATGTGTAAAAACTGTCAGTTTGGCATAAATCTCCTGCAGGAGTCCAGTTGTTGCTTCATTCTCAAAGACTGTAAACATGTTGTCCCACAAGAAAAATTCTTAGATTTTTATTTTTTATTTTCCCTGATGTCTTTACCTTTGTAGTTCTTTTCTGCTTTGTCTTTCTCATATTTTTCTTTGTCTGGCTTTGTTACACTGTCATAAGAAGGTGGGGAAGTTGTGGAGGAACTCTCATCTGTTTTTTCTGGAGTGGAGTTCCCCTTTAGTTTATCAATAATTATCTCTTTTATAACTTGTCCATCTCCTTCTTTGTTTTTATTTCTATTATACATACTAGACACCTGTTTAACTTTTTGCTTTAAAAGATAACATCTGTAAGCACGCTGAATGATGACAGCAGATACTTCCTCCTGCTTTCGTTTCAGTGTGGTTGTAATTGGTTCATAGGAGACTTTAGAAGGATTGGCTGCCATAAACCGATCTTCCATCTGTATTCTGAGGG
>JAWWES010000171.1:18293410-18326347 GCA_035583135.1 Lophotriccus pileatus
CCGATTCTGGCAAGTCGGATGACTCTGAATAGTGTGGGGGACACAAAGTACTTCTCAATCATCTCAGCTAAGAACATACCTAGAGAAAAAAAAAAAGTGAATAATTAAATCCAATTTTAAATTTATTCATTACCTATAGAAAGATTTATGTATTGCTATCTCCAAAACAAGCAGTATAGGGAGTCTATTTTATAGGAAAACATTATACCAGTTATTACATTTTATTGAAAGTTCTTATTAAGGTGGAAGCACCTTCCTTGTGTTGAAATGCTATCTTAGAGAAGGGAAATAAGAAAGTCTGCCGGGAAAGGGAAATTTATACATTTAATTCTTGAAGCTGAGTGTATAAGCACTGTCTTTTATGAAGGATGATGATGGCTTAATTTTTGCAAATCAGTTATTTTTTAACAGATCTACACTGTATCAGCAAATCTCTCTCAGATATGTCACTCTTTAAGAATAAAGTTTTGTCACATGCCTCATTTGCACCATGGAGAGTCATTAGCTTTTAACTGACAGAAATCTATTTACCAAGATCTCAGCAAATGTAAAGAAAAATCTCACCTCTTTCACCTAGTTTTCAGATTTCGTCCTGAAACCAAATCTGTGGTTAGTTTGTTATTATCACTGAACATTACTCTTTATATTTGTGCATGTTAATCTAACGTGCCAAATAGTTCCTTTATGTCTTTTGATATGGAAAGTGACAGTAAATCTAATGGGAAAGGTAAAAATCTTATATGCAACATTTCATATATTGCATGCCATAAAGTATGAAGATCTGATTCAACATGTAAGTCAACAGGGAAACAGAAAACTTCGTATTCAGTATCATAACATTCTTGAAACAAATGTTCCCTATTCCTTCCACTAGTTCTTTCTGGAAAGAGAATTGCTCTTACCTACTATGGAGAGAATCACGACGACAAAATCAAAAATATTCCAGCCTATAGTGAAGTAGTAATGTCGAAGTGAAATCAATTTTAGCACAAATTCTCCAGTGAAAAGGATAATAAACACCAGGTTAATCCGGGATAAAATTGTTTCCATTTCTTTACTCTGGTCATCTGTTTCTACCATCATTGTTACCATGTTAAGGCAGATGAGTATCATGATGCTGATGTCAAATACTTGTTTGGTTACAAAATCAAAGATCATGCCTTGGAATTTGTTCTGCAAAAACAAAGATGGAATATAGTTTATACTCTGAAAATATTTGGCTTTAAAACTGCCAAATGGGAAAGCAACTCCCTTCAAGATTTAGGACTGTAGAGCAAGACCCATTCTCAATACAGGTGCTAATATATGCCCAACCTGTGCTGGTTTTTGTCTCATCCTGTTAGAGTGAATCAAGTTCAACACTGTTGGCTGAAGAGACAGGAAGGGAAACAATAAAATCAATGACAAAAAATAAAAATGACGATATTATTGGTGTAAAAAAAGATGTTATAACTTGATAGCCAGCAAGAGTACCAGCCAAATGGAAACTAATTTTCTTATCTTTATTCTCAGATGGCTTTAGAATGCTAGCCCTCTTTCTTCCTTAAACTAATTGTGCTTGGTGAGATCATTAGACCACTGAAGTTACATGTCTCAAACACACCACGACTGCAATATCCTAGTTCTTCTTTAGCACTTAGCACAATGTTTATTGCCATATGTCTCTCCTTAGAAAGGCTATTTATAACTGCTTGGTGCATAAGGTGCAACAAGTAGTTTATTTTTTCCAAACACTGTAGGAGTTCAGTAAATAACAAGAGTGGTCTCTTATCTCAGAGACAAATTTATCCTAATTTATGCTTTACTCCCTAGAGCATTCTTTTATTCCGTAAGATTTTCTGCATCTGTCTTTTTCTTTCAGATTAGTTGACCACTGCCCCTTTCTGTCTTCAGCAGCAAGGGCCAGTGCATCCCCATTTCCAACAAATTCTCTGTGAGGAGAAAAAAAACAAAAAATGAAGTTTATCCCTGGTAACAAGAACCAATAAATGATACAATTAACTGTGATTTTCTAGGACTTTGGCAGGGAATTTAGAATTGTATCACATTAGCCTCATTAAATCCTGCAGTTCACACTTCAGAGTGTGTGTTTTTAAATGAAACGTGAATGATCTGATCTGATGGATTCAAAAGGGTCAAATTCTACATTTACAAGAAAATAAGTGAAAAAAATATTTTCTTGCCAGACATACAACTTTCTCTAATATAACCTCAAATGAGTATTTAATATTAGAGGTACATGAATTTTTAAATCACTCTTACCACTGGCCTTGGAATAGGTTTCTGTGGCTTTTTGGATCCCAGTTTTTTCATTGCATTGTAATACTTCTTCTGTTCTTCTGTCATAAATATATCCTGACCTCCAAAGTAAAGAAATAATATCAAAACTAATTACTATCATGTCCACATATAAAACATTTAACTATGGTATGTCTCTCTGTAATATAACATTTCATGTATATTTTATTTATACTTTAAAAAAGTGGGTTTTTTTCAGATATTTATAATGTGGATGCCCATATACATTCCTAACACACCGAGAAACCCCATTACTAGTGCCTTGTCAGGTTGCCAGTAGAGTTTTTCCAGTGTCTTCCTGCTCACATTTGCTGACACAGATAAAACGGTTATTTCTATACTGATGCTGGTAAATAACTTGCTGATTAGGATATGTTTAGTGAATAGGAGAGTGACAAGTGTCTTCCATGTCCTGTACTCTATATGGATTTTTAGCATTACAGCTAGACAGGTCTGAAAGTGGCATAATTTTGAGACACAAGTTGTATCAAGGGAGGATATTTGTTGTCTCATCTGTGGGTTTTAATGACAAAAAAAAAATCACCTTTGATATAAACTTAAGAAAAGTAGTCCATATCAAGCCATAGGAAATTAATAAATAAAACACTACTGGAACCTTGACTAACGCAAATTAGCTCTTGTTTGCAGATGCAAAAGCTGCCAGTCAGATGTGCAACTGACTGACTGAATTTCAGTATAAGTAAATTGTGCTTATTGATGACTCTGCACTAAGTCAGATGGAAGCACAATGTCAAAGTCACTGTCTGCTAAACTGGCTGTCACAGCCTGAAGCATCATCATAATTGATAGAAAGTAACCCCAGATGTGTTTATGACTCTTTTAGGAACCTAAAGAATATTTTCACATGGAAAAATTAGTTCACAATTTTCTATCATATATTCTGTTTAGTACTGCTGGTTTTTAATTTGGTGATTGGATAAATGCAAATCATATTAGACTGCTTATTAACAGCATACAAAAATTTAGAATGACCTTGAGGTTCCAGTTCTTTTTGGCATTTGAAGGCTAAGAATTGTGAGGCTTCCAAGCATCTTAAACCTGGTTAATTGTATCTTTATATTTTTAAAGTTCTTTAAAACAGAATTGTATATGCATTATCAATAGTATTATTTTAAACATACTTCTGTGTCAAATCTATACAGAGAAAACCACCCTTCCCATTATACCCTTATTACTGATAAGAAATTCTAGCTTGTATTTGTGTCTAATGACTTCATCTTATTTCTCACAGAAGTGTGTTAGAAAAACAGAGCTCTTTTGTACATAATTTGTATCTATAAGCTTATTCATGTAAGGGCTATTGGATGTATTCTTAAACCGTTCTTTAATCAGGTTGCAGATCCATTATCTATTGTATGAACACAATGCCATATTGTATCTTCATGAAATGTCAATAGTTTATAAGATTAATTAAAATTATTTTATCTTAATTCTTTAAAGTTAATGAAAAAAATAAATTATTTAATGGCAGATAATATTACTTCTAATCAAACCAATAATACACATTCTCTTTTTTCATCTTCATTTTAGCAATTTACACAATCTGCAAACTATTATGAACTGACTCATGATTTGTGCCTCTACATTTGTCAAAATGCTAAAATGCAAAGGTCAAAATCACATCCACAGATTTTAAAACAGATTATTTTTAAAAAAGAGACATTTTTATTCAAGGTCTTGGAATTACTTTAGATATTTATTAGCCTTAAATCAATATCTTATTAATTATACCTAGTAATTTATAGCACTATGGAAACATTTTAAATACTTATCTTCTTTTTTTGTTGGTTGAAGTTGTCTATAATGACACCAATGAAAAGGTTCAAGGTAAAAAATGATCCAAATATGATAAAGATGACAAAATAGAGATACATATACAAGTTGTCCTCATACTTGGGTTGATCTTCTACCTACAAAATATTATAAATTTTATTACCCATGAGAATACTAGATGTAAAAACCAATGTATATAATTTATAACTAAGTATATGCTATCCCAGCTAGAAGAGCTATAAACTGCACTAATTTATTAAAAAGATCCAACATGTCCATTCCTATCAATATTTGGAGAACTGGAAGTGGACAGAATTATTGCTCATATGGAATTTTCAAGTAAATGTGCCCACAGATATGTTTGTGTACATACATATATAAAAAGTTCCTCATATAGAAGCAAGAAGTAATGTGGGACTTAGAGCAGTCATTAGTACTTAAAATGTTAACAGCAGAAATCTAAATATTTTATACTCTATTCAGTTTATTTAAATGCAACAAAATCAGTAAATTTCACTATTGCCTACATCTCCCTGGAACTCTTTTGGTCTTGCATGAACATTCTTACATCCAGCTAAGAACAGATGCTTTCAATACATTTCTAGTGAATACATGTTTTGTGAAATCCATTAAATTGAGGCAAATGTCAAGGAGGATTTTGTATTGTCTTGATTCTTCTGGATTTCACATCTCAACATTTGCACCTCTATAGGAGGAATGAGCAGCAATGTAGAAGTCCTGAAGATAATGAAACAGGATATTTTACTCTGGGAGCATAATATCACTAACATGGGTATTTGTATTAGAAGATAAAATTCTAATCTCCAGAAAGTTTAACAGATGATCTTCAAACCTCAAAATCCCATTGCTCCTCCATATCTAGATAACAGAACTGTTCAACCTAAGGAAACAATTAAATGCACCTTCATAAATTATGGAACAAGATTAATATATTCCAGATTTAATAACTGCATTATATAACCTTAAATGAATTAATTCCAATGATTACCAAAGGAATGAGTTAAAAAAAGTCTTTGTTCTTTTACATTAATATTAGGATTTCCAAAAAAAAGTCTGCCTAAGTTAATTTAGCTTATTTGGCCTAAACAGAAGGAAGTGGGATTAATTCTTTCCAGTAAAAATTCTAAGAATCAAAAAATATGTATTGGTTGCTAATTATAATTTTTCATGCTATTTTGTGTGTAGCTGTTTAAATTCTATACTCTATATCAGAATATAACCAACAGATGATCTTTAAAGTCTTACACTTACATCTCGTGAATCAACAGCAGCATACATAATATCCATCCATCCTTTGAAAGTAGCCTAGAAATAAAACACAGTTACTTATCTTCCCCGTAAAAATTCAAAATGTGTACATTAACTAGGTTATTTATTTATTTATCTAGACCATAACTATTAATAAAATCAATTCTAAATTTATAAACCACAATTAACAACACAGGCATGATAAAACATTTTTCATATTTTTTTTTTAGAATTTATTTTTTGGTATTCAAAAAATATTAAAAACCAGGCTCTGAAGGTCTCAGCAAGGCCACAGTGTGTTTGGAACCGCAGATGATTACTTTGCAGGTGAAGAATGACAGACTTAGACATGAATGCTAGAGATGTTTAGGTAGAATCCACTAGAATCACCCATGGCCGCAGCCATTTTGTTAAGTTTACAGCATGAATTGATGAAATCAGCAATACAACTTCTGGACAGATACCAACATGCATTTGAATGTTTTTTTCTGTGTCTAAACTGACATGGTATTTTTAGACATGTTTTAATCCCACATAGCTAAAAGGAATAGACTGTTCAAAGTAAAAACGTACATTGGTTCTTAAGAGAGTTGTTTTACAGAAGACAAAAAAGTGAACTGTGAAAGAGCTGCGATTAACATCTATATGAATTTGGCTGAGTTCCCATAGAGACTTTGTCTATATAAAGAGTAAAAAAGATCTGTCGTCATTGCTCTAAGAAGGTGATTTTCATGGATGCAGAATGTCCACTTTCTAAGGAACGCCAAAGGGTTGGTGTGACATGCTGGCTGGAAGTGTGAGTGCACAATTGCTAGCCAGGGTTTCCAGGCTTATTCACAATAAAGGAACTAAAAAGCCTGTGAAATTTACAGACGAAGAGCATAATTCCTGAGGAGATTCAGGAGAAGAACCATCCCAAGGAGTGTATTTCCATCTGTGATTGCCAGAAGTAGCTCTGGTGCTTTGGTATAGTTGCCAGTTTTCACAGGAGAAAACTTGCACTCTGGAAGTGTTCGTATCCTCCTGAATCTTGCAGTGCAACACCCATTTACTGGGAAGGTATGCTTGGTGCCAGGCTCCACAGAACTTTCTGGCTCAGTTGACAATTGGCAGCCATTTGGCGTCCTTTGCATAGCAACACTGGGAAATGAGGAGAGTTCAATAAGATCAATAAATGCAGAATAAGAGTGGAGGGAGACTGTTAATGGAGACAATCAGATGAAGAGGTGAAGATGCTCAAGGATCCCTCATCTCTGCAGGAAAAGTAAAGGTCACAAGGGAATAATTGAAAAGGAAAATTTTGGAAAATGAGGACAAAGGACAAAAAAGAGAAGAAGAATGAAAGGTTCACAGTATTGAAGTAGTCATTAAAGACCAAGACTGTTTGGATATGTGATATGGATGAAATTCAGACAGAGCTTCAAGAGATTAACAGTTTTCCTTATACATCTTCAGAGGCAACTACTGGTAATAAGACAGTTCACTTTAACCTCCAGTACCAGAGTAGCAATGAGATGTGAAGTCAGAGAATCAGTCATCACTCAGTACTACTACTCAGCACGAGAGTCGCATTGCCTTTAGAGGCAAAACATTTTAAGCCAAGCAGTTAATTTTGGAATTAAGGTCAACTAGGGATACTGACCTGCTCTGAGATAGAAATGATAAGCATACAATTCTTAGATAACTTTAAATATCAGAACTGTAACAATCTCATGACATTACTGACATCTTTTCATTCAGTGAAGATGTATGTCAAGTTACAGAAAAGTGATTCTACACAGTTCAATCGCCTAAATGTAATTTCATGCTTTCTTGCTTGTGTTTGGGGTCGATCCCAGCTATCTAAGCTCCATTCTAAGCCAAGGAGCCTGTAAAAAGCTAAGGTCTTCATTTCTCTGACATAAATAAAATACGCTCAGTACTTAGAACAAAGGCATATCTGTACCACAGTGCATAGGATAAGGAATTGAAGGGGAAATACAATTTACAGATTTTGTATAAGTAGAAATAATTAATGGGATAAATATGCTATGCAATACAATAACATCTAATACTTCACAAGGATAATACTATAAGTATTAAATAATGCTTATTTAGTATACTATGACTCTTTAATAAGCATTAAGGAATATGATAGTTCTATACTGTGCAGCACTAAAAAGGTTCTTGTACCTTTTTCACTAACTATTTTCATGTTATTATTATCATCATCATGAGACTGTATTCCCTAGCCTTGGAATGGAAAATTACTACCATTAATACACAAATTACAAGAAACAATGCAATAGAGCTGTGTGAGCTGCACATCACTGCTACAAAGAAATTATTCCACTAATGAATAGTCATTTTTCCTAGAATCTTAAAAAGAAAATATATAAATTTACTTACTACTTGAAGCAGAGCAAGATATCCAGCTCCTACATTATCGAAGTTTACTTTCACATTTTTCCATCGGGCACTTTGATTGTTTTTTATGAGTTCCTGACACTGAGTATAATTGTTGACATCACTGATATCAAACATCTCACCAGTGGTGGTGTTGACACAGTGATAGAATTTTCCAGCAAACAGATTTACTCCCATGATGCTGAAGATTAGCCAGAATATAAGACATACCAGCAATACATTCATGATAGAAGGGATTGCTCCTACAAGGGCATTTACAACCACCTAGTGTACAAATTAGACAAAATAGCCACTTAGTTCATGAAGAGAAAAAAAAAAATTATTTAAAACACTTTAAAAATGTTAAAACAGTATTAATATGGGATAAGCAGTTTAAATACTACATTAAAATTTACGGACGAAACATTAATTAAGGTTTAATAAAATGTTAATGAGATTGCAAAAAGCAAGAAATAAAATAATATGAAACCAAAGACAATGCAAAAGTCTGAAAAAAAATCAAAAAGCAAAAGAAAACCTGTTAGTAGCAAGATGGATTCTTAGAATTTGCGTGCTCTAGAGAAAAAGAGAGAAATAAATGTTAAATTTCAACAATATAAATCAAAATCTATAAATCAAAATGAATAGAAAATAAACCAGAAAAAGCTTAAAAAATGATGATGCGGAAGACTGAATAAAAATGTCTGCATGTAAAACTATCATTACTAATAATTTTATTCTTAGAAACTATGTATATATTGGCAGCAGTGTATTTTAGTATCCACATGCAATGTAACACTCTACTTATTTGGACAATGAAGAGCTACGACCAGACTATAAACATGTATTGCATCATTGGAGTTCTTTTGGGTGAAAAATTAAAAGGAGATTTTTTGATAACTTTTCCTTGTTTTTCCATGAAATAGAAAGTTTCCATGAAATAGTCTACATTTTCAGAAGACAGTTTATAACAGAATTTTTTAGGTGGTTTGGTTTTTGTTTTTTTTTTCTTTTGGTCAGATTGGAAGAATATGAAAATAGTATGTTTCTCAGGATGGGTTTAGCTGTCTAGGAGGGGATGTAAAAGTACAGCAGATGCATTCAAATGAAATAAAAGGACATTAGGTGAGAAAACAATTTCCTAACTCTCTTCTATAATTCCAACCCTATGCTTATTTCAGGTGTCAGTTCAGAAAATATTTCCCTAATACTACAGCATTTATTGTGGGACTTTTTTTTTCCCCCAGGCAGATAGAGAGGGAGCCACAGTGAGGTTTTAGTTTCTGATGTGTCACTCTTGTTAGCTTCTTAATTTTGTTTTGTTTTGTTTTTTTTGGTCTAATCCTGTTCCATCCTGAACCACTGACAAACTAATAGAAGTTAGCTACAGAAATTGACAAAAAAAAGTTCCCAACTAAACTGCAAAAAAATCTCTGATCCTTTTTTCTAAAATCTGTCATGTCCTTTTACTTTTCTAGGTCCGCCAATCTATGGAAATTTCGATGGTCAGTGGGCTGGGATAAGAGAACTGCAGCGGTGAGCATGCAGATGTATCAGGTCTGATCTCCAGATGTAAGCTGTACACAGGTCTTGTTTATAAGGACATGTTGAAAGGCCTTTTTCCACATGTTTTTGCATGTACTCCCATTCTGGAATTCTTTGAAGAAGGCCTGAGTGGAACCACTAACACATGAATTTTTATATTCATACATTCGTTCAGACTCATTCATTTTATCTTACCCTCATTCCTTCAAATCGTGACAAGGCTCTTAAAGGTCTTAAAGCTCTTAAAGTCCGTAGTGATTTAATGGCACCAAGTTCAGAATAGCCCAGAGCATTGGCTATTAAACTAACCAATGAGACCTATAAAATACAGAAACAATATTATTTTAAAAATGTTTCTACACTGTTTATTTAAAAAAAACCCCAATAGATCCAATCAACAAATCAACAGTGACAAACTGAAAAATGACACAATTTTCATACTTGCTGGAAAGGCAAGGTCTCATAAAGGCATGGTTGAAAAAGGAATATATGCTATTAAATGTCTATTATGGTGCAGTAATGCTTAACAGTCATGTGGAAGCACAGTGTTGGTGAAGGATATGATTTTCAGGAATACATAATGACAAAATAGCCATTCTTTCCGTAACTTCATTGAGGTTTACCCTTCCAAACAATTTAAAATTCTGACTAAATTAGAATATTTGATTAACTACTGACAATCTTCTGAATATCCAGAATCACAAAAAATACGTTAATATTTTAGTGGTTAATTTTAAATATTTGTTATAAATACTAATTCTAAGTCAAATACTCAGTTCATAGCAACAATAATAAGGATATTTATGAAATATGTCTTGAAAGAGGTGGTACTTTCCTCACTTCCCTGACAAATCAATTTTTTTTTTTTATATAGGAAAGTTTTTTCTATAGAAAAATATTATGGAATAGATATTAACAGATATTAGCCTTATAAATATCATAGTAACGTAGTAGATAAGATCCTGATGCATGTTATTGGGATTTCATTATAAGAAAATTCACTTAAGTAAGGCACAATTAATTTGCTTCTCAAATGGAACTGAGGTTTAGACAGTGTTAAAGAAATTAATTTACTTTGAGCAGTTTTGGAGACAGGAGTGGGGAAACATCATACCTTACTTATATTTTATTCAGTTCTACCACCAAAAGCATGGAAGACACATAAATGAACATAGACACATTTCAGTGCTAGAGAAAATTCCTCAAATGTTCATTTCTGTGCAGAGCTCTTCAAAGGCTGTACAAAGATAGGCATTCACTGACAAGGGTAGTAAAATTTTGTCCATTATTTGAAACATGGGTTTCCTATGTTACTTATATCCATAAGGAACAATTAGATGACTTACAAACACAAGGTTTACAAGATCATGTCTCAAAAGGACAATCCAAGAGCAAATACAAATCAATTATTCATGACTATGTTGCTATATTTACTAATCTTACAGAAAATAGTATTTTAGTGAATTCACATCACTGTATATTTCAAATGGATTACATGCCAGGATGTAATTCTTTTTATCAGAGGAAAGGATTATTTTATTGCTGTAATGGATAAATTGAACCTGCTGTGATTTATAAGCATATTAGGAAGAAAATCTTACTCATTTTCTGTAGTCTGTAACTGAAGTATGTTCAATTACAAGATATAACATTAGTGTTTCTGCCATTACATTAACTATTGTCATTAATTGTTATTAATAACTACCATTTGTACATTTTATTTGTCTTGTGATTCTGCAGTGAGAGAGTTCTTTTTTATCCTTAGCCACCTTTAATATATTCCAGAGACAACAAGACATAGAATTTTCTGTATTTTTAATGTAATATTCATTTATTCATGCATATCAACAAGATGCCCAGACATGACAATAAACTTCAGTGTAAAGACAGCGCATTTTACGACTGAAAATTAAACTATGAAACAATATTTAAAAAATCCCTCTGGGAGAGTACGACATCTCTTTTAAAACTGAACTCACGTTAATGACTACTTTTATACCTTTCTCCCCAAACTAGCATCATGCCTTAGCTGTCTTTCACAAACCAGACTGCTTCCAAGCTAGTTAGTGGCAGCTCCTCTAAGCTCAGCAGCACTGTGTGCACTGGCAGTTCTCAGGTTCTGACTGTAAGGTGTTATTTGTGCTTTCTATTTCAAACTATTGGCAGCTTTCTTATCATTTATCGGTGCTAATGCTCTTACACCATAAACCTGAAGAGAAATACTTAATCTTTGGAAACAACGTTTCCCTCTGAAGGACTGTTCATATGAGAAGCAAAGATCTGCTTGGAATTCTATTGGATACACTAACTCTGGTGTTAAGTCTTCTTAGCTTGGTCTTCTCTCATCTGTTCCACTTGTTTTGTTGCTAGTAGGTGAGAAAATAAATGTCTCTATACTCTGATAGTTAATTTCTTTATTTTGAGATAAGAATGCATGCAGATGCAGTAATTTTAAGAAATGAAAATGAACTCAAAATGGTGGAAAGATTTTCTACATTTGTCTCCTAAAACTATGTCCTTATTTTTGTTTGTCTTCTAATGTAGAAACTTGACAGTTGCAATTAGCCCTGCTCAAAATCTTCAGTCAGGGTTGTCATCTGAGCTAGATCATTGTTCACACAGCTTCACCTCGACTTCATTTCTATTTAGGCCTAAAAGTTTGATCCATAGGAATTCTGTGCTATGTGGGGATGGGACTAATTATGGCCCTATGCTAAGATGTATGTGTTTCTATATGTATTTCATTAATAACTCTTAATTTAACCTGTTTTAGTGGTAAGTAATCAAAATTTATATTGGTTAGATGCATAATTGCAAGCTATGATTCTGTTTCCTAAGTCACTGAACAACAGTCTTGGGGTTTATGCCTACGTCATCTGAATATCCCTTTGAATTAATTAATTAATTTCATTATTTTCTGGATTTTCCAAGCCAGATAGCATAAATGTTAGGATGCACATAATGAAATATGAGACTGGCTAGGAAGAAAAAGTGACATTTCTTTATATATCTGGTTTCCCAGAACATCAATATTCTCATCTTATTTCTTATTAGTTTTATTATGAAATTGTCAGGACATCAGTTGCCTCTTAGTCTATACGCATGGCATTTAATGCAGTAGTATAATGTGACCCTGATATTTTCCAGAATGTTTCTGCTGAGTTAATTATTCTGGAAAGCTAACAAAAGGGTTGAAAGCATGGTTTAATTAAATTACTTCAATTATTTCACAAAAAGCATGAAACATTTTTAGCTATATGAAAGAAATATTAAACAGGCCATCAATATGACCATCTTTTAATGCACTATAACACAAGCCCAGCTGGAGGATTTTACATCTAATTGTTCAAAACCTACACCCACTGGAATTCTATCACGTGAACAATTTCAGAGAGGTCAAATATTTCATTCCACTTACAGACCCATTATTGTCCCACAGTATCTGGCAAATACATGATTTGTTTTAAAAGTCACTTATTTCCATTTCATGCATGTGCGATTTATAAACACAGTAATTTAAAAATAAAGTGTCTATACCAAATTATAGGGCCAACTCATGAAGTTTAAAAATATACAGCAAAAAATGTTATCAATTAAAGATTATCTAAGGTTACACAGCATAGCAGAAAACTACACAAACAAATGTAATAACTGAAAAACTCATTGGGTATTCCCTGTCTTCTTTCCTGATGTCCTAGTTAGTTCCTAGCTTGGTATGTGGCAAAGACAACTTAGAATCATTACAGCTGTACCTTAAAACCTAGAAAAAAATAAACTAATGAGAGATGGCTTCTGCAAGGAGGGGTAAAAGCAAAAACCAAACTATAGGATGACATGTTCCATACAGTCTAGTTGTGCTGGGTTAAGACATTGTCTCAAACCTTGACTGAATATCTCTGCCACAATTAGCCTTCCTCCAAAAAAGTGAGGATGTCCCTTATCCACAGCTGTCTGCATACAAAATTCAGTCTATTTGCTAAAACCACCGATAAATGTGTTTGATCTAATTTATCAGATTGTGATTTTGGGTACATAAGCCACTCCACCCAAATATCTGCTCCTTGCTACAGACACTGTGGCATCAAGCAGAAGAGTGGAGTGGAGAGATGGCATGATAAAGTCTTAAACTGAGGTAGGCAGATGTACCAGGAGTCATCTGTCACAGCTGTAAACTAACAGAGCTGAAAATTACCATTTCTTAGTGCAATTATTAAAATCTAATTTGGTCACAGACAGCGAGAGAAACTATGGTTACTTCTCACAGTGAGAGACTCAGGTATCTGAGATATTAAAGGTCAAAGCCCTAAAGGACTATCGGTGTTTACTTCAATAATTTTAGAGAATAGAATTAAATAATTTGATTAACTTGAGTCACTTCTAATGAGGAAGGAGACACTGGTGTTCTCACTGGCAGAATGCCACCGAATCACACCTGTTTCAACTGTCTGTGAAAGCAGCATAGATTCTCTGCCTTTCTACAGGAAGACAACATGAGCTCACATATTTCTTCCAAGTGCTGTCTGATGGTGCTAAAGAAAAGCATCTCTAAGGCTGAACTAAAAAACACAGAGTATGTCTTAGAATAATCTATTTAGGTGTAAGTTACAAAAAGAATAATTAAAACGTGAATTTTAGTTTATCTAAAAAAAATCCATTCTTAAGATAATCCTGTAAGGGAGCATCTCTACTTCATTAACATCCTCTTAAGAAAACCATTCACACTGCTTCATTCTAGAGTAGATTTTCAGGGAGATTAAGTGTAAAACAAAACTAACTTGAGCAGGTTAGAAAAAAGTGGTCTTTTATTTTGAGTTATGGGCCAATCTAGCTAGATTAGGGTTTTTTTTAGTGGGAGTTACAAATCTCATACATTTCTGCATACATAAGGAATAAATACTGATGGGATCAAAATTTATGCAAACTTCTCAAGAAATATGGCAGCATGGACAGAAATTACTATAAAGTGCCCTGAGATGCCATCACTGAGGACATGTGTAGCCAATGAACTGGGTCAGATAATGTGTGAAGGCATGAAACCAAAATATTCTGGGAGCAAAACCAACTTTGATCCCTTCTGACAACATAAGCGAGGCCTTTGCACAGAAGTATATCACAGCCGGGAAGGCAGCCAAGAAACCTTGTATTCTCTTCTGTCCTAAACCCTGCCAAGTCATAGCTGATTTAACTATTGCAGATTGTCAGCCTATTAAAACTAATTAATTTTTAGACCACATAGCCAGCTCCTTTCTGTTTTTACTACAAATGATAACAGGATAATTTTGAGGGAGAAAGTTCTGAGAACTCAGATGAAATCTGGACTAAATGTATTCTGTTTCAGTTGAAAAGTTGCAGTGTTTGTAGAAGAAACTTGAACAATGAACTGTCTTATTTGCTAAGGAATAAAGTAGTATGATCAAAGTCTATTAAAGATAGCATGTTTAAAAATAGGTTTTTTCCTCACAATATCTTTTGATACATTGTGGGTATGAAATTATTACCCATGAAGAACGTCCAGCCATCTTTTTCCTTTTGGCATATGAATGTACTTCAATAACACCTCCAGGTCACTACAGGCTATAATTAATGCAGTATAACTATACAATGTGAATTAGTTTTGCACATTTATAAGATTACTTAGTGGTAAGGAATTTTACAACATCAGTCTTTATTACAGTGAATCTTACAATATTAATGACTGTGTACTTACATCAACAATCAGGAAGTCCAGCCAGCACCAGGCATTAGTAAAATATATTTGAAAACCATATGCTACCCATTTTAAAAGCATTTCCAAAATGAAAATATACGTAAAAACTTTGTCAGCATATTCCAGCATGGTCTTGATAGTTTTGCGTTGTTCAATATATATATCTTCAAAAGCCTATAAAAATATATCCAGGTATTACTACTATTTCACAGATTATGGATTATAAAATTAAGGAATAAATAATATAAAGTAAGTAGGTTAGAGCTAATCTTTCCCCTTGTTCTTCTTCATCCTCTTATTTCATATCTTTCCTATCTTTAATCATATTACAAGTTGGAGCAACATTATGTATTCTTCCCTGTCTGGAGTTGAATATATATGTACACATATATATGTATGTATGTATGTATGCATGTATATTCTATTTTAGTAATGTATGAAGAAATAAACTCACAGAATGACTTTTTTATTCTTTGTGGTATTAGGAAACTTTCAGATACGCACACAAAAAGCCCCAACCCTTTCTTATACAACACCAGTTCTAGATATGTCTATTGTATTCTAGAAAGCCCCTAGAGGGATTCCATTTCTATCCTCCCTCAATCAAATGTATGTCTAAAAGTCAAATTAAAAAGCAATGTATTTGCTAGAATGTACAACTATGCATATTGTAACGACTCTTCAACTTGAGTAAAGCTGGAAAGACAGGTAATATAAATCTTTTTGGAAAGTGTTTGTTAGGTTTAATTTGCTTCTGCACTCTGACGTAGCTCCTGCCTTCAAAAAAAAGAACAGAATGAAGCAATTATTTCATTTTTTGGTCTTTCATAAGGAAAATTCAAGGAGTGGCTGAGCCTAGAAGGAATTAAGGATTTAAACCCATACACAGGTAATAGTCCTTTGTACTCAAACCTCTTGACAAACATGCTGAAAATTGGCAGGCAATTTAAACTCCGAATGGCTACACTGCCTTAAAGAAAATTGCACAAGTTTTATTGTTACACTGGTAAGACAAAGGTATCACTAAAAAGGAGGATCTGAAAATTATCAAACTTTTTCAAGTCTGGGTCAAGTTTCATTCCATCCTGAAATGATAAAATACAGGGAGTTTTATGCAGCTCCAAGCAAAACAAGTCTTTCTGAAGCAAATCTGATTTTTGCTGTTGATCCTAAAGAGATATCTAAATATACCAGCATCTGCAATTTTGTTCTACTTACTAGTGCTCCACTGCTGAGGAGAATCATGAATACAATGAAAGTCTCAAACCAGTTGTGTTCAACTATGCTGTAGCAGGTCTTTCTAAGATTCCACCAAGTTTTTCCTTTGCCATCCTCTATACTTACTTGACAACATGGAAATTTCTGTACACAACCTGCATTAGATTAAGAGACATTAGGATCTAGAAGTCAATTACTTCAAAGTCAACATTTACTGTCATATCAATATTGTTAGAAGCTTTAACTAATTTTATAATGTCTTTTAATTATGTTAATTGTTGAAATGTTGAATAGGGTATCACATCACATAGGATGCTGAATATCTGAATTTAGACAAACAATCTTCAGACAAACCAGAAAACAGTAGACATGAGTAAAGTCAATCCAAAAAACATTAATTTTTTTGACTGTTGGCATGTAACTGTTTCAACTGTTGGTGGAGTCACACAAAAATTTATTTGTTCCAAATTTAAAGGGCCCTTTCAAATAACTAAAAAGCATTTAACAGCAGAAAAGTTAATGACATTTCTTCGTTACAAAATGTATGCAGGGGCCAGATAGATAAAGTTACTTAAAGCCTAGGAAACTTTGTTTTCTGATTTCCAGCATTCTAGGCTAAAAGTATTTTCTTTTGATTTTTGAGGTCATGATGCTCCACTAGACTTGAAAACATCAAGAACTTAAATATGCCTAGTAATAATGTCATTTTAGCAATACATCTCTTAAGTCAACAGTTATTCTACAACCTTCTGTAAAACAGGCTTCTGGTTCAAGAGCTTCTTCACTTTCAATTTCTGCTTGCTCGCCCTCTCCAGGAGGAGCAATATCAACTGTGCTGCCTTCTGATGAGCTTGATGCATTTAGTTTCTGCAAGTAAAGTTCCATAGAACAATTTTTCTCATTAGATACATATTCTGTAAGAAATGATACTGAATCAAATCATGCCAGTCTGACTTTTGAAGAATGGTAAACTTACAAATATGCATCACCAAAAGTAAAACCACATTAATGACATGTACATTGTATAGTTCTGTTTCCCAGTTTATCTTCTCATAGGGAACAATTAAATATAATTTAGCTACTAACCTGATCCGTGTATATAACTTCTGAAGAATTCTCAATAGAATTAAAACGGCAGAGTCTGCATGTACCCAACTCTCAAATTACTTCATTTTCTTTACTATTATACTGGATTACACTGAAAATGTGTCTTAGTTTTCTGAGTGAAATGAACTAACAGAAACCTCCACTAACATACACCTTATCTGGATTTAAAAGCTGTAAATATAATAGCATTTAATAGCAATTTTCTGCACAATTTAATTTTTGCATAAAGCACAAATCAACAGATCCAAAATATCTTCTTTGCATTCCAGTCTCTATGCTTATTGGAAGAACTCCTGATGTCCCTTCTATCCCAAATTTTTCTGTCATTCTACTACTTTTTTGTATAGTGAAATACTGTAGCCCTTACTACAGTAAAAGCACTTCTAGATCTGAAAACTGCAAGAATTGGAGAGTGATATAAAACAACTCAAATAAAGAAACTTTTTACCAAGTACATTAAAATTCCGATCAGGTCAAACTGTTCATCAGTCATGCAAGACTGCCCATAATTTTGTCCTTTTAAGAAAGTGTATTTTGAAAGGACAAACCTGCTAAAAATGCACACAACAAATGCAATAATCAGACAGAGTTTGTAAGTTGTTTTCAGTTGTCAATACTGTTGTGTCTTTAGTTGTTTTCAGCTAAAATACATTCTCCTTTACTGTGAAATAAAGCTTGTAATCAGGAAGAAACATTAAAAATATCATGGCAGTGAAATTCTTCCGATTTATCCCTTGTAGCAGTAATACATAGGAATTTCAAGGGGGGATGTAGAATGCACCTCTAACTTAAATACTTTAAATTGTACAGGTACTAATGTAACAGAAGGGCATTTGGTCACTGACTAGATCTGTGGGTTTAGTTTAGCAAATCTGGTCATGTCCTTTGACCTCTGGATGAAGGCCATGTAGAGAAAGGATGAAGACTTTCTGTACAGTTTTCTTGAGAAAATACCAACCATGTTTCACATTTAGTTTTCAAGATAGTGACATTTTTAGAATATAAAAAACCCCTTCTGTTCAGAGGATTTGAATGATTTTGCAACAAATAATAAACAATAACTTTTTTTTTTTTTTTGAAAGAGGCATTTCCATGTAATCTCTTCTTCTTCAGAGACACTGCTGCAAATTAAAACTAGTTATTTAACTCTTCAGTTAAAACTCAGTCTCTTCAGGAAGATATATTGGCAGGTAAGGGCTTTCTCTGCCAGAAATGAAGTAAATGGCACATATATCTTAATATAGCTTTGTAATCAATTCTTTCCTCATATTCAACTCTTACATGAGATGAATGAAGTTTAAAATAAAAGTAATTTTGGGTAATGGATAATTTCAAGGCTAATTTTTAAGAAGCTGCCTTTTGCACACACGTGCAAATGTAATCAATACAGGGTCACTCAGACATCAGGTTGTTACTGCGTTGTGACCAAAAATAAAGGACTCGTCGCATAATAGGAAAGATTTCTGACAAGCACACAGGTGTGAGTTTAAAAACTACTCTTTCCCTTTTTAAATATCATGATCTGTCATACATGGAAAATCATGCTGACAAATGTGAAAAGATTTGGATAAATACATTCAGAACTAGATGCTTCCAAAGTTTAGGGTTTTTACTTAGTAAACACGTTAAAATACCTTGTTTCATTTTTTCATACTCCACTTCCTGTATGATTTCCAAAATTTACATATGTAAAATAGTTACATATTGCCTCTAAATGGAATATTTATTACTGGTCATGTAAATCTGTAAGTCTGGAATGAAATATTGCATATCTCACATTGTGAGAATATTTTAAATTTCATGATCTATATTACATTTACAAACCAAAATGCCCAGTAATGTATGCTATATTAAGCATTTTTAGCACACCACCTTATTTCCACACATAAGGCTCTCTCTCTTGTAAAAAGGAGATAATACTTGTGAATTAACTCTCTTTTTATATATCATAGATATACCATGAAATAAGAAGTCTGAAACTTGTCATTGAAATTATAGGCAGTTTCTTCGTTGAATAAAAACCAAATGTTGTGAAAACATTCAAGTTAGGAAAATTAAAACTAATTCATGGCCTGATCCATCATCATCATTAAATCAATTACCGACTTAACAGCAGCACGGTAAAGGTTAATAGTAAGCATCAATTCTAAATCTAGGAGTGCAAATTAAAAGGCAGTCAAATTTTTAACTGCATCTTTGCATGTAAACTCTGCTGCAGATAATCCTGTCAGCATAGTTGCTAAAAACCACGTGACAAAAGTGCAATTTGTAACCAAAAGACCTACTATAATTCTCTTAAATAAAGCATAAAGTATTCCGTTCACTATTTTTCAAATAATCTTGAACAACTGCATTATTAAGAAAAAAACCTCATTAGTTAATAAAACTCCTCTTCTTTGCTTCAAGACCCTAAATTAGGAAAGAACCAATACATTTTAAATAAAGTGACATTAATGATATTCTTTCTAGCAATGAAACTAATAAAGCTAACAGGAAGCTCAAGGTACATGATAGATTAGCACAATCTTCTTTTCAGCTCATAAATGTGATTATCAGCCTCTAGAACACACCATGCCCTATAAATACTTATTTGCATCTTCAATAATATCACATCTTCCTTCATAAGGAAACATTTGAAAGCAATTGCTTATGATGCAGCATTCTCAAGGCCTGAATCAGCAAAACAACATGCTTGACTAGAGCAGAAGCCTGAGCAATACTGTGGAAATCACACACAAAAATAAATTAAAAAAAAATCAGACTGCCTCAATGGGATTATATTTTTCTGAAAACAGTAATATAAATATTATTGTGTAGAATATAACAGAAAAAAATGCTTCAGCA
This sequence comes from Lophotriccus pileatus, assembly GCA_035583135.1. Taxonomy (NCBI): domain Eukaryota; kingdom Metazoa; phylum Chordata; class Aves; order Passeriformes; family Tyrannidae; genus Lophotriccus; species Lophotriccus pileatus. The sequence goes on from JAWWES010000171.1 coordinate 18,313,578, forward strand.
CCAACCCAAATACTTGGTTAATGTATGTATAATCAGCCTCCATAATGTCCTTTCAGAGCAATGCATCTCTTATCAACAGCTTCGATCATTAAAACAAGCTTTGACCAACAGCATATTAGTGTGCCCACTTACAAGAAAAAGCATTCACGTAAGGCCCAGTCTTGCTCTCATTTGATTCTATTCTAGATTTCAATAAGAGCAAGAGCAGGTGACTAAAATTTTAAGCTTTACAAATGGCTTCATGATTCAAGTGACAATAAAATAAAGGGATTCAGCCATTACAAATTGCCTTTAGTAATTCAGCCGTGTGGTTTTATCCTTTGAATCTTGAAAGCTGCACTGTAATTAAGTGAGAAAATATAAAATAATGGAAATTGATGATTCCAAAGTGATTCTAAACTGACTTTAAATCTCAGATGTTATATTTGATTTTTATAAATATTAAGAAAATTACTTTAAAAAATCTTTTTCATTAGAGTTTTATTTGATGTTTAGAGCATATCTTGATTTAAAATTTAATCAGTCAAATCTGAGAATTTTCAGAATACATAACAATATTAATTTCTTTTGGCATCTTTGGGCAATTTAGACTACAATATAATATAGGTACATAATACTGCACTATAATCAAGGATACAAAATTAACTACTTGGTGATCCTTTTGAAGCCAGTAAACTCTGCCTAAAGGAAACAGCTTTCAATCCTGCTATAGGACTGAAATCTCAATCCCTTCAAAATTTTGATGCCTAGTTTTACTGAGATAATTTGACCTCCTTAGTTTCATGTAACTTTGACTCCTGTGCTGTCCCTGTCCCTGAAGGCTCTGCCAATTACTCATCAATGAAGGGCATGTTTGCCTATAATGAAAAAAGCCTTAGGGTAAATATATATGAAATTTTATAAAAATTAATGACTACCCCATATTCTTTCTAATTTACACACAAGTCCCACAACTCATTTACAGACTGCTGTTGTGAAACACATTCCAAAAAACCACTATTTATGAACAAGTTTAAGATTTGAAAAAAGAGGATTTGTAAAATGTTTTGTTTTGAGAGTTCATTAAGGAGAGTTATTTGCTGTCATTTTAGCAATTATGAAACTGTTTTCTCTGCTTTCAGTTTATAAATCTCAAGATATGCACTGTCCAAATGAATACAGTGTAGTTTGTAGCATCTTGAATATTTGCATTACAGTGCATTGTAGTTTTAAAAGTATAACACTGTAATTTTTATGCAAGTAGCTACAGCAATAATTCAAGTGTTATTCAACAAGGAGCTGAAGTCATGGCAGTAATCATTTCGTAAATCACTTAACACATTTCATTAAATATTTACATTTATAAGGGCTGAATCAAAAAGGGTTGTTTTTATTTTTTAAAAACTATGCATGCTCCCTTTTTCTTTGGCTTCTTTAGCATATAACATTCCAGTACTTTTATGATCCGTACTTCAAAACCTGAAGAGCATGCAGTTATTGCTAAAAACTGTATTTAAATGTTCAGAAAAATCATTAGCAGAGTTAAAAAATATATGTTGGGGTTGCCAGTCCCACCTGACCATGCTGTGATGTGAGTCCCGTGACTCAGCAGAGAGCAGCTGTGCGTGTTTCTACTGTCTTGCAATGGATAGGGAAGGTACATAGCTGAAGAGCATGCAGGCCAGTCAAAATCCATTAAAAAGTGATTATATATATATATACATATATATGTATAACTTGCTTAGGTAACCTGTGTGAAAGTGGTGACACGTTGCTCTACCTGGTTAAAAAGCACCAGAGCTGCATTCTTGATTGCTCCAGCTTGGTTTTACCCCTGTGAGAAGTAAGAATGGTAGGTAGTGAAGTTCAAGACACAGGATCACTAGTTTTCCTCTTTTTGGAATCTCTAATTCAAACATGGCTTTAACAAAATTAAAACATAATTATTAAATATTTTATTATTAGTTGGAAAAAGGGAAATACATACCACCTGAAATATTCAACAAACTTTTCTACAAAACTTGTTAGTTTATTTTAGACAAATTAGAAATGCAGAAGCTAGAACTAGTAATCTGCACTCAGAAATTGTGATGCATAAATAAAAACAGAATGAATAAAATTAAAAAAGACATGGTTAGCAGATTTTGAAATGATTTATGTATTTATATAGTGCTTAATGCATATTAATGAGAATTTTAAGGGGGTTTGTTTGTTTCATGTTCTAGTCTTCATTTAATTGACTGATTATCTCTTTTATTTGAAAAATGTATACATACAGTAAGCAAAATACTTTGAAGTTGTACGGCTTCCCATTCTTCCTTCATTCTCTAATAATGATAGAACTTCTAGATCTCAATGAAAATAAATTTCTTCAATTTCTATTCAGATTAAATGTGATGAATTATCATGTTGTGTAGGTTTCTAGTTTAGATTTAGTATGCTATACACTTCTGACTCTATAATCTTGATCTAATTGGTTCAAAAGATTGGTATCTTACAGTGGAACATCAGCGTATCCAGAGATATGGTTTAAATCATTATCCACAGCTAGCCCATAACTTAAATAATTTGTGACTTTTGAAGATACTGTCCCAGAATTGGTCAGTTTTACAAAAGATAATTTAGATTGCTGGAAATTTTAAACATGGTAAAGAATCATCCAACAAATTGATCAAATACTGCTGGGTTTTGGCTAAGAAATCTATTGAAGCCAAATGATAATGCTTAACTTTTGGGAATGTAACGACTGTGTTCTTGTCTTTTTAACTTCACCTAGGCACAGAGGCACTAGTGAAGGCAATCAGAAAACTGAAGTTATTCCTTTTTTGAAAATTTAGTAGATCAGATGATGAAGGATATTTTTAATTTTAACAAAATCATCTTCTGTGATTTCAGAAGTCAATTGAGTAGCCTTACTTCTCCATTCTGAATTTGTACTTACTGTATATATACTGTAGATAGAAAGGGGTTTGGAATTCTGAATGGTAGAGGCCTATATGTATATACATTTCTTTAGCTGTAAAATAAGCTTTCTGTAATTGAGGAATATATTTGAAATTATTTTTCCATGTTGAAATGCAAAACTTTATTTATAAAGTTGTGAATCAGATATAATGAACAGTTGTTAAGTGGCATACAATATACAATAGTTAAGAGTCATGTTTGGTAAGATTAACACAGTGTAGTCGTTTCACTGGTTAGAAGCATATTTTATAATAGAAACAGCACCCACAATGCTAATGTTAAGACCCACCAAATTATCCCCTTTAGTTACTTCTAATTTTCTTATTATCTTCACAGTTAATAGTCTCGAGCATCTTATTTTCAGAACAGAAATCTGGGGGGTTTTTGTGATGATTATTTCATTGGATATTGCACCTCTATTTTCTGATTATTATTTAAAAAACCTTCAAAGTATCAATGAAATGTTCACTTCTTTCAGGTACTTTCAGCCAACTATTGCTCTAAAGCAGTGGGTAACTTTATAGTCTAATAAATATTATTGTCCTGTTTCATCCAAACAAATTTTCTAGTGATACATATTAGAAAGATCTTGTTTAGGTATGAAAGGTGCAACCAGGTTTCAGAATAGGTTCTGGCAGATTTGGAAAGTTATTAACTAGGAAATTAATTAGAAAGTATTTTCATGAATCAAATAAAAAAAACCCAAAACAAAAACAAAAAACCAAACCAACAAAAAGCACTAAAAACCAACAGGAAGAAAAAGAACTCGCCTTCCAAAAGAAGCTCTGTGACTAGAGTTATTTTGTAGCATAGAATATCTGATAATGAAAATAGGAAATATTACAATTTGTTCCTCACTCACCCTCAGTTACAATTTCTCTAGTAATGACTTGCTCCTGGCATATTCCTCAGGGGCACACACTACCCCACTTCTAGACTTCAAATAATCATTCTGCTCTTAATATCAGTGACAGTCAGGAAGACACCAGAAAAATATGAATCATTTTACAGTTCCTGTGCAGATGTAGCTTCCCACAGCTCTGTTGTTAAATAAAATGTTATTACAGGGGATACCTCTTCAAAGTATTTTAAATGCTAAGCACTGCCACAGTTAAGGCAGGGAAAGTTCTGCCCCATCTCTTACCCCTCCTTTTGCAGACCAGGCCTTCTAGGAGAAATGTTGTCTCAGTGGTACGCCTTGAGAGGCAAAACAAAGCAAATGATGGTGTACTGTCCTAGAGAGGTAACTCAAATGCTGCAACAATGAACTCTTTATCTTCCTTAAAAGACAATCAGAAGGCAGCAAAAGATTCAACAATACTGTTGACTTGGTAGGAGGAGGTTGGGAACCTTCACCAATTCCTGTCACGTACCAGAACATCTGTTCATATATTACAAAAGCTGGTAGATTTTTACACACATAATAAAAAAACCCACTTTATCCTTTCCCTAGAAATCATCCTAAACGAATAAGGAATCCAGAGCTGAAAGTGCAAGTAATACAGGAGTCACAATTTTCAGGGCACTGTCTGATTAGATACTGTTCACAATATGCACACTTGAATACATGTCAGACAGCTGAACACTGTGTCCGAGCAGAATTTGTGGGAAGTGTTGTAGCTCGAGCTTTACAATGGTATCAACTGTAAGGAAATACTGAGGCTGCACAGAAGTGCTAAACCTATCCTAACCCCACTGAAAATTTCTCCACAATGTCTTATTATAAATATCATCCATCAGTTACTGCTGGATTTCCCCCAGTCTCCTGAAATTTCCACTTTCAAATTGCTTATACCGACTTTTGGATTTGGTTTCTCTTCCTGAAGACATATGGATACAAGCCCATAAAAGAAACCCACAAAATCTCTTTTGATTTATTACCATCCAGAAACTTCAGGATGACCTTAGAATACAAAAGCATAATGCCTTGTCCATGCAAAGATGGGAATGAACAGAGCAATTGACTTGTGAAAGTCACATTGAAATTGGTATTTGGAACTTTTCAGCACAACAACAAGGGCTTTTACTCCTTTTTCTTGTGTACATAAATCACATATTCACCTGGAAAGCAGAGGAGTTTCTGTCTTTGCATTGCATTTTGTTTTGTCCTCAGCTGTTTTGATAGAATATACAGCATTACACTGTAAACTGAGCTATTCAATCTACCTTAAAGAAATAAACAAATAATACCTATGGCACAACCAGTAACCTGCCTTATAGCACAGACCCACAAGCACTCAGGCAGAGAAAACACTGCCAGGGGATCACTAGCCAGGTGTGGATGGGAACTTGCAAAGTTCTGCTGCTGCTGAGGATGACATGTCATGTAACCACACATTTAGCATCTGCACAGACTATAAGCCTCTCAACGTCCTAATGCATATTACAAACCTCTTAAAAAGTAACACATACAGAAAATTTCTAGGCTTGTAACTTCATAAAATGAAGTTACTAGCAAGGCACTCATCATTGTATTTATCAGAACTAACCACAAGGAAAGCAATAAATATATAGTAAAATGTAATTTAAAAAAAATCATAATATATGAAAAGACATAGAAAACTTTGCTAAAAGTTCAATGGAAATGACAATCAACTTTTATTAGATCAGCTTACATGAAAAATACTGTACTCTCAGACTGAGAGTCACTCTGAATGTTTTTTTTTGTGATACTAATTGATCTCATAACTTACACCACTTCACACTTCCTGCACCTCTTATGTTCTTAAATTGCCGTGGATACTGCTATACTATCTTATATATCTGCATTGAAAAAGTTTGTTTCATAACTGAGAAACTTAGTTGGATGATAGAATATCTTGTTCTTCCTTTTACAATTGTTACTCAAAGCAACATTCTTTGCAGCTGCAAATAAGCACGCATTCTTTATGTTCCTTTATGTTCTTTAGCAAAAGACCCATACTATGATTCAGTGGATCCCTTAATTTCATGTGGTATAGTTTGATACTGCTGAGGAATACATAATTATTTGCAAATATAGCAGCTATACAACTACGATAAAGTCATGAATGCAGGGCTTCTTTATAGAAGAGCTTTCTTTATTGTAAACAAACCCTTTTGTATCAATGAGTTATCAAACAACATCACAACTTCTAATCTAATTCAAAACAGATTTATCCATGGTTCCTGACTCCTTAAACCTCAAAGTTCCTAGATTTCTAATGGCAGTGAATATAATTATATTCTGATAATGCATTTATTAGCTTGTTGTTGATCACTACTTCAACAAACAATGTTTTCCTTGAATACCATTAGCACCTGGTCATGATCACTTCTGGTATTGGAGCCACTCAGATTTCAAAACACATGGCATTTGGTTTTTAGACCAGCTTCTGTCACTTCACACAATAATAATAGCATAAAGCTTTCAAGTAAGCTGTGTCCACACACATCTATATTATAAGAGCATTCTGCTCTCCGGCATAACTTGAGACACTGCTTTACCATGACATTCATTGGTGCCTGGATTACTTTAATTAAGCCAGCCATGGTCTGTGAACCCAAAATCTGTAAGAATATTGCTCACAAAATTTTTTAGACAATCCAGAATATGTTACTGATTTGTGATGTCTCAGGGTTTTAGAACTACCTAAGTATCAAAAGAAATATTTTTTCTCCACTTATATTTGCTTGGATATACAAAGCTGTATACTCCTGATTGTTCCTTAGCCTTCTACCCTTATTCCCGAAATTCTTACAGCATTGTAGGTATTACAGAAAGAATGCTTTATGAAATGTGTGCTAGTCCTAAAACCTCATAAAACTGTGAAAGAAATAATTGTATTTAAAACCAAACATCTCCCAAATGTTAATAAACAAAGTACTAAAAGTATAAACTCTGAGGACCCTCTACTATACCATCATATAGGGTGATTTTTTTTCTTGAATTACAGTTACATAAAATTCTAAAACATAAAATATATTTACACAGGCTATTACAGTTTTTAAACAATTCTAAACATGTAACTAAAACATGAAAATGCATGACTATTTAATTGTTAAGATATGAAAAATCCTACCTGTTTGCTTTCTTCCATATCAGATTCGCTGCTAAATTCTTCTGTATTTAAATTTTCAAAATCTGATTCTCCAACTGCAATGGGCACTGTCACAGTGAGGCCTGGGTTGTTTATAAATGACATATAATCATTTTCATCAATTACATATTTTTCCACACTGCTGCCTGTGCCTACACCACTGGTGGTTCCATTCCCATCTTTCAGATAATTCAGATCTTTGCTTATTTCAACAGCGGTATGATTGGAAATGCAGCTGTCTTTCTTGTTGTTTAGCTCTTCAAGTGCTTTGATTTCCTCTAAAGATTTCTGCTTTCTAACGAAGGCTTTTTGGATGAACTCCTGTATCTTTTTTTTAACATAATCTATCCCCTTCTGGATCCTTGCCACAGCAATCTGGAGATTGTTCATTTCATTATCATCATCTGTAGCAGCAAGGTTGTCTGAACTAAATGAGCTCAGCAGCAAGGCCAGAAATAGGTTCAATACCTAAAAGATGAGAGAATACAGAGGTATAGTAAATACATAAAGAAGTGTTAGACTTGACAATACTAGGTTAACAGTTGTACTTGATGATCTCTAAGGCCTTTTCCAATTTAAACGATTCTATGGTTCTAAAAAAATTAGTAGAGCAGGTTGCTGATCATAAATAACTTTCTGGGGCTCTGTATATTTCTGTTGACAATGTCAAGACTGCAAGGTCATGGAAATGACCAGGGTACAAACATTTTGAACTCTATTTTATAAAAATTTAAATCACGTTAAAATATATCACTAGAGAATTTTGACAGATAATGAATTATAGGTTTTAAGTATATCAGAATGAACCGCAAAGTTTAACAACAAAAGAAACTTTAAAGTGTAAATGGTGCATTCTATTTACAACATTGATTGCAAAGAAGTCCTCATCAATTCAATATTTAGCAATTGAAATTTCACATTTTAACTTGTCATCTTGATTTAAAATTTTTCTATAAATATTTCCTGTACAAATTTGAGTTAGAAGCTTTTAAACACATTTTTAGGCTGGATGGCCAATCACTCTGTGTTTAGTTTCTTGGGTTTTATACCTAAAAAGCCCAAAAGTTCAATCCTTAAATTCAAGATATTCTAAACAAGACCAGCTACACTATACATTATTTTTATTAAGTTAGAAGTACAAGTGCTGGAGTTAGCTGTAGTGAGAGTACTTCTGAAGAAGCAGCTTTCCAGGAGCTTGTGCAGCATAACCTCTATTATGTCAAGAGTAGTGAGGAAGACATTTGAATTTAAACAGCATCTCTAAATTAGCTGCAGCACTCCCATGATAAGGTGTTTGATTTGGCATTTTTGTGTACTTCTAAATTCCTGTACCCACTGTAAGAGTGCTTCAGCGTATAGAAATGAGTGAAAAAAAAGGGAAACATCATATGTTTTCACCTAAAATTAGCACATTCAGATTAATTTTTTAATTCTAAACAGAAAAGTGTGACAAATATTTTCATTGCTTAGCTCCAAGTCTTGTATATTTGCACTAGAGTTAATGCTCAAAAATATTCATCACGTACCACCAGGTTTCCAATCACCATGACCAGCATGAAAACAATAAGGCACATGGTTTGGCCAGCAACCTCCATACAGTCCCACATCGTTTCTATCCATTCTCCACACAGCACTCGGAATACAATCAGGAAAGAGTGGAAAAAGTCATGCATGTGCCAGCGTGGAAGTTCACAATCACTGGAGATCTTGCAGACACATTCCTTGTAGCTTTTCCCAAAGAGCTGCATCCCAACCACAGCGAAAATGAACACAATGATAGCGAGCACCAGGGTCAGATTCCCCAGAGCCCCCACTGAGTTGCCAATAATCTTAATCAGCATATTTAGAGTTGGCCAAGATTTTGCCAATTTGAAAACTCGAAGCTGTAAAACAAAAATGCAGAGGAATCATTAGTGTTAGTTATGAAATAGAAACTAGGTTCAAGTTGTTTAGCAGAGCATATCAATTTCTGTAGATTAATTTGTTGTTCAGTAGGAACATATTATTTTTTAATGGAAAGCAGTGAACATGAAGTATTTGTCAAAAATGCATTGTTCAACATTTTATTCCAGTGATGCACACAGTAAAAAAATCTAAATTTGTGTTTGTATGACATTTTAATATTTTTAAACATCCACTTACAGATGGTTGATGAACAATTCTTCAAGACATTTTAGAATTTTGTACTCTTTTCATCACCTTCACTACAGTGTTTTTGCTGCCTTGGTTGCACAAGGCAACTTCTCATGTTTAGTTAGAGGACAAGTTTTTTTAAGGAAAAAGTTGATGCTGATATTGTGATGTCCATTCAAATCATAAACACTAACTTAAAACCAGTATTCATTCCCCAAACTGTATTATGTGAAGCTGGTTACCATTGCAAATAGTGCTAATAAACTAAGTCACTGCTTCCTATTCTATATATTAGGAGATAACCTAGGTTTTCAAGTCATGTGATAACTACTGGTAATAAGGACTTTCAAATCATGGGTCTTGTGCCTCTAGAAAATGTCTATAAATTAGTTTGTGTACAATACTAATTGCTATTAAAATACATTTTTATTAGAAACTCAATAATATTTGAATGTAAATGTTACCATAATCAGCTTGTTATGACCTTTTGTTACATGCAGTGGAGTTACTAGAAGTTTTTTGTTGGTGCCCACTGAAATAAATGTGTAGAGAGGATCTGCTCAGGGTCTTTACAAGTAACACAAAGTAATGTTCACAATATAAAGACAAAAAATGTCATGGTTCTTTATGCTGGTGACAATATGTATATTTTTACAGACATTTAGCTCTAATGATTCTTAATGAAATCAGTGTAATGCAGATGTACAAAATTGTTAGGAGACAGCAGTTAGGGGGGCAAAGGATATCTGTAGGATAGAAGATCAACAGGATAATTTTGATATCAAAGGATATCAATCAACAAACACCTATCAAACATGACTTGCAAATGAGGCACATATAAAAAATAATGAGAGCTACTGAAGTATATAATATATATTTACAAAATATGTTAATTATTACAGGCACCAGCCCTTTTTTTTTTATTTTGAGCGAGACAATTGCATGCAAACATTTAATTGTCAAGGTATTTACCAATCTGAATGACCGAAGAACAGATAATCCTTCAACATTTGCAAGACCAAGCTCCATTAAACTAAGGCTAACAATAATACCATCAAAAATATTCCAGCCTTCTTGGAAATAATAATAAGGATCCATGGCAATTATCTTTAGTACCATTTCTGCTGTGAATATTCCAGTGAATACCTAAAACAAAATGTAATTAATTAATTGAGTTGTTAAGAGAAATTTATATACCTGAGTAAATTGTTTTAATGCAGCTCACGTTCTCATACCTGTTACTATAAAGAACCGTTGATTGCTATCTCCAAATGGCATCTAAGCATTTCTAAACACTGAAAGCAAATTCCTAAATCAGGACATACATAATAGCTATTGGCCAGTCAGCAGCTCAGCTCCTGCTCAGATTTGACTGTGTGTGCTGGACCATCCATGCAGCAAATGATGTGATGTGATCTGCTGTTTTCAGTCCCGTTTTAAGAGGACAGTCCCAGTAAAGTAAAAGAAGACTTGACAGCAATTTTTCTTCCTAGCTCACAGTCTAAACAGAAGTGTTGGAAGATACTCTCTAATGTCGGACTCTCTAAGGACAGACTCTGTAAGGTCTGTCTTGTAGAACAGAGTTGAGGACTTTGGGTGGAATAGACAGGGGAGGCTGGAGTTTCTTGTACTGGGCTTTTTATAAGGATATAGAGGTTTCACACACAACTAGCATGCTGTGTGACAGCTACTTCCTTTTGTGAAAAAGAACTTCGGGGTAATAATGTTATTTGAAATATCTGGAAGTGCCAAATTGAAATTAACCATGCTTCTTAGTGTTTTTAAGTCCAGGATGTAACTCCACACTTCCTCGCAATGAGTAGTGATCAGTGGTTCGTGCAGCATAATAAAGATGTTTTGGAGCATGATGTAAAACCGTAAAAACATATGAATATTCTGTACAACAATCAAAAGCTATCCTATATCAAGTCTACTGATGTACACCAAGGTACTCTGCTATTGCCCTTTGAGAGTTCTTTACCCACCCTGTTCTCTGTCCTACTACAAAGTTTTATGGTAGCGAAGCTAACTTTTTACAGCACTATATAACTACACTCCTGATTACCTATTAATTTAAGAGGATTAGGAGGTGGATATAATGCTGCAGAAACATTCACCATTGTCCAAGTGTAAATATTAACATTTTTTGAAGTGTATACTTTTAACAAACTAGAGCTATAGCCAGAAACATTATACTATTAAATTGATATATAAGAGATGTTGCTGTATAATCAGAAGAATGCAACAGGTATTGCTATATGTGGTAAAAAGAACCCAACAAAGAAAATTATTCTTGCCAAAACTCTCATATTTGTCAAAATAATTTAAAGAAAGAACATGAAAAAATTTTATTTCAAGATATTTCCTATTCCACCAAAAACTACTTTTTCTTCAGCATCCCTAAATACAGAAATACACTTTAACAGATTTATACTCAAGTTTTCTTATAATTAGGAATTTGAAAACTGAATGAATTTTAGTATTATGGAAAATGAATCATTGCATTTTAGTACTACTTCTTCCTTCAGTCGCATTTTTCATATTTAATTTATCCTCAAACACACTGCGATGTCACAAGGAAAGAGTAAATTAACATAATTTAAATGGAAAGCACAAAATTAAGGTTAACAGATTAATACAGCAAGGAGCAGAGAATTTAATTGAAACCAGCAGGAATAGTATTCAGTGCACTATACAGTCCTAATTAAGGATACCAAATTGTTAACTATCAAGGTAGTTAAAAATATGACTGTTGCTAGCTTAGAGTAAAAAAAAAAAAAGTAAAAACATGAGATGGGAAAAAGCAGAAGACCTTGTAAACATAAATAATTGGAAAGAAATAATTTTAACAATATGACAGACCAACATTTTAAAATACAATGTTCTGTAATCTGTCATGAACATAAGAATAAGTTGCAATTTGTCCAGGAGAAAGGAAACTGTAATGCACACAAGAACACGTAGGTAGTAAGTTCAATTTTAGTTCTGTTTTTAAAAAATGTCATAGAAGGATGTATTATCAGTACATATAAGGAAAATGTTTAGCCTTTAAAACATTCTCTGAGTGAGAAATCTATTAGTGCTCCATTTAAACATTAGCTGTCTTTTCAAAACTAATCTTTTTGAGTGATTAGCTCAGACCACTTGGTTGGTTTTGATTTTCAGGACTGCATGCTGTGTGAGTCAATCCAGACCTCTCCTATGTATACTGTTGGTAGTTACGTGAGCTGACAAAAAATTAAAAATAAAATAAACACTTGCAAGGTTCAGCCCTCTGCTTCCTCAGCACTGGAAGCAAATGCAGAAAAACAGATAAGAACATGTAAATGTTATGCTGCATTCGGGTATCTGCTGAGAAAAGGAATTACATGTAACCCTCAATATCTGGATCAGGTTAAAAATGGGAAAGGTATCACCAATAAACTCAGAGATAAAAGATGCCTTTTTTTTAGAGATTAAATAGTAATCTTCTCATTTATTAAGTATTTTTAGTTACCTAAAGTGGCAAGGACTTACTGGCAACAAGGAATGTGCCTTTTTTTTGGAAAAGTACTTTCTCTGTAATAATGGCCCGTCTTCGCGAACGAAGAGCCGGGGAAGGTCCTTACCCGCATATGCAGATAAGGCCTTCGAGCC
>JAWWES010000171.1:18326447-18341262 GCA_035583135.1 Lophotriccus pileatus
TCCCTGACCGGGAATCAAACCCGCGGTCTCAAGGGTACCAGCCCTGCGTCTTAACCACTAGACCACCGGGGGCTCCCCAAACTTTCACTGTAGTGCAACTGAAAACAATTGTAAGAGAGTTCTGACATCTGAATATTTCACCAATTTTGTTCAGAAGAAAAATATTTTCTGTTATGGAATATCAGTACCATAATAAAAATTACATAATCTACCTTAACATTTTAAAGAAAAAACATAAGGTAGATATCAAGGAATGTGGCATTCCAGTAAAGACTGTACTTCCATACATATTCAGTTATTTCATTATAGTAGTTACAAAATAGATTCCTGCAGGCTAAAGGTCAGCAAAAAATTGCTTTACCTGTGAAAGTCATATATATAATTTCTAAATTGACTATAAAAACTATCATAGAATAAACTGAAAACAAATGCAATGTATTTATACACTTCTTCTTTAAAAAAGGGTTTTTACACCAAGTAGTGCACTACTTACCAGGTTCCCCACAGAAAGAACGCTGCTAAATTGTTCTGTCATTGGGTAATGCTCCATGGCCATAAACAAGGTGTTTAATACAATGCAAATAGTTATAGCAAGATCAACAAATGGATCCATCACAACTAAATTGACGACATGCTTTACTTTTAACCATGGACTCCAGCAATCCCAGATTAAGAAAGTATTTGCAAATCTGTACCAGCACGGTGGGCATTTCTGTCTGGATTCTTCAAGCTCTGAAAAAATATAGAAAAAAATGAATATTCCAATTGTGTCCTCTGGAAGTCCTTGTTTAAAATATGGAAAAAGATTGTATCATTCAAATAAACAGCTCTCACTTATGTTTAGCCACCTATAAGTAAGGTACCTAATTTATTTAAGCTCCTCTACAACCAGTGGACGGTGAAGTACATTCACTAAAGGGTGAATCATCTCAACATCTGCCTAAAGAGAGAAATGTGTTTGTCTTTCCCATGACAGTAGGGAGGATCTCGATACTTAGTTTAGGTTACTTGACTTGCTTACAGCAGGTATCTTATTCACTCATCAGAGCTGATGTATATAATTAGTATAAGCTTCATAAAAGATTAACATTTTTGTGTTAAGTACATGAGGACATATTTTCATCTGAAAGTGTTATATTAGTAGTGGTTCAGTGCTACTACATCAAACCACTACAATATCAGAGAAACTATTCAGTGTGCATACCTATCATTTCTTACTTGAATCAGTATTTTTAATATACTGAATGTCTGTTTTCTTATTTTAATATTATAATCTGATTTTGCTTGAAAATATCTAGAATGGTTACAGTGTCTATTGTCTGAGAAACAGAGCAACATTAGTATTAGCAGAACAACTCTGCTGAGCAACTGTAGAACAACTGCTTTCAATTAGAACCTTTGCATTTCCATTTCACTGTCAATATTTTCAAAGTTACAGAAGAATATTAACTTCTACTGAGTTAATAATAGCGGGATGAATATCTAATGTGACGGGATGTTTGAGGACAGCCCAGAAGGAAGACTGATGTTTGCCTAAGTGAGAAATACTTATACTAAAAATATGTAAGACATGGACACAAGTTTTGATAAAATTTCTACATAGTGGCATCCCAATTCTGAAATTTCCCATTTTTCAGGCATTCCTTAGAGCACAGAGAGATCTCTATCATCATGACACTTACGGGTGATTTTTCTAAAATAGCAACCATGCTGTTTAACAGATTTCCTAATAAGGATTTAGTGCAAAAATCTACACTTTGAGGACCAGTAGATTGAATTTTTGCCTCTAATACTGTTGTATATGAGTGGAGTTACTGTAATTTCAAAGGTCAGTTGCCAGCTTTAAAACTCATAGAAACAAACAAGTTCTCCTGGCAGAAAAGGGTATCACAAGTAGCAAAAGACTTCTATAGTCTTTGTAAACCATAAAAAACACAGTGCTTCTGAAGGAATATATGGATCAGGTGGAATAATCGCATTTCAGAACATCTAATTAAGAATGCTAAAAGTTAGGATATGACTGGGCTTGGACAAAAGAGGCCACTGAGACTGAACTGAGTTGACACAGAAAACTCCATTGCTGCACTTAGCAACTTCTGAAGTAGTGGAAACTAGATATGGGTAAGGAGGTGACTATCAGGACAATTTAGTTTACATTGACATGTTTTTTCTGGTCAGGAGAATGGAAGGACAAACTGTTTAGCTGGGGAAAGAGTGCAGCACCCTATAAGGAGATATCCTGCTTACTGAGAGGAGAACCAAGAATTGCACACTGAGAATTAAGAGGTCCCAACAGCTCACACTTGCACTAAAGGCGATATAAACCCTATTTTTCTGACTACAATTAGTTTGGGATCTGTCTGAGAGCAAAGGGCTTCAGAACTCACTTAAAAATTATATTTTGATACTACCTTAATAACACTATAAAGTTTCTTGGTAATTTTTTGTCCTTTTAGAACATGGGTTGAAGCACATCTGCAAGGTTGGTCTGACTATAATAACTGCCACATTTTCCAGTATCCAGTAGGTAGATCCTTTAAGCTTATAAAAATACTTAAATGGCACAGGTGTGAAAAGGGAACATACTCAGTTTCCATTAAATAAGAAAAAAAATCCCAACACTGTATGCTTTTTAATATAGCAAGTATAATTTTTTTTAATCTTTGATAGCTAAGAAAGTTTAAGAAATGCTTAAGAAAGACACTTTGTATGCCTTGGCATGAGTTGATTACAGCTGTATTTTTTTTTCTTTAAAATTATATTTCTCATTCCAGTTTCCTATTGCCTATTCATGGATTTAAGTTTTAAGGGGAATGACTCTTCTAGCACATCACTGCCTTTATCATAGCAATTCCTTTCTATCTTAGTTGATTTTTTTGCTGATGTCGAATGGGAAGAAAACCCCTATATACTCTCAGTCTGTAGCAATCCCCTAGCTGTGATTATTTTATCTCTGTTAGTCCACTCAGTAGAGTAATATTTTGGAAGGTGTCATGAAAAATAAATGGCTAAGCATTTAGAATGTGTAAATTATCTTGGAAATGCTCAAAAGCCTTTTGTATTTGATGTACAGAGATTTCACGTGTCCAGTTTTACATTTACAAAGGAAATTATGTAAATAATTTCTCTGTACACGTAGTTAGCAAAAATTCACTGAACTGCCTGTCAGATAAAATGCATCAAGTACCTTCCATTGTATTTGTAAGTATGCTGGCTATGCTCATTGCTCTTTGTCTTGCAGCAGACTCTTCCAGCATTTCCATGGAAATTTGGTAAGAACTTAGTCTTCTTTTCCTTATTTCTGTTTCTGCAGTGGTGCCCTGTAAATGAAATACTGAGGAATTAGACCATCCTTTTCAACAGCCAATTAACAATTGTAGAAAAAATCAAAATCAGCTTTGTGCAACATATTAAGCTTTTCTTACACAGTGAAGGTTTCTGTTCCTGTAGGGATTCCTTTCTTCTTCATTGAGGAACTCAGTACTTTGTACATTGCTATAAATAATCAGCTGGAAGACCCAATATCAGTGCAATGTGGGACCAGAGGTAGTTGTCATTTAAATAACGGGCTGAACAAAATTTTTGCTAGGATTACTATTATTATTATTATTTATTATTATTATTTCAAGAAAAAAAGCTCAAAATTGAAACCTGGCACCTTAATTTCCAGCAGCTAGTCATGTTAAATAATGAAAGTGTGAGTACAGAGAAAAGTGAACTTTTACTTAAGAAAGTAACTTCGATACAAGAAACATGAATATAATTTTAATCTATTCCTAACCCGGTAAGTGTGGTTGGAAAATTTTATATCAGAAAAACTCTGTATCTTATTTAATATTTCTTATACCTAATTCTCACCCACTACAATACTCATACAGAGTTTTTGATAAATTCTTGCAATGAATTTGCAAGTCCCCTTGGTTTGTATGGCTTCTAATTATCTTTTCAAAGCAATAAAACTCAGCTCTGATTTAAATGTGACTAACATGTCACTACTCTGCATCATGTGGATGTCCTTACAGTTGCTTTGCTTTTCTTCTGGACTCTGACCTAGGGATCTAAGCACAGGAGTGGGATTAAAAAGTTCCTAAACCTTGGTTCCTGCTTTACCACTGATTCTGTGATTCAGGGAAATCACTCACTTTTTTTCATATTATTCTGTCCCCATTCACTAAAAGGACAAAAAAACTTGCAGAACTCATAAGGGATTTCAAAGTTATCTTAGTGTGAAAGTGAAAAATCATCTTTGAGCATTCACTAGTACTACTTCTTTAGAGAAGACTCGAGTTGAATGGCTGATTTCAAGTGAACGTATTTCTGAAACAGAACTATATGTGCATAATCTCTGAGGTAATCTGATGGAATTTCTGGTATGAAGGTCTATATCAAGACAGGAGAAAAAATAAAGACAAATATGTAACAGAAATACTGAAAACTCAATATTTATTTATAATGCAAATATTTTGCAGCTCAGATAACAACCTATTATAGACATCAAAATACCATACTGAATCCATAGTAAAATACTATATATGAAAAGACTTGCCTTTTAGAAAGTTTGAAAGACATCTTAGCTTACAGAAGTCTGAAACTGAGACTGCAGTGTAAAGCAATTGCAAAGGTACATAGGAATTTATGTATCTTTCACATGAAAGTTATGAGAAAAAATTCCTCAAGGTAAACTCAGTAAGGGGTATTTCTATTAACTATCATGACAGTAGTAACCACATTCTGCTTAATTTTACAGATGTTTCCCTGTACATATTTCCAAGCCATAACCTTAGTTATATATAGAATATCTACCTTTGTTGAAGTGAAACTTTATACAAATTGTCAAATTCATTTTTTTTCTTTCTATGTGCAGATCTCTTGCTGAAAGCAAGGACAATACACTACTGAGGCTCAGACATAGCAGGTTGAGGACTTGCTTTTCTTTATGTTCTGTTATTTAGAAATTATGGCAAATTATTTCTCATGGCTCTAAGAAATTATAAGGAATGCAGAGACAAGGAGTAAGACAAAATTCTGTGCCTGAACCAAAGTGTAAGCTACTGGTTTACTTATAATTACCTCTGGTATGAGCTGACCAGTGGGTGAAGTTAAAGTTGAAGGTCCTCCAACCAAGGAAACTACTCCATTGCAATCCACAGTGCTGTGCATCTTCCCATTTACTGGAAGGGCTGGTATCATTCTAGATGACACACTTGCCTGACTGATATTACTGTTGCGCCGTTCTCCATGTCGATTTGGAACAAAGAGAGAATCTCTTCTGCTCTCATTGTCTTCAAGAGTGCTGTGCTCATCATCAGCAAAGTCATTTTCAGATCCTATATCCTTTGCATGACCTCTGAAACTGAAAATGCTTGTTTTGCTGTTGCGCCTTGGTGAGAACAGAGAACCACGAATGCTTAACAAAGACTGTAAAAGATTTAAAACAAACCAAACAAAACAGCATTAGAACTGAAGTTGTAAGTTCTCAGCCTTTCAAAGAATAGTATAGTGCTGGAGGAAGGATACTCAATTTTTTTTCCCATAATATAAGTGTGTCCATTAGGTGACTGTGCTCATCAGGGGACCTGAAATAGAGGGCTATTTACCGTAATATAGTAGGACTGAGGAAAACTGTGCAGCAGAGATAAGTAAGGTTGAACAGTTTTGAGTGAAGAAGATGGATTGAATGGGTATGGACCCACGACTGTGCTGGAGACAGTTTTCAACATCACTATCAAGGATTTGCAGATATTTGTCTTTTACCCACTGGCTTTCTAGGAATAACAATTAATAATGCTCACCTATCATTGAAGTGATTTTCAGTTTGGCATTAAATTGAATGAATAAAAATAAATAGTCTAAATTGATGTAAAGAACTTGACTGACCTCTTCAAAATAGGCTCAGTAGTGTAGGAACAGCAACTAGAAGACAGAGGTGACAGCTTGGGGAAGCTCTGGAGGGACAGTAAGAGCACTCCCATCATAGCTCTCTGGGGACTATAGCAGGCTGCCCACCTGCCAGAAGGTACCACTTGGCCATCAGGAGCTCAAAGCAAGTATTCACCAGGGACACAGCTATCTAAACATATTCTCTTACAAGTGAGAAAAATAAATCAGAGGTTGTTGAGAATTCATCTTTTAATTACAGTAGAAGCTGGTTAATGGAGTGTTCTTCTCCCTTACTACATATTTTATTAACAGCCTTCATGAATAAATAAAATGAGTACTAATTGTGGAGAAAAGAAACCTTGCATTCAAGCTTTCTTCAATTCTGCATTTGTACAAATTTTCACATCTTGGTATATTAAAAACCTTGTCTGAGATGAGTCTCAATTTTTCACTAGTTCTGCAGGTGGAAAATGCTCACATGTAATAGCAGTGGGTTTTATCCCAGGGTAATTAAAGTGAAAGTGAAAACGGGCCTGTAGTGTATAAACCTATGTTAATACTGTGAAAACCAAATACTGATATATCAATCCGTATGTATCTCTGTATATGCATAGTCAGATGTATAAAATCACACACATAATATGTGTGCTGAACTGGTAGCACTGCCTGTTATAAGGGCTGACAGGTGTTTACCGTTATGAGATGTATTTTTTTCTGCTCTTACAGCTATACCAAATTTTAATATTTTGGGATGAAATTTTCTATGCTGGCTGTCAGCCCCAGGCTGAGTTACTTGAAGAATATCAGCCAAATGGTTTTGCTAACCCATTTATATAAACTTGGCTTGAGAAAAAGTGCTGTTTTGCTTATACTGAAAGATAATTTTATCTAAAAAAAAAAGCTCTAGCTTCTACAGAGTACAACATTGAATTCTGACAAAGCAGTGAACTAATTACTACACCGTTTTTACATTTCTTTGTAAACGTATCTGGCCAACCTACAGTCCTTCAAAAAATCATGTGCTCACTAGGGTTTCGTATGACTACCAGTGATACCCTTATTCTCCTAGAGAATGTTCCCATGGCTGCTATGTTTTATTTGCAGGCCAATCTTTCCAGTATGCGTTACCATGTTCTGAGCACAGCTAATTGCATCAGCCCCCTCAGGGATCTGGGAGGAGGGATGCCTGCTCTGCAAGTCCCTGCTGCATTGACACAAAAGATACAAGCCCAAACGGCTACAATTTTAACACATGTAGAGGCATAAATGTATGTGTCTACACGCTCTTGGAAAGGAAGGTCTGAAAGGAAGGCTTGACTTTTCTGGCAGGCTGCATCATTCATCTGGACGTGGAATATGGTGTCAAAGGACAAAACCTCTCACAAGGGCCAACTGAGCAGATTATCTCCCCTTACCATTCTGCCTCATTGTTTCATGCTCTGGACCCTCTCTCGCCAGTGAGGTACTGCACAGCTAACAAGACAAATGTTCCTTTACCAATTCTACTGTTTGCAATTCTTTCATTCTTGTGGCACCTCAGTTTTAGTTATATGCTGGCAACTTTTGCCCCAAAGCATTGTTACAACTGCAAAAACAATTATCAGGAGAGTCTTTAATTATTAAATTATCCTCAACATGGGTGATACAGGTAGGTCAATGTCATCTACTGGTTCAGACCACACATTATCATTTTGCAGAGATGCATTCTGAGTCACTTTTTCTACAAATGCCATAACTGTGTGCAGCCTTGGAATAAGCAAAGGTATCTCAGAATCACAAAATCATTTAGGTTGGAAAAGACCTCCAAGATCATCAAGTCCAACCTTTGATCAATCACCACCTTGTCAACTAGACCATGGCACTAAGTGCCACATCCAGTCATTTCTTGAACACCTCAAGGGATGGTGACTCCACCATCTCCCTGGGCAGTCTGTTCCAATATTTAACAATCCTTTCTGTGAAAAAGTTCCTCCTAATGTCCCACCTGAATCTCCCCTGGCACAGCTTGAAGCTATGTCCTTTTGTCCTATTGCTTGTTGCCTGGGGGAAGAGGCTGACCCCCATCTGGCTACAGCCACCTTTCAGAAAGTTGTAGAGAGGGATAAGGTCTCCCCGGAGCCTCCTTTTCTCCAGGGTAAACAACCCCAGCTCCCTCACCCACTCCCCTATATGATTCACTCTCTAGACCTCTGCCAGCTCCATTGCCTTTCTCTGGACATACTCCAGCACCTCCACGTCTGTCTTAAAGAGAGGGGCCCAGAACAGCACACAGGATTCAAGGTGCAGCCTCACCACTGCCAGGTACAGAGGAAGTATCCCTAAGGGACAGAAGAGATCCTTTGATTTATAGGCTCAGAGCTTTGAAGTTTGGACTAAAAGATTTCCAGAGGTCCTTCATAAACTACTTTTCTATGATTACACTGATTCTCCATTATGTATACTGAATTTCTAATGGAAAAGAATGGTTTGACTAAATTCTTATAAATACAAGCCCAAACAATTCCTATGTAGTTTGTCTTTATTGTGGAGTACCAGCACTGCTTCTCTCATTATCTATCTGTTAAAGAAGCTAATTAAGGAAAATAATAGAAACTAATGGTTATGTGGGATTTCCTATGCAAGGTATTTTGATATTGCAGTCTGCTAAAAAGCCCACATATCTATATACTTTTGAAATGAATCCAGAACAGAGAACATAGGGTTGATTAATGCAAGTATACGAATACTAATCAAGAGTCTTTGATACTTCCTCCAGTCTACTAGATACGTCTTCAGAAATACATTTTCTGTGTTAATTAAGTTTACAATTGTTCTTGGTACTTTTTTTTTATCCCTTTGCTAATAGAATGGGTCAAACCATCTCAAACTGTAACACAGTGAACGGTACTACCACTGTTTTTTTCCTTCACTCAGCAGTTACATAACTTTCAACATATAAAGCTGCCGTAAAGTCCGTGAAAATAAAAGTAGCAAAAGAGAGTGCTGTACCTGGTGAGGAGATGTGAGCCTTTTCTCATATGTCAGTTGACTTCCTTCTGTGGAGAAGCGGAAACTTTTTCTTCTGATACTGTCTTCTGACTCGGACTTGGGGAATTTATCGATATCTCCTTTGTCCTCTGCTTCAGACATTTCTCTTTGTCTTCTTTTCTTCCTTCTGTTTCTTCTTTCTTTAGCACTCTTTGAGCTCAACTTTGATGCTTCTGAAGAGCTTTCCAAGAGTTCTCCTAATCCCCCTACACCACTGAAATCTCTTGATGCAACTGATGCTGCTGCTACTGCTGCTGTTGTCTGTCAGGTTACAAAGCAAGGTATTAGTAGGCCAAAAAAACGAATAATTTTATAGTATTTTATCAACTTTTTTTTATTATCACTGTGATAATAATGTTGTTTGTACAGTCTTGATTATGTAAATATCCAAATCCAAGTAAATTAAACTGAAGATAAAATACTGAGTTGTAAAGCTTCTCATTGTTGGCGGCATGAGCTACTGACTTCAGCAGAACAATAGCCACACTATTCATTAAAGAATTGTTGCACAAAACACTGGTCTAAAATAAAGATAGCCAGAAATGTATAAACACAGTGCTTCTTCATGTATTTCAGGCCTGCTATTCCATTTGATCTTGAGAAAAGCCCCATAACATGTTCTAACTCAGTTGATGCCTTCTGAGCTCTTACAGAGAAAACTAATGCCTAGCATTCACTATGTCAGTTAATGTATCATAATCCAACTTCAGCCTGCAAGTAGTTGAATCCAGCCTTTCTTCACTGTCTTTGTAGCAAGGACACCCCCCTTACTTTCCCTCTACCTCCTCTGGGAACAGCCACACTTTCTAGACACATCTTCAAGCCCTGCCTTCCTCTTCCTTCCACATTTCTCATGGTATCAGCACTCTGTATCTTTGTTATAGATATGGAAAAGTACATTTATTGCCTGTTGGTGCTGCAGCCAGAGAGAAGAAAACATTTAGAATTTTTTCTCTGATGGAAAGGAGTAAGATTATTTACTGGAGCAAAGAGTCCTCCCAAAACTCAGGACCAGTATCCTTAGCTACAGTGCTCAGCCTACTTGGTTTGCTTACTTAGGGAAACAGGTTCATTTAGTTATCAAAAAAGGAAGAATTGAGAGTATGTCCAGTGCTGTTCCAAGAAAGGACTGTGCAAGATTCTATGAAATTCTGCAGTGGAAAATACATTTAGGAACGTAATAGGTTGCTGTGAGCTTACAAAAAATGGTGGTTTGATAAATGGCAAGAGACTAGGGTTATATAACAAAGATAACTAGCAATTATCCGGCAAAACATATTATATTCAATGCCAAGTGTTTCAGGAGTCATGACATACCTCTCTACCGTGGGAAAGGGTAGTTTGAAAGCTCATAGTATGGATTAATGTCTTTCTTTGCCACAATATGCAGCCCATGCTACACAAGTTGACTTGATACAGACTTTTTCTGCTAAATGGAGCATTAAAAGGATTATGAAGTGTTTATAAATTTAAAAAGTGATACTCCAAATTTTGTCATACTGTTTCACACAATGTCATCCTTCAAAGACTCTAACAGAAACAAAGGCATCAGATGCTGAGTCATCACCCATCTACTTCATAATAGTAACAGCAAACGTCAAATAAGTGGAGCAATCCAAAGACCACTGTGATGACTTAATTTTGTGGATGAATAGGTTCAGTGTCAAGGGGGTGAAGAGATGGGTCTCAAACTCATTTCTCATCCAACAGCTCGGTGATCCACCTTGTAATGGCTACTTTCTGTTAATATTTTCACAAACAAAAAAGAATCTGACTGTAATAATGCTTTACTTATAGTGATCTAACTGGTCATTCATTTAAAAAAATATGACTTTACAGAGTCTTTATCCAACCTGCCTTTTAGTCTCTGCTTCGTATTCTGTTCTTCCTAATTCTGGATCAGTTTTATCTGTCCCAACTCTCAAACATACAAACATCTAGATGAGCCTCCTGATATCTTTTGATATAACATGATTTAGTGCCTTTAATGGATTAAAATAACAGATTTAAGAAAAACCCAACAACACTCTCTTTGTTGATATGTAACATTTTAAAATTTAAATTTTACAGGATTCTGCTTTTTCTTTAGTGATTTGAAAGTGATAAGGTTTAATGACTAAAATAAAGATAGGCTAATTAGATTGCACAGGTCATACATAAAGATTTCTTTTCAAGAAAAAGATTAAGAGTTTCTCTTTTCATTAGCACTTTATGGAGTCATTCAAACTTAGTGAAAGTATCTGTAAAATAGTACCAAAAATACAGTTTCATAGAGGATTCTAATTTGCTTGTATTTTATAAACACTGTCCTGTTGAAAATTACTAAAATGCCATTTGAAAAGCAATGGAAAGTCAGTCCAGAAATTAGACAGGTGGCTGACTCACAGAGCTGAACTCCTGCATACATTTTACTTTTGGATAAGAAAGCCTTTCACAAAAGTATCTATTAAATGTCTTTTTCTCATAAAACTTTAAATAATTTTCTTCCCTTTTCAAAGAAAACAAAGATTACTTTAAAAGAATTCTGAAGTAATACCTTTGTTAATAATATTGCTTGTCTGGTTATGAATATTGCTTGTCTGTTCTAAGGATATATAAACTTCTGATTTACTTCAGTGTCAATTACGGATATGTTTCAGTGCCTTCCTGGATAGAAACCTAAAAGAACACTGATTACAATCCTTCTCTATAGTTGATGAACATTTGTAAAGAACTGCTAAGTACAGCAAGCCTGGCAATTGTCACTCAGATGTAAACCAGAAGTAACATCACTAGACTTTTTTCATGCTGATCATAAGATCTGTAAAATAAAAGCATCATGAATTATCACTACTTATAGTCAGGTTTCTAGAAGGCTCTTATCACAAATATTTTACTTTTCCAGTCTTTTGGTGAACAAATTACCATTCTTCTCTGTACCATTAGCTTGCCTTTTTTTTTTGCTATTTGCTTAGTTATTGTTTTAATTTGGCTATTTCCACTTTTATAATTTGCATGGTAAAGAAGGTCTGTCTTTTTTTCTGTAATTCATTGCACAATTCATACATGTTCTAATTCATAAAACATTTTAATCCTTGCCTTAAGAACAAGGCTGTTCAGAAAGTACAATTTCCATCACTACCTGAGCTTCTTCTTGTTGCTTCTTCAGTTGCTCCAGCATCTGCTGAAATTCTGCCTCTTTCTGCTCTGCTTCTTCCATGGTTGCTTGATTCTGTTCTTCATAGGCCATGGCAACCACAGCCAGGATCAAGTTGATCAGATAGAAAGAGCCCAGAAAAATCACCAGAACAAAAAATATCATGTATGTCTTCCCAGCAGCACGCAGTGTCTGGGGAGTGGAAAGCGTGTGTTATTCAACCACTTATCTTTGGTACTGCATGGAGATTATGCTTTCAGCTCACATAAAAATAAGGATGTCACCAACAGTTTACTTGTTATGTCATAACAATTTCTTACCAGCTGATACAGGTTTTCCCAGAAGTCCTGAGTCATTAGCCGAAACAATGACAAAAAAGCCCAACTGAAGGTGTCAAAACTTGTGTAACCATAATTGGGGTTTCTACCAGCTTTCACACATATATACCCCTCTGGGCATTGCCTACATGAAAACCAAACAGAAATTACTTAGTCATAACTTTTATTCCCCTCTAGAACATATTTATTACCTTATGAAAGAATATGCATTATTTTTCCACAGGAAATTCATAAATTACAATTAAATTAATTCAGAAGAAAAAGTCCTAACTAACAACAGAGTAAATGAAAGATATCCTTTCCATCCATTCACTGGGTGAAATGACCCAAATATTACACTCCTCCTCAGTCACATTTTGCAAATAGAATTTTTATTCCAAATTAATCATTTCTGAGCAGAAATAATTGCTAATAGGTTGTTAAGGTTACAGGCAGATTAAACAACACTATTTGCTAAATCCAATTATAGTATTAGGGATCTCCCTATCTGATATATATATGCTGATATACACATTTTTAGTAATCCCCTTTACTGTTGCCAGTCAGATATCCAACTTCAGCTAACAATTCTAGGCTCAAAAGTGGGCACATGTGAATGGCAGAATTTGCCAGTAATGGAAGATTTCAGCTTGAAGAAAAAGATTCAGTCTTTAATTGTGAAGTCACTGTTGTGCTTTCCTAATATTTTGCAGGCTCTCTTTCTCAGTCTTAACTTTTGCTTTCCTCCTATTTTTTTGAATTAGAAAATCACCAAAATAGACTTTACAAGAGTTCAAATTTTATCATTAACACCAACATCATTTTCCAATTAAGCAGGAAAAAAGGCTGTTAACTGGTATTTTGCTTAGACAGAGAGTAAAATATTTTGACTTAAGTAAGAAATTCTTGCTTAGCAGCAAAACTCCATAAGTTCTATAACCCTGCAAAATATGGAATTGCAATGAGGTTTTGTGTTATTGTTTTTTCTACAGAGGATAACAGAGAATTTTTGAAAGAGTCTTACCCTGCATCAGAGCTATTACCACAAAGTAGGGCATCTCTTTGTCCTTCCAAAATGTAAAAATGAGCTGTGTAGAAAGCATTAGAAATACATATGAATAAATCAAATAAATCTAGAAGTGCTACAAAGTAAAATAAAATTTCATCTCTGTCAATCAATGACTGTCAGCATTTCTACATAAGGCAGAAATATAAACTAAACAATGCTCTTTGTTTGATCACAAATTTAGCCACAAATGTATTTAAAAGTTATATCAGACATTCTTACTTTCGTCCTCAATGTAATCCTTCCAGTTAAATGTGCTCACTGTCATATTAACAAATGTACCATTTTCATTCATTGTGCTGTTAAAGTAGGAAATAATGCTTATTTCAAAAGTAGAATTGTCTGGAGGCCACTGCAGGCATTTATTCCTCAAGTTGCCCATGAACAGCTGCAGCCCTATCAGTGCAAATACACTCAGACAAAACACTGTCAGGATCATCACGTCCGAGAGTTTCTTCACAGACTGAATTAGGGCTCCCACAATAGTCTTCAGGCCTGCAAATAAAAAAGATCCATAGAATTATCAAAGAGTATCTTTGCCCTTCCCATATAATTAAGATGTCATGCAGACACTTAAATTTTTTATTTTTCAAAAAGTAAAGCTTCATGAGCAGCCTCAGAGCTTGTGAAGATGAATGAAAGACAAAGGTTCCTTTTTATGAATAGGCAACATACATATATTCTGATAAACCAAATATATAATGTTATTCTCAGGCAGGAAATTTTATCAATCATGCTTTCCTACTATAGATTTGATTCTATTTCTTAATTTTCTATGCATTTAATATTCTGCCAATAATTCAACTTCTAGTTAATATTAAACATTACTTCACAACAGTATGAAGTTAGCATGAGAGAGAATTGCAAGTAACTTTGAGGAAAAAAATCATTTGCATTTGATAAATTTTCCTGTGCAACATTTATTTCCTTTTTGGTAGCTTTTTTTGTTGCTACTTTGTTTTCTGGAAGACTAATGACAATTTTAAATGGCAAAACAAAGGAAAAATTTCAAACCCAAGAAAGCCAGACCATTAAAGCTTTTGTAATGTAGAGGCAAGTTTTCATAATAAAATGCAGAAAAACAAAGCAAAATAACCCATAGGCCTCATATTTTATGTTTCATGCAAGCATCTGTTAAACTCAAAGGCTGATTTTGCAAAATAAAAGCAGCTAATGCTGAAAAGGCAAAGAATCATAATCTAGGTTTATGATCCATGCCTTTTGTTTTTTTTTCTTTTTTTTTCTTTGGCAACATGAGCAGCGAACAGCAAGGCTTATGCTCAAAGGAAGTGAATTCGACTTCAATGGAACGAAAGTCAGCCTCAGTGTTTAACCTCGCTCTCACCTGGAATGACTGATATTGTTTTCAAAGCTCGGAGAACTCTGAAT
>JAWWES010000171.1:18341443-18402777 GCA_035583135.1 Lophotriccus pileatus
TCTGAAAGTTCGAAGAGCTGAAACATTGCCTAGGTTTACAAATTCTGTTACATACCTGTAGGATTAAATCACAGTTATTCAGAATTGAGGCAGAGCTTATACTAATTATGTGGGTCTTCAAAACCTCTGTGGCAATACTAACAATCATACTGCAAAATTTACCTGTCTCTTCAGTACATCTCACTTTAATAATTATTTCCCTCAATTTTTATTAAATGTCATTGAAGTGAAACTCACTGATTTGTAGTGGAACAGCTAATTAAACTAACTAGCTTGTAATGGCATGGTGACATGAAGTCAAAGGGATGGCTTCATTTCTGGTGAGCAGAAAAATGTAGGACATGAAATTAGCGTCCCTCAGCAGTAATTACACTAGTGGCTGACACTCCGTGCCGGCTCCTGCTGTATTTGACTTTGATTTGTGAGTACTAAAATGCGTGGTATAATGTCTAAACTTCACAGGTTGCAAAAATTAAATAAGTTTAAATATATACATGTATTAGAATAATATTTACCACTAATTTCATGCCCTAAAAGCTTAAAAAGTTCTTGAACCACTTACGCCATTAAAATGACACTGAAGTCGAGCCAGTTCCATGGATCTCGCAGAAAAGTAAAACCTTCTAAGCAGAAGCCCCTTGCAAGAATTTTGATAAGTGATTCAAAGGTATAAATTCCAGTGAAAGTGT
Source organism: Lophotriccus pileatus (assembly GCA_035583135.1). Classification (NCBI taxonomy): domain Eukaryota; kingdom Metazoa; phylum Chordata; class Aves; order Passeriformes; family Tyrannidae; genus Lophotriccus; species Lophotriccus pileatus. The sequence goes on from JAWWES010000171.1 coordinate 18,342,133, forward strand.
ACCTGAAAATCATCAGAGCAGGAATAATGGATGTTGCATACTTATAGGCAGTACCATTCTTTAGCAAAGATGACTTACAAGAAAAGTATTTAGAAGTGAAAGGAGTAAATCATTAACTTCACTTGCCCTAAACATTGTAGTCAAAATTCAATAGCTGAATTTTGAACCTTATACACTACTCCTTTTCTAAAAGGCTGATTTAATATGTGCTTGAAAATAATTTCAGACTCTAGTATTTATAGATACATTTCAGCCTTTGATATTTATATGTACATTCTCTGGAACTCACAGGGTTGCCTCTTTGCTTGCATTCATAAATCGGGGAGATATCTAAATGTTACAAAAATGAAGAATTTTTTTGGTGTCAAATTCAGAAAGTTTTGCGAAAATCAGTTCTGGATAATAACTATACTCATGTCTATATTACATGTTTATTTCATAAATAATCATTAAATACAAGAAAACATGCCCAGACTGTTATTCTTGAATATGTGGAGCATGATTACCAGTTTACCTGTGTGGGAACAACCATTCATTTAATAACACAGAATAGTCAGTTTTAACCAGCATAATGCAGGCACTTCCTGAGACCCACATGGATCTATGTCGACCTTCAGAGTAAAGCAACTCTACCTACAGACCCTACTGCTCTCTTTTCAGACTCTCAGCAACTCTTAAAAAGCCATAGTCACTGCTGAGCATACTGGGAATGGGTTAATAGTAGTGGTTTCCAAACAGAGCATTCAGAATAAGGCTCATTAATGCAGTGAAATAAATAAATAAAAATCAATAATGGCTATTTGAGAACAGGAGGGAATGGAAGAAACAAGTGGTTAGAACTAGGTTTTTCATGAGTAGTATTATTCCAAATAAACACATAAAGGGCTTTGAGCAACCTGGCCTTGTGGAAGGTGTCCCTGCCCACAGCAGGGGGTTGGAATCAGCTGATCTTTAAGGTCCTTAAGGTCCCTTCCAACCAAAACCCTTCTATGATTCTACAATATTTCAGAGGAAAACACCTATCTGTATTTTGCTAGAGAACAAACATGAATTTATAACCGTGAACAAGAAAAAGAAATAGATACTTTGTTATTTCCTTACTTCCATCAGCTCTTTGTTACTCCTTCATAGGTAAGGCGCTTTCCTCAGTCATTTGAGTTTGTTGTGTTTGGGGGTTGTGTGTGCTTGCTGTAGCAGGCACTTAGGAGTTCACATCAGTGAGCCACAATAAGTGTCCCACTGTGATAAGATCATGGATACTCAGGCAATATATGGCTGGCCTCACCAACGGCATGCAACAATTTTACAGGCACATTTGTAGTTCTGGAGCTCCTTTTCTGATTTACATCTCAGAATATCAAAGGACAAGAACTTCTGTTTGTATTTCACAGTAGAAGTTCAGGTATTCCTCAGACATAATTTTAAAGAAAAAGGTGTTACGCTTAAAGCATTTAAGTTATTCGGGAGGAAACCAGAAAGATATTGATGATCTCATGGAATCTGATTCTTCATGACTCTGGAAAAGCCCAGGCTGGCATGCAGCTTTTCATTAATGTTTCTTGTTCGGAGTCACACAAAAACAAAGATAAAGAAAAAAAAACTAAAAATGTTTAACTTACTCTACATTCTTTGTCCAGTCTGGAGGGTTACTCATGGTCATAAATACACAATTAGTCAAAATAGTGCACATGATAAGCATGCTGAATAACGTAGGTTATAGTCAAGGCATGTAAGTCAAAAAAGCATTATAAAGTTTTATAACACTGATATAAAGTAACATTATTAGGTGTACAGAAATTTATACAAATAACATGACATCGTAATTAACATCTGAAAATAAAGCTTCGCACATAATTTTATTTATTTTAAATGGTATGCCATCTGGCATGTTATGGTGCACTTCTGCAAAACAATGCATTAGTTTTGTAATTATAGCAGGTTTGGGTTTTAAATGAAACCTAGGCACATCCTTAAGTCCGTAAAATATGATATGAGTACCCAAATGTAAGTACTGATTGAAGACAGGGGGATCATTCTAAAGGATCTTTAGTCAGAGGTTCGTTGTTTAAGCCAAATTTTCCCTTTGGACATGATTGAAATGTATTTGAAAATACTGTCCTTTATCCTGAATTTTTTATAGGACACCTACCCCAATGCTGAAAACACAATGCTGAAAAAGCAGCTCTTTACTCATGCTCTTTTGTCCTTGCTAAGTGAGTGTAGTTCATGAACAGTACTACTGGTCTTGGTAAAAGTGTGACCTTAGATATGTTCAAGTGCAATGGTTTGTTACTAATTTGGCCTTAGCTGCAGGGCTTAGTATGGGATCAGGTCTCCTTTTAGATATAAAGCCTGATATTTAAACTCTGACAGCTTTAGGTGGTTCAGTAGAGAATTCTCTTGGTGAGAATGAAGATCATACTGTAATTCATGTGTAATATTGCTCCTTTTTTAAGTGTGAACAGTTTATATTTATTTAGCATAGTACACCCCCATAGACACAATTTGTATATCCACATGAAAAGCATTCCTTCAGTCATTAAATAGTTTTAAATGGCAAATCTTAAATCAACATTAAGAAAAAAGGATATGAATGTACCAAAATCTTGATAGCAATTTTTCTGATGGGATTAAAAGGAGTTAAAATATACAAGGCAGACGTGGCGCTGAATCGGAAAATTGCTTTTCCCTTATTCAATACTATGAAAGTCTGCAAAAAAGAAATACAAAATTAAAATACAGTCCTGACTACATAAATATCTTTACCTCCTAGTAAAAGTTCCCATTGTCCACATGAGAGGTACAAGTTCCATTCTACTGCCTACCTGTGGTAGCTAGTAACTGATCTCTATAAATACAGTTAATTAGGCCTTCCACAGCCAATTCTCCAATTTGCAAAATTTCCCAGCATGTGGACTGAATTCTGGTGATATTAAAATTGGCGGGAATTATAAAAAACAATTACAGTTTATCAATAATAGCAAAACGCAGTATTTTATCACTAAAATATTTCAACTTTATTTCTAATGAAGTCTTTGATTAAAATGAGTGTCAAATTAATCAAATACATTCTACCTGGTGAGCAAACACAAACAAGACCAAAATATCAAAAGGGCAATTCTAAATGCCAGTATGTATTTGGAATAAATCCTTGACCGAATTATATACACATATATATAGAAACAAGAAGAAATACCGGTTACTACACAATCAACTATAACTTTAAAATAATCTTGCTTTCATTTTATATTTTAATTACTACCAATATCAATTACACTTATATTTTAAAAATGTATCTGTGAAAAAATAAAAAGGATTAATAAATTACCAGCTGGCATAGCGCTGAGCAGTCTGAGACAAACATACACCAGAATTTGGCATCCTATGACAACAAACCTTTTTTTCAAAAAATTGCTGGGTTTGATTCTAACAATATGCTCTCATTTCCCCTATATGTGAGCAGCAAATTTAGCTAGTTATTGTCTTTTAAAATTTGACCTGATAAAGCTGTGGTTGTGTTCATTTTATTCTGTTCCTGTTGGCAGTCATTGCCTAAGTGTATTTGTGCATGAATGAGGTTTACTTGCATCTCTGGTGCTGCTTGAAATTTCTTCAGGACATAACTATTCTTCATTCCTTTTGCTCTTTGTCGATGGTAATGGCTCTGCTTTGTGTTAACATAATAGAGTCTTTGTTATACTCTCAGCAGAGCTATACAGTATCACTGTTCTCCATGTTGAAAAGTTGTCTGTGATGAGAAAAATGCTGCCCTCTCCACGGCCTTTACTGCCTATCTGGTCTGTCATCTCTGGCAGGGAAAGCAAACTTCTCCATGGTGGGAAAGAAAATAGGTAAAGGAGTGTTGCTGGTGCCTGTTCACAGAATGACATCACGGAAATGCTGAGGGTGGCAGAGAATGGACACACGCTCACTGGCATTTCTCTCCGCCCTACAGTCCTTCACCCAGATGGAAATGCTAAAAAGATGTTGCCTGTCCCAAGGTCACTGCTGCAGCAGAGCCTGAAGACAGACTACAATTCACGTATGATTTTCTCTGCACTGACAAGTCAATGATTAAGAGTAGTTTCTGCTATGCACCAGGGGAGGGTGACTAATTCTAGCCCATCATTTAAGATATCCATTTGTTTTCTGTTAAGCACAATTAGACTGGTATGTAATATAAATACAAATGTCACCTGTGACAAAAGATTAAAAGTCCATCAGTAGTCTGAGTTTTTACACTTTTGCTCCAAAAAATCTGACTACTTTTTCTGGTAAATGGAGGTTAGAAACTACACTTCAGTACTTCTCAGATTTTCTGCTACTTCACTTGTAGAAGGCTTCTTCAGATAACTTTATCCCTGAACTTATTTATGCAACCATAATTTTTAAATCAGTTTTGCAAACCAAAGGCAACTGTGAATTTAGCCACAAAACTGAGATTATTATTTGCTTGATTTTTTCCCTAACAAACAAAGTAAGTTTCTTTAAGTTTAAAATATTTTATGTCTTGATTGTTTTACAGTTGCTCAATGTCAAGTTTCTTATCTTGATGGGAGCCTGGAATGCTTCAACCCGTCATCAGAGCAACTGTGTCCATTTCTCTGTTTCAGAGAGACAGGAAAAGATAATCCTAAGGATTTATCCATAAAACACCCTTCTGCATCTTTTAATTTAGGGGTGTTATCCACATCCTGTTCTTCCTTCACTCTCCTTACTCACTACATTTTGCAAGCCTATCAGGAACTGAGAGAACATCTTGATACTGCTAAAGGAGCACACTGAAATAAACAAGAATACAGAGAAAAACCTGCTCTTCCTGTCATCTGTCCCTTTCAATAATCACTGAAGGATATAAGGTACTTTTAACTATTCCCAGGCTGGACCATTTCAGACCCTGGAGGAGTTCAAAATGGTCTACAACTGATCCCAGCTACGAGGTTTGTTCCTTGTCTTTCTCTTAAATCAAATAATAGTACTCTGTTTCCAAACTGAAAGGACCACTGCTACAAAACTAAAAGACACACACACTCTACTGCAGATCCTGACTTTTAAAAAGTCAACTCTTTTATTTTAATGGAACTGTTTGAATTACCCTTTCTATATCCAAGTCACTGGCTTGCAGATCATGTGAAAAGGAAGAATCTGAATGCCTGTGCAAATTGTAAGAGAAAATGCATCTCTTTTTGGGAGTTTACATTCTTCATGGAGCACAACCGTGCTACTAATGTGTTACAGCCTCACACATATTACTCAGAAACATTGCTTTTATCTCACAACATGTAATTCTTCACTCTGTTCTTTATGTAAAAAAACTTTTTAGAAGACCAGAAATGTCTTTTTTCAATTCTTTACTCAAAACCCAGCTTTTCCATGGTGTCTGCCACAGACTTGTAGTTGACAGCTGTGCAGTAGAGATCTACCATAGCAATGCTGAGCACCTCAAACAATAGTTTTCATTGTGGTAGTTTTGTATGAGCCAAGATTTACACAGAGTCTCTATATGCTACATATAGAGATATATTTCATATATACAAATATATGTTTACATATATTATATTGCTATAGCAGAAACAAAGAATATGGCCACAGTCCTTTATTTCACTAACTTGTATGGATACTACCTGGGTATCTACAACTATATCCATTGCAAAACCATGCTCAGAACATCTCTTTTATCATATCCAGTCTTACTACTATATTGAAATCAGGAAAATTCATTCATGTTCTCAAGTTCATGAAAGTAAATGAAAGGATGTTTCTGTATATTTAGTGGATTGATAGCTCCAACCATCATATTTTGTGATTAAACTTTTCCAGTGTAGAAAATTATATTCTATTTTGTGCAAAACATTATTGACTCACTTTTTTATTGATATAATATGGGTCCAGGTCTTCCAAAGGTTCAGATACCATTCCTGGAGGTATGTCACCGTAAATAAATGGCAGTGTCTTTCCTGCCTCCAAGTCACTGTTTGGTTTTGGACCATTTTCATCATCATCGTCTGTATGTTCTTGCTTGGGCTTTTTAGCTTTTTCTTCTGCACAACGCTTTTCAATAGCTGTGAGAGAATCTCTAGTAAAATAGCGGAAGCTTTCAGGTCCAGGTGGTGCCAGCAGTGCCTGTGCCATGTTTTCATCCTGCAAATTTAATTACTTTTAGCTTCTTGCATAAGAATGACCTATAAAAGAAAATTAAATAATTTAGGCAAACTAGATTGTACCAATAGAAAAAAAAGCCAACATTTGGTCAAAAACTCTTTCCAGGCGTAAATAGAAGCAGCATATTTCAAAGCTGAATGAAAGTTAAAAACAACTGCTCAGAATTTTGTAAATCATTTTTCAGCTTTTTCCTGCTGATCCAGAAAAAGCACTGTTTCTGCCCACAAACACTGCTTTGCCTCTTTGCCTCTGTCCTTGGACTCTCTCAGTCAGAGCAAAATGCTGATACGAGTATTTTAACAGTACAGCAGGTTTTTTTGTTTTTTTGGTAACACCAAGTATAAACACATGTTCTGTGAGGTACTCTTGAAAATTGTAAACCTGTATTTTATTGCTTGAATTTTATCTTCTCATATTTTTTCAAGTATCACTAATAAATCCTTACAAATGTAAACATGAATTAAATGAAAAAGAAAGTTTTGCACAACTAGTGCTGTTTAAATGACAGCAACTGAATTACAGGAGGAACAAACATAATTCTTCCCTACTGACAGTTAACTGTGGTGAAGGCTAATATTAGATACAAAAGGTTAGGTTGCATTTATTGACTGTCCGTGAGCTGTGAATCAAAACCACAGGCCTTTTAAGTAAAAGGAAACAGGATGCATAATCAAGACTATGTGGAAAAAGAATACTGCTTCTGATTTTTTGCAAGGCAAGTGTCACAGTATTATTTCACACTGAAAGTAGTTTGAAATCTAAGACTCTGGTTCCCTGTGAATGTCTTTAGTGCCAATGCTGGATGATGCTGCTTTTTCCTGCTCTCTGCACCGAACTCTCCACTGTACAGCAGGCCTCTATATGAAGCCCTGGAGTGCATCAGCTGAATGTAGTGTTATTTTGTCTCTTTCAAGTCCTTCTGCAGCAGGACCAGTTATTTAAACTGATGCACTGTACAGCACAGCTGGGAGGTTTGAATAGCTGGAGGGAGACAGTGGCAGAAGGAAGGCAGATCTGGTTAAGGAGCAGTGCCACCAGGAAGGAAATTACAGCCTTACTTGATGTCTACTTTGCGACAGTTTGTGGCATAGTGTTGTAAAAATTTTAAATATGAAAATCAATTTTAAGAATGAGTTTCAGTGCTTAACTAATGAGTTTATGTTTTCTATACATGAAGCCATGTAACCTTACTGTATCCTGGAGTTGCCATATCTAAATTTGAGACATAATATTCTATTCATTTGCATTCATTTAGTAGTCTTTCTCCTAAAGCTTTTCGCCTATCTGAAGCAGTTTGTAGAAAACCCACACATGGAGGCACTCAAAGTGCGACAGTAATGATCTTACGAAATAAGATATATGAAGGCAGAGGGTGATGTTATGAAGTGCTTGAAATATCTAGAGTAGAAAACTGGAGGAAATAAACGTAACACTGTATTCCTAAATCTGAATTACCAATCCAATACATGGTGGGTAAACATGTTCCTGTGCCACCTCAAGTCTTTATCTCTGGAGTGGGTTCACAGCAGAGCATTGGTGTGTATGATCAGCACTGAGGTCACTGAAATAATTTAGTCAGCACCAAGCAGCTAAGTGACACAAGACCGGAACCAAGGTACCTGACCATAAATTCATAAATAAAATACCCTGTACTGTAGACATGAAGAAAGCTTCTTACAAGGAATATCCTGGAGAACTATGAGTTAATGTAATGTGCAGAGTGAGAGAGATCCTGGAGTGGCTGGAGGTACAGATGCAGTATAAATGGAAAAATATACTGGAAAGCCAGCAGGCAACCTTATCACATGTTTCTATGCTGAAACTTCAGCTACTAATTTTTACTTCATACAAGATGTAAGCCTTTGCTGATCCCCTTTTTTTTTTTTTAAATTAATGTAAATCCCAATTATAAGAATCCTAAACCCAAAATTGCCCTTTATTTCAGAATTAAAAGAACATTCATTCTCTGGATACAGTCCACAGTCCTTTGATTCTTACTTTTGCCCATGTAGGATTAATAAACTAAGAAGATATTAAAAATTTCCCTTTGGTCTTTCTGAATAATTCACTGTTTTATTCCACACTTTACAGGTCTCTGATTCAACTTGTCAAGCTAGGTGCCTTTTCTATGAAAATAATCTTAAAAGGTGCATCCAAATAGAGTCATCAATGGGTCTGTCTTGTCTTTATAGTTCAGTGCATTTGTTTAGGTTGCTTTTCATGTGTGAAGTTACAGGTATGAATGCTACAACACAATGCAATGCCCTCACTTGAAATAAATGCATTTGTATTGCTAGAAGTCCACAAAGAGGCCAATGAGTGACATAGCAAAGTATTAGCAGACTTAGGGTTTCACTGTATTTCTGAGACAACAGTATCCTTTAGAAAAATTTTCCAGATAAGTTGGAAACATCACTTGAGACCTGCCTCCTCTACTCTCTAGCACAGTTACATCTTTCCTGGCTGCTGCTATTAGAAAAGAAGGGTTTTCCTAAACTAAATGTGCCTCAAGCATTTTCATTTAGAGGACAAAGCTTAATAGAACAACACAGAAATAGTATTTGATTAGTGTTGCTACACATGCATTAATTTAATGAAACAATGAAACAAAAGTTGTTCTGTTCCCTGTACTGAGCCCCGAACAAGCTCTTATCAATCTGTGAATGATGAACCACTCATTTGTTAGTGACAGCTTCTCTCTCCTTCCTTCACCGGTTTTAAAATTGTTTGTTATCTGGAAACTAAACTGCCAGGACATGAATGATACTAGGCAGAAGTTAGAGTAACTTTCCTTATAAAGCAATCTTCACAGAAATAGTCTCAAAAGTCTGTGTGGTGCAGGCCTCTCAGTAACCTATGCTGCTCAGCATAGAGTTTCAAGCATTTGAAATACAATTTGGGCCTAGATACCATATGTATAATGGTCTATAACTCAATAAATTTCATTAGAAAAATAAGGTTGCAATTTATTAAAGGCACACTTTTGCCAAATAAATCCATTTAGTTGTAACTGACCATTGCATTTCATAAATCCTTCTCCAGTTTTTCTTCAGTCTCTTCCTTTAAATAATAAGATTGAGCAATAAACAGTATCCATATGTTCTTAATTTTACACATATTTCATCTAATTATATTATGTCCAAGGATAACTTGTTAAACTTTTTAAAAATATAATTCTTGTTAAACTTTTTTCTAAATATAATTATCTTCTCAACATTTACACAGAAGCTGAGTCAGAAAGTAAGTAAAATAGCTGTATTAACAATGTCAAATTAATTTTTCTGTCTCTCTGAAAAAGCCAGAAGAAGTGGCCTGAAGGTATCTATTTCTGGTATTTCTGATGGTATTTTAAATAGGGCAAATGGTAAAAGTGAAAGTAGCAGTGTAAGTAGCAGGTAGATAGTAGGATTATTTATTAAAATCATTGGGTTACCTAACAGGTAATTTGCACTTTGCATGAAACAGTCCGCACACACCCTTCAAAATTTTCATGGTGGAGAAACAGCAAACCTTGCAGTGTTTTTTTTTTTTTTTCTCTTTGGAGAACTGTCATGAGAATTATTTTCCTGCTAAAACCTTGAAAAAGCTGACTACTGAGATTTTGATTCCACTAACACTGAAACAGTTGGTTAGGGCTGGAATAAGTGCAAGGATAGCAAATGGAATCTGTAAAATGACCAACTATTATAGTTTTCTTATGCTAATCTTTTATTTGAGAAGCTGTAATTTGGGACTAATATCTTCCTCTGTGCCAAGCCCTGCAATAGCCTCCCAGATGCTAAAGCCTGGATTAGAAACTCTCCTCTAAATCACTAGTGTTAATAAGACTAGCTGTCTCACATTGAAATAAAGCAATTTGTCCAAATAGAACAGGTCGGGTTCCCATGGTTGGAAAGACAGAAACAAAACAGCTAATGGCACCACCTCAGCACCAGCTGGAGATCACTTTCTCAGGTTAGAAGTAAAAAGTGTAGCTGCTGGGTGCTGATATCAGAAATTTAACTCAAACTATCAATGTCATGAGGAAAAAAGGGGTACAGAGGGAGTGTAGGGACAGCCTAAAGAGATAAGTCTTAACTCCGTCTCTTCGTATTTGGGAAGTTGCTCTGCAAAATTCAGATATTGGTTTTCTGGAAGTGAAGTTAAGTTACGTATTTAAGTTACTACTCTCTGATCAAATTACAAATCAGGAAATGCTGCCTTCAGTTTGGTCTAAAAACAAAAGGATGGGTAAATATTAGTTTGTTGTGGACACAATCTAAAATGAAATATTTTTATTGACATTTCCCTTGGCATTTGTGCACAGAGACTAATTTCATGAAGGAAAATCAATCCCCTTGTCCGCTAAAGTACTTTGAAATATTTAAGTTATAGATCATTGTTCTTTTATAATTGACATTTACCATGTTTTTCCTGGCGTATCCACCCTATATTTTACTTCTTTAAAAATATTTGAGTAAGAAACAGAATTTTGAAAAGAAAAAAAGAGACCCAAAACGTCACTGCTGTACTTCACAGTGGTTCACAGTGGTAAATGCAGTGCAAGGCAGATTTATCTGAGATAGCTAAAGAGACATCCAGTCAAATCTCTCTGTGGATCCTAAGGCAAGGAATCCATCCAAGTTGGCTTTACAAAAGTAGGTATTTCAAGGAAAGGCATTACTTCCTTAAAGCTGGAAACAGCCTCCAGCATTTAGCACCTGGTCAGAACCTGCCCCTTCTTTAAACTGTAACCTACTAATTTAAACTATGATAGTTTGTGTTTACAGGTCCTCACTGACTAACACATAGGATTTGTTTTCCTTTTTTCCATTCAATTCACCAACATTTACCATCCATCCATTGTGTCATTTTCTTTCGACTATAATTTATTTGTAGCACTGACTATAATTTTTGTCTCTATTTGTACAGTCAGCCTCAGTAGCCTGTAGGCATTAGTGTTACATAACCATTCAAAATAAAAATAATTAAATCACCACCAGGTATTTATCAATAAAATTAATAAATCACAAAGACAAAAACACTTACTTGTTATGAGAATACGAAATCAACTAATAAGGCTATGCCACAGAAATAATATTGCTTAATAAAAACTTGCTTTAAAATTTTTTAGAATGGAGTAGTGATAAGTACTGGTAGTTCACACTGACTGAAATCTGAACAAAGAACAGTAAATGCTGTAGTGCTTCAGGGATATTAAATGCAATTTTGTTTAATATCCTCAGTAATGCCATGCAATTAGGTGTGAAAGCACATTAAATTTTTAGAACCCCAACCTTACCAAAAGAAAACACTGTAAGAGTTTGGAAATCTGGTACCATAGATTATATGAGGTTCAGTCTGACTGGTGAAAGGCTAGGCAGATGGCAAAACTCTCAAAACAGATTAGATTAGAGACTGGAAAGCAATTTCAGAACTCTCTGAAAGATCCAGAAGCTGCATCTTGGGAAAACATCATTGGACACTGCTCACTCTCACCAGTCCTTCCTATGGATAGCCTTTCCCCCACTTATTTACCTGTTTATGCCCATTGTCATCCCACAGCCATCTCTTTTCTTCCCTCTATCTCACTGCAACATTTGCTTTTGAATTAATTTGTTCCTATTTCTTCTCTCCTCCTGCCTAGGAGTGGCAAATAATGGATTATGATTTCTCCGCCAAGGCCAACTGTGTGTACTAAACTGGAGAAAAAACTGATACGTTATGTAAAGGCATGAATCTAGATTCCTCAGATATGTACCTGCAAGTTGCAGAACTCCCAAAATAAATCATTTGACCCATTTATCTGTAAAAATTCACCCAAGCTTCTAGGCATTCTTTAAATGGAGGCCTGCCTTATATTTTCTTCAGTACCATAAGTTGCCTCTGAGAAGGTGTGAAAAGAGATCAAGTGTCAATACTTGAAATATTTGAGAAACCTGAAGGACAAATGAAAACTATATTTAAGAGGAAGTGGAAGGTCTCTTTCTTAGCCCATCAACTGAGTTGGAATATAGTACTTAATTAACATTTTGCAAATACCTTCCATGCTTACATTATAATGAAAAATAGCTACAATATACATAACACACATTTCTATGGCTAGACCTCATCAAAGGTGTTAATTTCATTTTCCCACTGGTATTTTAGTGAAGGAATGTAGTGAAGGCCATCTTATGAAACATTATTACTGGCTGAGAGGAAAAGGTAAATCTTACCTTTATTTTTCTAAGAAATGCCAAATCCCAGAATTTAGCCTATGTATCTTGTGCTAACATGAAAAAAAAAAGGCTCCATTTCTAGCAGAAAATGGAATTGGCAAGAAATGTTTCTTCTTGGGAGCTGAAGCTTCTTCAAGACTGAAGTTTCATTAACACTCTCTCATTCTTTGCTCCTGTGTCCAAAGCTTCTCAAAATTAATTGCAGTAGACAGAGATAAGTCTACATATTCACATAGACATATTTTTCCAACCTAAGAGCACAGAGAGGTAGGAAAAGCAGGATTCCAAATGGGTTATTCCAGAAAATCTTATACAGACCAAAAGTACATTTAAGAATATTCTTTAAGGGATATGAGTTTTAAAAATTCCTTTTAAATTCCATTTAATTTTTTACCTGCATGCTTTAACTAAAACGGGAAAATGAGTCTTGTTGACATTACTGTATGACTAGTGGAGTCTTTAGTAGACAAGGGATAAAGATAATTGTGTGGCCAGGCTAACAGGAGTGCTCCCATCTGCCACTTGGGGAACTGCACAGTGTATCATTACTCCCCACTGGATTTACAGTCTTTAACCAGGAACAGAAGTTAATTAACTGTATTTGCATGAAAATACAGACACTTCTTCAAGTTATTTTCTCAGAGAATGTTGGTTCGAGTGTTTTTCTTTGCGTAAATTTTTTTCTTCCACGTCAAGTAATATAATGGACAAAGACAGTATCTTCAGGTTCCTCAATTAAAGACTGCATCATTACAAGAGCTCACCAAAGGCTGGTTGCGGCTTCCTCAGTCTTTAATAATCTGAGTATCTAGTTAATTGAACAGTCTACTTCCATCTTACAAATTTTAGTCTTCAGCCATTGAGATTGAGATGAGCTGTCTTTGAGACATTTATTCTCATTTGGATATCTCATCTAGGTGTATTTCTGGCTTTTTTTGTACTTTTTTATATTGTTGTTATTTTGCTTTTACTCCTAGAGAAGAAAAGAAGAACATCCCTCTCTTTTAGGTCTCTGCTCTTGCCAAAGCAGCCCTCAATAACACTTTTATCCAAATATAGTGAGAATGAGCAGTCACTGTAGAAACTCTGTAGATAAAATAAAGGAAATATGAGTAGACATAAATCAGGCCAAAGAGAGCACAGAAGATGGAAAAACAAAAAGTGAAAGCTTTCTATTAGACCACTGCTTCTACTGTTTTTACATTAGAAGATCTCTAAGTCCTCTGACAAGAAAATACGTTTCAAAAAGTAACCTAGAATTTACCTAGTATTAGCTCCTATCAATCTAGAATTACATATTTCCCAAAGATACAGTAAGTGCTACCACAATTAGATCTTCCATTGTTTAATAATGTAGCATCAAGTCATTCCAACGATTGCTAGGAGCAAATTCTTTCAATGCCTTGGTCATTTTGAGTAAGGCACTGATTCAGCACATTTTGCTGTGGTGAGTCACTACTGGAGAGGCTCCACTGAAGACGTCTGAAAGCTGTGTCTCCAGTACTAACCTCAGGGGATCATGACTCTGCCACCAGTGATACTTATCCACCAATGCATATTTTACACTGAATGCAGCTTTCCCTGGGGGTACATAGGAGACTTCCCCATCCCTTTGCCTATTGGTGCATCTGGATCCTGCCTCTGAAGCAGTGCTGTGGCTGAAATCTGATCTCATGGTCAGATACAGCAAACTGTTTAAGTGCTGCTGTGCACAAGTTTAAAAATAATATGAAAGGGATTCTATAGCTTCCTATTAAAAGACTAACCACTAACACTAAACATTCATATGACATTTATTTTCAAAAGAGTTTTACAACTATCAAGTTGCAAAATATTTGTCAGTTTGAAAAATGCTGAGGAAGCAATTCTGAGTGTGAAAATTGTTCATAACACTAGCAGTGCAGGTAATTTCAATAAATCTGTATTTTGAATTAAAGCACTTTTCTCACATGTAACCTTACCACATCATCTATTGCATCGTGGTGGTATAGCAGTATCACTGGCAGTCACAGCAAAACTTGAAGGAAGGAGGTTGGTTGAACTGTGAGCCCTTTGTCCTGAATATATAATAGGCCTAGGCCATGTCAGTGTAATTTCATTACAGGATTTCAATTAATGTCTCATGTCATATAGTTTTTAGCTTTTCTTTGTATAACACAAATACTTTCAATACACTAAAAAAAAATTTATCTTTTTTTCTTACATGAATGTCTTTGGTTCTCACCCCAATACAGGAAATTTTCATAGGTGGGTCCAGATTATACAGTTTTAGTGTAGCTGAAGGTGATGAGAGAGGATTATTTTGACTGATAACACATTGACCAAAATAATTTTTCTTTAGGGTAACTTATCTTGATTCATCTCCCAAGAATGAATCATAGGTAAAATCTCAGGCCTCGTCAGAGGTGATTCCTGATGGACAGACCATATATATTGTTTCCTGTAAGGCTCTTCCCTGAAGTCTTTGGAATATATGGCATGAGCATTTATTTTAAGACTTGTTAGAATATCCTTCAAATTCTGAGACATGATATTGCTTCAAAAAATGTTTCAAACTATATCCTCACACACTTGAGCTCCCTTTCAATGTAATGATAAAATGGAAAAGAAAGAAATGGGGTTATTAAAAATTAGATATTCTCATCAAGACCCTTATAGGGCAATACGCCAGGGATGGTGTCAACTAAGTGAAATCTAATGTTAGAGGCAAATGCAATGAACAGAAATCATGGGCAACCACATGGACATTTGGTGTTAAGCCATCATGAAAGTGTCAACGCAGTTTTAGATTAACAAGAAACAGAGTTACCACAAAATTAATGGCACCAATTCAACTAATTCCTAATATTTTCTGTACTCAAAATTTAAATGTGCTGACAAGTGAAACAGTGGTACATTCACCAGTATCCACTTGAAAGGTGTTAAAGAAGTTACAATAAAACATCAGTTGTCAATATCTAAATACATTGCAGCATTGATTTTGCTTGTAAAAAAATCAGAAAGCTCCATTTGTAACGTAATACTCTCTTCTAAATTTTTCTAGGGAATGTTACAAAAATGCATTTGCAACAGAAAATATTGCTTATGAACTTAAGAAGAAACAACAAACTAAACTCAGAAAATTAATTGAATCATTAAGAACCATGCAGCTGGAACACTTACTTTCCCAGTCTTACTATGCCCCAGAAACTAATCAATACAAAATATGAAAGAATAAACATCATATAGCACAAGATTAATGGACTGTATTTAGCATTTGACAGTTGTCTAGGAAACCGAATGTGAAAAAATTGGAACTTCTGTTTGAGAGGCTTACACACAGTTCTTGGCTGAATGTGATTGTTACTACACAGGGAGGAAAATGCACAGAAAGTCAACATGAAAATAGAATGCTTTATACTGGGGTTTAACACAGCATATGAAAAATGTACATAGATTTCTCCAAGGCATTTATTCCAGTATCATGGAAGTGACTAATAACATTTAACCAAGCCCTAGGTTTGGAATGTTTTCCAAATGTATTGTGGAAGTATGACTTTGATCTAGTCACTACCTGCACATAATAAATCCAAAGGTGCAAAGCCTATGAGTTACAAGTTCTGCATGTCTCTAAAAGTTATCTCTTGTAATATTGAAATTTCAGTATATTAACAAAATATTGTAATAATTAGAGGCCTACAGCTTTAGGTAACATACACTACAGAATAATAGCTAGTGTTATAGCAGCTCCTAGAATTCTAGTATTCTTCCTATTATAACATTTAACTAAAACAAATTGATGTGTAGGAAATACATGGCAAGTAACTTACACAGGTATAAGTAAAAACCTTTCAGGAAGGTTCCTTAAACTCTCAGTTACAGCTTCGCTCGGTAGGTAAGAAATTCCTTCATAATACAGGTTGAAGTTTATTTATATTGCTTTTGGTCAGAACTTCTGACTCAGCTCACATTTCTTCATATGAGCATTTTTGGCTTTAAATATTAGTGACAGTTTTCTTTAGACATTTCATGTAAATGACAGTAAACATTAGGACTGCCCTTCTTCAGTTCAATCTGACCTTGGACTCTTGAGCCCTTTTGAGATTACTACTTATTTCCATCATCATGTTTACACCACTGAGACCTAAAAATAACATTATTGATTGCCTTTTTTTACTGTAAACCCTAGTACTTTAGCTTTCATCTGTCATAAACAAGTTCTACAGATGATTGGGCTAATAAATTAAAATAACCTTAAATTTATTTTTTTTAAAGATTCAAAGCTGTTTGTTATGAGTGGAGTTTGTTCCATGATAAGATGCAGGAGTTCAAGTTAGGTGTATGCTTTCACTCACCATTTAAAAGTGCTCTTTATGTAACATAAAAGTTATCCCAGAGTTCAGATTTAGAAAATTATTTTTCTATAAAGACTGCTATTCAATGGAAAACTAACTCAATTATCTGTTGAGATAATAATAATTATCTGTGGTGAAAAATGTCTATCTCTGAGTGTCACTGTAGTTAGGTTAACTTTGCTAAAATGTATAGGGATTCTTCATTCCTATGACTTAATGTCCTAATTTTGTAGTCTACCAGTTCGATCCTTACTGTCTAACCTCTGCACAATCACATATACATTGAGAAGTAAATGCTTTTCATAGTAACAACTGTGGAGAAATTTCCATGTTCAAGGAAATCAAGTTGGTTTAATGTTAAATGCACCTGAGAAAAAAAAAAATCCTGTGTTTTTAGGTGGGACAGAGGCAAATTTATCTTCAGATTTCCAAGACCACCACATACAGATTTCAAATATTAATAAAAAGGGATAAAATACTCTTGTATCAAAGTCTTGGTACAGTCACTCAGTTGTCCTCTGTGGCTGGCCTTGGCGAAGGCAATGAGAGTTGTTTGCTAAGTGCACTCATTTTAACATCTGAAAACTTCATACTTGGACATATTTAAAATTAAACCAAGAAATTTGGTCTTCTGAGAGCATATTTTTAACCAGTGGAAATCTGCAATTCCTCAGTTTGTCCAAGCATTAAAAGATGGCACAATAATGCCTAAGAAAGGGCAGAGTTTTCAGGATGTTCAAACCAAGGCAGGCAAAAATTTCGGACATGTGGGCCCAAAGTCAGGCTACATGGAGTCAGGACATTTCTGCTTCTATTCCAGGATAACCAGGCAATGAAAGGACATGATTTATGAGAAATGATGGCAGATTATTTTCTCAATTAATACAGTAGCCAGGACAGATAGTGCTACATTGCCCTGCAAAAAAGGAACTATTTCTCTTGTGAGCAATTAATTTCCTTATTTAATTCTTCATCTGCATTTCTGTAGTGTTTTTTAACACAGACTTGCAACCTCCTAGGAACCTATATAATCATACATAATAATATTTTATGATTAAGAAGGTAAAGGAAGTTTCTCAGTGTGCCTAATACTTTTGTCCAGGAAATCCTGCAGTGAAATACAAGGATGTGCCTGAGGCATTGCAGGGATAGGGAGTCAGCTGTATGTGCTCTTCAGGTGATCTATACATATGCAGTAACTTCAAAACATGTGAAACATCAGCTTTGCTGAGCAGACACAGCATGTATGCAATCAAAATATCTGGGATATACAGTGAGTACATATATATTCAAAATCTTACGATTTGATAAGTATATATGAAATTGAGCAAGTCGACCCAAACCAGTGGCAGGAAAAACAATTCCAGGTTGAAAAGGGGACCTGTGAAAATGGTAGTTCTATGATTACACTTCCCTAAGTAAAACTACTCAGTAAAAAAAAGATCAATAGCAATAAAGATTAATAACTAGACAAATAATTAATCTGATCATAAATAAGCTTTACTGTGAAAGAACCCCATAAAAGCTCAAGCTTTTTAATTAAATTTTAATTTTTTAGTTGCATTTTTCACTGTAAAACACATTCTGTGATTTGACTTAGTTGATAGCATAAGAGAACAGTAATTTTTTTATAAGAAGACATTACAAGACTGGTGACCACATTAAAATTTAGTAACAATTTGAAATCACAGTTTTGGGGTGGATTAGCTGGTGTTTTTTGAGTTTTTTTGTTTTTGTTTTTGTTTTTTTTTTTTTGGTTGGTTGGTTTGCTTTGTGGTTTGGTTTTGGGGTTTTTTTGGTTTTGTTTTTTTTTGCACTGGGAAGAAATAATTTTGGGTTGGGTAATGAACAAATGAGATACTAGATACTTTCATGACCTAGAATTTAACTTGCTTACTCCTCTTTAGGATTACAGTGGTAGTACACACACATTATGGTTACTCCAGAGCATATGGTGTTCCTACTCTATATTTATATTCAAAGTAATACAGCACTTGCCTGAGCTGCTCTTATCCCTATTCCCTCTGCTTTACCTCATCATAAGACAAGGATAGTCAAGCAGTAACATTATCATAGTAATATACCAGGGATTCCAGCTGTTCACAGAGATGATTTTGATGAAAGCAGATGAACTGGTTGTAAGATACCAGCTCCAGTATCAAGATTCCATGGCAGTCCTGTTGGTCAATATCAAACTTAAAGAGATGACACTTCAATGTGCTTCAGAGCTTTTAATCAGGAGCAGTAGATGTAATGAGTAACATCAGGTTTCCAATTAAGAGGACGACTTTTCCTATAGATGGATTTTATGATGGTTGACCCTTGATTTGATGGACTCACTGAAACCACAGCTCAGAGTGTGTACATGTGTTCTGTAAGCAGTCTGAACTACTGAGCACCGATTTTATTATGATACTTAAACCTTGTGAGGATAAAAAGCCAATATTTCCTGCAAATGGCAACAGTATATACTACTGATTAACAGCTATAAGGTAAATGATAAACACCGATGGGTTACACTGAGTGGAAAATAAGATAACTAGAATTTGGAATGTAAAGTTTCTAACTTCTAAGTAGAATTTTGTGATAAAGAACAGAGTAAATGTAACTTCCTGAAACTTATTTTCAATAACCATTTTCAGAGTTCAGCAAATAGATCACCTTAGCAAATAAAATACCAAATGTCAGAAACTTCCATTCATATTCCCTTAGGTTTAACTGTAGCAGAGTTCAAGCAATTTTTTTTTTCATTTGTCATCTTATGGCAAGAACAGCATATGGGTAAGAAGGGCCACGATTTGCACTTTAAAGAACAAGGTCACAACTTGCTTGCCTTATACAAAGAACTCTCTTAGTACCTGCTATTCTCTGATTCATGAAAAGTTGTGGGACTCCGGTAATATAATCAGTACATAGCTTAAACACAACAAATATACTAGGTGAGATGTGAGCTGCAGAGTGAAATGGATATCACCAGTCAGAAAGTTCCATCTTACATCCTGCTGCCCTTTTTCCTTCTAAAATCCTTACTCTTTTGAGAGCAAATCTCTCCAAGCCTAATCTTCATAAGGTACAAATTAACTCATCTAATGCTATCTGTGAAGAAGAAGAGGTAGAAGCACAAAATGTGTCACCAGCATATTGATTAAACCCCCATACTTTCTATACTTCCTTCTTTCCCTTGATCCTTCCTCGCTCCAGGTTACATGATAACAAAGGGAAATTACCGAACTACCACTCTGACAATCTAGACGGCATGGGGGAATTTTTTTATGTTCTCCATTGAAAATGTGAAATTGTCTACCTTTGCTAGCATCTAGTGTTATCTAAACAGAATTTTCCAATCCTGAGCTCAGTTGCCACAGCTCAGAAAATCAGTATAGGCGCTAAACGTCTGCTTATTAGAGGGAAAAATCATCAGCTGACAACACAAGCATAATTTCTGTAAATATCAAGGCCTAATAAAAAACATATCTGTTTAATAGGTGCTATGAAGCTTTGAATTACTGCAGCAGCTCACATTCTTGTCTTTAACAATCTTTCGTCCCCAAATAGAGCTGTTCAGGAGAGCAAATATTAAATATTAAACTGTTAAGGTTAAAAAGTCTCCTTCTGAAACTGTTTTCTTGACAAATCAATTATAAAAGCACAAACATGAAAGGTTTCTAAAACAAACAGCATCATTATTACTGATTACTTATTTTGAAGTTACACAAGGACACCACAGGTACATTGATTTAGCACCATAAAAAATACAAATTAAAAACTTCGTTCTTTCATGTCACTACTTCAGGTACAGGCCTCACTTGATACTTACTCTGAGTACCACCTGAGACCCAATCCAGCTTGATTGGTGATTTGTAATCTGTGGGCTCCTTATTCTGCTGTATGGCTTTTTTGGCATTTTTTTATATCTACTATTTTATTTTGGAAATAATTTCCAAATCAATACTAACATAACACATATACTTTTAATGTCTATGTGTGTCTGTAAAACCACTAGTGAAAAAAAAATTCACGTATCAAAGCGATCTTCAAAAGATATTTTCCATTTACCTTTAATAACTGACAGGTTTAATTATCATTGACAACAATGAATGACACAAGAGATGAACGGGAAATAAAGTAAAGAAATATAATAATTCTTGTGCTGCTTTCTCCAAACAGTCCTGTTAAGAAGCATATATTAAGCTTGACAGTAATGTTACAGACAAAATGTGAACTATATATTTAGTGTGGACCTCCGGTTAGTTAACAGTTGGTGAGCCCATTCTCTCATACACACAGATACACAAGCATGAAAAAAATGGCAAAGGAAGAAAATATTTCCTTATGTATTTTTTGCAAAATTTATCTAATAAGTGAATTTCTTCAAATACCATATATATATATATATTGAAAATATCAGTAACAAACACCACAGATTTTATTCCTGAATCATCAGAATCTGAGATGCTCAGAATCTTATGAGACCTGCTGTTCCTGAGTCTGAATATCACCAGATTTTTCTTCCTAGGAAACAAGGAACAAGGTCACTTCAATAAAATGCTTGGAATTAATGTAGTATACCTTGATCATAAAATGATCTGATTTTGCAAGCAAGAGTACTGCATCACAACATCACATTAAGAGTAGAGGCCAGATACCAGATTTAACGAGGTTAAAAAGAAAAAAAATCACACCATCATCACAGTCAGTCAGTACAAAATGGCTTTGAATTCCCCATTCCATCTTTGCCTCTACCTTAACAGCAAACCAGAGGGTACAATCCAATTCTGAAACGTGGAAAAGATCATGTTGCTATGATTTATTATGGGTAAAACGAAATGCTTTTCCAGCTTACCTGATTGAAGGAGAATAAACAATCACAGCAAAGCCCAGCATCCAAAAATAATATATGTCTCCTCCTGAAATAGTCCAGATTTCCATCCACAAAGCTTTACTAATTAATTATAATTTCTGTATTCTCAGCGGAAAAGAAAACACAGAGACCTTTCCAGAATCCTCTCCGATTCTGCCTCCGCTTCCTGTTCTCAGTCTCACTCTATGGTACCCAACATATATCAGAAAACAGCTTATTAGGAGGAGGGGGGCTGGAGGGAGGGGGGATGGATGGAGAGGGAGAAGTGACGAGCCCGCAGCACCTGACGTGGCAGCTCCACCTACTGGTGGCCAGAACAACAGGGACCGAGCGCAGCCTCCGAGGCTGCTCCATCCCAGGCGTTCTGATCTGCCCTTCCAACAGCTCCTGGGTAATAACTTCCTTCAGGCAAGAAGCAGAACAGATCAACAGAACGACACTGATTACTGAATAGCCCCTTAAAATGCTTTTTATTAAAATCATTAAATTTAAATTGTCTATATGCACTGAGCAGAGCATTTGGTTTTAAATGTGTTGTTTCCTTTAAAAATGCATGGGAAGGGAGGGATGTGTAAATAACAGAGCACAGCTACTGACTGCCCCCTTTACTCGTGTATGCAGAACTTGCTGATTATCTTGATACTGTCGTATTCATTAAATACTACTGTGCATTTTTTGGCATCATGTCCATTTCCTTCACGTGTGTAAAATGTACTAAGCCTATGTAAACAGCATAGCTCAAAGTCTTTCCCTGAGACAGATTCCTGGGCACGTGCAGATTTACGTCTGCTTACCTAGGATTCCTCTGGCCCTCCTGGGAAGGGTTATTAGAGCAGTGGCTCCAGCATTGCCTGGTCCAAGGGCAGCATCACTGAGTGAATAATGTCCTTCAGGCAGCATATTATTCTGTCCTGCATGTCAGTTTAAGGAGTATTGTGTCCGTGGAAAGCAAAGCGTAGGAACACTGAGCAATGTCAGCAAGTGTGTGCAACATATTAACCCATAGCCTGGGGTTAGAGGCCACTACATTTCCCAAAGAATTTAAAATCAAGCTACCAGCTCTGTTCAGTCACATGGGATTTAATGAACAAACATTATTGCACAAAACAAGAAGACAAGCATATAAAAACAATTAATATTTTGCTTGCTTGTAGCTCCTGTAGTTCCTTTAAATACCTTTTCTGCTGTGCGTAGAAACAGCCCAATTCTCTGCCCACTGGTCACACGCTTCTTCTTGGAAGTGAGAATCCCAGGGCACGTATCCAGCCTGATGGTCACTACCAAATCGCAACTGCACAAGGCAGCAGTAGTGGTGGGAACTGCCTATGATTCATATCCCGCATCTCTAACATCAACAGACATCCCTTTTACAGTTATCATTTATCCTTAAGCATTTGTGCCAATTTGTGAGTAGTCCTTTTGATTTCAGTCACACCTGCTGTGTGCTTGACGGATATCAATACCAATTTCCTGAATATGGCAGCAGCAAACAAATACATTTTTAGGGGATGTACATATTCTGTATGTATAAGATAATGACTGTATGTTAAGTGAAAAGAGATGTACTCCACCTTGAAAATGTTTTTTTTGTAAATCTGGGCCACACAAGGACACTCCTGATCACACTGTTCAAGCAAATCCCCTTTTTGTTTAAAAAGACTTTGTGACCATGAACATATACCACATTCTTATTTTAAAAAAATAAAATTGTTTTTCTATTGATTTTAATATTTACATTTTCAAACTTCCTGAAGTTAAGAAGGAATGTATTTTAATAAAAAAATTGTTCATTGTCTCTACAACATAGGTTTTGCTTTCATGGGATTATGCTAATATAGCAAACCCATGAATGAAGAGAAGCTGATGTCTACATTTTAAACTGCTTAGGAACATTGTTTTGCAAATGCATTGTGTTTTGAAAATCAAACCAGTCCTTAGGGAGGGCTTTCATTTGCATAAATGCTGCATTTCTTTTATGTATAATTTTTAATCTTAAAAAAACTTCTTAGGGTCTTTGGAAGTTTTCTTTAGAAAGTCTTTATGTCATCGTCCAAATGTAATCACCATCTAGTAACATCATAGCTAAGGAGAAGTTATACATCATGAACCTGTTTCTCTTGGAAAAATAAAGACATTCAAATCTACATAACAAACTATTTCAACCTTGCTAGAAAAATAGGAAACACAGGCCTCAATACTAGCTGTGTAATTCCAACAGAAATTCCAACAGAATTTCCAACAGAAAAAGGTGTATCTTCTGAATCTAAGCTGGTTTGGAGATTTGAGTCTCTGATAAGTTTTGTAACAGTATAGGCTTAGAATATATTTTTGTGAATAATTTTTGTGAACTAACGTTTCACAAGATAGTTAGACTACTGTCATATTGCTAAAGAACCCCCAGTCCTACTTTTTTGTGGTCCTTATATTTATTGCAATTTTCTTGGTATACCACTTGACATGATGACTATACATAACATATTTTTTGACACCAAGACATAGGTGTAGGTCTGATATTAGAGAGATCTTGTGCCACTGATTTAAACAGTTCAATTATCAACCCTCACACTACAAAAAAAAAAATCCAGAAAATATAAGTTTTTTTGTAGAAATGCTCATGGCACACAAATTTATAGTAAATATTAATTTATTAATATTGCAGAATCATGGAATGGTTAGGTTGGAAGGGACCTCTGGAGAACATCTAATCCAACCCCTCTGCTAAGCAGGCTCACCTAGAGCAGGCTGCACAGGATCACAGATGAGTGGGTTTTGAATGTCTCCAGGCAAAAAGATCACTGTGTTTCAGTTTGTGTCCATTGTCCCTTGTTCTGTCACTGGGCACCACTGGAAAGAGTCTGGTTTCATCTTCTTGACATCTATCCATAAGATATCTGTATGCGTTGATAAAATCCCCTTTCAGTCCTCTCTTCTCCAGGCCAAACAGGCCCAGATCATCTATAGCTCGTATACGGCCTTTATTCTTCTTTAATCAATGTCCAGGATTGCCTGTACAGTGATTCAAATTCACTGAAACCAGTCAGAGTCTTTGATTTACTGGAACAGAGTTTGAATTATGCTCCTGAATTATGTGGAACAACAGGGCAGATACAAAAACCTATATACAATTACACTATAAATATATCAAACCAACTATATGGAACAGCTGCCCTCCAAAGCTTTTAATTCTTGAACATGAAAATTTCGTTTAAAAAATCCATATAAAATGTATATATGTGACACATACTATGTATACAAATCTCTCTCCTTCCTTTCCTCTGCCTCACTAGATCCCATGGTCAGATCTGAACATCAGAAGTGGTCATTCAGCAAACAGGCTGCTTTGACAAAAGTAGTTTATAACAATGCCAGCCTGGCACTTGTTTCAATTTAAATTATTTGTACAAATTCTAATGAATCATCACTGAAAGTTCACTTCGAAATTACATTTAAAAATCTAGCTTGAAAAGCCCTGACATTTCTAAATAATCTGTCTGGGAATCTTGCCCCAGGTGCAGTTATGCTCTCAGTAATGTCTGAATAAATGCAAAGCTATTCAGTCACTTTTAACTAAACAGCTGAAATACAAATGTTGAAAAATCTTAGTTCCAAAGAGAAAAATAGTTCTGAAGTGTTAAACATGAATGAATACAGCCCCTGTATGAGGTCTCATAAGGACAAGCCGTGTACATAACTCACATGTAAGTTTTCAGCAATGCAATCATAAGCCCAGTTATAACATCAAATATTTTGTTTGATTAATACAATTACTTTTGGACAATAATTCTCTTTATTAACTCTATGGCACTGTGAACAGTAATTTGTACTTAAAGGCACAAAAATAAAACTTTATATGATAATTATTTCTTCAAATACTTACCTGTATTAGCCTTTGAAAGTGATTGAAATTGCAGTATTGAGCTAAGTGTAATGAATCTGACTTCAATTCAGGGCTGGCTGATACAAGTGTATAAAACTCTTTTTCTTCATAATTGGTTTCTTTTTTTCTCCTTTTGTCTCTAGTGTGCAGAATCAAAAACCCCTGTTTTTAATAAATTTTGTACCAACTACTAATGCATATTTACAAGTTGTGGACCTGACATAGTGGCTTTCAAATTAATAATCTCCACTTTCACTTGAGAATATTTTTATTTGACTGCTGCATACAGCAGTAAGCAAAATTTAGGGAAGTGGAACTGCAGCGGAAATATCTGGTCTAATGTTTTAGGAAGATCAGTGTTAGACACGCAAATGAGTTTCTACCATTTCTTTTTATTCAAAAACTTGTAGGTTGCACATATGGAATTTCAAAATTGGGACAGAAAATACAAAATGTGGCTAGCAGTCAAATGCCACAGAGCAGAACTGCAGAACTTCTTGGGATAAAGACAAGCCTGAGGATACACCTCAATGCCACATCCTCATTGTATCATCAGTAATGTTCTGTTTGTATAGGCTCACTTAAAAGTAAAATGACTTCATAGTAACTTAAGCCTTTGAGCACTAAAATATTTTAACAGGCCATGGAGCACACTATCTGAAAAATTAGCTGCTTTAAATTATTCTTAACATCATAATAAAGATATGTGATCTGCAATCTGTACTTTAATGGCTGTAGCTTATAATAATAATAAAATTATTTTAAAATTAATGTTAATAAATAATAGTTAAACCCCTCCAACAATCACAGCTCAGAGATGTCTTAAAATATTCAATTTATATATGCACACACTCTGTTCATATATTTAGAAAGAGTAGGAATCCTGTTTTGAAGAAATGAGATCATCATGTGAGACTGATGTCTGTTCAGTCTAAGTTCAAGATAATTAGCAGCAGACAACAATAAAGTAACTGGTCAACAAAAAGATTTTTTCCCTTATGTCGGTGATCCTCAAGCTAGAGGTGGGTCGAGGTGGCACAACGCTTGGCTTCAGGAGCTTCACAGCCAACTTCACTTGGCATTGATAATTACTTAATGAGAGAGTTGGTGAAAAGTTCTGTAGGTTAACTGGAAAGATGCAGCTTTCCCACCATGTATCTTCTAGATGGTTCTATCCTCTAGCATGTAGCAGGCACTGCATCTGCTGCCACTGCACAAGTTTAGGAATTTCTAGAAGAAACATTCCTTCTAATCTTGTTAAACTTGCTTGATAAGATTTTTTTTATTTTATGTCTATTTTGGCATGACACACAAGAGTCATAGAAGGCAACTAATTTATTAGAAAATACCTTTTTGCACGACATGTAATATACCTGAAGAACTTCCAGAGATACAGGCCAATAGCTTAGGAGGATTCTGGAAAACACTAGACTTTTATGTGAATAATAAGAGTTAGAATAGGGAGCAGGCACTGACTCAATAAGGATTCATCAAACTTCTTGTGTAACTTCCAGAACATAATGGACGTATGTGTCTCAGTTCCTCAATTATGAAATGGAGATAATTCCTGACTACAAAAGGGGCTATAGGATAAGTTAGTTTTGTTAGCTAACCAAGCTATAGAGATAAAGAGTGAAGAAATATTTTAATATTCCTTGTAATGTCCAAAGGGGCCAGCTAAGCCTAGGAAGCTATTATTTCAGGCCCTATATATTCACAGGACACAGACCATGTTCAAAAGAATCTACTATATATATATATGACAAGATCAATAAACAAAGATGAAATGCAAGCAATCGATTTCAGAGGGAACAAATACAATTTAAGATAGGCAGATTTTAAGAGGTGGAGAAATGAATTAAATGATACCTCAGCAACAAGTGCCCTAGTGCTCTCAGAGCTAGTAACAAAATCTAATAATGTCCTCCCAGGACACCTATAAACAGAGAGATTGCATTCATACGTTTTCATTCCATTTATTGCTACTGAGTCATGTGGTTTAATTGGTCAGATGAAAGGTAATCATCACTTGGAGAGAGGGGAGGTTTTGCTAAGCAAACCTCAAGTCATAATTTATTTATTTGCTAGTCTTTAAAAGCTGGAATGCTAGAATAATTGCTCTGTTTAATAACATATGCTTGCCAAGTTGATTTTGTATTAAAAGTTTCTCTGCATCTCAGAATGCCTAGGAGTTATCTGCACTAAAAATTGTACCTTTATAACTAAGCTGTGAAAATATATTACAGAGAGGTGACAACAAATTTCAAACAACTGACTCTAATAAGTTAAAGAAAAAGAACTGTACTTGATCTGCTTTCAGCCAAGAATGATGAGGGTACAGAACATGTAAACTATTCAGCGCACTGAATTATGAAGTAAGCATAAGCTAATGCCTTAATGGTTCTACTACAGGCATACAATGTCAAAGAGAGCAAACATGGAAGTGAAATGTACTTTCAAAAACTGTTGTACACGTTCCTTTTTAAATCTGTCTTCACTGTTGGTCATTAAAAGGATCTTCAGTATTAGCTCCAGGTAACCAAGAAATTACTGGCTTTACACTTTGAAAACATTATGATCATGACACAAAAACAATTCTTCTTCAAAAACAATTAGCAAGACCAAATAGTTTTTGTTCCATAGAAAAACGTTCAGAAATCTTTTAAATTCCAAAGCTATCTTTCTTAGGCAGAGGTGAAATCTGGCAGCCTGCACCAATGCACCTCAGATGCAAAGTTTTTAGATATGACAGAAAAGCAAAAAAATTAAATGATTGCTGATGTTTGCTAGTCACCAATTTCTCTTTAAGTAAGTCTGGAACAAGGAAAAAATACCTAATATTTAGAATCACCTTAAAGTTCAGTTTCACTTGAATGAGTAATTTGCAAGGGTAACTGTCAGACTTTAAAGGCAAGAATGATAGGCTTTATGATTTCATCAGAACTAAATAACAAAGTCTAATAACTTTTGATTGCGATTAACTTATGTCTTTTAAAGAGATGACATATCAAGAAACCAGGAACCTGTTCAATCTGCAGACCTGTCTTTTGCCTTAGCAATTTAGAGACTCAGCTCTAGAGTTTGAGAGTTAAGAGATTTGTGGATTAAAAAAGACAAAAAGGAAAATAAAGGGTTCTAAATATCTTCTGTGAGGCACGTAAATGACAGGCGTAGAAAGGTGTCTGTTAGCCAGAATAGCTGCGGGCATTGCTCCTTAAGCTTAATATCCCATGTGCTGTGGAAACTGGAGTTTGACCTTTTGCTCCATCTCTTCTGGGCAAATGTTTTTGCATGATTTAATAGAATGGTTATTTTTTATGCAGATGACTGTTAGCCATGCTCTGAGAGGCAAAGAGAAATTTCTGGTAGAAACGAGCTCTATCAGCATGGTTGAATAAGCAAAATGATTCTTCCAGCTATGCTAGTTTTAGGCCACTTAAATAAAAAAAAAAAAAAATCATAAAATGAGATTTGTTCAATGGATATTTACTTTCATTCCCATATTTAATATAATTACTATGATTAATAACACCATGAATAAACCATATTTGAAGGTGTTTTTGGAGAGCTTTAGGAGACTTAGAATCAGCTCTCTGAAGCTCTTCTGAATTTTTCATAGAAAAACTCTTTTATTTTCTCACAGACATCTAACTGAAAGTTTGTGCCACTGAAAAATGCATTTTTAATGGAAAAATGTAAACTTAGAAAAATCCTGTGAATTTCAGCAGTTAAAAGTCTATTGTCTTTGACTTACTGTGGCATTTTATTGTGATATATGTGAGATATTATCATATCTCATTTTCAATGTGCTCTTCACAGAAGATACAGAAAATCAAATCTTGCTTTGCCAATGAGCTTTACCACTAAGGTGTAATTGTTATAAACCTACAGACTGAAGAAGTGAGATAACAGACTGTAGAAGGATTAAGATTACAGAATATAAAACAGAATAAAAGTGTCTATGAATTTGTGTGAGAGAAAATATTCTGTATAATGGAGCAGAAATGCATGATTCTTACCAGTACACTTTTAATTAAATTGTTACTCTACTGCTAAGAATTATATATTAGTATAAGTAATAAAAATTCACACAATCTCTAAATCTCTTGTAACACTTTTATCTCACGTTTAATATTTCAGATTTTATTAATTCAAATGATGTATATTTTTAGACAGCCTAAAAGTTTTTGGTTTATTTATGAAGCTGATTCAATATTTGAAACTTTAATGTTACATATCTCAATGAAATTATTGTTTTGTGAAAACTACCACCAAGAAGTGACTTTAGTATTAGGCTTAGAGTATCAGCTTCACTATTTTAGGTCTAAAGTAGGCCTATATTCATTCATAGTGCATTTACATATTTATACAAAGTTGTCAAAGTATATCCCAAAGTATTTCCTGCCCCGTGCCCTCAAGAGTGCGGGCATTGGGAGGCACAGTGCCCGTGGAGCCAAGCCGTGCTCCAGCACCGCGGACAGCGCTCACTGCGGGCAATGCGGGCGGCCGTTTGCAGGGAAATCCTTCACAACGTATAGATATTATTTTTGCATGAAATAGTATTTTATAGGAAACAATCCTTAAAACAAAGTCAGTCTAAAGTGTTTGTGTTTGTGGGTTTGTTTTTTTCTCTAGACAATAGGATTTCTAAGATACTCAGTCCATGCTCACACGTAGGTGTTCTAACCTATTATTGTAATTACAAGTACTTACTTGTAATAACTATTTTAATAATTCAGAGTTCTTACATGGTCCAAGATCTCATTGTAGGGATTGAACAAGCATAGAAACGGATCATCTTCCAGAAGACACTCCAAGGATTTTGCTCCTTGATGAATGGTTTCAGCTGACACAACTTCAAGTTGCTACTCAAAGGGACTCTCTCAAGCTACTTCCCAGTGTTGACATTAGTGATTTTTGTAATGAGTCAGATCACGGATCCTAATTAAAAATTCCATGGTCTTCATCTAGATTCCATGGTCTTCATCTAGATTCATTCCTAGCTAACTTGTGCATTTTTTCCTCCCCCAAACCCCTCCCATGTTCTGGTGTGATTAAATTTTTCCTCCACAGCTGAGAACTGTTGAGCCAACGCCACGTGCAGGTGGCTGCTGTGTGATGTGACAGAGCAGGTGTATGTGATAGAAATAGAAGATAAAAGTAGAAACAGTCAGCTACCCAGCATTCCAGTCTAAGGTATCCTTTAGTAACAGTAAATCCAACATTGCTATTATGGGAATAGTGGCTAGAGACAACTGGGTGAGGCAGTCAACTTGTATATTAGTCTTTTACAACTAATAGTGTCCAGAGTACAAAAGATCAGTTTCAAGGCACTATAAAATGCAATAGAGCCTTGGGTAAAATAAATAAAACAGATCACCCTAAAAACTCTTTACTGAGCAATACTGTAATAGCACTGGTGAAATCCAAGCATCCATTCTTCCTGTCTTACATAAAGATCTTTCTTCCTCTGTCTTTCAATGAGGATATAATTTATAATTTTGCAGAATCAATAATCAAAGGGAAAATAGCAAGCGTTCTTATTTTCTACTATTTTGTAGTGGGGGGGGGTCTGAATAAAGAATTACTTCTTTATTTCTAAACACAAAGTGCATTAGGACATAGTAAAATAAAGATATCTGGCAGAACTTTGAGTTTCCTGCAATTATTTGTATATTGATGTATGTACTTACTTCAATTTAAAAAAAAAAAAAAAAGATGTTGTGCAGTTTAAACCTCAAACCCATTTTCAAATATTGGTAAGCATTTAATAGTCTTTATTTTAGAGCTGTGCAATCAGGAGCTAACTGCGATTCACACCTCCCCGGCGGCTGGGCAGGATGTGCGGATCCAGCGGGCTCGTCCTATGCCAGTAGGTGGAGCCCGCACAGAACCCGCGGCCGCCTTGTTTCCTCCCCCTCCGCTCTTCTCCCCCCTCCCCCCCTTTTCATTTCCCCCACAACCAATTTTCTGATCGATGCTGGGATTCAAGGAGTGAATCTCAGAACAGGAAGAAGGCGAAGAGACTACAGAATACTGCAGAGGTTCCTTTGTTGCCTTTATGGGGAGGTTCTTTCTTTATTTCTTTCCTTTTCCATTTCAGTGAAATTAAGAGTTTACAAGCTTCTTTGCCCAGGAACCTGTATCTGCAGTAGGAGCCTCTCATCATCTATCTACAAGTGTATGGATATTTCTTATGCTATGATTTTTAATTCTCTTTTAATCAGGTAAGACACTATTTTATTTAATTGGAATGCTTTAGACAACAAATTCCAGTTGTTTTATACCAAGATTCTTCTCTTGTGGTGCCACACCTAGTTTTCAATTAATATTAATAGAGCAAGAGGAGAGGAAATCATAGCCATCTTTGCCACTGCATGGATTTTTCACAGCATTTAATTAGGTCTTAGCACAATAATAAAAATGTTGTTGCTCTTTGGAGGTTTCTGGTCCCATGTTTTTTAACCTTGCATGTTTATAAGGATTACTTTTGAGTTTGTGTTTTTCATCCTAATTGTGGTAATTTGTTGCTGTTGTTTTGAGGTGGTCATCCACAAGTGTTTCCTTTTTCTACTGGAGGCTATACTGTGCTGTATTCAGAATACAAATTGGAGGATGTTCTAAAGCACACAAATGCATCCCTGGGATTGCACAATTTTAATGCAGAAATGTGCTGTTGCTTCTTTATGCTATCCTCAGACTGAGGCTTTCTTTACTTCCTAAATTCATCGTTTTATTTCTGTGAGGCATGGGAGATTTACAGGATTCTCCCCTCCCTCATCTCCCAAAACAGCCTCTCCCTGATGGAAGACAGAATGGAGGACTTGTCTGTGACTAAACATGGTTTTGCACTGCTGCATATACCATATGAAACACATATGTTTTGCAAATTGTTTCACATATACAAGAATGAAATTTTTATTAAAAAAAATTCATTCCGTATTGCATGAGAGGGAAAAATTATTCCTTTCATTATTTTTTTAGAAGCATGATTACACACTGGGAGAGACAGCAGAATGACTCAGGAGGTGGGAAGCTCATGCAGCACCCCCTGACTCTTCTTTCAAACCTTCTGGTCTTTTTTCTTACCTTCTTTGAATTACACCAATAATATGTTTTAGTTGGGAAAAACAACATAGAAATGCATTGACTTACAGAGTCACAGATCAGAGAAGGGGCTTAGTAGCCAATTTGTGAAAAAATAAAGAATGTGCCATCAATTTAATGCATTTTGCTTTCGAGTATAAGGTGGTAAGTAGCACTTAATCAAAATTTTCACACACCTGTATGTAGGTAAACCTTTTTCTTTTAGTGGTGATTAGTGAAGCAACAGAAAACTGCTTGTTGGGATTTCAATGCTGGGTGCTGCCTTGCGTTTAGATGACTCCATAGATACATGTGAAATGTTAAGAAGGTTCACGCTTGTTCTCACCATCTGTGCAGGTTGCCTGCTTGGCTGTATTTTTGTGATTGATGTTTACAATATGTATATCTGGGTATGGCTCAGCCATTGTAGTATCTGAAAATCTCTTCACTAGATGGTAAAGGATCCTCAGTTCTTGAACAGATTTGGAGAAACGATGAATAATCATGTCCAAATGATCTGCAATTTCCTTCAGTGACAAGTGCATTAAATAAATGATGCTCTCATATGTCTATAGGCCCCACTTCAACAACAAACAGGCATGTCAATGGGATGACTCACATTCTTAATATTAGGCAAGTGGATAAGTACCTGGCTCTGTTCTCTTGATTTTTAGACTGCACCAGCTTTCAGGAAAAGAGTAACTTTTGTAATCACAGAAATTTTGCAATGTTCATAAAATGCAGCAAGTAGGCCAAATGAGCATGTAGCTTCAAAGACAAGCTATAGATTAACTTCTCTGTTTAAAAAAAAAAAAAAAGAAGAAAAATCCATAGAGTTATTACGTTTATTTATTTTAGGTTTTGAGTACGTTCATTGTGAGTGTTAGGTCTTGGGAAATAACAGGCACATAAATGGCCATATTGTATCAAAGCATGATCCAGTTACCTTTCAGCAGGAATGAAGTTGGATATTTCTGGAGGAGTTCAAGCAATACTTGACCCTAAGAGAAAGGTGTCCCTCTCTACCTTTTGTGAAAGTTAATTTTAGGGGGTATTTAAGCCTTCTTGCTATTTTTGTTCATCTGAAATACTCTAATTGAAGTGTACTCTGTACTCATATAAGCATCAGATCTCCGCAGGAGATCCCAGCATACCTACTCTGCAGCCAGAGCAAGAACCCAGCATCAGTTACGCCGCCAGGGCTCCTTGCTGATGATTTCTTTGTCACAGACCTGGATGAATGGATTCACTGGGTCACTGCCTGCAGCCCTGCTCTACCCCTGAATAGCCCTAAAACTCTTCCACTGAAGGGATGGAGAGGGCACTGAAATCTCATATAGTCTATCTGCTCGAATCCTACTTGGTAGCAAGAAATGCAACCATAATCCCCTCTTATGCATCCAGCTCTCGGCTGGAGTACGAAAATCTCAAACAAGCTTTTTACTGTGTTGCTTCCAATGTTTCCACATGTTCACACCAGCTTCTCCAGAGCACAATGAGGATCCTTGGCAGCCACAGACCCTGGTCCTGTGCTCCCCCTGAGTGGGAGCAGCCTCTCACCCATCAGAGCCCTCCTGTTCCTTTCGCCCTCGGTCCCAGCTTGCCAAGCAGGCGTCAGGGATTGCAGGGCCTCCTTTCTAGAGCCTTCCCGAAGTCACTCGAATAAATCCGTTCTTTGTGCCTCCTGTCATCTCACTGACACCTGCCAGTCTCAGAAATGCTGGGTGAAAAGCCATTTCTGCCAATGGTGGCCTGAATCTCCTGTTCTTCTGTTATTGTCTTTGAAAGGCAAATAACGTACCTGATTACCAAGAGGTGTTAATGACGGGAGGCAAATGATGTTGCGAATTACTAAATATGATTAGGATAAAAAAATAAAAAGGCTAAGGAGGAAATTAATAATTCTGTACTCACTGCACATTTGAGAAAATATGCAGTCAAGAAGGTTTGGGACCAAAGTACTGAAAGAGGACAACTTAAAGAAACATTGATTAATCACATTCATGTTATTCAGATTGAATTCTAAGTTTGCAACTTTACCTCACTTATTTCTGCTCCTGAACCTACTATTGTTCCTCTTTTCCAATCCTTACCTACGACTGAAGTTAGGCTGCTTCCTCTTTCTGCCTCTGTCTGGTTTGGGACCAGCAGAAGGGCTTTGTTTCTGCTCCTGGTTTCCATGTTTGATGCCTCAGCAGCTGTCACTATCAGTGCTGCTGAAGGGGCTGCTAATGCCAGGCAGAAACATAGGCAACATGTGGCAGCTCTGTAAGTATTTATTACAAGCCGCTAAGAAGCTTTTTTTCTGAGCATATTTAGAAATTACATTAGAGATGTGCTGAATGGCCAGATTTCAATAAATTTAAACAGGAGCAACCAAACTCAAACTCTTATATTGCCTGAACAGCCTACTTGACACAATTCAGAGTAAATAGATTTTAGCAAAAAAAATGGCTGTATTTTAATGCGGCAGCATCACCATCATGCTCATTAAATAATTACAAAAGTAGTTTTTAATCTTCCTGTTAAAAACCCCAAGAACATAGGTCCATCGTTCTTGCCTACTGGTTTATAAACTTGTAGATTACTGAAATAATGCTTTCAAACTTTTTCCAATAAGCAGGCTACAAATGTACTTTTCCTATTAAATGGTGATGATTTTGTTGTTATAAGCATTCAAACTGAAAGAAACAAGTAGCACAAGGATACATGAATCTGTATCGTCAAGTTTTTCTTTCTAACTTCATTGAAAGAAGTATCTCACCATTTATAGTGTCATTAAAGAAATAAATCCAGTCTCAACAATTAATGTTTGGCAAAGCTGAAGGCATTATGAAGAGATTAACATGATGGAAACTATTAAGCAAACACAACTCTGTCAGCTCTGTTCATACTATATGGCAAACAAAAAGTTGTGTTTTTTTTTTAATCGTGAATAAGTTATTTTTTAGGTCTCTCTAGCTGAAGTTCAGTGATTGTTTCTGTATGAAGTTTTCATAAGTTTTATGTAATTGCAATCCCACTTGCTGCTTGATTCTTAGCTTGGCTTTCCTTAAGTGTAGGCAAAATCTGATTTTGGCCAGAATTGTTCTTGAACTGCTAATGCTAGTTGGTTCTCACTCATCTTCTTGGAGATCCTCACAGGTACTTCGCATTGTGCATTAAAAATGCAAACTTCCCCTACCAAGAATGAGGATCATGTCCAATAAGATAATGATTGCTCTATGCAGGATATACTTATCTTACCTGCATAAGCTAGTAACACATAGCATGAGCAGGCATGCATTTTAAGGTGATGGATGTCCAGGTTTTCAACACAAAGCAAGTGGTCTTCTCATCAAAGGAGATGCCTCATTTTTATGGCATACGGTGCTGCTTGTCTGGTCTTAAGTGGAGTTGTAACATACAGCTTTGAGTAATGTGGAAAATGTCAAATGACCCACTCTAGCAAAAAAAAGTGGGTACCATTCAACCCTACAGTACAAAGCATGACGGCAGTAGGTCTAGCCAGCTCTCAGCTCACCACTTTGGTTTCAAAGGCAGCATTTGTGCTGTATTGAACTATACAAACCCACCTGATTATTTTGGCCTGCTAACTTACCACTCTGTAGCTTTCTGGTTGCTGGTACTCAGTTAACTTAATTAAAGCTACAATATTTCCAGACCTAGTGCTATCATTCCTGTGACAGCAGGGTGAGTTTTACCTTAGATGAATTATTACCAGCAGGCTTTCACAGTGGGGCAGAAACAGTCTTCTTGTCTGAATAGGTGTTATTTATACTTTTTTTTTCTATACCAACCTCACCATGTCTCACCATCCTCAGTATAACTGCAAAATCCTCCTCAGACTTTGACCCCAATGTAGTTTTGTTTGATGATAAATGTAAATGACTCATTCTGAAATTAGGATTCTGACTCAAGTTCTCTAAAGCAATACACTGTGTTCTAGACTCACCCATTTGTCTCAGTAGGATTCCAGATATATTAGGAGCCAGATTCCATAGATGTATATAAAATGGAGGCAGAAGCACCCTGAAAAATTTGACAGTCTGTAATCTTGATAGAAATAGTGGCTGGAGTTTAATGCATGGAGCTGCATGGAGCAAGGCTAGAAACAAATGTCCTTTGCCTAGACACTGGGATTGCGATGTGTTGTTTAAAGATGAGTTCCATAAACAGGTACGAACAAAAAGAAGGTTGAAGTGGCACCTGAGTATCTAAACAGACCATGTGCTTATAAAGAAGTATATGGCAAATTTCTATACAAACACTATTATGAAACAAAAGCTCTGGCCCCAGGGTAGTTGAAATTTGACAGCCTATCTCTATGTATACTTATTGTATTTTGCTTACTAGTAAATATTTGTACCAAGTAAAAACCAGTGGAAAATCCTACCTCTTGGACCACAAGGCAAGCTTTCTTAGATGAGTTTTCCCTATTGGAAGTCTCTGGCAAGGTTATTTTAACTGGGACTGTGGCACGCAAGGTCGTATCACAAGAGTATAACAGGTGTATTTGTAGAGTGTGTGAGCTCCATGTGTTTTCTCTTTGCGGAGAGTCAATAATGCTACCATGGAAACTAAAAGATAAGTACTGACACCAGGCAGAATGAAAAAATCTTCCATCTGTAGTTGTGTTAACCTGAAAGCAGACATGGGGCAAACACTGCACGATTGTTTGCAGATTGAGACTTCAGTGATGGCTGCACAAACCCCCTGTGCAAATGCACTCGCATGGGTTGGATTTTGCAGTGCAGAGGCTGGTTTCCATTTTGTAGAATGGGAAGCCCTGCAAAAGTGCTGACAGGAGGTGGCTTCCGCGATACCGCCTTAATACTACTGAAAAATTCTCCTAGTGAAGCAAAGAGAATACACTTTGAAAATAGGGTGCAGATTGAGCTAACCTTTTATTTTCATTTGGCTAGACAAAATGGAAAGAACACAGTTTTACTGTCAGAAGCAATGGGGAGACGCAAATCTTAAAATTATTATTAGGGTAATCAATTTGATTAGAAAGCAATAGACTGTAAATGTTACTGGCCACACTTATAAAAGTCACTTTTCAACAGAATAACATTTTACATCTTGCTAACAGCTTATTTTTGTAGTTATGTCAGCCAAGCATACACAACAGTCAGGACATTTTCAAGACATACTGTTTCAAATTATTTTTTACAGTACTTTCAGTTAGAGTTAACATTTAAAGCGCCTCACAGCCTTTACCTTTGCGACTGTAAAAAGATACCTGTGCTTTTGCCAGCTGAAGTTTTTATGAATTACATGATCTTTAATCTGAAGCAAAGCTTCGGCCCTCTAAGCCAAGCCGAAGGCGAGCTAGTCTCACAGAGAGAAATCTGGGACTTTGCTGCACTAGTATTCTTTGGCAGGGGAGAACTGAACATAAGCCTCAGGGTGTGATGATGATGATGACCTTTAATGTTACACAGAACGCTTGGGTGCTATTACTCATGCTGATACCTTGCTCTGTGGAGTGGCAGGGGCTGGGAACCCAGAAGCGTGCGCCATTGCTGGGAATGGGATTATATGGCATTTCTCAGTTTTGACCTCACTTCCAAATTAGTTTAAGGATTCACACATTCTCAAAATAATCTGTCCTTAGTGAGAAAGATGATGGATATGATGCAGAAATTGAGTGAGCTGGTATAAATATTGTGAGGATGGGTGACTGACTCTGTAATTGTGATAGGGAAAAGAACTGTCCCCTGGGAATATAGAGAAGAGAGACTGATGGAGGGAAAGCAGTCAAATGTAAGAGCGGGAAAGGGTACGCAAATTCAGTTTATATGAGAAAAAAAGTAGAATACATTGTAAAGGAAACCTTGACATGTATATCCATGTTCCTTTATGGAAGTTAAGCAGTGTGGCATGCGTGGCTCCAGTGGGAAAATCTCCTTGCACTGGTACAGCTCCAAGTCACAGGTGATGCTGTGAGCGAGGAATGCTTGTACAAATTCTTTGGGGAGCTCCTGCATTCCATCTAATCAGAACCTGTTTTGCTGGCTCAAACGTAGTGGGAAAGGAAGAACTCTCCTGAGAAGGTTTTCAACATCTGCTCCCTTGCTTTTTTCACATACACCAACAAATGTAATGGAATATACTCTAAGAAAATTTAGTTAGGAAATTATTCTAAACTGGAGAAAATTATCAAACTCCATAGAAAAAAAATCTCAGTTCCAAGTCATCCAGTTATAATGAGCTACATTTCTATTTTAGCCTACAATTTTGTAGATTATCCTCAGCAATCCTTCCCTTCCCCATAGTTATAAAATACTATAATGAACAAGCCTCTACTCCTTTTTTTTTTTTTAAAGGTACCTTGAAACTGAATCTGTATTTTTAAAGAAAGTGACTAAACTTTACAGCTGTTAGTTGTTTTACTCCTCTTATGAAAAAAAAGAGCTATAAAAAATTAGTTTTGGGTAGATATATGATGTAACTATTCAGCTGTCCATTTCTGGCACATTTCCATACTTAAAAGGAGAAGCGGTACAGAAGTTTTCTCAACATTACTACCCAGGAAAATGATGTCTAAGTATAAAATAAGGCACCTATGTTATTACAGTAATACTTTGCCATCAGGTAACTTACTAAGGGATTCTCGTGAATTTGGCGTGTTCCAGCTGAGGCTCATTTTAAGTCAGGAGACTGGTATAATCCACACTGTGCAGAATGTCAGAATAAACACACTCATAAACTCCTCCTCTCATCCTACATTTATGAATCTGTGTTGCTCCCTCAGGCCTTTCAAGTTTCTTGATGGAATACTGATACTACCTTTCTGCTCTTACGTAACTGCCTGTGTCTGCCATATGCATTTTGTCCCTCAGGATAGCCTGATTCATAAAGATGTTTTTAGAGTGTTCAGTTCTCAGTTTATGTCTTGATGTGACAGTTGGGTTATCAGGACACTATAAAAGGCAAACAGAAATTGGGCCTGGTAAACTGTTTCCGGGGCTTTTAATGGCATTTCTATTTAATTGTGGGCCAATTAACTACTCTGTTTCCTTTCATATTAAAAAAATCTTCTAAATTTAATAGAGACGTGTTTAATGCTTTCTAATGTTATATGTCTGACTGAGCTTTTCATTACCCAGAGAAACAAACATGCTGGTCAGGTCACCAGGGAGCAATGGTGATGTTTGCTGTCTTCCTTTGCATGGGAGGGATGAAGCTGCAGCTCTAAAGTTTTCCAATGGTTCCTGTGTGATGATCTGGGAAATGCTATATCACTGCGCGGCTGTTCTGCACAAGTCACCAACCATATTACTCATCATGGGATCTAATTTCATGCTGTTTGGTTTAATTTTTCCTTTTCAGCTGCCAAATTTTGAATATACATCCAGCCTTATGTGTCTTACACTGGTGACATCTTCATTTAAAAGATGTAGCTACTCAGCTGTAGAAATGCCTGTTGTGTGACGTTTTGGACAGTTGGCAGAACTGTAATACATAATAACTACTAAAATAACAGTTAATCATCTATATTGTTAACTACTACAACAGGAATATTCAGTTCTCACCCTGCCTCTGTTATTGGGTATCTGTCCACAAACCACATATATTTTCATATGTCTTTCTGGTTCCAAAACCACACGTGGTTCTTCTTCTCAAAACACAAAGTGGGAATAATAGTTAATAGGTGTAAAGTAAGTGGCTGATACATACTAAAGAAGTGTGGAAGTAAAAGCATCCACCAAATATTTCACATTTTAAAAATCACATTAAAAGTACCTTCGTAAGTGACAGAGTCAAGCAAACAGTTGTGGAACACTGAATTAAGGCTGTCTTTACATTTTGGAAATCACACACATGATTTGTAGCCACCTGTGAAAACAGTAGTTTGAGTGAATTGCCTGCCATCAGGCAGTACTGAGAATAGGATTCATCTCATCTCTCTCCCTTTCTAGTCAGTCGAGAGAGACAGACACTTCCAGAGCAAAACTTGCCTCATCTTAAGGTAGATATCTGAAATGGGTCAGAAGAATTATCTTTTAAAGGACCTATTTTTCTTCAGTGAATAGGAAAGGAGTTCAGATTGGTTTAGATGTGGATGCCTAAAGATACAGTCACCTGATGCCAGAGAAGGGGAATCCTACTTCATGACACAGGCAGAGGAGACACCCAGTTCCCCAAGACAGCACACAGACCTTGCACAAAGGACAGTCCTTTTTGCCCACACAGTTATCATCCTTTTTCCTCTTTCTCATTAGTCACTTCTCCCAGTCCCTGTGCACCACCAATGAATCAAGGAAGTTTCCTCCAAAGTTAATCTCACTGCTTGTAAGAATTTCTTCATATTGTATACTACAGAAGACAGTGAACACTGCGTTACAGTATCTACTGACAAATGGACCAAAAGTAAAGCAGATCTTAATTTGAGTATACACTGTCATTTGAGTCCTCCTGCCTGCAGTAATAGGTGGTTTTTATTGGAGTGTTTGTATGCAATTTTAGGGAGACCACACTAATACCCATATGAATGATCAGGAGTTATTTAATGTACATTAACACATACTTCAGAGCTCTGAACTTGTCATCTTTATAAGTCTTTATAAACTCATTTTTTTATTTTCATATCTATCCTTCCAATTAATTCCAGTCCAGTTACCTAAGCTTTTTATTCCCTCTCTTGCCCATTCATCCCAAGCTGTTTTGCTGTGTCCTATCTCAGCTTGCCCCATTATAGTGGCTCCCCCACTTCCCTTTTCCTTGACTTTTTCCCAGCCTGGTCTCCTTTGAGGTCAAACTGATCAACCTACATGAATTTCTTGATCATAATAATCTGCAAGTCTTTGAGCTTTTCATGTCTCTCCAGCTAGCCTCCAGGACTATTGCAACTAATTTTGAGACAGCCTCTTTATCCAGGCAGACAGTTCTTACACATATCATTTCCCTGGAGGTTTTTTATGCTGTCTGTCTTCAATCTCAGATATTTCTTCCAAAATGCCCCCTCTTTCTTTTGTATTTCCTTCTGGATTTTGGTGGTTTTTTTCTTGTTCTTTCTTGTTTTATTTGGTCTCGTTTTTTTAATAAACAGCGTGTAGGATGACATGGAACACAAAGATGAAAGCATTCCCACTCCTGAGTCAGCAGAGTCCACAAAGACAGACTTCAGCTGCAGGAAAATCCCCTCAAATGGACAAGGAAATGTTAACAGGAAAAGGCATTATCTCTGTAATTCACATTTTTAAACCTCTGGGGTGTTATTTCAAATACATGCAAACTAATTATTCAAAATTTTTCAACTCTGAGCAAGTATTATAGATACCATTCAAAAAGAAAAAGTCCAAAATTCAGAATGCTGCTTTGCAAAAATTGCTGCAGGGGTTCATATTCCTGCTTTGAAAATTGGCAGCTATAAAATTTTAAGGAGAAATATATATATTTAGCTTTTTGGAAATGGTTGCATCATTTGCATTGAAGCTTCCCTCCAAAAACCAGTCTGAGAGAAAAATGGAAAATTTTAGCCCCAGCGCTTCAAATTAGGCATAAATGAGCAAAGGGGGAACAAAAAAAAAAACAAAAAACAAAAAAAAAAAGGACAGGTTAAGCATCTCAGTAATAAACAGTACCATCAGCCTCATCTGCAGTTATCATGAAACATGACAACCTGTAACTAGTAACTGGCTTGGACCCATCTGCACTCTGTCCCTAAGGATATAGTAACAACTGCTAACCCATAAACCATCGTAAGACTAAAAGAATATTTAAAGTAAATATGGGACCTCATCTGTGACTTAATTTCTAGAATCACTGAAACCACTTTACTTCAGGCTTATTTGAAGGCACTTTCCTGAATTTCTAGAATCACTGAAACCACTTCAGGCTTATTTGAAGGCACTTTCCTGAAACAAAGCCAGTTCTTCCATTGCAGTGGCAAAGGGAATCTGGTGGATACCATGTGTGTGGAAGGAAGTTGTGCTTTGTAGTTGAGCTTTTTGTGTGTGTTTCTATCTGCTTTGGAGATCTTCCTTAGTTTCCAGGTGCAACTGCATAGTAGGGGCGTGAGCAGTGCTTATGAGGAAACATTTTGTGGCATCCTGCCCTTGAACGCTGATAGATATCCAGGGAGTTAATGCTTCTTTCAAGCTGCATTAACCCCTGCAAGATCCCCTTGGCAGCTGGTGCTGTGCAGCTGCAGGGAGCCTGTCAGCGTCAGTACAGTTCCTGGGGGGGAAATTCTCATCTGTTATCCATGGAGATATTTGTTTCCCCCATGTGGGATGGCCCTCACGCTTTCCGCATCTATTGTGTTTCGGGTTTGGAAGTAAGTTTCTCAAGAAGCAGTTGTGTTGTGTTTGTTACTACTAAGCAACCTTTGCAATTGCAGGGCTATTTACAGAGTGCTCCGTTTAGATCCAGATTCTCTTTGTTTATTTTGCAAAGCTACAAATGGATACGCATCTTCTTCATGCCTTCTCACATATACTAAACTGAAACCCAGGGCATGTAGTGGAGGTTTTTTCTTAAAAATGTACCAAGTTTGAAGTGAG
The DNA here is from genome assembly GCA_035583135.1 of Lophotriccus pileatus. Classification (NCBI taxonomy): domain Eukaryota; kingdom Metazoa; phylum Chordata; class Aves; order Passeriformes; family Tyrannidae; genus Lophotriccus; species Lophotriccus pileatus. The sequence goes on from JAWWES010000171.1 coordinate 18,385,167, forward strand.
TGCAGATGATGTAAGAACTGTCCCAGCGCCCCACTCCCCATGTCCGTTTCTATGGTTTTACAGTCACCGTTTCCTATTTAAAAACCCCCGCAACACTCCCCTCAGCCTGGAGAAGGGGAATTGGCTGGCTGCAGGCAGTGAGCAGCATGGCTGACTATCTGTATCCAATACAGACGGCTCACAAATTTAGCAGAAGGAGGGACGGTGATCCCCCGGTTCCTTGCCGCCCCGGTGGTAAAGCCTGAATTTTGCTCCATCGCTGCTCAGCTCAGCTCGTGGGACAGCGGGAAAGGACCTCGCCCAGCGGGGCTCCAGCCCTGGACTTGCCCAGAGCCTCGACTGTCCCTCGCTGGCGACTCCTTGAAGGGCGGGCTCTCCCCATCCCCGCGGAATGCGGCCGAGCTCCCCCTTCTCCACAGCAACACCCTCCGCGTCCGCCTCTCCCCGACCTGCCGCTATCTGCCCTACACTAAACGCCTGCTCCTTCCCGCCCCTCCTGCTTCAACCGCGTGATCAGGTCCGGCTGAAGCGAGCAGGGGGTAGCTTTCCTTCTGGAAAGGCCCGGTGCCGAGGGGGTTTCTCGGGGAGTCTCCGCAGCCCGCGGGCGGCGGCGCCGCTCCCCCCGCGCCGCGCGGTGCCGCAGCCGCCGGCCCGGTTGCCTGGCAACCCCCCTCGGCGCCGCGCCATTGCGGAGCCCGGCAGCTCCGCGGCCGGCTTCTCACTCGGGCTTGTCGCTGCCAGCGACACCGAGCTGCCCACCGGCCCTCGTTTTGGCAGAGGGGGGGTGCCGAGACCCGCGACTGAGGTTCGGTGCCGCACCTGCGGCCCCCGCCGGCGGGGCGGGCTGGGCGGTGGCGCCCGGCGGGCTCCGCCCTGGCTCCCCCCTCCTGCCTTTCCCCCACCGCCTTCACCTTCCCCCCCTGCTTTCCGCCTCGGTCTCCGCAGCGCCCGCGGTATCGGCGTGTTGGCGCTGACAGGTTCCGAGGAGCGGGTGGAAGTGTTTGGGTGGCAGTGGAAGCTGGTGGCAGCAGTTCACTGAGGCGGAGGGCTCGGTCCTTGGCCATTTGTCCCTGGCTTGAGGGGAGCTTGGCCCGGCTTCCCTGCCGGGACCTGACCTGGGCTTACGTAAGCCATAAGTGAAAAGAGACAGTCTTGTTTATAGGTTGTATTTGCAACAGAAGACAGAGACTTTAAAAGTGGAATCACGCTGTATTTCCCACAATCACTTGTCAGTAGGTTCAGAATCATGATTTATGATTGTTCATTCAAAACGGCTGGGCAGATGTTAGGGGGATATTAGAATCTCCTGGTGTCTTGTATCCAAAGGGATATAAATTGTATAGGAATTTTCTGTAGCCATGCTATAGTTAAGATTAATGGAGGTTTCATTCTAAACATCTTTACATAATGCCCATACTGGGAATGTTAAACTCTGAGTTCTGGTTTGTCAGGAAAGAAATCACAGCATGTTTTATTAACAGCATAAGTAGTCAGCACATTCTCCTGTTCAGGCATCTGGAAATATCTAGCTCATCCCATACATATGGCATTTCTGTTATCGTTACATCTTTGAGTTGTATATTCACTCTCCTCACACAAACACACTAAAAATGGATGTATCTCTAGCCTGACACACAAGACTATACTTGTGGGGATATGTTTCTCATAATGGATATCAGGGCAGAGATTGATTTAAGAAAAACCCACAACAGGCAGATAGCTGAAAGGCCTTAATCACTTAACCAGCTTCATTAGGGATTTGGTGAATAGTCTTGCATTGTTTTCCCACATTTGCTGTTTGCTTTGGAGACAGTATTTCTCTTTTTGTCAAGGGAAACTTGAACTGCTGTTTTGAGTCTTTCTTGAGTGGGAATCGGCCTTCGTTTTTATCTCTGGTCGAGAACTGGAGGACCTCATTGGAGTCTGGCAGAAAGTTTATTTCACTGTATTAAAAAAAAAAAAAAAGTTGAGTGGTATTTTCATCAAGTGAAAAAAACCAAATTGTCTAATGCTAGAAGGAGAGATTTAAGGACCTCTTATCTGGAAGGACAAGTAGCTTTTTTGTTCAGGCACTGTAATATGATTGAAAATCAGCAATTGTTCAAAGGTAATTTCTGATAAAAGAGTAAAATGGAGTAACTTGAAAAAATGCAAGTCATTGCCCATTATTGGTTACCAGTAAGTAAAGATAACAATCTACTGATTTTTACCAATGTGTTTTTCGTACATCTTGACATAGCACTGTGGGCAGTTTTCTGAAATAAGTTTCAAAGAGAGTAAGAAAATTGGTTTGAAGGACCCCTAAGCTTTCCCAATAGGAATCTTTGTATATTGGTTTTCACATTAGAAGATCCTTGCTGCACATTTCGCATAAAATGCTGTCCTGATGTCCATGTTAAAAAAAGGAGTAATTCTGATCACCTTCTGGTCTTGGAAGAACAGTCCTGAGGCTGCTGTAAGTGAATGCTAATGCAATTTTGATCTTTAGATTTGCTAATGTTTGGGCATTTTAATAACCCTTTTTGCTTTTTTAACCTACTTATGCTGGGTTCTATACCAGGTACAGGCTCTGTGCCAATATTTGTTGACTACAATTGTTGGAGCCCTGTTGTGCTCCGTTATTCAAGAACTGGAGATCCATTTATTCATACTCTGGCGCCTTAAGCCCTCTCAAGCTTGCACATAGGAGAAGCACTAAAATTTGAATGACACCAAAGGTAGTCAGTCAGCTAGTCCTTTGCATTCTAAAAGTGAGGAGACGTATTAAGCCTCTTAATTTCTTTTCTGAAGTGTGATGGATCAGCTATTTGATCTGTCTGAAATCCAGCCAGTTATTTACAGTTTTCAGCCAGACCAGTGAGCTGATCTGGCTAAAATGCAGAGGTGCAGAAATGCTCAGACCAGCACAGTGGGAAATGAGCAGGGTAAGAGCGGGTGGAAAAACGCGTCTCTCCTTTCTGACAGTACTGTCTCAGATTGGCTTAAGATTTTTCAGTAACTGCATTTTTGAAGGTGACTTGCTAGTTATACATCCATTTAAAATGTTGGAAAATGTGTAGGAAGCTGTATTTTTATATAGCTCTTCTAAGAGCTGTTTGGAAAGGTTGTTGTGCAGGAACACCTACTGTTCAAAGTGCACAATTCAGCCATGTTGATACTGTATGAAGGGACCTCTGTCACAGCTCTGGCTACTGAACAGACAGTGCAGCATTGTGTGAAACACACAGACCTCAAGCACAGGAAAACTGAGGTTTATTTGCTGTCTAATTTCAGCTGTGGAGTAGGGAGCCCATAAATCTTAGCAGAGATACTACACCAGCTGTAAACCTTCTACCTTCAAACAGGGCCATCACATGTTATACAATCTTTCATGCAGTGCCATGGAGTGCTGACAGATCCAGGAGGGTTGCAGAGATAATACCCTGTGAGACGGAACAGGGTATTTCCAGGATTTATTTTACCCATGTAGAAGAATAATGGTAATGTGAGCTGCAAGTAAGAGAATGGACTAATATAGCTTTTCTAAACTTGATTGTTTTACTTTCTTTTTGTCAGGCTAGGTGAAAAGGAAAGTACTGGAAGGAGAGGGTAAAGAAAAACTGGGGAAGATCTCTCATACTCCACACCAGTGCTTCCTTAGGTACTTAGGTCCCTGTCACTCTAAAGAAGTCCTTAGAATTTCTTGCATGTGATGTAATTTTTTTCTACGCTGCACCCCCACTGAGTTTTCAAGAACTTTCTCATTGCACAGTGACTGAAATCAAACTCCTTTCTTTTCTGTTTCTTTCGTATATAAACAATAAGCTCTTGCTCCCTTGAGGCCTGGAGAGAAAAATAACTGATGAAGCAGCACAAAACAATGAGAAACCTATGCTTATTAAAACCCTAACACAGTGAGGGCCTGTTACAAGTTGCTTGATTCTCATCCTTATCAGTTTTGCTGTAAAACTCACACCCCTGATCTTGTTTTTTCCAAGGTCTAGCCTTTCTTAAAGCACTTAAGTGATTGTCATGTACCTACTCCATTCATTCCTGGTTTTCAATGGTAAAAGGTTCTCCTAAGAAACCCCTTTTGCTGCAGTTTAACCCCACAACCTGTTTGCATATATGCTAGATAAAAAGAAAACAAATTCCTCCTTTTCCTTGGAGGAGCTTTCTGGATGTATAAAAACCGTCACTCTGTTTTCAGTCAATCTTTCCAAGGTAAAATTAAGGCAGAAAGAGCTTAAATCCTATATTTCCTTGGATGTTTTCTCATAACTTACATTTTTTTGCTGTGGTCTGAATTCTTTCCATACTTTTTGAAATGTAATACCCAAGTTGGACATACTGCTCCAAGTAGAAGAGTAGAAGATCAGTTCAAAAGTTTATAAATCCAAGTACTTGCCTTTTTTTTTTTCTTGCAAGACTGACAGTTTTCACTCATGCTTGGTCTGTGATGTAGTAAGTACTCTAGATTGTTTCCTGCAGAGCTATTGGTGGGGTTTTTATCTCATCCTGTAATTTTTCAGTTACTTAGTCTTGCCTAAATAAAAAAGGTGGAACTTTTATCTCTTGAATTGAATCACTTTTTGAGCCCATTTTATTATTTGCCAGGACATCTTAAATTCTAATACTATTCTCCTGTTTACCTGTAGCCCTTCCAGTTTCATGTCATCTCAAAGCTAACAAACATGTTTTTCAGTCATCTAGATCACCATGAACAATTCAGTAGTATGGTAAGTGTTTTAAGTAACATGGGAGGAAGAGGTGACAGGAATTCAGTGGATTTGAGTAAATGGATACTATTTACAAGACGAAAAAGCTTTGCTTTTCTACACCTTTTGCTTTTCAATTAAAAAAATACAATTTCATTTTAGAGCATAAACTTCATACTTTTTTTAAGATTAAAGTTCTCAGGGTAGTACTGTCATATCTTGCAAACGATCACAGTAACCTACAATTTGGTTGAAGTTGCTTGTCATTGTTACAATTTTGGGACAGATGTTATTTAAAGTTTAATTTATTGTTTCGGCAAAGAAAATGGACAAACGCCAATGTAATTTGCTCATATCACAAAGTTGGAAGGCGTTGTCAAAGGCTGAGCAAGCTGTTATACAGAAAGGGCTAGATGAGCTTGATGACTGGTGTTACTGGAACGAGATGAAATTCAGAACTATAAATGAAAAGTCATGCACTTCGGGGCAATCTCATATAGTACAGAACACACAGCTGGAGAGTAAAAGGATCACAGAAACACGGAATGATGGCAAATTGCCACTTGTGCATTTTAATGCTGTGCTTTACTATTGAACTAAGACAGTTAATTTTTACAGATTTCTGAGGAGAAACTGTCAATGTGATCTTCTTCTGATTTTATTAATGAGGATTGTCTGTAGATGAAGAGCTGCTCGGCAGCCAGGAAAAGACTTGCGAGTTTCTCTTCACTCTGTCCTGTCAAAAATCCTTCACCCTCATGTACAGTTTCTTTACATATGACACTGAACACTTCTTTATCTCTACCCTCTATATAGGCCGTGTGTTTCACCAAGTCATTAAAGGACAAGGTCCACTTCCAGCTTTCAGATGTACTATAGTAGAGGGAGGGATGGACACCACTAGTCATACCATTGTTCATAAAATGTATCCGTAGCTGTAGGTGGGAAGCTAGGCAGCAGCCAGAAGTTACCTATTGCCAGAATTATTATACTTATTTCATATTTAGGTAAATTGTGACAATGTTTGAACAATAGTTTTTTAATATAGGCTATGTTGGATTGGGTTTTGATTGATATCTGCTATTCAATTTAATAGTTTTCCCTTTCTATCTCTACTAAGTTATCTGTTACATTTATTATAGTTATGTAGTATCTTATTATATTAATATGTTTTTAGAGTTGTTACTAGATTCTCTAGATGTATTACTGGGTCTCATCTTTAGAAGTAGATACATTTCTCTTCTAGACTGAAAAGATCATATTACATTTTCTGTCTGGTCTGTCTCTTTAAAATATTTGTCTAGACCCAAGCATTTAAGGCAATGGGATATGTGTCACTGGCTATTCCTTTTTGTCATCACTTTTCACTGCCTAACTGTGTATGTAGATTGTATAGCACTGGTAGAAATCGAATTGAGATCTTGAATAATTTCAGTCCCTTACGATAACAAACAAATAATCAGGTGCTGTAACTTAATATGCCACTAATGGAAGAATGAAGCTCCTTTTCCATATTGTATGAATGAGCCCAGCTTTTCAGGTACTTGATTTACTGTAACTTTCATACATAAGCAGTTGCATAAACACATATGTGCATATCCACATGAATAAATAATCAAAATGCTTTTGTAGTTAGAAGCGCCTTTACCTCTCCTCTGAATCTGTGCTGTCTCACAATCCTCTTATTTTGAGACCTCAGAGCAGATCCAAGTAAACCATAGTCCTAATTAGAGCCAGCCAGAAGTTTTTATCCAAAACTTTTTTGGGAAAAAAAAAAAAAAAAATGGTTACGTGGAATTGTTTGTAAACTTTTTGTTGATTTCATAGAATCATCTGTGAAATTCAAAACCCCTGTCAAATGAAGCACTTTTCTAAAAAGGCTTTTAACATTATTTTAAAATACTGTGTAATACTTACACCAAAAAAAATCAAAACCAAATCAATACTTTTGATGTGTTTGAATTTGACATATTTGCTAATTTGGCAAATAGTTGCTGGAAATTTCAAAAACCTTTTTTTGATTAAGTCTACCTGATCAGTCTCTCACCATGATGACCAAAGAAACAAATTATCAATATTTTCCCTCTCTTCATTGTTTCTTTTTAAAAGCCACAGTGGCATTTCTTCAACTACTATATTCTTTCCAACTTCTCTCACTTTATAATGACCTTTTGCTTTTTATTACTTTCCACAGCTATTTTTTGTCCTCTTCACAGATGAAGGAAGGGAGGTGGTAGGGAGTAAATGACTGCCAGAACACCTGAATGTATAGATACAGCAAGACCTGCGTGCCTGAAAAGTTTGGAAGAGATTTGTGTATGTGTGAGAGAGGGAGGGAATGGCAGAAGATCAGTGTTCAGGAGAGAGAGAGGTAAAAAAAGTTCTATTAGTGCAACGGGAGAAAAAGGATGAAAATCAGTAAGCAAAGAAAATAGAGAGAAGGCAGAAGAGTGGAAAGATGGTAGGATGGCATCTCGGTGGAGTGGTGCCCTAAGGTGGTGTCTGACTGATCTGCCTCATGAAAGGGGCTTACAGTGCTCCCGATCACCTGCTGTAGCAGGGAGCAAGAAGAGATGATTTCTGTTCAGGAACTTACCACTGCTCTGAACACTCAAAGCTGCCCTTCTTCCCTCTCATTGCTGGCTTTGCAGATTTGGAAAGAATACACACTGAGTATATTGTTTGCATTTATTTTAGAAAATTTACACAAGTTATAATTCAAAATAATCTAGACTGACAATAATATGGTTTCAGCAACTGCTTTGGTTGTAAACTGCCAGAATAACCTCCATTTTTAAATTTCTCTTACTTTTCCATCCCTCCTACTTTCTTTCTGTCTCACCTTCACAGTTCTAACTACTATGGTCTCCTCAACAGTAGCTGCTATGTATTCAAAAGAATATTTGAGAATCCCGAGACTTGGCTGGTTATATAAAATCATGTATTTTAGTCCCAGAATCTCAGTTTAAGCAAATGTTTGAGCATGCAAAAATTCTTTGCCATTTCTGACAAGAATTTGTGGGTGTGTATCAGTACCATCTACTGGCAATAAGAGTTACAGCATTTCGTAGGCTCACACAGGAAATGCCGGATTTGACTTCAATAACCAGGATCCTTCAGCAGGAAGTTAGGTGTGGTCTGTACAAGGAGAATTAAAAAAAAAAAAAAAAGAGATTAAAAAAAAAAGAAAAAGGAAAAGACATGATGGAATTTTAGCTGCAATCTTCCTTGGTGCCATTCCAAACCCACATAAGTGCAAGATTCTTCACTGGTAATGAATTTTTAATTGTTGCCTGCAGTATTAAAACAGAATTATGCTTTTTCATTTTTTTTTCCTTTTTCGTTCTGCAATTAAAAAATAATCTAACAGGATTCTGCTGCAGGACCACTTTCGTTTTCCTGATTAACCTTTCTGCTGCTACTAGTCAGTGCAGCTTCCAGCAGCACTTTGCTACAGACTGTCCATGACAGAATGCACCAGGTGCATTTTCCTGCAGTGGGAGATCATGCTCAAGGGAGACCTGCAGGAGTTGGGATGTGTGTGGATGTTTGTGTAGGTGTAAATGGCTGTGTGCATATGGTTGAAAAGGAGGAGAAAGCATCATGTTGCAGCTTATTTAGCAGCCTTCAAAAATATAGGTTTGTTGCGGCTGTGCTGGAGTCTGTGTGTTAAGCAAGGCAGTAAAATAAGATCCTGCTAATAGTATTCGAACTGTTGTATCATTTTAATTTGATAACTCTTTCTGGATATATTTTCTTACTCAAAATTTGTTGCTGTATTGCATTTGCTATATTTTTAATGTGCTTACTCAGAAGGACTCTTGAGAAAAATTCTTGTAGACTACAGTGGAGATCCTGTTTGTGATTTCAGATCAAAGTATTTGCATTGGGAATATTTTCCACTTGTTCTTTTTAACTGAACTGTCTGGAGACATTAACAAGAGATGGTCCTGCTCTTGCTAGTGAAATTTATAAAAATATACAATTGATATGATATCAGACATAAAAGTAAGTGTAGTGTGTAATTATTAAAGTGCATTTTTATTCCATTCAGCAATTCTTCCAGTGCACAGTGTGTTGCCAGGCAGGGGATCTGTATACAGGTGCTTATGCTCGAATCTTGTTTTCTGAGCTGGCAGCTCTGCAAAGGCAACATATTCGTACCCTAAGAGAAAGAACATCTCGTGTTGTTTTACATGGCAATAGTGAATTCTAGGATTCATTTCTGGTCCTTATAGGTAGAGGGAGGATTGGTCCAAGATGTAGCTTTCAGGATAATAAGAAGGTGAATTGTCTGGAGTCTTGCTCCTCAACACTGAACCAAACACTGCAGAACTGTTGATTCCTCACACTGAATGTAGTGGAAAATATCTCCTACTGTAATCACTGGAATGGATAACATTACCCTTAATAAAGGCAAAAATATGTTGTTATATTGCATGTGACTTTTTTATCGGTCTATAGAACTGACAATCTATCGTTGCAAGCACTAAGTTAATTCAAGTGAATTTTAAACTAAATGTTTTAAGAATTGATACCTTCAAGATGACTCTTAAGAGGCAAGCTGCAAAGGAAAATGGTTTGTCTGGAAATAAAAACAAATTTAAAAATTTATTTCACAGCAGCCTCCTGTTGGATGATGATTATTGAATTTAAGATGTTCCACAGAAAATTCTGTGGAAATATATTCCTTTACATTGTTCGTTGCTGTCTGTGTAACTCTAAATTCTTTCTGTATTTTTTATATTTCTAGCACTTTTTTTATGAGAGAGGCTAAACAGTAACTAAGAGGTGCAGGATGAAAAGATGGCACAATCAGTGCTGGTACCACCAGGACCCGACAGCTTCCGCTATTTCACAAGAGAATCACTTGCAGCTATTGAACAGCGTATCAATGAAGAAAAAGCTCAAAAATCCAAACAGGAACGCAAAGATGAGGATGATGAAGATGGCCCAAAGCCAAATAGTGACTTGGAGGCAGGAAAGACACTGCCATTTATTTACGGCGACATACCTCCAGGAATGGTGTCCGAGCCCTTGGAAGACCTGGACCCATATTATATCAATAAAAAAGTGAGTGTGTTGTGTACTTCTATCAGACTGTAAGAAGATTAAGTAACAGAAAACCCTCCACACAGGTTCCTAGTTTTTTTGATGCAGTCCTTCAGTCCTTCCATCTAATAAATTCCCCTAACAGCTGATCTGATTGGCAGAAATCTCCATTGTACAAACAGAAGTTAGTAATTCAAGTTTGAGGGACCTGGTCTGTAAGTACAGGTACATTTAGATTTATTTTAATATAACTGGCATTTTACAAAAACTGTAACTTTCAGGGTTTTACACACAGGTGAATTGAAGAAGTGGCACAGGACTTATCTTTAGAATTATTACGAATTGCTGTATGAAACCCATCTGATAGGTAGCTAGGCACCTTGTTTCTAGATTTCTTCACTGTCATGTGGAAAGTCTAGGTTGCATTCTCTTGGTGCTGGGAAGGATAGGGAAGTATGTAAAGGTAATTTCTCAGGATATGATGAAGATCATGTTCTTCCATATTGTACTCTATAGAGACATCATATATCCAACTTGGTCTGCTTGACAAAGTTTAGACATCCAGCTTTATATTTTTTTATTGTTTTCCAAAAAGTGTTCAAAAGCGGGACATAAATAAAGAGAGGTAGGAATTGCTCTTGGAGTGTTGACAGAATGTTACATAATTTTAAAAATATTTCTCCAGAGATGCTAGTTTAAAAAAAAACCAACAAAAAACCAAAAAAACACGTTTTCTTTTTGTTTAACGTAACAACAACTGTTGTGGCCAGAAGAAAAGTGCTGAACTTTAGAATTGTGTCCAGATGGCCTTGGTTTTCCTCCAGAATTTCATTTCCTTAGATTTTGGCATAATATGTATTGCACCATCATTATTATATCAGAAAAGAAGAAATTAACGATTTTTCCCCATTTTCATAATTCTTTTCTTGTGCTTTCTTTTCTTTTTCTGTGGAAACTAGCTAGCAAATAAAACCAAGTGAATTTAAAAACAAACAAAAAACATGAAAGCGAAGAAGCTACTTCAAAGAAAAATGAAGAAAAACCCCAAGAATTGTCATGAGTCAAACTTGAACTGAGTGAAAAAATACAAATGAAGATATTTCCTGCAGGAATTAGGGGTATGCCTCATCAGTAGTGTGTGGAAGCAGTAGTGATATAGGCATACCATTAGGAACTAAATAGAACAGCCCATAAAAAAATCAGCTGTACCGGAAATATTCATTGCAGAATTTCTAAAACTCTGTTCATATATGGAGAATCATGAGTTAAATTTGAAAACAAGATTTTCAATTAAATATCATGTTCTGCTCCCTTTACTCAAGTGATTTACCCTGTTGAAGTCTGGAAGGCAAATATTATTTGGGTCAAAGTACTGATTCCTTCCTTCTTTCCCTGTTCTGTAGTAGTAAAAATCTAAATTCAGTGCCAGAAATCCTAAAGTTAAGAGCTTGTATTATCATGCTTTGGAAACTAGAAAAGTGATTTTGCACTTAAGTGTGGATGTGGGGTAAAATCATGAGGAATGTTTGTTCCTGATTGAGGAATGCACAGCAGTTGTCTTGGTCTTTTCCAAAAGCATAGTGGTTTCTAGTAGGAAACACAGGACTTCAAGCTATATGTTGCAATCGTAATTCCTCCTGTTATTGTTCTTGGTGTTCTTTGAATACCTGTAAACATTCTTGTTTATGTCAGGCTCCATTTTTTCTTTTTAATATATCTTGATTTGTCAGCATCACACAAATGATACTTCATCAGACGTTTTGTCAGAGTAAAGGGAACAGAAAACATAAGAACTCTGATTATTAGAGGCCATATTTTAATGCATTCCAGGAATAATAGTAAGAGAGAGTTGAAAAATGATGATAGTCAGTGGCACATTAGAGACCGAACCTTTCTTCCCTACAATAAAGGACCAAAGTGTGAATTGAGAATCAATAGTTATGTGGGAATGCAAACATGCTCAGTTTGGAAGTCTGAAATTTATTCTTTCAGGCAGGGAGAGGAATTGTGTTTTCAGGACTTCAGCTGCTCTGTTTGCCACACCTGCTCAGAAAAGTAGAGCATAAATCTTTATAAATGCTGCCCTCTGATTCCAGTTGAGGCAGATCATGGCTACTGGCAGTGTTCCAGGTCTGCATGGCTAATATGCCCTCTGGGCTTTCTAGGATTGCCACAGTGCTGGCTAGATCTACTTCCTTTCAACAAGCATGAACTTTGACCCATGCGTAGAAAGAAGAGATGATAGGAATGGATAAGAATTTCCCCAAATGTGCGGGAACCAAAAGAATTTTAAAAAAAATTTAAAGACTTTATTTTATTTTGTTTCCCAGTTTTTAAGAAAATTACTACATTCAGAAATGCTTTTTTTAAATGTTGGAAGTACACGAGTTATTGCTGAAACTGTGGAGAGGCAGTGAAAATACATGGATTAGTGAATTCTGTATTAGGTAAAAATGAAGCACGATTCAAGAAAAAACAGACAAAATTGCAAGTATAAAGGAATAGTTGGAAAGGGAAGGAATAGATTATTCAGAGTACAGCTAAAACTACTGAGTACATTAGTGTTACATTGAAAAACTTGTTGTCGAACACTTCCGTATTTTCATGATCACCCTTGAAATTTAGACACCTTGAGGTACTATTGTCATTGATTTCTAAATGAACTTACTAAAATGTTTTCATTCAATCATATTTATCGTAATTTGACTGGACTCTATGATGTTTGAACTGGACAAGGGAATTGTGTCAATGAAGGAAGAGCACATTGACCAAATACAATTAATGATGAAATAAAAATTATTCTGGGTTTGTAACTTTGGTATCTTCTAAATGCTGTTTTTCATTGCTTTTCTTTTTCCAGACCTTTATAGTATTGAATAAAGGGAAGGCAATATTCCGATTCAGTGCCACCTCTGCCCTGTACATGTTAACTCCTTTCAATCCTCTTAGAAAAATAGCTATTAAGATTTTGGTACATTCATATCCTTTTCAAGTGGTTAGTCTAAAACTGTAATGAATTATGTGTTACTTAGTATTTAAATCATTCTCTGGCACATGGCCCAGGATCAATATGATCTGTAGAGCTTTGTCCCTCTCCTATCTACTATTTCTGTCTTCTGTTCTTTTTCTTATTCTCTTTTTACATTTGTGTTCACTGCTGGATCCTAATATAGTAATACCAGAAGCCAGACAACCAGTCTTCATCCTTTACAATTTCTTTCTCTGTCTTCTTTCTTCCCCCACATATTTTTTTCCTTCCCTCTTATTTTTCCTGTAATCTTCACATCTTTTTTCATCTTTCCCCCTCCTCCACATTTTTCATAAACTGCAGATACGTTGCTCAAAATACTTTCAGTTCTGCACTGACATTGTGTGTTAGAATCGTATCTTCGATCCAAGGTCTGTGCTTGCATGAATATTTGGTGAAAATATGGTTTCATTATTCCTTTTCATTTTCTTACTCAGATAAAAATTGCAGAAAGATAGATTCATAAACCAGCTTAGGTTTCTTGTTTTATTATACATTCTCAGTCCTATATGTATCTCACTTGTCTATTTTATTTCTTGATCATTACTGCATTATACACTCATAATCCTGTTGATGTTTTAATTTCAGTCTTCAAGTAGGTCATGAGATTTCCACATTGCAGGTAGAGATTTGAAAAGCTAAATTATTATAATTACTTACATATTATTTTGTGGTTTTCAGTGTTATGATAGCTGCCTATAGTAGGCATCCCATTGGTCTGATCCCAAATGCTCATATGAGAAATGAGGGCATTGACTTAAGGAGCAAATACAAATGCTTGCACACTTATTTTTACAAATACCTGACATAAGCACACTGAAATTAGTTTTGTGTGTACATTGCATATAGGGATCCTAAGATCATGTAGAATAAATCTTGAAAGGATTTCTTTCAGTCCTAGTATAATGGAAGTCTGATAATTACCACAGTTGTTTTGTGTTGGATGTTGTTATCAGTGGCTAGCCTACAAATTACTCCAGAATCAATCATGATACTACATAGCCTGTTTTGAATTTTCTTGCTATAGGTGCCGCTACAACTAATTATTTTTCAATTATATAACACTCCTTACCTTATTCTAGAGCGTTATTCAGTTATGTGGAATAATAGAAGACTGTGGGATTGAGATGGTGGTGAAGAGTTAGTCATTGAAGTCAGAATGTTAGAAAACGTTGTGGGAAGATATAGTTATTTCTCCACTGATGAAAGAATAGTGAGGATTTGCAACTCTGAGAGGACATTTCATCAAAAAGGATTTTGAAAGCCTTTGTAAAATACAGGCTGAGAAAACTCTCATAGCATGGTTTTTTTATGTTTTAAATATTCCTTTCTCTTCTGTTCATATATGAATTACAGAACAAGAAGGAAGTTTCTGAGTAAGGGATTTAAAATATATTTATTGAGCAGAAACCCAAAGAATTGTTGAATGTAATGCCACAGTTATTCCACAGTTCAGAAAGCAGAGGTATTTCTTGTCACTTGAAGGTTTTTTTAATTAATGTAGACATGCAAAGAAAACTTCATGAGGGGAACGTCACTGTACTTCTCACCCCATTATATTCGGATTTCTGTTTAGTAGCACCACCTGAACCTCCAGCTAAAGCTCTTCTCAAATTCGAGCTTTGTCCTCTCTCTAGTTTTAGGTGATGGTGCCATCATGTGGACATTTTGTGATTCACCTCTGTGGTTTTCATTTTGATGGTTGTGTTTTTGTATCTTAGAAGAATGTCAGCAATTCTGAGAGTGAAAGGTTGTAGATATGTTAAAATAAATTATTTATGACTTGGACCTGTTCAGGAATTCTTTTTAGGTTTCTTAACATGTGCCTTCTCTTCCAACTGCATTTAGATTACAAAAGTCATATAGAAAGCACACAGCACTAAAATACTTTTCGCTATGTTCTCTCTACTATGTTACAGCTAGCTTTAATATATGTATCATAGTGATCAGCAAAAATTTTGATACGTGCCAAATTTTATGGTGAAACATAAAAGTGAAGAAAATGTATTTTTCATTCCTTTGTATGCATGAAGTACATCAGATTTGTCTAGATCATCTAAAAGTAATGATTTTTGTATTATTCCAAGAAATTAGAAGCTACTACTTCAAATTTTCACGTTTTAATTCAAAAAGAAAAAATCTGCTAAAATTAAGAGATGACTCTTTCTTTTTAGTATCTTTCAGATTTTCTGATTTTTTGTATATGATTGTTCTCTTTCAGCTATAAAGTGGTGGTGACTGTGAAAGATTTAACATATTCAAGACCTTTCCCTGGCTATTAAAAGGGCTGGAGAGGGTTAAATAGCTCCTGAAAGTGAAAATCTACCAAAGCAATGTGTTATTTGATACTCTTTTTATGAGATTTTTCTGGCTAACATTCCTTAACTCTTGACCTACATTATTCAGCATGCTTATCATGTGCACTATTTTGACCAACTGCGTATTTATGACCATGAGTAACCCTCCAGACTGGACAAAGAATGTAGAGTAAGTAAAATGGATTTTCTCTAAATAATATTCAGTAATCAGAAATAAACTGCTGTAAATTATTTTATGTTAGGATGGCATCCCCTGGCAGCAGGCACCTTGTTGGTTTATCCTTTCAACAGCTATTTGATGCTAGTTTCTTCACTGTAGCATTAAATACACGTAATTGTCTCATGACAGGTTGTTTAATGTCCATCTTCTGTTTGCAGTATTAGATGTAAGAAGAAAAGCTAGTCTTATGATCATACAGAAAAAGTGAATTATAAGTGTTTTTTACTGCATTCTATGTTGCCTCTGTGGAAGAATGCAGGAAAAGCATTCTTTCATCTCAGTTGCAATAACCATTAACAGATAAAGGGCTCATCTTATGGATGGCTGTGTTCACTGTACTGCAACTTTCTTTTACCAAAGCCAATCTAACAATGAAAAGCATGCAGAATAAACTATTAAAAAAAATATTGAAATGGTTAGCTAATCATTGGCCCAACATGATGTCAGCTTGTTGGCTAATTGGTCCAGTATGGTGTCAGCTACATGGTGCTCATGGACAATGACACTTTCAAGGCTGTAGACCATGGTGTGAAACACTGCTCTTCATGGTGCTTCATTTTTACAGAAGCATAAAATTCTTCATTTCTTAGTGTTTGGGATGATACATACCTGCTTAATCTCCAGTAATCAAAAGTGAAATCATAGGGCTGTTAAAGTCAACAAAGGCATTCTCATTTTGAGTTCAGTGCGAAACTTCACGTCTGTTTAGCATGTAGTAAATATTTATGATAAAGACTGATTGCTTGAATATTTCTTCTTGGTCTTGTGTTGTGCCATTTAGGTTTACAACATGTCCTCATCTGTTAAGTAAAGTTGCATAGGAAAGAAATTTTTTAGTAATTGAACTGAAAACATTCACACTGGGAAACGGGTTTCAGAGTAAGCTTTTTAAGCAGTTTAATTTGAGTTCTTTTTCATCAAAAATGTAAATTAAACTAAATTTCAAGATGACATCATTTGGACACAGAAGATTGAAATTACTCAGAATGCCAGAATTAAATATTTTTTTAATTTACATTTCAACTACATTTTTTTAATCAAAATGAGTAGCTGAATTTTATTGGCATTCATAAATATTTTTGGTTATTCTTGCACATGATTTTGCATCGGAAAGACTTGTTTCATTCCAGTACTGTGTGTTGCTGAAGGTGAAGCACTGGATATACCTGCTCTGTAATGAATGAGGTCTGATGACGGTTGGCACTTGCAAGCTCATGGTAGTAAGCAACATTTCAGCATTAAAAAAAACACCGAAGAAAGAAATTTTTAGTCTGGAAGCAACTTCTGAAATCCTAGAATAATCCGTCTCTGTGGTTTGTTATGACATGTATTCAGGTTGGACGTAAACATGCAGCAGCAAAGTAATTGGGAATTTTGCATCTCTCTTATTGGAATAGATGACAGAATTTGAACTTAAGCTACAGGTTGTCATTTAGTTTTTTAATGCTTTCCTTTCTCCTTCCTTATGGTATAAATTGTGCGTATAATTAAAGTTGGTTGTAATGCCATTAAATTCTTATGCCTCTTAAAGAGAACAAAATGAGAATAAAGAGACTAGAAAGCATAAACTGTGACAATAACGTGTGTACCTGTAAACTCTGTCTTGCATATTTTCTTCAGATACACATTCACTGGAATTTATACCTTTGAATCACTTATTAAAATTCTTGCAAGGGGCTTCTGTTTAGAAGATTTTACGTTTCTTCGAGACCCATGGAATTGGCTAGATTTCACTGTCATAACATTTGCGTAAGTCTTCTACTTAATTTTTTTTAATAAAAATCCTTTCTGATATCATGAGATTAGTGACTAAAAATTGCCTCATATCTTGTCAGCCAGAACATTTGGAGCCTGGACTTCCTGTGGTTTCAATATGTTTCTTCTACCTCTTTTACACATTTTAGTATTTCTAACCAAGCATGTGCCGCAGAGGCCAGCATGGTGTGCCAGCCCATTAGGATTGGGAATGCCATCAGCCTGAGCTGTTCATATCCTGTCTCCTTTCTGCATACCAGAATTAAAAGGAATCCTCTTGACTTCGTGCTAGTAGCTGACCAAATTAGGTTTCAAACATCAAGTCAATGTCGTTTATTTTGATAAAACTTAATTTAATTTTATGGGCAGAAGTATATTTATAACAAAGGCAAAATACAGTGAACGATCAAGAGGTCTTGATCAAAGACCCGAGCAAATAGGATAAAATCTGCCTCAATTCTGAGTAACTGTGATTTAATCCTACAGGTATGTAACAGAATTTGTAAACCTAGGCAATGTTTCAGCTCTTCGAACTTTCAGA
>JAWWES010000171.1:18402958-18420514 GCA_035583135.1 Lophotriccus pileatus
ATTCAGAGTTCTCCGAGCTTTGAAAACAATATCAGTCATTCCAGGTGAGAGCGAGGTTAAACACTGAGGCTGACTTTTGTTCTACAAAGGCTGTATTCACATTTTTAAAGCATAAGCCTTGTTTGCTACACATTGTCAACTAAACAAAAAAGCAGGAATCAAGACATGTAATTTTATTTAAATTGATTCATGCGTGTATTAGTTGTATTTTCTTTTTTTTTAAAAAATCAGCCTTTGAGTTTAACAAATTCTTGCATGGGATATTTCCAGTAAACAGCCTATGTGATTTGCATCTTATGACATTAAGCTTTCCTTTACATGTTTTAAATATAAGTTAATTTTAAGCTTTCATAGTGATGCAAATTTTATCATTTGTTGAAAGCACTTGATATAGCAACTGAATTCAGTTTTAACTCATGTACGAAAAATTAAAGGATAGCATGGGCCATGCATGGGGTATTGTTTTAAAGATGTCTTTCTTCTCCAAACCATCACCCCTCTTATATTGTAAGAAGATTATTATGACATCATTTAAATATTCACTTGTAATGTCTTTATAATGGGTTTATAATGTCATTATAAAAGGTTCATATAAGAAAGGTTTGGGCAAGAAGCATCAGCAAAAAATGAACGGTGCTATTCTATGTAGGGTTGAGATATAGCATGGATAACAGAAGCACTTGTTTTGGCATAAACAATGTGTTTGGAATTATCTACCTTTTATTTCTGTACACTAGAAAATAAGCATAAACTTACATCTTTCATTCATCTTCACAAGTAGTAAGGCTTTTCATTAAAATTACTGTATCACAAATATTTGAGTAATTTACTAGTTTTTTTGCATGAAATCTTCTTTATCAGGAAAAAAATCACATGATTTTTTTTTTTCTTTTTTGGTGTGTGTGGTTTTAGTATCTACTTAACATCATCATAAAAATTTTTTCTCTTTGCAGGCTTGAAGACTATCGTGGGAGCCCTAATTCAGTCTGTGAAGAAGCTCTCAGATGTGATGATCCTGACAGTGTTTTGTCTGAGTGTATTTGCACTGATAGGGCTGCAGCTGTTCATGGGCAACTTGAGGAATAAATGCCTGCAATGGCCTCCAGACAATTCTACTTTTGAAACAACTGTTATTTCCATCTTTAATAGCTCTATAGGTGAAAATGGTACATTTATTAATACAACAATGACAACATTTAACTGGGATGAGTACATCGAAGATGAAAGTAAGAGTTAATTATATAATCTGCTGCATTGATTTTCTGGAATTTATTTAAACAGATACAAGAACATCAGTATCTTTCTCTTGCCTTCAAAAGTGTGTAGCCTGGCCAACAGACATGAGAGAACTCATTTTCTCTAGTAAATAAAAGAACAGTCATAATGTAATCTAACATACTCTTAATACCATACTGGACGCCAAAATATATTTTTACCTTTTACCGACTATAACTTTTAAAGTAAAATCATATCTCAGCTTAGACTAGAAATTTCCATGCTAGCTTCAAGCCTCCTGAAGTAGTGTGACAGCCCTAATATGGGATCTGAAATATGTAATAGCTGGATCAGTGAAAGATAATGCCCGATATCATAAACCCACATTTGAACATCAGTCAGCCCGTGAGTCCTACCATAGCACGTCAGTGCAACTATGTTGTTTCTTTACAACTTGGTGAGTGTCTCTGCATCACTCTCTTGCACAGCACAGACACGCCTTTATGACAATACTGGTGATTTATCCCATGCTTCTCATTCGTGCAAAATAAGAATTAGATTCCATGTTCTTGTCTTTTAATTTGTTTCTTTTCTTTGGAAAATCAAGAAATGGTACCTCATAATAATCCTTGGTACCTCATAATACAATATTTCTACTGTTTTAGGTAGTTAATGTCACTACTGTGTTAACAAAAACTGTTTCAGAATTCAGATAGAACAACTCTGAACATATCTAGAGTATATTGCTGTTCTGTCTTTCATAATGGTAGTGTCAGTTTCTCCTATTTACCTGTTCAGCCCCTTTTATTTATTTTAGTGTATTTAGTGTTTTAACTTCATAGTTAGGCATAATCTCAGGGTTTTTATAAAGTCTGTATAAATGTCATAACTGATGACTAAATCACTGAAAGTTAGAAAACCTCATTTTAAGAACTAAATGCTTTTGGATCCAAGTCTCATTGCCTTATAATCTTTTAATATACTTATCATCTCAGCATACTTGTAGTACACAAGTGTCATGGAGAAATTTTGAATGATAAGTTATTCATAAAACCATCTGAAGAACAGATCCATTCCATTCCCCTTTAGTTGTTTCTGGTACTATATTACACAAAGAGAATTTTTTTTTCTAAATATCTGACCTACATTTTCCTAATTTCAGCTTGAATATATTACTGCTTCTCCCGTAGAATTAGAAATAAGATAATCATAGACTAATTTGTATTAGTCTTTATGATCTTTAAAAACTCTTATCTTCTTTATTTCTGGTCTTTTCTAAGCCAAGCAATGCTATTCTCTGGTTTGCATTTTCTATACCTATTTCACTTTTTCTGTTTTGGATTCTTTCCAGTTAGTCTGGGAATTTTTTTTCTTGTTGTTTTTCCATTGTCTTTTTTTGTTATGGGATTTGATTGGTTGGGGGTTTTTGTGAGATGTTTAAATTGGGTACTTACCCCTCTAACAATTACTTCAAATTTGTATCTTTATCTCATGTGCCATATATGCAACATTCCTACTAACACATTTCAAAATTACCTCAGGTTTATGTCAGCACTGAATTATTGACTCACAGTCAACTGTGACAGTCACTGCATCTTTTTCTACTGTGGTGGCTGTGACCACATCCTGTCTATTTTGCATTTACGTGTTTGATTTTGCCTTGTCAAGTGTAGCATTTTCCATTTGTCTCTATTGGAATAAATCAAATTGCTTTTGGACCAACTAGTCGATTTGTGAAGGTCAATCTAAATTTCAGTTATCTTCTCTCATAGCTTGATGTCTTTGGAACACTTGATGCATCTTTTTCTAATGTTTCATGTCTTGAATTGGTAATGAAGCTTGTTATGAAAACTGTGTCTAGCACAGATCCCTGGAGGATCTTCGTAGAGGTGTCCTTACGAATTGACATTGAGTCAGTGGTGACTGCTCTGAGAATTTTTTTCAAGTATTTTGTGGTATTTCTAGCCAGAACATATCTTCTTTATTTGCATATGGAAGTGTCATGTAGGGCTTGTACACATGACTGTTGTCTTGTTATTAAATTGGCAGGAGACAGGAATAGTTTTATATATGGCATATTTTTTACAAACTCATGTTGACTATTTTTATTACTTTATCATTATCATTTTTGTTTGAAAAAAAATTCTTAAGTGTTTTCCAAAATAGTTGGCTGAGAGTTGAGCTGGCTGGATGGTTTAACTGGATCCTCTGCTTTTCCAAGGAGAAACTGTGTCACATAAGAATGCGAATTAGGCCCACAGGCAATTTTGAAAGTCCTACTTGGAGCCTATTTGCATTTTTAAATTTCTTAAACTTTTTAAGTAGAGGTTAGATCTCTCACAGGGTCTGTGATAACCAGAATGTCTGAAAATCCACTGATTTCTTCTCTGATATCTGAGACTAGATTGCTGATGTATAAATTATGCACATAATATCTCTCTCTGTTTAAAACAAGCAGATTTTATGCTACCTCTGTCGTATACAGGTGGTGACAGAGTAGAAGCAGTCAATAGGAACTGGTTGCAATTCCCTGCTAGTCTGTTTAGCATTAGTCCTCAGTTAGTTCATGCCAGCTAAGACAGTCAGTGCCAGCTGGCAGTGAGTCTCACGGAACCATCTGCTTCCTGGGAACAGCCAGAACATACCTAATTCTGGCAACTTTAGCTTAATATGCCACCTGACCCAAAAATCTCCACTAGAGATTCCCATTTTACCGTAAGAATCCCAAACTAGGAATTGAAGGCAAATTGTCTTTCCCTTTCTGCTGCGAAGCAGAACAAAGAAAATAAAAGAATGGGTTAGGGGCTTTTAAGAGTTCCGCCTCTTTAAATTATGTTTTGCCTCATTTTGGTAGTTAGCCAGTTAAAAAATACATATGGATTCTTCAAGTCCATCCCTCTGCTATAGAATTTCGTGTAGTAATTTTGTGTAATGTACAATAAAAGCTTGGTTCCTCCCCCACCTGCTCAAATTAAGATCCAGATAGCAATTTCTTGGGCACCTTGTGTTCTATTTTCATGCTGCAAAATTTCAGTATTTTTTCAAGGAATATTTGGATAAAATAATACATAATTAAAAATTATAAATTAATAATACTAAGTGTTCCATATCAAAATGCAGAAAGGCAGAGAATTGCTTTCATCCTTTGCCTTGTTTTCCTGCTATTTTTCTGTTTACTGACGTACACAATTTGGTATTCCAGCCATTGTATATTAATAATTTGCTTAGGTTTCGAGAATTAACTGTGCAACTACCTTTCCATTTTCTAAAGAAAGGCCAACTTTAGGACTCTATAGAGAACCACTTTCCTGTCAAAACAGTATTTTCCATGCTTTTATCATTCCTAACCATTACATATTGTGGTTAAAAAGTTTGTTAGATCTGCTAATTTCTTTCAAGTGTAAAAGTCTATATAATTGCTCGATTTCCATTGGGCATAAATGTTAAATTTCTCATCAATTTTTTTGTTTTTTTTTTTTTTAATCAGATCATTTCTACTTCTTGGAAGGACAAAGTGATGCACTGCTGTGTGGCAATAGCTCAGATGCAGGGTAAGAAAATTATCATTTTTCATTATGCATAAAGGAAAAACAATTAGCTGCTTAGAATAGCTCAGGTGGTCAACTTTAATATCAGCTGTACTGTAGAGTTACAAATTACCGATGTTTTGCATTTAAAGCTATACCTAAATACAGCCATCTATGTGATTTGAGTTTACATAGGCACTTCCATCAGCATCTTAGGCTACTTTTCTAAAGGTAACCACATGAATGCAATGTGCATAAATGTTGCTGCCAGCTTGCTGGCAACTGTTTTTCATCTGCCATGCTACTTGATGTTCTTCTCTTGTCCTGGTGGAGATGTGTTATTAATGACAAATTGTGGGGAAGGGTAGGTAGAATAATACTAATTATATTATTAAAGCATGGAAATATAATTAGGAAATTGAATTAAAAATTGTAAAACAATAAGATATATATTTTTATCTTAGGTATGTAGAATAAAATTTGACTTGTTCATAGTTTTGTTAGCAACTGGTACTCCTGAACAATTTTGTTTTACTACAGCATATGGTAATATAGAGTAGATGTTAAAAATAGCATTTCCTCTTCTTTTGTAGTCAATGTCCAGAAGGATATATATGTGTGAAAGCTGGTAGAAACCCCAACTATGGCTACACAAGTTTTGATACATTCAGTTGGGCATTCTTGTCACTGTTTCGATTGATGACTCAGGACTTTTGGGAGAATCTTTACCAGCTGGTGAGGACTTATTAAAATAAACAGCACCATCACCAATACCATTACTACATAGTACTTGCATAGTTATTGTCATTCACATGTCCCTAAGGCCTTTGGACCAGAAATCATCTGTAATTGCATATATGTAAGCTATTGTCTTAAACAATAAGGCCCTTATTAATGATTTAAGTTACCATGTGCTACTTAAATACATAATAAGGAATAGCTTTTATGAAGGTGGTTAAACATTATTGTTTGTTTTCCCAAATGTGTAAATGAACTTAAGTTATTAAAGTTTCTTACCCAAACATGCTGTAAATAAATGCTGGTTAAATTGATTTGCAGTCTAGTAAAAATATGTTGTGTCTGAAAAGGTTCCATCTTGTCCCTGAGCTACACATATCCTTAATGTGAAGGACAGTAATTTTGTTCACTGTGACATTTTATATACTGCACTGTCTTTGTGGCAGTCTAGTTTGGGACTGATGAGATAAGAAGGTAAGATGCTGATTGGCCCCACTACTGTTAAATTTAAAGGCTATAATGTAGATGTATCGATTGTTATTGGTATAAGTTCTGAAGTATTAAGAATCTGATTTCCCTTGACAACAGTAGACATAAAAGTTAGATTTTTGCATATATATTCAGGATATATTATTATTTCTGTATGGAGGAAGTAACTAAATAATCTTGTGCTAACACACAGCAGTCTTATAATGTATTTATAGATTATAACACAGAGGCTACCGTATTATGTAACAGTATTTAAAGTCTTCTAAAAATGTGTATTATCTCTTTTTCTCCAGACACTGCGTGCTGCTGGGAAAACATACATGATATTTTTTGTTTTGGTCATTTTCCTGGGTTCTTTCTACCTGATCAACTTGATCCTGGCTGTGGTTGCCATGGCCTATGAAGAACAGAATCAAGCAACCATGGAAGAAGCAGAACAGAAAGAAGCAGAATTTCAGCAAATGCTGGAACAACTGAAAAAGCAACAGGAAGAAGCTCAGGTATCCCTATAAAGTAAAATTTCTTCTTCCATTCATGACTGTGATTGGATACTTTATGTCCACATATGAGAATACTTTTACTCTTCTACTCCTAACAATGTATTATTCTGTCTCATAAATTCCTTCACATTGCAAACAATCTGTAATGTTTTCCATTGCACTGTTTGTGCTGGCTCGAGTGTTAATTTGTGACAAAAAGGATAATCAACAAGCTAAACCACTGGATTTTCAAATTGGAGGTGGAAATCAACTTTTTAACTGAGCACTTGAACAAGTTGCCCAGAGTGCTTGTGGAGATAATCGAGAGCCATCTGGATATGGTCCTTGGGCCACCTGCTTCAGGTGACCCTGTCTGTACTGGAGAGTTGGACACGATGACCTCCAGGCGTTTCCTTCTAACCTCAACCATTCTGTGATTGTCTGAAATGGTGATGGAGATGTGGGAAAAAAAACCCAAACAGTAATTCTGTTTATATAAGTACCAGAATCAAAACTACTGTAGGTGCTGCAGGAGAAATATTTTGCTTCAGCAATATTTGGCTTTTTCTACTCCCTCCCTATTGCTCCCAGCAGATGGCCATAGAGTTACAGTTTAAAGAAAACGGGAGAAAGTGGAGAAACTGAAGAAAATACTTCTGTGGTACAGATGTCATGATTATATACTGCTTTGAAATTCCTTTTTATTTTCTGAAGGCTGTCAAATCTAATAATTGATAATCTCTGTTTGGCATGTGGCCACAGACACAGAAGTTGAACTATGTCTTCCATATAAGGACATGACTAAAGTCAGCAGTCATGGTTTTTTGTTTCATTGTTTAGTTGCTCTCTGTTGGGATTTGTTGGTTTGGTTTGGTTTGGTTCTTTACCACAGCTTGTAAAGAAATGTTAATAAAATGCTCCACATATTTTGAAAACCAAACAGCAACAGGTATCTAATAGTCTGTACTTCAACACAAATCTCTGATTATGATCTGCAAAACTGAGATATCAGTGCCACACCAGATCTTTAATAGACTAGAGAGCATTCAAAATCCATCAAAATGTTGGAAGAAAGTGTTGCTTCCTGTTAACAGGGATCTTACCAGTTGCTTGAGCCTTGAATCCTTACTTCTACAAAGTACTGCAAATGAAAATTTCATTGCAACATGTTGCTCCAATCTAAAACAGATGCTTATTCACTTGTTTATCTGACAGCACAGTTTTCATTGGGTTGCTCTAACTCCGGGTTTATGGAGCAGTGGCAAAATTATGGTCCTTGTGGTATTTCACAAATTATACTTCTTACGATACACTTCTTACAGTGAAGTGGAAGCATTGCTTTTATTTCAAAATAATAACTTTTGTTTTAAGAATGGTAATAAATGTAAAATAGTGAGTGGTGTGTGTTTGTGTATAAGTGTTGTAAATTGCATATGTGCTTGTACGTATAGGCGGCAGCAGCAGCTGCAGCAGCTGACTCGAGAGATTATAGTGGAGTAGGTGGAATAGGTGGATTCTCCGAAAGTTCTTCTGAGGCATCAAAGCTGAGCTCAAAGAGTGCTAAAGAGAGAAGGAATAGAAGAAAGAAAAAGAAGCAAAAAGAACAATCTGAAGGCGAGGAGAAGGATGGGGAAGAATTTCACAAATCTGGATCAGAGGACAGCATAAAAAAGAAAGGTTTCCGATTTTCCATTGAGGGAAATAGACTGACTTACGAAAAGAGATTCTCTTCTCCACACCAGGTAACATAGTATTATTACCTCTTAAACACCTTTGTTGTCTACTCATCATATAAACAAAACCCTGTGAAGTAGTTTAGTTAATTCTTGGAAGATACCACAGATTCATTAGCACCTTAAATCAAAGTATGACCAGGTTAAAACTTGCAGCCACATATGAAAGTATAAGAATTTGAGAGATTTGGGGTTTATTCTAAATTTATATGTGAAAATTCAAAATTTTGTATGTAATTAACATGAGCTGTATTTCAAGTTTCTTAATGAAAAGAGACCTATCTCCCCATGAAGTTGGATGTGTTCAGCATCATCAGTGGCTTCAAAATATGGTGCACGCATACAAAGAAATGTAATGTTACAAATGAGAAAAGCACTAAAATTTGGGATGCAAAAAGCTCATCAGAAATTACATAAATGTTCATGTGAAATTTGAAAAATTAATTGATGTGAGACCATTAATTGTGTTATCTTAAAGAAGGTAGAAATATGTGTGGCAATGTGTCCTTGCATGTGTTCTCTTACATTGAAACACCAGTGATTCAGAGTGCCATCTGCATCTCCCATCCAGACATTTATTTCCTTTGATATTCTGTTATGTTATCCCTTCTACAGTTTTCAAAGCTCATCTTCGTTTGCCCACCTCTCACTCTCCCCTCAGCCCTTCAAGTCCAGATCTCACATACATTCTCCTTTTTCTGCCTCTTTTTGTACCTCAGTATGCTTCTTCCTTTTATCCCCACCTTCTCAATTCTCCTTGATCTTTATAACTTGCTTTCTCCCTCTTTTTAGTCATTATTACTAAACTCATTCCTGTCTTTTTTAATCCTCTTCTATTACTGCCTCTGGAAAGCCTGTTTCATCCCTTAATAGAACATGAGCATTCATATTCTCTTCATGTATCATTTTCTCCAGCTCCCATTCTCAAAGAAGCGCAGACCTCTTCATCCAGTGTTTTCTTATTAAGAACTGCCCTTCTTAGATCAGACCACGGTGGGAATATAATATTTCCAACTTTCTATTTATGCCACTCCTTCCACTCACTTCCTATTGTACTTCCTTTTTCAATAGGCCTGCATCGTTCCCCCCATCTCACCTCCTTGGTCTGCCACTGTTTTATGTTGTTAACTGTCTAACTAATCTCTGTAAGACTTCATTGCTGAATTTAGTTAGTTTGTGATTCATTCATTTCTTACACAAATTTTCACACCTGTATCAATTGACTTCAACTTCATGTTGAAGACCCATCTGATCCCTTAGGTGCATATTCTTGCCTGTGTCTTCATTCAAACAGCAGCCTTATTCAACTGCAGCTCAATTCATCCATCTTGTGAGAAATGAAGCATTCCTCATGTAACTTGCTCTTCTAACCTTTTCATCTCCCAAGTTCATTTACAGCTGTATGACTATGATAGCCTAGAAATACCCTCCCTTCTGGTTTTCCAGCCTTAGTTCCTTTTCACTCTGGATTCTAACCACTAAACAGAAGTTCCACTCACCAGTTTTTTCCTAGAGAAAACTCAGGTTTATATCTCATCTTTGACTTTTTCCTTGACATTTCATTTTCTTTCAATGTAAATGACCATTTTATTGCTCTTGAAAGCTTATTCTTCCTAACATTCATGATTTCGTGTCCTCTCAGTTCTCCTGGTTTAGCTGTGCTTTAGAAGATCTTTTACTCCTTTGACAGTTTCAAAGGGATTTCTAAGAGGCCTTTTGCTAGTTCCTTTTTCTCTCTCTCTCTCCCTTTTTCTTTTCTTTTTTTTTTTTTTTTTAAAACTCTGTTCTGGACCCACAACTGTGAATCATGTCTGCCTCAGGCCTCTTTCCATTTCCCAGTTACTCCTGTATTCATCAAGAATGTTGTTGCAAAAAGCACTAACCTATCCCATTGCTTTTATCTAATCTGCTAGTAAACATATTTACCTAAAGAAATTTTTTGTAATATCATTAAACATACTGTACCTAAAGTTCCTCCCAACCCACCTTGTCTACTTACAGTAAACAAGTGAAATCCCAGCTTTGACTGACCCATGCCAGCATCCATAACCTCCTGTTAAATTTTCAAACTAGTCTCTTTGAGCCCTTTCTGGTATGCTGCCCCTCATGCTTGGAAGAAGCTCCCATGAGTTTTCACAGAACACTTCATTGCTTTCCTCAAATCCCTCTTTAAAACTCTCTTTTACCATGCTGCCTACAGAAAGCTTGACAGGGAAGTGACTTCAGGTGAGCTAAGATGACTGTTTATCATACTCATCAATTTGCCTCCTTGTATTCCCTCTCTTTTTGTATCCATCTGTTGTGTTGCACTTAGATGATAAGTTCTTTGCAGAGTGCCTTTTTTGTTCTGCATTTTGCAGTACCTACAACAGTGGGGCTCAGGTCCACAAAGATAAGTTGCAGAAGAGAAACAAAGACACTGCTTTGACTGCTTTGTTATGTGTCATCTCTGCTGTTCATAGAGGTCTTGGGTGAAATCAGGTGCTAATGCTAATCAATCAAGTCAAGGCAATTATTGATGTGAATTAAAATTAAGAACATGTATAATTATTTGTAAGATCAGAGCATTATTTTGATTCTGACCCTGATAAGATCCTCTCATAGCAGAACATTTACTCACATGAGTGAAGCTGTTAATACAAAATTACAGGTGCATCTTTGCGTATTCAGGATAGCTAAGACTTTAAAAATCAAAACCTTGTTATGGCTTACTTGCCTAGTATCTAAAAAGATACGCATTTTTTTTTAAACTAGGCAGTATTTGGGAGCTACCTCTCTCTGCAGATTGAATCACAGGAAATTTGCCTAAAATTTTATTTACTCAGCCTGTCAGACTAATGCCAACCTGGAGTAAATAGTGTCTAGATACACTTCCTCAGTTTATGAACAGTTGGTAATAACACAGGCAGAATAGCAGAGGAAACAATTCTGTAAAGCAGTTTCTTTTACTCTAATTAAGCCAATTGATTTCACATATCCAAAGTAGTAAAATAACTAGTCTTTGTTCGTCACTTATGTGCTCTTTGTTTACTACCCAAAAGGGAGTGTATTAGGGGGGACTGTTCCAGTTCATTTCTTTGTAGATTACCTTACCCTTTGAGACATTGTGGGTTTTTTTCTCTATATTAAAATATAGTATTTTAAAGAATTTTCATCTGATAATAATTGTTTTTATTTGCCTACAGTCTTTGCTGAGCATTCGTGGCTCCCTGTTCTCCCCAAGGCGCAACAGCAGGACAAGTCTTTTCAGCTTCAGAGGTCGAGCAAAGGATGTTGGATCAGAAAATGACTTTGCTGATGATGAGCACAGCACTTTTGAAGACAATGAGAGCAGAAGAGATTCTCTCTTTGTTCCTCATAGACACGGTGAACGGCGCAACAGTAACATTAGTCAGGCCAGCAGGTCATCCAGAACAGTACCTGCACTTCCAGCAAATGGGAAGATGCACAGCACTGTGGATTGCAACGGAGTAGTGTCTTTAGTCGGTGGGCCACCAGCTCTGACCTCGCCTACTGGACAGCTCCTGCCAGAGGTGATGATTGATAAAGCAGCCTCTGCTAGCAATGTAAGGAAGTCTGCAATAGCTCAGGCATGATGTTCTCTCCCTGTAGAATCAGCTACTGTTTCTACAAAGTTTAGTCACTTGGCAATGATTACCTTTCTGGCCAAGCTGTGAAATGCTCCTTTCATATATTCCAGTTATAAGCTAAAGGAAAAACTGAAAGTGTCTACCACTCATTGACTAAATATGTGAAAATCCATGCTAAGTCACTGGGAATTAACAAAATTGCAGAGTAACCTTAGTCTGTGTAGTCTTACACCCATTGATTCATTATTCTTAGACTTAACTGGAAGGTTCTGTACTTGAAAGGATATCCAAATGGAAAAAAATGAATTATGTTTACTTAATAATAATATATTTAATATCTAATACACTTATTAGATATAATATAACAATTATTTATTAATTATAACTTTAATACATATGTTTAAATTAATTATATTTATATAATGGAATGTATTAAATGAGTATTAAAACTTCCCACTGACTATACATGATACTTCTGATGTAACCCTGATACAACAACTTACATGGGTTGCAATAGTGTCCCTCTAACATAGGTAATTTTTCTGGTTGGTTTTTTTTTTGGTCAATATTTCTAGATTTTTTAAATTTTATTTTATTTGGAAAAATGTGCTAGGAAATCGATAATTTATTCTAAATTAAGAGTTGTCTTAAAATGCACTTACTCTTTGTTCTTTTACTGCCAGCTGTGTGGGGTGCGCATTTTCATGTTTAGAAAAAGACTTCATAGCCTAATTAGAAAGATATTTAGGGCAGAGCTCATTGACAAGCATTTTATAGTTTAGAAACTGTTTATAGTCTAAAATCTGCTTTAATGTCCATCCCTGTTTCAGCAAAATACTTAAAAACATATGCTTTAAGCACAAGAGCAATCCTATTGCAGTATTTGACTATTTGTTCTAGACAAAATTAGGCATACATTAGTGTATTGCAAAGCCACAGCATAAATGGAGCATGGTGTGTGACAGCAGTATTTTAAACCAGGATACTTCTACAATAATTTAAGTGCTATTCTTATTAAATGAACCATCAATTAGCTTTTTTATCGGTGATTTATTTTCAGGGCACTACTACAGAAACTGACTTAAGAAAGAGACGGTCTAGTTCTTACCACGTTCCTATGGACTACCTAACAGATCCTAGTGCAAGGCAAAGGGCAATGAGTATAGCCAGCATGCTTACAAACACAATGGAAGGTATGTAACACATATCTTTTTGTATGACAGTGCCTTAAAGTGCTATTAAATGTGTGAAACGTTATGTAGTAGTGGTGTTTTAAGGCAGCTATTTCAGCCTAGAGGGTACAGACAAGAAGAGATTTCTGTATAGAGGTAAGGTTTTTGTTAGTTTTTTAATATGGAACTGCTAAATTTAGAAAAGCAGTCAAGCTTGCAGTGTATTGATAGGTTTGAGGTGGAAGCAGCAAGTTTCTTATTTAAATGCAAGTGAAAACAATTGTTCAACGTAGTCTTTTGTTAATAAAGTTACGTTTTGGGGTAAAAGCTCTTTTTAGGTAACTGAAATGGTTATGCTTCTTGCAGTAGAACAGTCCCCTTCTGCCAGTTCCATAGACATGCTGTTTCACAAAGGAAGGATCACATTCTTCTTTCTGTAAGGCTAAATGCAATGAACCTGAAACATGGAATTAAGCAACTATTTGTAAGAAAGGGCAAAACATTACTTTGAGGCTTCAATGTGTATGTTCAAAATAGCAGATTGGAAGGTAATAATGAGCAGTTGTGCACATTAGTACCATAATGCTGTCTAAATAGTTGTCTGACTTCAGGTTTGTTCTGAGTGTTTATCTTTCACGAAGAAACTTTAAAATATTTTGTTTGAAGAGATATTGAAGATCACCTAGATCCAACCCCCCTTCCTTGGGCAGGAATACCTTTTACTGGACTCGATTGCTCAAAGCCCTATCCAACCTGGCCTTGGACACTTCCAGGGAGGGGGCATCCACAACTTCTCTGGGCAACCTGTGCCAGTGCCTCACCACTCTCACAGTAAAGAATGTTTTCTGAATATCTAATCTAAATCTACCCTCTTTCTGTTCAAAACTCTTACCCCTCACCCTATCACTCCATTCCATGAGTCCCACACAGGCCGCCTTTAAGTACTGGAAGGCTGCACTAAAAGGTTCTCTTGGAGCCTTCTCTTCTCTAGGATAAACAACCCCAGCTCTCTCAGCCTGTCCTTCTAGGAGAGTTGCTCCAGCCCCTGATCATCTTTGTGGCTTCCTCCAAACCAGCTCTAAGAGGTCCACATCTTTCTTACCCTGGAACTGAACACAGCAGTCCAGGGGGGTCTCACCAGAGTGGAGCAGAGGGGAAGAATCACCTCCCTCAGCCTGCTGGTCACACTTCTTTTGATGCTGCCCATGAGGAGATTGGCTTTCTGAGCTAAGACCAACATTACTGGGTCATGTTCAATTTGTCATCCACCAATACCCCCAAGTCTTTCTCCTCTGGGCTGCTCTCAATCCCCTCACCAGCCTGTTATGACATACTTCTGACACGCATTTCTCTTTTGCATCCTATGTAGCATTAGCTTGTGAATAGTTCTTTTATCTATTGAACCTTTAGTATACTTTTTTCCATTTTTTACAAATTACAAAGCAGTCGTGTTTTCAAAATATCAACCTGGTTGATCAACAGTACCTTGGAAAACAGCATTTAGACTTCAAGGAAATACCCAGGTGATGCTGGAATAGAGAAACCTGTTTAAAATGTTATTTCATTTTTCTCTCTAGAACTGGAAGAATCCAGACAGAAATGCCCACCGTGCTGGTATAAATTTGCTAACACTTGCTTGATTTGGGACTGCTGTACTCCCTGGCTGAAAATCAAGCATATTGTAAATTTGATTGTGATGGACCCGTTTGTTGATCTAGCCATTACTATCTGCATCGTCCTAAACACCCTGTTCATGGCCATGGAGCACTATCCGATGACAGAACAGTTTAGCGGTGTGCTTTCAGTAGGAAACCTTGTAAGTCTTTCATCAAGTGCCATGTATGTTGAATACATTTTTATTTAATTCTTCTGTGACTATGCACAGAAGCAAATGTTGACTAGATATTTGTAGGCTTGGGATGGTTGAATTTAAATTCACATTTAAGCTGTTGACATTAGTGGATTTCACCACTCTTGCTTTACAGAGCAAAAGATAGTAAGATATACTGACTTTTAAAACCTTCAGCTTCTGTCATTGAAGCTGGATAAAGGAATTTTTATTTCCTTTGATGGATAGTTACAAATCGTGAGAAATTTAGGTCCTTTCCCACACTTATTCTGCTCCTCGCTAGCACCTCCTGAGGTTCTGGGTGTTCAGGGAATTGTAAAGAAGACCCAGTAAGCATGGCAGATTTACTGCAACTCTGCAGGAACTGGAGAAATGGAATGACAGTGCCTTCCACAGGTTATCTGAAGAACAGTTCTCAACTTTCAGTGTAATTTTTTTTCTTAATGAAATAACTGTCCTTATAAACTTATCTTTATCACTAGAAGCAAAAAGATGGCCTATGGGCAGAGATGACATCTAAGGGGAATTAGAATCAGAAAAGATTCTCTGTGTTGCCATGCATACATGCATGTTAGCAGGCTAGATAAAACCCACATTTTCCCATATACCTCTTTTTTTTTGAAAACCAAACGTTGTGATGCATATGTGAGCTTCAATTCTGAATTTTATTCCTAACCCCAATGTATGGCCATATAAAGAAGCTATTCAGATTTATCATGAATTGCTTGCTGAAAATATAAATTACCAAAAGTTGATACCAGTAGTTTTACCTTTTACTTTTAAAATATTTTCCCATTAAACTGAAGTAAGAAACTGTGTTTTCCTTGCAGGTGTTTACTGGAATTTTCACAGCAGAAATGTTTCTCAAGATAATTGCCATGGATCCTTATTATTATTTCCAAGAGGGCTGGAATATTTTTGATGGTTTTATTGTTAGTCTTAGTTTAATGGAACTCGGCCTTGCAAATGTGGAAGGATTGTCTGTCCTTCGATCATTCCGATTGGTAAGTATACTAAATAAAATGTTTCTATGTTACTCTTTTTTGTATTTTTGCATATATATCTCATAGCCTTTTCATTTGTACCTTATATATTTGGCTAAGATAGATCCTTTTAGAATTTACAGAATGCTTCCATATCCACTAGATGGCACATATGTATTATGTCATTTGTTTTACATATCATCTTAGTACCATCTATTTCTCCTTCAAGACATTGTCAACATCAATTCTATTCCTGCAGTAAGTGCTTTAAGAGTTAACTTTTTTTTAATAGAAGTATCTCTTAGAGTCTTCCTAGATGAGGGAATGAAAAATGCAAGAGCCACAGGCCCTCACTACCCGTGCCTCAAGATTAGTAAATCAATTCGTAAATAATGGGTCAGTTAATAAAAGCTTATCAACAGTTTTAACTTATAGACTTCCATTACCAATTGCCTTGCACGGTTAGTGTTAAAAGAGAGTAGTTAAGATTTTTCTTTGTGTAGAGGTCTTTCATTACTGCCTACCTTCTTGCCATCCTCTGCAAGGTTCATCTGCTATGTAACAGCTTTTCTGTTCAGAAGTCACTGCAATATTTCTGTCTATTATTAGATATTCTCTTTCATTAACAGGAGCTTTAAAAACCTTGGTCTTGCTGCAGACTAGGTTAGCATGCAAGTAGATGGCCAAATCCTCTTCTGAAAAGACCTACACAGTAAGAGACATGAAGATAGAGTTCCTAGTCATCAAGCTCAACTTTTGCCTTAAATAAAGCAAAAAAGATATTTAACTTTAAATTAAAGTTAAATAAATCCCTTTTAAAAATGAGGGGGTTTAAATACATATGTTTTCTTGTTCTGTGTGTAGCATTATACTGCACCTTGCCTAAAATTTGGATTGACTTCTCTTGCAGTAGTAGAATTCTGATTTTAAATCTGCAAGTATGTATTTTAATTTATATCTCATCTTGTGAAATAATATTTAGTTTTAGATTCATTTTAGTATTCTCCTCTTGTCTGAACACTTGCTGTAACTTCCCAGTAATTTCATTTTTGTCTTGTTCAAGTTGTACTTTAATATAATACTTCCTTTTTTTTCTCAGTGTTGTATGACAAACTTTGTAAGACACAGAACGTTTATTTTAAATGACAGAAAAGATATTGTTAAAGATATTTG
Source organism: Lophotriccus pileatus (assembly GCA_035583135.1). Taxonomy (NCBI): domain Eukaryota; kingdom Metazoa; phylum Chordata; class Aves; order Passeriformes; family Tyrannidae; genus Lophotriccus; species Lophotriccus pileatus. The sequence goes on from JAWWES010000171.1 coordinate 18,419,907, forward strand.
TGAGTAACTTGTATGTCTGACATTAACAACTCGAGCATGTTTCTCTTTCCAGGAAAACCATTTCTTCCATGTCACTGCCAGTTAAGATGAAAGTGATCTGGAAGTGTCTATACACTTATGATCCTGTTAAACTGATCACATTTCATATGTGCTCATTTATTTAGTAATATCCTCTTAGAGTTAACCAAAGGAGAAAGACTGTTTTGTCCATCGTACAAGTACAGCTTTTTTAAAAATATCAAAAATCACCAAAAGAGGCAAAGTCTGAATTGGAGTGATAATTGTGATAATTGCAATATAATTGAAATGAGCATAGAAGACATTGTTTTTGATTTGTTATCATTTGAATCAGGACTTAAGACCTGATGTGTTGTCCTGTACAAAGAACTGGAGACAGAAATTTTGTAACTAAAGTTTCTAAAGGTTACAAAAGACATGCTTTAAACACAGGGTAACTGCAATGTGAAATGTATAGCAGTAAGTTCGTTACAATTAGTAGCATTAATAACTGTATACCATTCTTCTGTTTTGCAGCTTCGAGTTTTCAAATTGGCAAAATCTTGGCCAACTCTAAATATGCTGATTAAGATTATTGGCAACTCAGTGGG
>JAWWES010000171.1:18420614-18447147 GCA_035583135.1 Lophotriccus pileatus
TTCCACTCTTTCCTGATTGTATTCCGAGTGCTGTGTGGAGAATGGATAGAAACGATGTGGGACTGCATGGAGGTTGCTGGCCAAACCATGTGCCTTACAGTCTTCATGATGGTCATGGTGATTGGAAACCTGGTGGTATGTAATCAGTGGGGATTTTTTTGAACTCTTAGAACATACTTCCTATTTTTTATGATTTAGAAATCAGAGAAGACCTGAGGAGGACTTCAGGAGATCATGTAGTTCATTTGCCTTTTCTCTAAACCAGGTTCAAATACACCTTGATCATTTATCAAAAATATTTGTCTGCATTTTCTTTTAAATCTCAGTAAGTTTATAACCTCTTTAGCAAGATTGGTGCTGAATTATGCTTGGAGTTAAAAATGCCTTCTACATGTCTTTTAAAAAACCATCTAACTTCAGTTACCTTTTACAGCCAATTAAACTACCTGGTGACAACAGTGGAAACTGTTGTTCTTCATGACAACATTTATAATATTAAAAGCTTACTGTTTCCACTTTCAGTCTTCTCTTTCTGAAACAAAACAAGCTTAGCTCTTTAATTTTTTCTCATAGGTGATGATTGGTAAGCTATTTATCCTTTTTGCTACTGGCCCCTCAATTCCTCCTAAACAACATTTTGAATAGAGACCTAAGTACTAATAATGTGGAATAATTATACTTCCATTTCTTAAACCCAACATTCCTTGTAGTACATCCCCAAATGATATGAAATTTTTATACCGGCATTGCTTTCCAGATGCAGCCTCTATGACTTTTTCTGTAGTCTTTCCACCTTGCAAGTTTTTACACTTTCTGTATGTATACATTTTTCATTTTTTCTAAACAATAATTTCCTGTACCACTAGTACTTCAGAATTAAATGTCACATTGATTTTCAATTATTTCAGTGATTTACTGTGGTTATACCTAATTGTACTTACTTGTTGAGTGCTAGCATCCCCTTCTCTCTTTGGTGTAATCCACAAATTTTAAAAAATATCCTTATCCACAGGCATAAATATCAGCTCTTACCAGACTAATGTGAGACTCTTGTGATATACCTTCTAAAATATTCTGCAAGTTTGAACAGGAAGAATTGACAAATATAATTTAACTGATTTTTAATCAGTTTTGCACAGTCTGTCATAATTGCATGCAATCCAAATTTCTCTTGTATGTTTGTAAAATGTCATGCAAGTAATTCTGAAATAGTTTCCTGAAATTGAGATGTATTCTCCTGTGGACCCTTTATCACTTAGCTAATTTTCCTTCTCAAAACCAAAATGAACTCATACATTTTTGCCAAATATAAGTTTATTATATTCTGAATTAGAGACACTGAAACTATGGTCTGTTGAACAGTAGAAGACTGGTGTCTGCCTGCATTGCCCTGGCCTATGAACACTACAGTGGATGTAGCTTGCATAAATTATTATATTATGTTGTATCTTGCCTCTGTATGTCATTCTCCATTTTGCAGAGCAGATCAACACTAACAATGATAAGGAGAAAGTTAGGAACAGCTCTGATTTTCACTTACATTAGTAAAGTTAAACCAGCTTAAAATGTTTTTGGCCAGAAAGTAAAATGTGGGGGACAAGGACTATGGACTAGAAAGAATAGCAGGACAGTGGGTTGAAATAAAGTACTAGCTGTGAAATACAATTTATGTCATACTGAACAACTCATAACGGAATGGTTTTTATGACTTAAGAGATCCAATATATTTTTTCCTTACTGTCTTTTAGGTACTCAACCTCTTTTTGGCCTTGCTACTGAGCTCATTTAGTTCAGACAACCTTGCTGCTACAGATGATGATAATGAAATGAACAATCTCCAGATTGCTGTGGCAAGGATTCAGAAAGGCATAGATTATGTGAAGAGAAAAGTGCGTGAATTCATCCAAAAAGCCTTTGTTAGAAAACAGAAAGTTTTAGATGAAATCAAACCTCTTGAAGACCTAAACAATAAAAAAGACAGCTGTATTTCCAACCATACAATAGTAGACATAGGTAAAAACCTTGCCTATCTTAAAGAAGGGAATGGAACTACCAGTGGCATAGGCAGCAGCGTGGAAAAATATGTTGTTGATGAAAGTGATTACATGTCATTCATAAACAACCCAAGTCTGACCGTGACAGTGCCAATTGCTGTCGGGGAATCAGATTTTGAAAATTTGAATACAGAGGAGTTCAGCAGTGAGTCAGACCTGGAAGAAAGCAAAGAGGTAAGACTATTTCTAGATTTAAAATACTATGATGCTTTTCTTTTCTTTGGAAGGTTACTAGTGTTGAATTGAAATCTCTCTTTAATTCCTTTGTAACAGCATATACAAACTTGTTATTTAGAATAAAAAAATTGATGTAAGATTGCAAGTTTTGAGTGAGATGATGGTACAATACTGCATTTACAGTAATAATCAAGATGCCTAAGACAATATTTTAGAGAATGTTTACTTAGTTAAATCTTTAACAAGCAAAGGAATCAATTAATAGCTCTGGATACCAGAAGTCATACAAAATATGTATGGCTGGTGCAAGTTTCTCCATGCCTATTTCATCAGTGAAGTTTATTTATTCCTTTATCTGCCTTCTGGAGTACCTCCTGTCAACTCAGCAGTTCATTTTGATGTTTTTAACTTTTCTGATATGGTTGGAATACATCTAAATACATCATAGATAGGTACATTTGAATACTGGACCAGCATCTAAACAATTTCATATAAATCACTAATAATGCTTCTGACAGTAACAGAATCCCTGAAGAAGTGAAGTAATGGATTTCTGGTAAAAAAAGCTTTATATCTCAATATAAGATCCTTTCATGTGACTACCCATTGTTATTTTCAAAACTTTAAGATATTTGAATCTACTGAATCTACGTACTGTGACTGAAATAAAATGTACCTCTTTCTGGCACAGTGTGATGCCAAGTGAATAAATCCAAGCTAACACTTAAGGAGTTACAGTGGATGCCAAAGCATTATTATAGAGTTTAACCCAGTGCTCTGTCCTGCACAGCTGAAAGTGATGGAGGCACACCATCTCAATGGAGTGAGTTTGTACAACGCTTAGTACTGATGCTAGATCGTTTGGCATTAGTATGGGTATTTTTAAGCAGTATTGCATGCTGTGGGTTAGCTAACAACTAACATAAAGGTTTTCATAAGTGATTTTCTCATGCTTGAATCTCAGGGTATAAATATTGGTAAGATTCAGTAATTTTTCACCCTGAGATCTGGTTTTGTGCAAACTGTATTACATGTTTAGTCATATTTTCTTTTCTCTTATCACAAATGTCTTTATTGTTCTTTTAAAAATATTTCTTTTTCACGTTGATTATATTAATATTTATCTTACTCTTCAAGACCATGACTTGGGTGTAGAACAAGTCAGAGGTTATTGTAGTTTAACCTCTAATTTTTCTGTGTAACGAAGAGGAAGTTTCACTGAATGTAGAATTTTGGTTGATTCTATTCTGTCTTTGTACATAAGATAAGAAAAAGAATCTTCTCAGGCACCTTTAAGCCACATAGATCTCTAGAGCATTGCTCTGTCCTTCCACTGTTCTATTGTCCCACTGTTGACTGTTTCAAAACTTATTGATGCCAAAGGAGCAGCAAATTCCATTGCTGATCTGGTGAAATTCCACCCATCAGTAAAATCATCCATAACAAATGCATGTGACAGTGATGGCACAGATAATTTTTCTGTCTTTTTGCGAATCACGTACTTTCTTAATGTAGACCTGGTCCTTCTGGGTTTGTTCATCTTTTCAAGTCCATCTATCCCTTTCAGCCTTTTCCCTGCTTAGCAACTAGTGATAGCCAGAGGATGTCCTGCAAGTTTGGGAATAAAGTATTTTCAGTTCAAGTTCAGAACTAAGAAACATAATACTTTGGATTTCTTCATCGCAAAATATTTATTGCTGTCTCGGTGGAATAGGATATACCTATCTATCGATCTGTATTCGTCTGTAAGGTTAGTGTAGTATTTTTATCCGTTTCAAGGATGCTGTCAACCTAAACCTATCACTTTTTATAAAACATTTTAAATGCCTAAATTGGAAAGTGTGAAGAAGATACTGTTATTCTGCAGATACATCGTAAATGATGTTTCAGATTATATTACTGTGTGAATGACATTAAAGGAAAATCTGACACAAACACAGTGTAAGATGTTGACTGTGAAATTCAGTACATTTAGAAGTATGCACCCAAGAAGACTCTTTTCTCGTCACTGCTTATTTTGTGCTCCCACCCGTATAAGATTAATTTTGATGATGTTACTGAGTGTGATATCACCACTACTCATGGTAGTAGTAAACCATGTTTTAATTGTCATATACTTTTCCTATGCCTGTTCTCTTTTAGAAGTTATGAATTTATGTACGTATTAACTGAAGTTTATAGATTATAGCTCTGATAATTTTTAATTGGCAACTTCTCTGCAAAAGTTTATTTGGCAGTGTAATTGGATTCTACCAATTTAAATACTATATGTAATTAAAATGACTGAAAAGTAGTTTTAAGTATTTTCATTAGTGATATTAATAAGTTGCTGAAGTCTGTTTTTAAAAATGTAATTACAGGAATGTTCCGTACTAGTGGAGTAGTCTCCATTTCTTTTGCAGAAACTACAGTTGTGCAGAAAAGAAGTTGTGATTCACTGAACAGTGATAGCAAGAAGGAACTTGCCTAATGATCAAGGCATCTGTTTTAAGAATGAAATCTTTTCCTGCTACAAAATCTATTTATCCTTTTTTTTTAACAGTCTGTAGTCAGTGGCTAAATTATCTTGAAATAGGGACCAAAATCAGATGAATTCACCAGTATTCTCCCATTTGCTTCTTTTTGCCCCCAGCTCTTCCTTTAACTCTTTACTGCTCTAGAACATTATGTCAGTAGAAGAGATGGAGGATACACCTCATACAAACCTTTGTGCTGCTGGTTAGCAGGGCTGAGTATGACCACAGTGACAATGGTTATCACTGTGTAACAGGATGGGATGGCTGCTGACTGTTTTCAATAGCCCAATCATCCCTTTCTTCCAATGGAAGGACCCTAATTGGGTTATTCTGCAGGGTGGCAAAAAGTATTGAATTCCTCTAGGGAAAGTTTTAAAGAGGTTTATCCCACATTTGACAGGAGTTCCTGTCATTAAGCCTCTACCATAAAAGGAAGGCTTTCTACTCCATATACCATCTTAAGAAGAAAACAGTGTCCTCATTGCATTCTTAATCCTGTTCTTCAGGAACTGCAAACTGATCAGGTGATAAGACAAAGAAATGCATATTAAGTCAGGAATGAGCTAGTGCCAAGAAGTTTTGACTGGTCAAACTGAAACTTGTCTGAGCATATTCAGGACCAAAATTTCTTACTCTTACAGAAGCTGAAAGTGGAAAATTGAAGAGAAATGTTTACAAATTTCAGGAACTTTAAATAGAGACAGAGCAGTAGCAAAGACTGTGAGCATATTTCTTATTGAAATGCCTAGATTTCAAGTAGATTTGAGTCACAAAAGCACATTTTTAAAATCATAATCCTAGTTGCTACTCTTCACTAGATACTCTTATCCACCATGTTTTTTGATATAGAGAAGAGTGATGGCTTATTAGTCAGAGGACCAACACTCTTGTCATGAAAATGATCCATAGCAAAAGAAGGCATTTTTTATTTTTTATTTGAAAAATGGCTACAACTGGCTTTTTGTTTAAGGCTTCCTCTTTTTTCCGTGCTATAATTTGCCCTACATTTCTGCCCTCTCATGTTTTTCCATTTATATGATACTGCTGTTGCCGAGTTGATCTGCCAGAGACTGCACAAGACAGCCAAGACTGACACAGAGTGTGTGCTTCTCCTTGCTTTTATGTATACACAAAATACACATATTCACCCTGGTATAGGGCAATAAACTGAATTTCCACAAAGTAGTTGTGATTTATTAACAAGTTTTAATTAAGTATCTTAATGTTTGGTGAATTCTTTATTGTAACACACATATATTCCAGTATTTTAATGGAAATGTTAAATAGATTACACCTTTCTACAAACAGTACATACAGTGTAGTATGTTCATAGTAGGTGTGAATTAACAGGGAATTTTATAGAAAATTGCCTGAAGCCTAAGATTAAATTAGTTATAAGAACATTGTGTCCATAAAAATGGCAGTGGGTGAATACAGTGTAATAAGGGAATTAGAGAACAAATACTAAATAAAACTTTACCATGGAAGTAGGGCCATTAGTAAATGTGGAATCACTATGCTGAGTCTGTTGTCCTGTACGTAAAGGTCCGTGGATCTGAGCTGCATTGCTGCTATCCAGTGTAGAAAGCATAAAGATAATTTTGCCATTTTAAATGCTTAAGTACTACGGGGATGGTTTATATGGAAATTTTTGTAGTACATATGTGACTGTGTAATAATTAGTTAAAATAATGATAATAAAAATAATAGCTGGTAATAATTAATGTATGCTAAATGTAACTTCTAGGCCAGTAATTACACGAATTATACCAATTCTAAGATATTTTTTAATGGTTTGAAAAAAAAATGGAATCTCCTAATGCTGTTGCAGACACATTAATAATCTATATTTTACTTTAAGCAATATTCAGTGCAAAACACCAGAGGTGCTGTGTCCTGAACTTCCTTTCCTACCGTTCTTACTTCTCACAGGAGTAGAACCAAGCTGGATCAGTCAAGCGGGCAGCTCTGGTGCCTTTTAGCGAGGCAGAGCATCGTGTCACCAGTTTTACACAGGTTACTTAAGCAAGTTATACATCTCTCTGTATATCCTACTTAATCACTTTTTAGTGGGTATGGACTGGCCTGCATGCTCCTCAGCTATGATCCTGCCCCATCCATTGCAATAAGTACCAACATGCACAGCTGCTCTCTGCCGAGTCACAGGACTCGCATCACAGCATGGTCAGGCAAGATTGGCAGCCCCAACATTCCTGTGGTACAGATGCTATACTGTCCATGGTATTTGAATAGTACTTTGCAGTGCATGCTATGTACCTTTCCCAATCTTGATGGTATAGTTTTCAGTGTTCTATTTTTGAAGGGTTTTCTTTTGTTCTGAAGGAAGACAGAATATGTAACACATATGCTATGTTTCTCATCAGAAGTCCCATCTGTAAGTTGTGTTGATAATGAGAAGCTGTTAGCTGTTTTGGAAAACATTCTTACTATTGTATTTTAGCTTATAATGAAGATAACTTCCAAACTCATGATAGTCATGTTTTTATTTTTCACTTTTTTTTTGTTTTGTTTCAGAAATGCTTTTCTTTAGTACTTGTATAAGCATTTAGTTATTTTAAAGATTAATATGCAGTACCTGAAGCACCTTTAAGCATGAAGTTAACTTAATTTCTGCAGTCAAAGCATGTGACCATAATTTGGTTAAAAGAATTCATGCAAAACTGGTATTTGGCTGGTCAAACATTCAGAGATCAGTTCTGCTCTTACTTACGCCCACACTTAGACGTGTAGAGGTGCAAAGAGAAAACTGATAGTAAGATCTGGCCCAAATTAGTCTTACTATAGCTCTTTAATTTTTGTTCACAAATTTATTACCTCCCAGAACATCTAATATTGTCTGGCCTGAGAAACTTGAACTTATTCTCATCTAATCAGTAAAAAATAAAGTTCAGCAGTCTAGTAAATAAGCTACTGGGTTTGGACCAAAAAGTCTCCAGCTTCAGTGTGATTTACATCTCACCTCTTAAACATTGCCATAATATTTACAACACCACAGTTGTATGATGTTGCTTCCAGTTTGGTAAATCAGTGGAATTAGAATATACTTGTTGCAGAGCTTTTTCTATTTATCTGATAAGATGTATTTTGATTTTAAAATATTCATTATTCAAAGTCTTTTTATGCTCTGAAGAATTTTGGCTTTGTATTGTTTGTGAATTGGTCCCATTGTATTGGCATATTGTGATTCGTAGTGGATGATATAAAGTAGTTAATTTTACAGTTAATGGGAGTTTGCTTAATTAGTCTTTGCAAACATAAGTCCCTTACTCTGTTCCAGAAATATCCTTTCACTATTTCTTGTATGAACTTTTTAAGTAGCTTCCAGTGGGAGAGCTTTTTCCCACTGGAACATATTTCCACTGCTACTTATGATGCTTTTGCTTTCATATGACTTTTTTGCAAATATTTTCATTTATGAAATGCTCATAAATAAGTAAATAGAAGGAATTATGAATATAAATAAAGTATGGAGTGGGCTATAATTTAGGGATTTAGGGTTTTCTTAGTATTCACAGCCAACAATCATCACAAAATGGTTTTACTTTGATTTGCAGTGTTATGGTATTTTGTAGTGATAGACTTAGTATGCCTGACTGTATCAGAACTAGAAAGAATGACATCCAGATTCCACTTAATTAAACCAGGGGAATCACAATGCTATTTACCACTGCACTGGTTTTATAGGTGATATAGCTGTACTGAAAAAGACTGGATAGGTGGATATAATATTGCCATTTATATCACAGAACATCTCATTTTCATACTGACATCCACACAACACTGAGGAAATTACATTGCTTTTATTTTCATAATTTAACATTTTCACAGGTATTTGGGAGGAAAGGAAATTGAAAGCAAAACCAAAATGGTGGTTTCTCTTGGTGCCATCTTCCTGTTTATGTCTGTTCTGCTCTTTGCTCCTTCAGTCCCTTAAATTATGATTTCAACAGCTATTAGTGGCATCCTGGCCAATCTTGAAATTTCAGGCTTTGTTAAAAATGTTAAGCTAAGAGCTGTTCAGCTACTCTCGGATAATCATCTTTGAAACAAAGAAAGAAAGAAATGTTAGCAGTTAAAAGTGGCCTGGCTGTAAGTGAAGCAGAATTGTATGAATCTATGAGATGTTGTCAAGGTTCAGAAAGTAATAATGTAAAAAACTTCCTGACCTAATCTTGGCTGCTGCTTTTTGTGATGCTGCTCTGATAGGCAAGCTGCTTTCCTATCTTGAAAGCTAAACTAAAACCTGTATCTCATACTGTACTCTATTGCTGATTAGAGCATGACTGTCAAGGCTGTTGGTACATGTAATGTCAAAGATACATAGCTCTATGATAATCAGTATTTTGCTGCTTTAGAAACATGTAAGTACTTTTGTCCCCTTACTATCTTGTGTATAAAGGAGATGGAGTGTGTACATTCTAAGGTTTTGAAAAACAGATTTCTCTGAGAATAGTTTTCCTAGCATACTATTCTGAAAAAAACCCAGTGATCGTAACTCTCAAAGAGTGTCTAATGCTTGATCCTGATAAGTCTCTTATAATCTGCATGACTGAGTACTTTTGAAATCTAGAACTATGGTATAACAAAAAGCTTAAAAGGGATTTACTATTAGATCAAAGCTAACAGTTGGGTTTGATGATTATCTTGTTTCTACAGGTTCATTTTTTTTAAAGACTGTATACATGTTCAGTATATAGTCATTGCCTAAATCCAGTTTTTGTAATGCAGGTGAGCAGAGAACAATTTACCAGGTACAAAGGTAACTTTCAGATATGTTAAAGTAAAGAACCGGGATATATGCCAAATACCTAATATATCAGGGTCTACAATTAGGGGTAGTCTGGCTATCCAGCTGGATTCCATGTGTGAACACTGGCAAGTCACAGTAAGTGGTAGAAATAGTCTTCCTATGTACTAAAACATATGGACAAGGCGTAGCCAGCAATAACATGGTCCATTTCCAGGTGATGTTGTGTTGACTACATAGAAATCAGTACAACATCCCTGCATCAGTTGCTTTATGCCAGAGCATGTTTGCTGTGGAAATATGTGATTGCTACTGAGAAGTTTTCCTAGCATACTGAACTTAAATGATTGGATAAAATCCTAAGATTTTGTATCATAAAACTTCCTAGCTGTTTGTAATGCATACTGAATTTTATAAATATTGTATAGAATGACATACAATAAGTTCAATGTTAAACATAACAAAGAAAATTAAAGAAGTTAATTATATCTGTTGAAAATTTCTATTTTTTTTCTTCCCCAAATGATACTGAATTATTACAGATTGAATTTATTGAATAATTTTTATAATATTCCTCTTTATATACTGTTCAGATTGGGGCTAAATTCAGGTATACTAGAGCAGCATGCTGAGGAAATGCTCTATTACATTAACAGAAGAGTAACTGAATTCTCAATGGGATAAAGCATTTAATGGTTGCACTTCAAGTATCAGCAGCTGTTGATTCAATTTAGAATTTTTCTGTTCAGCTTAACTCCTGTGATTATTGTTACAGCTTGGTAAAGGAAGCATCCCAGATTTTTAGTGAAAAGAGATGTGTAAGATATTACTCACCATACAGAGAGCCCCACATAAATTAAGCTGTCTTTTTGATGTTCCTGATAATTGACAGTTCTACTGATAATTTTCTACCTTTTCTATCTGATCTTTTTGATCTCTCCTTACAGTGGATATCTCAATTCTTCCATGTTAACTGTTAGTCTTACACGATTTCAGTAATAGGAATTCATTATCCCGTGTGTTTTTACACTAAGTTCATAATGTCTGAGTTACTGAACTCTTCATTTTCTTGTAAAAGAATGGACAGTAGGTCTTTCAAACTTATTGTTGAGCCAGTTCATAATTTTTGTTTGCTCTGCTACTACTACAGCATTCTGCTAGATATGCTGTCCAGATTGGAATGATGCAAGCAACATTTTAAGAAAACACTTCATAATAAAACCATTTTAAAAATAATTTACTGTTTTGTATTGATAAATGGTAATTTTTAACAGCATATATACATTTCTTTGGAATGTACCTTGCATTTATGGTATTTCTGGCCTTTGCTCAAACTGATTATGGACTTACATTGGTGTTTAAATGCTGTGGTCCTTACTTGAGGACCACAGTATTTATTCCATACTTTCCAGTTTCTCAATTTTAGAGGCAGTATTCCACAATGACCAAACTGCCATGCACTGTCTATAATTTGAATATATTACAGTGGGAAATTTATAAATAATAATCTGCAGAAAAGTGTGCGTCCATAGCTCTGTACATTGGGCCTGACCTCACGGATGCTAAAATTCGTGCACAGACATGAGACATTAATATGTAAGCAGGAATTTTTTTTAAAATGTAGATAAAATGGGTGTGCAGATATCACTGAAATTAAGTGCATAATACACCCTACAATACATTTTTCCATTTGTTTGGCCTTCCTCTAAACTGTGCTCTGTAGTGCACCATGGTACACCAAAATCAGAGTTAAGCCTGGGTCAAAATCACAACACAATGTATTGTCAGTGTGATTCAACAGAATCAGAGTGGGGGAGAAAGGAATTAATTTTCTTTTTGTTTGAAGAATATACTGAATATTTGATGTAATGTAAAATTCCATTAAACTCTTAAGTTACTTTTTGTATCCACAGACTAATATTGTTTACATTTCCTTTACAAAAAAACTGATGTTTCTCAGAGATGTTTTAAAGGAATAATGCCTCTAACTTCAGATTTAAGTGTCAGCAAAAATGCATATCTTTAATGTTACCATAGACCATCTCTGTCCAGTATTAATTCTCTGTAGTCTCTATTCTAAATCTGCTTACATCATTCCCTTTATAAGATTAGCTACTTATCAATGCAGCCATTTGACTGATGTTATACTCCACATAGTGATAACATTAGAAGAGTCATAGAATGCTGTGATCAAACTACTTTTACTTACTATAGTACTCATATTTGTCTGTTGCCAACATAATGTGATGGTGTAAAAGAATAATTTTTAAAGTTTGGATTATATTATCAGTATGATTTATTGGTGCAGTATTATTTTATGATGGTATTGTTTTAAAGGCATTTGTTTTCACTTTAGTCTTCCAAACATTTTTGGGGGGCCTTTTGTGGTGATTTGACATCTATGTGTACTGTACCAAAGTAATAAGTAGTTTCAAAATGCACAATAAATTCAGAAAATGCATTGGCAAGTGAGAATGCAAAATATCAGCTACTGCTCCTAAAGTAATGTGCTGCTCTTTTGGAAACAGAGAGAATTAAACTATCCTATACAACTCATAACATGTGTTTTCATGTCAATGATAACGAAAAGTTTATGTTGAAACTTTTTAGATTTAGATTTTTACTGACCTGATAGTATAACATTTACTTGAGACATGAAAATACATCTGTGGAGCTTGCTGTTGGTTTGGTCATGATGTTGGAAATTTATTTGTATTAACACATGCTATCTGAAGTGTAATCTAAAATGCAGCCACATGATTGGAATAATTAAACAGTACGAAGTGTGGAAGGTACCCATTCCTTACATACTGAAATTTTCCTTCAAAATTCTTGTGTGTGGCTCAGAATAGTAGTATAACAATTTCAGCAATTCCTTGTATGAAAATATTAAAATATTTTCAATAGGGAAAATGCACATGATTTAGTTTCTAATCTTGTGACCTCACCTGTAGTAGAGCAATTTGGCATTATAGATTGTAGATAAGAAGTTATTTTAATGTCAGAGCACTGAATACATGCAAAATATTTTGATATGCATTTCAAACATTAATTTCTATTCAAAATAACTGAAATTGAAAAAAAATCATTATGTGGGGTTTCATTCACAGAAATTAAATGCATCCAGTTCATCAGAAGGCAGCACAGTTGATATTGGACTACCTCCAGAGGGTGAACAGCCAGAAGCAGAACCTGAAGAAGTTCTGGAGCCAGAGGCTTGTTTTACAGAAGGTAGGGAAAGCAAAATATATGCAAGATACATAGGCCTAATGGTATTGCCTTGCACTGAATTCTGTTTTTATTCAAAATCAGAAAGATGCTTTGTGATTATAGTTGTAATTTCTATTTGCATTAGTAACTCCTTCAGAGTTACTGCCGTAGATTTCCTGTTCTCATGTGTGCTCTCTTTCTCCTTGGAAGGTATTATAAAAGGTACAATGCTGTCATTTCATATATCGAAACAAAAATGCTTAAATTGGGGATACTTATTTACAAGCATCTATTGCAGTAGCACTGAAATAAATGACTACTCTTCACTGTAATTCCTAATAAATATTTGCCTTGTTCTGACATTTTCAAATGTATCGTCACATTTAGGGTGTGTACGGAGATTCAAATGCTGTCAAGTCAGTGTAGAAGATGGAAAAGGGAAAATCTGGTGGAATCTTAGGAAAACCTGCTATAAGATCGTTGAACACAACTGGTTTGAGACCTTCATAGTCTTCATGATTCTTCTCAGCAGCGGTGCTCTGGTAAATTAAGTGTGAAACTATTGTGACTATTTTAAGCAGCAAGGATTTAGAATTTCAGTTAATCATATAGCTGCAGGGAACAAATCAGCATTTGATATCCAGTTCATAAATGTTATAATGTAAACATGTATCAGCAAGTATTTGGCATATATCGTAGGATACTTCAGAGTTTGCTCACAGGCTATGAAACAAATTATTTGGCAAGTTCAAGATTTAGATTTAATGGAAATAAGAAATAGTTTTATCAGACTGGTGTTCACATACCTTCATATTGATGATAATAGCTTTTTTTTTCAAATAGACATTGAAATAAAAACACAGCTGAGCTAGGAACTTACCAAGAGTGACTTGAATTGTCACACTGAGATGTAGGGTGCCAACATGACTCTGTCAGGTATTTTACAGATTGGTGTTAAATCAGGTGCACCGAGCAAGTACTGAAGTAATTAGTTCCTTATAGCAGGAGCAAAATACAACATTCTTGCTACACTCAGTTCAATGCACAGTGATTCACTGTCATTGTAGACATTTTCTTTTGACAAGAGAGTTTTCTCTATTTAGGATTGTTTTGTGGGTTAGCATGCAGAGTTTGGTTTCAATTATTCATCAAAATACTGTATCACAGAGTCATTTTTAAATCTTTCATATAATTTTGATATAAAGTTGTAGCTACCACAAAGGAAATCGTTGTGTCAGTAAGCCATTGCTCTCCCTAATGCACTGATCGTGGGTGGATGCCAGGCACCCACCAAAGCTGCTCTAATCACTCCCCTCCACAAGTGGAGAGGGGAGAGAAAATAAAACAAAGGGTTCATGAGTTGAGATAAGGACTGGGAGAGATCACTCACAAACTACTGTCAGGGGCAAAACAGCCTTCTTCCCAGGCTCCACCTTCTCCCTCCCACTAGTGCAGGGAGACAGGGAATGGGGGTTACAGTCAGTTCATCACAGGTTGTTCCTGCTGCTGCTTAGGGAGAGGAGTCCTTTCCCTGCTCCAGTGTGGGGTCCCTCCCAAGGGAGAGAGTCCTCCACGAACTTCTCTGGCATGAGTCTATTCCACGGGTGGCAGTTCCCTATGAACTACTCCAACGTTGGTCACTCTTCCAGGGCATGCAGTACTTTAGACACAGACTGCTCCAGTGTGGGTCCCCCACAGTCGTACCAGGAAACTTGCTCCAGCATGGGCTTCTCTCTCCATGGCTCTGCAGGTCTGGGCCAGGAGCCTGCTCCAAGATGGGTTTCCTGCTAGTTTGCAGTCCTATTTCAGGCATCTGCCTGCCTTGGCGTGCGATCTCCTCCATGAGCTGCAGGTGGATCTCTGCATCCCATTGACCTCCATGGGCTGCAGGGGCACAGCTTCTTCACCATGATCTGCACCACGGGCTGTAGGGGAATCTCAGGTCTGGTGCCTGAAACACCTCCTGCCCTTCCTTCTACAGTGGTCTTGGTGTCTCCAGGGCTGTTCCGCTCATGTGTTCTTACTCCACTCTTCTCTGGTCACAATTACCTCTATGCAATAACTTTTTTTCCCCTTCTTAAATGTGTTATCCCAGAGGCATTACTGTCATTCATGATCAGCTCGGCCTTGGCTGGCAGCAGGTCTGTCCTGGAGCCGACTGGCATTGGCTCTGCCAGGCATGGGGGAAGCTTCTGGCACCTTCTCATAGAAACCACCCCTGTACGCCCCACCTGCTACCAAAACCTGGCCATGCAAGCCCAATACACTATCCATGGAAACAAAGTTAAGTTTGGAGAGTGATACTACAGTAAGTTTTGCATATCCCTATTCAGCTTAGCTGAATATTGTGTTTGGACCCAGCTTTATGAACAGTGTGAAGCAAAAGCCAAATTTATACTTGAGGGAAGGATATATGCCTTATCATCACATATATTTTTTCAATTTAAGTTCTTTCTTGGCCATTATATACCCCACTGCAAATTGTGAAGTTCTTTAATTATATCTTCAAAAATGTTTTTCACAGGCATTTGAAGATATCTACATAGAGCAACGCAAAACTATCAAGACCATGCTGGAATATGCTGACAAAGTTTTCACTTACATCTTCATTCTGGAAATGCTTTTAAAATGGGTGGCTTATGGCTTTCAAACCTATTTCACTAATGCATGGTGCTGGCTGGACTTCCTGATTGTTGATGTATGTATTCTTTTTCATGTCCTGTACTACAGGCTCTGAAAATCAGAATATTAAGTTTTCAGAATAAGATTTCTGTTCTATTCAGTGAAAACTCTATTTTAACTGTTGGTGTGGTATGGTTTATAATTCTTTTCAGAAAGGGAAAAATATTTGGGTATACTTGTTACTCTAGAGGTGTTGTATTGAAATGCTCTAGTTTTATGAATTTGTAATGCTTTATTGAGGTAATAATTTTTACTATCTTATTTTTTTTGGTATGGAAAGGATCCTCTTCAGTTTTTGCTATATATGGAAGCAATTTCTTTAAGGGTTTCTAATATTCCAATCAATTACTGTAAATATCCTGTCACTTAGTATGTGCAATATGAAAGGAGAATACTGCTAGGAATTGTACTACTCCATTGTACTACTCAGTACTCTTGCACTTTTCACCATATTGTGGGTGACCTCAAAGAGATGCCTCATGGAACCATAGACCAGCCCCCTTAGAGTGGGTTCTCAGATGATTTTCAAAGGGCTGCACTACCAAGAAGCAGATACACATTGTCTGAAAGAGACCTGATGAGAAGTGCATTGTGATTTCAAGTCTACATGCTCAACAGTGTGCACAGTGCTGGGTAGCACAAATGGAAGATTACAGGTCTGCTACCATATAGCAGATATTCATTTCTCTTCCACCCCCAATAGCCTGACTGTGATAATAGGCATCTCTCAGTTCCACAGATGTAATTCCCATGGAAAGCAAGCTAAGAAGGGGTCTTGATTCACTTATTTGCTCATGTCAAAAAGCAGCAGAATTCTATAGGAATTGCTATGTATCTCCCTAAAACTGCAATGATATGACAGGTCATGGAGTCTCTACTATACAGAGCTTGGAAAACATTTTAACTTTTAAATCTGTATCAGCATTGCAAATCCTATGATAAAACATGACTATATACACATTTAGTATTCTGTGAATGAGTCTGTACCTTTGTATAAAGCAATGTATTGGTTCAGTCATCAGATGTGTGAATTGCCATGACTACTAGAGCTTGTATTTATCAACAAATATTTTATTCTAATTTGATAATCGGGGATTTAATTACTTCTGTGAAGTTTATAAATAACTTCACTAGTTTTTCATGGCAACCTTACTGTGGTGCAATTTTTTTCATGGAAAAAATTAATATCCCAAGCATTTCTTCTAATTTGTAGTCAGGGGATTGACATAAAAAAAAAGTGAAAAGATCAATTTGGAGATGGAAGAATTGAGAGAATAGGAAGGATGGAAGGGAAGTGCATTAAATGGAGGGAAACAGGGAGTGAATTGGTTTATTTTTTCTTTATTAGGGCCACTCCTTCCCAATGGCTATTATAAATACATTTCCAAGGATTATTGATGAAAGATAATTGTATTATTTATTTTACAGCTATTCTAGTTTATTTACTCATCTGCCTGCAGACCAGACCAGCGTTATGCAAGCCAGAATTGATGAAGTGGTTAAAGGAATCACAGGGAATGTAATGAAGTGTGGATATGCCTAACAATGAAGCTTCTACCATTGTCTAACAAACAGTTGGTTTTCAGTCTTGATTAGTCTGGTTAAATGTGAACAGCACTGGTAGCAATGGCTATTGAATGAGATTTTCTGGACACTAGAAAGTTACATTTGACCAAAGGCCAGGTCTGGATGTGGTTTTTGAGAGCTTTTACATTCTTATCAACTTCTGAAGATATCATGGGAAGTCCTGACCTAAATTGGCGATTCCAATTCACCCAGCTTTTGAGAGTTTTCTTTTTACATGTGACTTCATTTTTCTTTAAATACCACCAAATGTTGACTGGTTTATGTGAATGTAGAAGGCATTTTTATACCATTCTACCAACATGGTTTCATCAACAGGTACCTAGAATATACTTTTATTCTACTTTGTCTGACTTGAAAGATCTTTCTGCATTTTAGAGGGATTCCTGGAGAAAGAGGTCCAGCCTTGAATCTTCTTGAGAAGTTCAGGGCACGCATCATTCCCACCATATGTCTCGAAAGGATATACAAGATGAATGAGCAATATTGCCTTTCTGTTTTTGTGTAGGTCTCTTTGGTTAGCTTAACAGCTAATGCCTTGGGCTACTCAGAACTTGGTGCGATTAAATCCCTTAGGACACTAAGAGCTTTGAGACCTCTAAGAGCCTTGTCGCGATTTGAAGGGATGAGGGTAAGACACCATGAAAGAATTGAACTGGTGCATGCATACACAGAAACAATGCATGCAGAATACTCAGCGGCAAATCCATGCAGAAGTGCTACACTGTCATCCTGTATATTTCACATTTGTCACTAACATATAAGCAAAAGGCTTCATCTGCTTATATGAATTCATGTGTTATTGCACACATTTTACACTTATTTTGGCTCCTTGGGCTTTTGCCCTATTTCATATTTTCATGAATGGCCCAAGGATTTATGAACTGCATGGATCTATGCAATAATACTACAAAACTGAATTTATCCCATAAAAATACATCCTACTATAGTCAGAATAGTTTAAAAAACCCAGTACTTCCCCCCAAAAGTGTGTGCACATACACCCATGTATATATGCACATGTGTATTTCTTACAAGTGTAGAGTATCATAGTCTGTCAAACATCTTTTAACCTGCTATTCTGTATATATTAGTTGGGAATGTCTGTTACAACTAAAAGTTTTGTAATGAATTTGAATGTTAATGTTGACACTGTTAAAATACCTTCTCTCTTTCATGTTAGAACTATTGCATTCCATTTAAGAAAACTTTTCTGTCATATCAAGAGATTGAGCTGGTTTTATTTCTGGTTGCATACTGCTTTCCATACTGATTCTAAAATGTTGATTATAATCTATGGAGCACTAAGCAGCCTGAAAACTTACCAGACTTTTGCTGTGAGAGTTGGGTATATTTGAGAATAACCTGTCCCCAGCTGTTGATTTGCAGCGTTGCAGTTACCACAGCTGAGCCCCTCAGCTGCCCAGTGCGGCATGCTCGGTCTGTTCCAGTGCTAAGTCAAACTGATTAGTTTAGATCACTTCTTCAGTGCACTGAAATGGACAAAGATGTTATGTATTCTGCTGTGACTTGAAGGCTCTAGAAGTGTTTCTCTTAAGGGTAGTAGTGAACAACCAGAGATGGTAGATATTTGTAGCTGTTTGTAGTTCCAGCCACAGGAAGCTGTCTGACATACACCTTCAGGGTCCATCTGTCTCTCCTGGACATACTGCCACAGAACTAAACAGCAGATAAAAAACCAAACCAAAAATATTACAAATTTTATATGCACAGTAAATTGCCTAAGTGGCAATTGCCTAAGTGGCAATTTATCGTGGCAAGGAAAAAACAATCACTTTGTCATAAAGGTTGATTGGTAATTGTCAGTCCCATGACTTCTGTGTTGGTGTGAACTTTACCTACTGATTGGATCCTGATCTGCCAACTGTATCTTTTTAAAATACTCAGATACAGAGGACATTTATGACTTTAGCAAAAGATATAATAAAAAGTTAGATAATGTCAGACTAGAAATATGATCTATATTTTTATTAATTAAGCAATTAACGATTGAAATTTTCTTATGAGTATAATGAATTTTGCCTTATTTAAAGTAGTTAATTCTAGGTTTAGTGTCTTTAAAGATACCATAGCTGAAGTTGATGAAGGGATCAGTATGAGAACATTTTAAGGGCTGAGAAAATTCAAGATGTCTGTTCATAACATAATCATTTCATTGGTGTTTAACACATATGAACTGAAAATATGACAATATAGTATGATGCATATATTTGCATAGGCACTTGAAATTACTTCCAGTGAGGATTATACTTCTCATATACAAGCAGGAAATTCCATTCTACACATATAAAATTTTTAATTCACTATACTATTCTCTGGGATCAGGACTTGTGCCTGCCCAAACTAATAATTAATGAAAAAAATTGCCCCTATGAAAAATGTGATCTTTTTCTCTGCATCTTCCCATGACTATTATTGCCAGGGAGAATACAATTTAATTTTCCCTTGGTAATTAATGAAAATAACCTGTGTGGGTATAATTAATCTGTCCATGCTGTGTCCTAAGCAGTATCAGTTACTGCTGTATGGTGCTAGGCACATAAAACCTTTTTTTCAACCAGAAAACAACACTTCAATATCTTTCACATGTTTCTGCTACTTCCACTTGCCATCAGGCCTTGCCCTCTTTTCTCACACCCTTACTACCAGTGGAAGTTGGGAGGTGTATGGATCAATTTGTCCAGTGATGCACAACTGTGTGTTTTGAGTGTCTTCAAGTGATTCGTATTACAAGCTGGTCCTCTGTAGCTTCAGGACTCAGACTAAAACCAGAGAAAGTAGGTCACCTGTAGGAATCCAGCTATTAAAGAATGAAGAACATGACTGGACCTGCAGCTGTAGCAGAAACAGGAACAGAATTCTCAGGTGTACTGAAACTGGAAGCTCGAGGACAAATATTTTTACTTCCTTAACTATCCCTTTATATCTCAATAATTATTCCTGATGGATGATATAGCTTCATTTCAGAAATCTACTTATATTTTTTAGGTAGAAGAATTGAGATAACTTTAAATAAAATTTATGTAAAAGTAATGACTAATACATTTGGAAAATATTCCCAAATTGGGAAAAAATGATCTTGGCATTTATTATTCCAGTCAAACTTGCCACTAAAATCAGTGAGCTCATGAATTCCCAATTCAAACTAATTCAGCATTGTTATTAGAATATTCATTTGCTTAGGTCAAAGAACATGGCCTTCCACAGTCATGACACTGACAGTGCTGAGTACAAGCCTGTCAGCATAAGACAGCACTGTTGAAATAGAAGAGATTTATCCATCAGTCAGGGAATCCTCTCTACCCAGTTGCTGAGTGATAAATGCTATATTATTTTTGCTTATTGATTTATAATAGTTATTGCTAAGGGGATTTGTAGTATGATTAAAAAACTATTTCCTTTTTTTTTTTTTAAATTTCCCCACTAGGAATAACCAATTATTAAAATGTGATTTAAAATATGTGGGGGAGGGGAAAGCAAGCAAACAAACAAAAAGATGGCAGGTTTGGACTTAATGCAGCATTCTATGCTTTTATAGAGCCATGGAGTAATTTACATTGAAAGGAACCTTATTTGGTCCAGCTTCTAAATTTAACATAAAAACAATTTCATTGAAGTCCTATAGGATCTCAAATGTAGTCCAACATGTGTATCACCCAAAAGAGGTAGTGTTTTGGCAGGAATGGAGCCCTGAAAGTAAAACAGGTATTTCTCATTTCCTTCTGCCCAATTCAGCTTCAGAGTACACATGACAGTGGCGTTCACCACCTACTCTAACATTCAAAGATTTTATTTTCTGTTCTGTAAAATGGCAAGGAATGAAAGATGATCTACCTGGATGACTAATTTTATAATTAATTGAATCTATGGATGCTCTTAATTGTAGATATAATTGTAAAACCAAAATACTTCACAGGCTTAAACTACATATTTGTGTTTCAAACAGAAACAATTAGATTAGTATGCTACAGGATCTGTCCTAGTGCCTACATTTTAGAAACTAAATAATTATAAACAATGCCATCAGTGTAATATCTACTGTTCTGCATTTTTAAAAAAATCTTCGTTAGGGCCTAAGGATCTGATTCAGTTGTTTTGGCAAAGTTGGCAGCAGTGCTCCACAGTTACTAAATTTTATAGAGTGATTTACAGAAAGATTTAAAATAGGAATTAACTAATTTAGTGGTTCAGCAATTCCATCATTAAATTAATAATTCTCATTCATAATGGACCTACTTTCTCCGTAATTTTATTTTCCTTACTGTTTTATTTTCATTCTGGAATGTTTTTAATCATTGCTCATCATCATACATTAACTCATTTTCACATTTTTCTGTCCTGAAGCCTGATTTTTCCCAAAATTTGTTTGAGAATTCAATCAGGTCTCTTCTTCAAGTTTTATCTGCCATTTGTCTGAACCCTAACAGCTTTGATGTGTTCAGACACTCAGCAGGTTTGAACATTGCTGCTTTTCTCATTTTATGTGTAACCACTCAAATGAACATGCACACATCCCCGAGTTTTATTTTTAAAAAGACTTAAAATTATTTTCAGTTAAAAATTTACTCAGTATTAGATTTTAATTGTTTACCCAGTAAACATGTAATATAAAAAATTTGGTTTGTTTGATTCAATCAGTGATTATAATAATTATGGACATGATTTTGCAGACATACCTGAAGTAAATATTCTAAAAATAATTAATAAATACGTTTTTTTCTGATTCTCTTTTTAGTTTGTTTTACTGGTTTGTTCTTATTTTTTCTCAGTCTTTAAAGCTACCATTTGCTACTGTTTGTATTTTTAATTTCTAATTATGTTGACATTTTATCTTTCCTCTATACTGCTTTTCTGACTTGTTACTCTCAACAATTAAAAAAGTGTAGAACAGGTATTAGAACTATAAGAGAGTTACATTTAAGAAAGGCTGAGGATGCATTTGTAAGACACTGAGGCCTGTGTTCTTACAATGTCTCTCTTCGGTTTTGTTTGTCCTCTAGGTCGTTGTGAATGCCCTGCTGGGAGCGATTCCATCTATTATGAATGTGCTTCTTGTTTGCCTTATATTCTGGCTGATCTTCAGTATCATGGGAGTAAATCTGTTTGCTGGAAAATTTTACTACTGCGTTAACACTACAACTGATGAGAGATTTGACATCAGCCAAATCAACAACTACAGTCAATGTGAGGAGCTCATACAAAACAATGAAACTGCCCGGTGGAAGAATGTGAAGGTTAACTTTGATAACGTAGGCCTTGGTTATCTTTCTCTGCTTCAGGTGGTAAGTCAACACTCCTTAATTTCTGTTCCTATATCTCTATTGTTGACTTGTAACAGTAAAAAGTTATTTTTTATTGTTTTTTTTTTAATTTAGAAATTTTGTCTGACACTTCTTGGTTTGAATTATGAAGTGTAGGATAAATCCATGACTCTACAGAAATCGTTCAAGGCCTAGAGTCTATGCTGAATATGAGAAAAAATACATAATTTAAGCCTAATGCACCTTAGCTGTATTGAAAAAAATAACTTGCACAAAAAAATAACTTTTACATCAGATATTACTCATAATAGATAAAAGTTCTTAATAGGTGCTGTGTCCTTTATAGTGAGATACTAGAATTTGCTTGCAATTCTTGTGCCTGAATAAAACATACAATAGCGGGCAAGAGTCAGGTATTAATGTTGCACTGTGCTGGTTTCTATGATGAGAGCTAAAGTCAGTTAGTCTTCAGGTCTTAAACAACATTTCTGACAAGCCATTTTCCAGGAAAAGTGTGATGTAAACACCAGCGTCCTTTTTATAGGCTACATTTAAAGGATGGATGGATATCATGTATGCAGCTGTGGATTCTCGTAATGTAAGTATAGTCCCTTGACTCCATTTGTTTTGACTGGATGAGTGCCGAGAGTTGAGAATGTAATTTGAACATCTTTCAAAAATAACAGTAAAAATGAGAGAACAAGGAGTTATTGTAATTTTGTAGTCAAAGAAAATGGTAAACCATCGGAAAAATACAAGAGACAGGGAAAGCAGAGGAGCAGTCCTAAAGGATTTGACATTCTCAATGGTACGGTTGGACCAAAATTCCTCAATCCCACAACAGATTTAACTGCTGCCTGAAACACCTTTTCCTCCTCTTATTGTGCATTGAGAAATTGTTTATATTTGGAAACAGGCACTGATACAGAGATAAGTTTTTTTGTAATACTGATTTTTTTCAAAAGCTAAGACTTTGAACTGTGCTCTGCAAGCTGACTGACTCCTTTCTTTAGGGCACAGTGCCTATTTTTAACTCGATCTGTACATTTTCTTACCCTTTTGCCTCCCCCCTGCTCCCTTGGTGCAAGTTTTTCTCTAGTTCTAAGTAGACAACTGAATAAACTATACTGATAAAGCTCCAGCTACAGTGACAGCAGGCCTGTTGTAGCTGTACCAGTGTGCATAGCTCTACGAAGAAAATATGCTTAGTCTAAACATGTCTTGGATGCCTCTCTTCAATAAATCCAGTGCAGTTTCCCAAGTGCCCATAGCAGTGAAAGCTCCACCTGCCCACATCCGGGGCCTCCCACAAGATTTACAGAAAGTTCTGCAGATTTACATGCTGGTGTTTCTCCTTGTCTGTAGACTCAGACAGATGGAACTTTGGTAGTTGAAACTAATTGTGTCTTCAGTATTTATTCTACATTCATATAGGCCAGTTACATTTTTTCAAATGCAATATCAAGTTTGATAGCAAAGTTCTTTTTCAAGAATGTAACTTAGACTGAAAATCAGTGGAATGGATATGTCAGAACTTGACCCTAAGAAGCACAGATCAGAGTGATAGAGCCCTAAATTTTATCCAGCATATATTTTGTGCTCACTGTTAAACTAAGATTCAGTTTCTATACCTGTTTTTGTAGGTTTTGGATCAGCCTAAGTATGAAGATAACCTCTACATGTATCTTTACTTTGTCATCTTTATCATCTTTGGATCATTTTTTACCTTGAACCTTTTTATCGGTGTCATCATAGACAATTTCAATCAGCAGAAAAAGAAGATAAGTACTTCATTATTATTCTGAAAAGAAAGCAAACAGATGCTTGGGTTTGATCCACTCATGAAAACTTTATTAATTATTTTTTTCTTCTATAATAAATTAACATGAGCTCTGCATACTAAATACATCGAATCATTAAAGCTTACAGCTTGACTTCTTGATGAGGGCTTGATGGACAATTGACAATACATGTCTGTCCATGGTTAGTGAAATACTCATTGTCATTTTTGTAAAGATGTGGATTTGGGGCTGAAGTCTATAGGAGACTCAGAAAAAGTCTATCCATTGAAATAGCAAAATTATCTATAAAAACTCTTTGCTGTGCTACCTTCATGTCACAGAGCTCAGCAGTGTAGATTTCTGAACTTTAATAACAACCTTTATATTATCTTCATTTGTACTCTTTAGTCGTGTTTTGTCAACACTGCATCAAAAGGTATCAGTGTTTCAGCTGCAGAACTTAACCCTTTTTGCAGCTTAATACTTAATTTATAAGAATTATAGAAGAGTATTTTTATATCTGTCCTGAATTTTCCCACAGATGAAAATGTGAACAAGAGTGATTATTACTATTATTTTTAAATAATTGATATGGATACATGATTATAACCAGTTTTTGTCTCTTTGGTTTACTTTGGAGGTCAAGACATTTTTATGACAGAGGAACAGAAGAAATACTACAATGCAATGAAAAAATTGGGTTCAAAGAAACCACAAAAGCCTATACCTCGACCAGCAGTAAGAATAAAAATATTTTCTGTCATTTTTACATCTGTATGAAAATTGGATTTTTTCAATTATGCCTTAGGCAGAAATAAGTTGTAAGCTAAAACTAGTAGTGATATAAGAAAAGTCTTATTTATCTCAAATACTTTTTTTTTTTCTCTTTTCACCCATCCCCCCAACAGAACAAATTCCAAGGCATGGTCTTTGATTTTGTAACAAAACAAGCATTTGATATCAGCATCATGATACTTATCTGCCTTAACATGGTCACAATGATGGTAGAAACAGATGATCAGAGTGAAGACATGGAAAACATTTTATACTGGATTAACCTGGTGTTTATCGTACTGTTCACCGGAGAATGTGTCCTGAAATTGATTTCTCTTCGCCATTACTACTTTACTATAGGGTGGAATATTTTTGATTTTGTGGTTGTCATTCTCTCCATAGTAGGTAAGAGCAATTAATTTTTACGAAATATTTAATTCTGTAAAAACAGAAATATTTTTGGTATGTAAAATCTATTTATATTTTGGTTCAACTTTGTCACTAGAAAGTCTTATCCCTAAAATAACTGAAAAATGTATGGTAAGAAATTGTTTAGCAAGAGGCTTCATACATTCCTACTTTTTCATTAGTTGAAATTAGATCTTTATTCTGAATTCAGTAGATATTTATATGCATACATGAAAGGCAATTTTTATATAAAAAATTACAGTGGCAGTTGCAGGTGAAAGAGTCCAGTGATCCAAGAGCAAAATCTATGTGGGACTATTATTGGCTAGCATGCACCTAGCCCAGGCAGCAAGGTAAAACCCTTAGCTGACTTCAGAGTTTTGTTTGATCCTGGGAGGTTTCATGCCTGAGCTGGAGTGAGCAACTGGGGATGCAGATAAAGCAACAAATAACAACTTCACTAATCTTTGCTTGACCTAGAGCAGCAAACCTGAACAAACCGGAGTAAAAATTGTTATTTTAACTTTTCAGAACTCTTTAATATGCAAATTGGTTTTATTCTATTTATATCCAAACAGAATGTAGTTATTTTTCTGCTTTGAGGCACATAATATAATACTCAATTCTTCTACTCTTCAGTGAGGTTTAACAAACCTTTTTATTACCAGTTTTTTACATTTGAATTGCTGTGTCATTAGTAATAAACTTGTGTTCATGGTATTTTATGTATGATTAAGAAGTTGCAGTTCTCTACAAACATACGTCTTTTCTTTCAATACCATAACTTGATTACATGACATTTTAATAGTTCTGTACATATGACCTTTCTTCAGATTAACTGAGATTATTTTTGCTACAATTAAACAGAAGAGTATTCCTCTGGTCTCAGCATTTGCTAATGTACAGTTATCAGTGTGCCCTAAAAAGAGATTGATGTTGTGTATTTGTTTGTCTGTTCACATATATTCTTATGCAGTTAATACTCAGAAACATCATTGATGCAGTTTTCCATTATCCTGCAAATTACTTCAGACTTTCTATTGGGATTAATGAGTTTTCAAAGCATACCAAACTGTAAAGGCTTTGTAAAAACAACTGAATGGCTAATTTCTAAAAATCTGTTTAAATATCCTGTTCTTCTTAAAGTTCTACAATATTTGTAGAATAAATATTTAGCACTGTTTTTTAAATACAATAATATTCTTTACTGATTTAACTTGTTTTTCTCTAGGTATGTTCTTAGCTGAGATGATTGAGAAGTACTTTGTGTCCCCCACACTATTCAGAGTCATCCGAC
>JAWWES010000171.1:18447716-18504812 GCA_035583135.1 Lophotriccus pileatus
CGTGTTTTGGGGGAGAGTGGGGAGATGGACGCCCTCAGAATACAGATGGAAGATCGGTTTATGGCAGCCAATCCTTCCAAAGTCTCCTATGAACCAATTACAACCACACTGAAACGAAAGCAGGAAGAGGTGTCTGCTGTCATCATTCAGCGTGCTTACAGACGTCATCTTTTAAGGCAAAAATTCAAAAAAGTGTCATGTATATTTAGTCAGGATAAAGGTAAAGAGGAGGATGACCTTCCCATGAAAGAAGATATGATTATGGATAAACTAAATGAGAACTCTACTCCAGAAAAAACAGACATGACCCCATCCACAACTTCCCCACCTTCTTATGACAGTGTAACAAAGCCAGACAAGGATAAATATGAAAAAGACAAATCAGAAAAAGAAGATAAAGGTAAAGACAGCAAGGAAAGTAAAAAGTAACACAGAACGATGTTTGTGATAAACTGTTTACAGCCTGAAAAAGTATGTATTTGTGTCAACAGGACTCCTGTAGGAGGTACATGCCAAACTGTCAGTTTTTACATATATATATATATATATAATTATATATATATATATATATATAAGGTCAGTGCCTATAACAAGACAGTGATCCCTCGTCATCAAACTACAACTCTGTAAAACAGGGTAACATCTTGACAGGAGGTTGTTGTTTTTAGTACCAGCTGACAGTGCTGAAGAGATGATAAAATGGCCAATCAGATGGTAGGGACCAGTTTAAAAAAAAAAAAAGGGTGCAAACCTATGAATCTCTGTGTTTAACATGAAACACACAGTACAAAAATTGTATCCACTGTTAGCATTTCAACAGTCACATTTGCCATATTTTTACAAAAATCAGTGTTGGTGAACTTATCATTTTTTAATTCACAGGTTGTTTACTATTATATGTGACTATTTTTGTAAATGGGTTTTATGTTGGGGAAGGGGGTATGAGGACCAGGTGTTCTACTCTCGGATTCTCTATAATGTACAGACTGAAGTGATTTGCATGAAGGCATGCTGCACTTGTAGTTCATGCATGGAAAAACATGACGTCGCACAAAGCAGCAGTCTGACTACTTCCATGTTTCAGGGTGGCTCTATATTTTGAGGTGCTTAATAACAGTATCCATCTAGTATCTCATCCAGACAAATCTTAATGTGCCTGTAAAGTCCCATAGAGTCTACAATAATAGAACAGATGTTTTATTTTTTCATAAGTCATTTAACTGTAGTTGAACAAACTCTGCGTAAAAATTTTTCCAAGGGACGTGAGTCCACTTTTAAGTATTCTTGTGTGAAAAACCACCTACCTGACCTTGGGAAATTGTGTTTACCAAAAACCTGCAAAACTTAAGAATTATAAAGTTGTTCTGCTTCACCCTGCAGTATCATTTAGCCATCTCCTGCTCTCAGCAAGGTTGACATTGTATGTGTTGATTAAAAAAGTACCGTCTATGTAAATAGTTATTTTATCCCGTGGTGCATGTTTGAGCAAACAAATAATGACGTGCACAATATTTATTGCATCAAATATGTACCACAGTAAGTGTAATTTGCAAGCTCTCAACAGCTAATATGAAGTATTCCGTACCATTATAGATAGTTTGGAAGCTATCACTGATGCATGTTTATCTTGCCTTTGCTGCTGTAATTCTACTCCTTCCACTGTTAAGAGTCTAATATGGGAAGCCATATCTCAGTGGTTAAGTGAAATAAATTGTTCAATTGGTCATCATTCTTTCACAACATCAAGCAATAGTTTGCAGCTATTTAAGAGCTTCTTGCTTTGCATTCTAAAATTTTAAGTGACTACTGTACGGTGTATAGTCAGACTGTACAGGATATGTTGCAAACTGCTAAATCTGTTAAAAAATACATGGATAGAATTTTCTAAGAAAATATAAATATTGTAAAAAATGCCATTTTATTTTATTTTTCAGCGTTTTGTACATAAAATAAGAAATGAGAATTATCTTCAGGTTGATGTTACTGTCACTTTTGTTACTTTCTATCCATAGCACTTTTTAATTCAAGAACTTCACAAAATAAGAAACAAAGGAAAGAATGGGGTAGCTTTAGGTTTCTGCTTTTTTATTAGTACTGTATTTTTGCACACATTTTAATGTGAAATAAGTTTCAAACTGAGTCCAAAATGCACTTGCTTCCAAATAGATATAACTTGTAATTGAAATGTGGTGGGGAAGATTTGTTTAAAATTCTAGCACTGCCTGCATCAGAAGTCTCAAGGTAGTCTTTTTATTCATGAAATCTTTACCAGTGTTTGTTTACATAGACTATTCTTATTCTTGTTGATTCATGCTGCACTAGAACTGTTCTAAATATAATATGGGATCCACAATGCTTTTTTTTCCACAGGAATTAAATAGCAAACTTGTATAATTGATCACACCAGGACATTTTGTGTTTCTTACACAAGCAAAAATTCAATGTTGACTCCTCCTTTTACAAAAATATTGACTTGTGTGTCGGTGAACTGCATGCAGGAAAATGCTATTACCATAAAGAACAGTAAACCACATTACAGTTGAGCCAAAAGAATAAAGACTTCATTTTTTATTGTATTTAATGGTTCTTTGTTTTTTTTTTTCACTACAAACTATTGGCTATCAAGAGGTGCTATGAAAATAAAACGTGAACATATAAAGGGTTAGAAATAATAAGTAGTGATTAGAATCCATTATAATAACAGACTTGCAAAAATTAAAAATAATCGAAGCTGTATGCTTTCAGAAAGATGTTTAATATGATTTGCACTTACACTTTTCATGTTATTAATACTGTTTAGGATCCTAGTAGGAAAATGTTTATGTGTTCATGATGCTTAAATCCCTTTTTCATATAATTTATTCAGAGACAACTAGAAACACAAATGTTAACTCTAGCTATCAAGGCTGAAAAGCAGTATGTATCATTTCAACAATACTTCACATTTGACGTGAAGAATTATCTTTGTGCTATAAAGAAAAAATTATTTACCTCATAATTTTTAAAGTGTAATTTATTATTTTGTGTTAAGACATGAGAGTCAAATTTTTAGGTAGCAGTCATATTTGAGTGCTATTTCAAAAAAGAACTTTGTTGTAAATTTAAAGTCATGTCGTGAAAGTAGGCTATATTACACAGATTAAAAGCACAAACTCTAATAACCATCATAGATGTGCAGATGTGCACATCAGATACTCCATAGAGTATCAGGAAACCCAGACAGACCCAATGATCTGTGTGATGTAGAAGTGTGAGCTTTGGGTGTGGACTGCAGCAGAAACACTTCAAAATGGAACAGTGGGATGGTGGGTACCCTTCATCTCCTCCCTCCAGAGTCTTCTACTACTGATGGTCTGTAGAGATTGTTTACTCTACAAATGAGTATTCCTACATTAGTGTAGCGAGCTCTCAGGCTCCAGTGTTGCAATTAGC
Source organism: Lophotriccus pileatus (assembly GCA_035583135.1). Taxonomy (NCBI): domain Eukaryota; kingdom Metazoa; phylum Chordata; class Aves; order Passeriformes; family Tyrannidae; genus Lophotriccus; species Lophotriccus pileatus. The sequence continues at coordinate 18,451,149 of JAWWES010000171.1, forward strand.
TTTTTTACCTCAGCCTGTGAAATAACAGTTGTCAAGATAGGGTGTAAAATAGGGAGATGAGAGAATCTGAAATTCTGTAATTTACGGACAAGTTTCCTCAATTTGGTTGCTTTCGTGGAAAAACAAAACCACCACCAAAAAAAAAAAAAAAAAAAAAAAAGGAACAAAAAAAAAATTTTTTTAACACAAAAAAAAAAACAAACCCACCACCAAAAAAAAAAAAAAAAAAAAAAGGTACATAAATAATATACGCGTATGAATTAGACCATTCTGAAAATAATCAGTACGCGTCCGGCAGGGGGTTGTGCTTCACAGAAGACTAGCACAAAGGAAAAAAATAATTAAATGCCTCACACCTGACAGACAGCTGTTTGTCCCTCCCCCTTTTCTTTTTTCTCTCTTTTTTTTCTGTTCTTTGCTAGCACATGTGTGGATGCGCTGGACGCTCCCGTGTCCCATCGGACACCGGCGCTGCCCGGCTGTGTCCCCACCGAGCTCCCCGTGAGGCGGCTCCGCCCGCTCGGTCCGCCCGGAGCTCCGGCCCGGAACCGCCCCCCGGCCCCGAACAACACCGCCCCCGGCCCAGCACCGCCCCATGGCCCCGGCCCAGCACCGCCCCCGGCCCAGCACCGCCCCATGGCCCCGGCCCAGCACCGCCCCCGGCCGGGAGCGCTCCACCCTCCGCTCGAGCGGCGGGCGCGGCGCGCATGGAGCGGTGGGCAGCGGACAGGTAGGGAGCGCCCGCTCCATCCCGGCGGCCATCGGGGGCCTCGGGATCCGCCCGCGCCTGCAGGTGAGCGGGGAGCGGGGGCGGCTGATTCCCGGGGACACCGCGAGCTCCGGGCGGGAGGCGGGGGCCGAGTGGCTGCCCGGAGAGGGGGGAGCGGCCCTCGAGAGCCGCTCGGGGTCACCTCTCCCTGGGGTCACCTCGCCCCGGGGCTGGCGAGGCGCCGCTTGGCCGCGCTCCCCGCCGGGATGGAGAGCTGCGGCCGGACATCCCCGATACTCGCGGCTGCCCGCGAAGGACCGGCTGGCGAAGCGGGGAGGCGGCGGGATGCGCTGGGATAGCGGCGGCTCAGGTAAGCGCAGGGGGTGTCTCCAAGCGCAGAGGCGGCTGTGGAGCCCGGGAGCACCCGCTGCCAGCCCCGGAGCGGCGGGTTATGCGTGAGGAGAAGAGAAAACCCCACGGACACCTGGGGTTGTAAGTCAGAGAGAGTGATAGTCCCTAAATCGGAAAAGCAAACAGTTGTGCAGGAGCAGTGGCTCAAGCCAGTAGAGCTAAATAGTAGACGGGTTGCTACAGGCTGAAAAACGCTCAGTTTCCCATGTTCTTTCGCACATGCCAATGAATTATACCCACCGTATATTGTAGTGTTCTGAATGAGGATGTGTTTTACGGGGGAAGATTTGTTCCACCACGGAAGATTTCACATCCACGTTCGTCACACTTGTTTTGTCAGTGTGCAAATTGGAGAATGGATTTTTTTATATAGCAAAGAGGCTTGTAAATTTCAGTGTATTTACCCTGAGAAGTGGTAAAGTAAATAAAGACCCATGGGCAAAGATGCTGGAGTGGCATACTATAGGGTGACTCCAGAATGACTTCTATGCTGCTTAGTCTTGTCAGAGGAAAGCAGGCCAAAGTAATCTCTAAAATACAGCTTTTAAAAATTTTAAAAATAGAGAAAGGTCTACCCTTTCTGTATACCTGTTCTTATCTGTGGTTATTGTTTTAATATGTTATTTTTGTGTTTATTGTATGAACGATAGTTCATGCTAGTCCAGCAACATCCCTTACTAGTTGAGTGCAAGACACTAAATACCTTATCATAATTTATTTTAGAGGATGCAATTAAGAGCAGCAAAACCAGAGAACTTGGAGAGATAGTTTTTGACTAAGCATCCTTTATTTTAAAATGTTCTTGGAGCTTTTTAAATCTATATAGCTCTTATCATTAGATGAATAGAACTTTCTTTAGTATGTGATGTAAGTTTGGTTGAACCCTGAGAAATCTATTTGTAGTGTGAATTAGGTAGTCTCAGATTTTTGGAGTAAAAAGAACTTGAATGTAGACTAGCTTGTTCACTCTGTGGGGACCCTTACTTGAGTAATAGTCTGAGAAGTGTTTGCAGCATGCAGTGTTACCTCGCTGTGGTTTTACCTTTGTGATGGGTCTTGTGTCTTACTTTCTAGATTTTGGATTCTGTCAGGTTGTTCCAATAACAGTTTGAAATGATTTCTTTCTTTTGTGATTGCATAGTAATGGCTGTGGGGGGAGTGAGCAATAAGCAATGGAGGAGGTTGTACAACACACATCCACTGTTGTAAATTATTGTACTTTGGAAACAAATGGCCTTGTGGAGAGGCTACAGAGCAGCACAGAGCCTAGTTTGGTATTGTCACACCGATAGCACAGCTCGGCTTTACCACAGACCGTGTTCCAGCACAGATGTGCTACATCAGTCTGTTTGTTCAAAGTGGAGAGGGGGTGAATGGAGCTGAACTGTGGTTTGACTTACTTTCTATAGGGGGAATCTTCTACAGGTGGTTGATGTTGACTGATTGTTGTGGTTTAACTGCAGCTGCCAACTAAATGCTGCACAGCTGCTTGCTCAGTCCCCAGCAGCAGGATGGGGGAAGAGAATCAGAAGGGTAAAAGTGTGAAGACTTATGAGTAGAAGATGGTTCAACAGGTAAAGCAAAAGCGGTGCACATGAACAAAGCCAAACAAGGCATTTATCCAGCACTTCCCATGGTGTGGGAGGTTTTCAGTCATCCCCAGGACAGCAGGTCTCCACCACAGGGAACAGTGACTTGGGAAGACAAAAGCAGTCACTCCAAACATGTCCTCCTTCCCTCAGCTTTATATGCTGAGCATGGCACCATATGGTGTGGGATTTCCCTGTGGTCAGTTGGGATCAGCTGTCTCAGCTGTGTCCCCTCCCAACTCCTTGTGCACTCCAAGCCTCCCTGTTGGGGCCCTGTGAGCCCAGCTCGGCAGGAGCAGAAACATCCCTGAATTACCATCACCATTTTCAGCACAAATCCACAACACAGCACCACAACACTAGCTACTATAAAGAACATTAATTCCCTCCCAACCCAAACCAGCACACTAATGTAGAGTAACAGTGAGCCAGAGGATAACGTTTGGATGTCACTGGCAGCAAAGACATCTGCCTAATGTGTATATGAATCTGAAAAATGCAGAGCATTTGTGTCACTGAAAAATGGATTCATCGAATAAATGCAATGTTAAGTGAAAGACTGATATATGCAGATGATCTAGAAGATTAAATATTTTCCTATGTGTTTTACTATTTCTAGCATACATTGTTGTGCTATATTAGTTACTTTCTTGCCCCACAACCTGCTTAAGGAAACGTAGTTTTTCTAATTCTAAAAACGTTTCAAATGGATAATTCCATGTTATTTTGAATATAACAATTTACCTTGAAAAGTATTTCACACTTAACTGTTTCACTTTGTTGTAAATTGCTTGACTTCCTGAGCCCAATTTAAATACTTTTGCAAGCCATAGTAAAGATGCAGGTATTGCTGCTCCCCTCCCCATCATCCTGTTCACTGGGTAGCTTTGATAGGTAAAACCGCCCCCAAACCTGTTGCATTTCCTACGTGAGTGCATTCTCCATTAGCAGTGCCTTCCATTGCTCTGAATATCCTCGGTTATTTGATGATTTCTCCAAGCATTTTTTAAGACCTGAGCAGTTCTGTGCCAGGGTGCAAAGGCCAAATCAAAAAGGAGAGTGGGCATGGCCAGATTGGAGGCAGCCGCCCTTATCTGCACTCCAGGGAGGGGGATGAAATGAAGCTAATCCAAACTAATTGGTTTCAGTGATAATACATTCTGTATAGTGTACTGTCTGATAAGCAAGTGTTGTTAGAACAGATAAAAAGGTATTTATTTAAGAACGGATAAAAGAGAATGTATTTCCTAATTAATGGTTCTGAAGAGCGATCTGGAACTGTGAACCAGTCTGCAGATAAGACTTGTACCTAGTTTCCAAGGATTCTTTTTAAACTAGTTTGCCATAATCTGGTAATTAAGTAGTTATGATATTAAAAGAAAAAGGTATTTTGAACATACATATTGAGACTGCTTTGACATATAAAAGTGATTTTTGCAGATACTGTTGTGCAGAACTGTTTTCTCCAGGGTGTTTTCCAGCTTCACTGTTGTGTTATGAATTGGCATATATGACCTAGAGGTCACATCATTTCAGTGCCGTACTTACCATGCAGCGTTCTTGAGACGTTCTGTATCATACACATATTTGACAGGAAAATAAATCTAGTGCCTCGATAAGATTATAATGGGGTGCTGAAAAGGGTATGTTTGATCGCATGAATCCCATGTTATTACATGGATCCTTTGATCAGCCTGTTGTTTTTTTTTTTAATTCACACTTCTGGGAACTGTTTGTGTTCAAGTGGGAATTGCGTGACTCAGGGTTTGACACTGATTTTTCACTTTGCTTTGAAGTGCCAACAGCTTCTTAAAAGGCTTACTCTATTTCAGTAATCAAGCACTAATTTTTGTTACCTGGTGAGAGCACAGATACCAAAGGCAAATTGTATGTATGACCTTGACATATTGTTTTAAACAATTGCATTACGAGTCTTGCTTTATATAGTTTGTTCTATGCAATCTTATTTTTTTTGTTTATGTGTGTGCTTCTCACTAGGTGCATTAGTCTTTTTTTTGTCTATTCTGCCTTTCCCAGAAAGATCTGTCTGCTCAGTCCACCTGCGCATAGCACAGTAATGTAAATCAATCGTGTACACTTGTACCAAGTATATCTGGAAAAGACATATATGCAAGTTGGTATTTTTGCACTGGATGTGGCAGATCTTAAACACAAATTTACTTAGCCTTGTTTTGTATAAATAATATATACACATGATCAAGTTTTAGTGAAAATCTGCGAAATATTTGTGGAAGGAGGGTTTGGAAGTAAGATTTGAGGAAACATTTTGTTGTCAGGTTGGAAATACTCGTGTCTTTTATACAAAACCCTGGACTACTGGTCATTTCACAGCGGACTTGTTTCTGTTACAGCCTTGCTATGTCATGACTGGCTTCTTTTGTAGTTCCCATGGCAACAGGGATTTTTGAGCTGCAAAGAAGGATACTGGTTTGAGGGGGTATAAATTATTACAGAAGAAATTTTGATCCATGAAAGCTGATCAAATACTCTACTGTCTTCCTTCATGTCCCTCCCCTTAATCACCTGTGTTTTGCCCTTAAGCTTACACCTAAATGGGAATTCCTATTTGACAAGAATACAGTTACCTGTTCTAATTTTTAACATAGTACAACAGACAGTGGAAAAATTGTCAAGGCTTACTGTTGTGGTAGCATAGAAAAACATGTCCTCTGCCAGGTGCAGTCTTGACAAACAGAGGACCACTGTATATAGGTAGAAGTTTGTATGTTGATGTATTTGTGAACCTTACATATGCTTATAAAAAACAATGGCAATTAAAGTTGTTCAGGATTTGCATTGGCTTCTGCTAATGTTTAGTTTGGCTTGGACTTGTTTCTAAGATGCATTTATAAAATATTTACTTTTTAAATGGATTTGCACATTTTAACTAAAAGATCTCAAAATACTGCTCCTGATTCACAAACTAAAATTTATTAACAGTGGCAATAGCCTTGTGTGTTTTTCTGTGACTATCCCTCACCATCTCAGATGACTACATGAGTGGTTTGGGATGTATCCTGAACCAAGCAGTTACTGTGTCAAGGCTTATCCTGTAACTATGCTTAGGGCATGGGTCATTTTTTCTAAGTTAGGTACGTTTTCTTTGTTATTGTTTTTGCCTTTGAGCACTTGTTCCAAAATAAGAAACCAATTATTCAGATTTGTCAAGTTCCCTCCATACCCCCACAGTTAAGCTTGGGTTGTTTTGTTTTGTAACTAGCAAAAAAGAAAATGGGAATGATGCAGCAGCTAAAACAAACAGCATGGGTAAACTAGATAATTTTATGTTGTAAAAGCCTCTGAATAGTACATCTAAAAAATTTATCCTTGCGATGTGGGAAAGGGAATTTAGAGATGCATTAAAAATAAATTTGAAAAGTGAAGGCCAGTGGCCTGCTGGTCTCCATGTGATTTGGGCTGCGAGACCTCTGTTTCACCTTGCCACCATCACCACTGAAATGGAATCATGAAAAGGATAAAACACCACTTTGATCTCTGCAACTGAAGCTACTCATCCAAAGACAAGCGGTTCTGCTGGACAAGTACTGTACTGGAGTAGGGCAACATAGTATTTAGGTAATAACTTCATCCGAATACTTTTTTGTGAAAGACTTTTCACTAGTGCTGTCACCTGTGTATGTCATAGCTGCAACAAAATAACTTGAGAGAGTTATACATGAGAGGGAAATTGAGCTAGACCCAAGGCCTGAATGCTCTGGATGCATGTAATTTTTTTCAAGTGAAGATTGAAGTTCTGAAATGACTAATTTTAACTTTTTCTTCCAACTGACTTCCATCAAAGTCAATTTAGTGTTAATATTGGAAAAAAAAAAAAAGCTTACAGGCTGCAGTAGTATAGAGTTTGGAATGCTGTATGTGATTCTGGGACATCCATATGTTTGGGATATTAGGAAAATCAAACGGTGAAAACTGGACTTTTGAACATGGGTCTGAAAAGATTTATGGTGACTGATAGCATCTGGCAGAGTATTGCATTATCTCCTGCCCTGTCTCCCAACACAACCTCGACCCATTTGTAAGACCTTGAAGGCTGATTTCGGCATTTGTTTTTCTGGCTTTGCTTGTAATACCAGGCAGTGCAGTTTTTCCCTGAATAATTTGTCCGGTGCTCCCTGAGAATTCAAGAGAACAGGTAGTTGCTAACTTGGGTTTTATGCTTGAGAAATGTGCAAATTTTAGGGGAAGGTATCCCTTAAATGCCATCAAAGAATAAGAAGAGCTGAGTTGCAATGTCAGATATTTTCTGTTGCTTGTGGAGAGGATGTGGGGCAGGTGATTGTGCATGAAGCTGGATGAATGGGTCACACAGCCAGCTTCTGCATCTCTGTTGAGACGCATTAGGAGGAGTGACAATGTGATGACATAATCACTGACCCCAGATTGTTCTTGGCTATAAATCCTCTGGTTGTAGTCTCCGCTGTTTCTCTGCATGTGCTGTTCACATTTAAGGGCTTTTCAGATCATCTCCAGCACCATCTGCTGCATAATGGAAAGAAAACAATTGTGCTGTGTGTGGAGCCAGCTGACTCCCTGAGTGGAGTTGGGGGTTTGCAAAATATATCTCATCTCGAAGAACTTGTCTGCTTGTTCTCACTGACACCCTGTGCACTGGTGACTAGGCTGCCATGATGGATGCAAAACAGAACAAAGTAGTGACTCATTTCCAGGGACATACACAGTTTTGAGCAGGTCAGATACTGTTCCTGTCTTCTCATGCTCATGTACAAGAAATACCGCACATTCTAATGTTTCTCTAATTACAGGAAGAGAAACACAGTCTGTATGTGAAGCATCTTGTCAGGATGAATGTATTGGTAACACTTGTCCTGCGTGGACATAACATGAAGAGATAAGTAACAGGACTTCTTAACTGCAAGTATTCACTAGGTGTCAGTGCGTGATTGCATCAAACTGATGTTCTTGCTGAGAGGTTCTTTGCCTGCCTTATGAATAGGGATTTTAAAGAAGATTCCTACATTGGTTTTCAGAAGGCAGTGTGGATTAAATTTAAGAATAGCTAATGATTAAAAGTAATTATTTCAATCTTTTTTTTAGAAGCAGTCTGATAAAAATTCTGTTTTAAAAAAAAATTACTGACATATTTTGTGCTTAATGAAGATAATTTAAAGACTTAGAATAGTCCCTGAATGGATCACTATTAGGGTTTCTTGTCAGTATCTGGTACATTACTGATCAAACACTCTAGTCATACTGCTGCTGATCCTGGGTGTGACTAAATGTATCACGGTGATACATTATCTGTAAAATGAACTCATTCACTTAATTATTTGCAGAACTATTGTTTTCCTTAAGGGATGTTGAAGATCAAGTTTGTAAATGTCAGTAAAAGAGGAGGAAAACCCCATGAATCTAGCTAAAAGTGCCTGGTTTTCTGTTCTCTTGCCGTACCATGTCCCTAGAATGAAATATCATGTTTATTAGAATATCTTGAATTGCTTGCCTCTCAGCATTAGATTTTTAAAAATATTTTTAAACAGTTTTAAATCTGTATTTACTCTAGTTTTAGTAATAAATTATTAGGGAAACTCATCTTTTCAATCTGTATAGCGTGATCAGCATTCATTAGAAGTTTAAATTGTTGCAAAATTGATATTTTTTTATGTTGCATATGAAAGTATTTGGTGAGAACGGCACATCAATAGGTTAAAATAGCAAAAAGAGTCGTTTAGTTGATAAATGCAAATACTTGAAATGGCTTTGCTGTATCTTCCAGTTTGTATTGAACGTCCTATTAAATTTTAATCCATAGCACTTAATGAATGATAAAAGCATTCACATGTTACCCTTTTATACTTGATCTGTTTACAAGTGAGGCCTTTTTTTAGAACTATTCCCTGTTACCCTAAGGGAAGTGCTAATAGTTGTGCAAATAGATAAGAGAAGTTAGCTTGGTTACAAAGACAAGTTTTTGGAGAGGTGCTGTGCACCATACATATTCAGTATGTAGCATAAATATTGCTGGGATGGTCTGATGGCCAACCTTCAGTATTTTCCCTATTGTAGCTCTGTAAGAGTACCATCTTTGGTGCCATCTTTGTTTGAGCTTACCTGTCAGATAGAAACCACCTGACCATCAGACAAAGGCATATTTCTTCCATCCCAGTGTCCCTCCTGTTAAATTTAACCAGTGCATCTCTCATCATGTGACACAACTACCGGACTGGTCAGATTTTTGGACAAATTTTGATTGAGCTTGTATAAGAAGATCTGTAAGAGATACAGTAGTAAGACCATAGAGACCGCACCTCTCCCTTACAGACATACTGAATATAAACATGCATAACAAGTTTGAAATAAAGGAGAGCTTGAATGACTTCTCACAGCATGGCTTTGATTTTGTGTCTCTGAACGCTGAACGAAAGCCCGTTCTCAAGCTTCAATTGCTCATTAACTTCACCGAAAATTGTTACCTATTCATGATGATGCAAAATAAAGCAGACTGTGTTACTGTCTTAAAGATTGTTCCTAACGTAAGGCTGTTTGTTTTTGTTTATTTATGTGTAAGAAGTGCTGGCTTTTTTTTTTTAATGACAACTTGGGGATCCTTCCAGGACCTCTCTCAGAAGCTGATCTGTCTGAAAAGAGATCTCTCTGCCTAATGACAAATTTTTTGTCTTACCTTGTTTGACATGTCTTGAGAAAGTTGTTTAAAATGGTGGTTTCCTTCTGCTTTCCTGCTTTTCATTGCCAACCCTGAAGCTTTGTTGGTATCTCTCCTTTGAAGTTCGTGATTCTGCTAAGCAGTTTCTTGCAGGCCTGCTGCTGCAGTGAGGGTGATTAAAAAGGCATTTGCAACTCAGGAAATCCATTTAATGGCTCTCTGCAGCTGCAACTTTTGAAGTAATGCCTACTGTGTTTTTAACATAGCCAGTAAAGCTTGCGTCTCTGCAAAACATGCAAAGAGAAATTCAGTCATCCTGCATTTTACTTGCTGAAATGGACATACCAGCATGGCAGGATGTCTGAATTTCTGAGCTTTAGAGTATTGACAGCTGTGTGTACTTGGAATCCAAAGCTCTGGTCTCTTTTCTGTGGGTGAACTCTTAACGTAATAGGATTTTCTCTTCTACCAATGATAGACATGTACCTGTTTAGTGTAGTTGAGAGGAAGGAAATGAGAGACTTGGTTACTGTTTTTTTCTCAGCCTGAAAGTGAGATCTTTCAGAAATGTCCCATAATTGACAAGCTATGAAGTAATTTTGGGAAGATAGTGCTAAGCACAAGTCTGCCTTTTTTTTTTTTTTTTTAATTGATACTGGATGAAATGAGGCATAACAGTCTAGCACTGGGCCATTCAGTTGTGTAGAGGGATAGCTGGGCTTTGTTGTTCAAAAGATTGATTTGGAAATAGGGACTAGAGTCTTGTTCCCTCCCAAGTGAGTATTCTCTTCTAGAACACTTTTACAAATCTGTATGTGAAGACACAGGTCTATTTTTTGTAGAACACTGCTTGCTTTGGTGCAGCTGAAGTTCATGTCACTTGGGGAATGAGTACATTTTAATTTAGCAGCAAAACTACATACATTTTGAATTCCACTTAGCTATGATGAGCAAAAAGGTAAATAAAGACCTTTCTTTTTACACGAAGCAACAAGACAAATCAGGCACGCTCTGAATTTCTGAAAAGGCAGCTGATCTTTCATGTAACTTCTTTATTTTCCCTCTTTTTTTTTTTTTTTTTTTTTTTAACTATTCAATAGCTTAACTTAATGCTGTACTGATCATCTCTTGTGATTACAGATCTTTACCCAGGGCCTATATGATGCCCAACTTCTTACGTTTGTTGCAAATACAATGGCATATTTTACCTTGAGGAGCCAATTATGTTATTTTAAAAAATACATTCTAGAAAAAGCCATAAATGTGCTGTGGAACAGGTGCAAGAATGACCCCAAGGAAGTAGTTGTATTGAAAGGCTGGTGAGTACTGTTTAGTCACATGTCCTTGTGCACTGGACACGATTTCCTTGGATGCTCTTTTTCCCTGTCTGTTTTGATGAGCTGTGCAGTAGCAGCACTGGGGAAAAACAGTGAGTACTATCAATAGCAAGAGCCTTTCTTAAAACTGTGCATGGGGTAAAGGAGGAGCTCCTTCAGTGATTTGTGGAATTAGATTTTGCACAAATGTATTGAAAAATGTAGTACATGTATTGGTAGAAACGTAAAGCAATGTTTTGTTTTGATTTTTTTTTTTAAACCAGAATTTAGGTTATGAAAAAAAAATGTTTTATATTTGTATAGTGTACTTGAGGACCTGATTCTCCGTTTGGTACCTCTTTTTGATCACTGGTTGGCATATGGACACTTGTAGCATATGGCACAAACCCCAAAATCTAAAACAGAAGAAGGGTGACTTTTAGATATTAGTGTGGTCTTGTGATCTCTCTGGTAATTTGTGGACTGTTTGTGGCAGTCCCCCAATATTAACTGTGCCTGAGTAAAAGGCTACTTTTAAGTGAACATGACCAATAGGTGAGGCTGAGGACAGGGTAGCTGTTGAGTCATGCATGAAGCTGGGCTGGGTGGAGAGAGCAAAAAGTTATAGGGAAAAACCAAATTAAGAGGATTAGGACACTGTGCATATGGTAGCATGCAGGGCAAAATTTATCTAAATCTAGTTGATTTTTAATTCTATTCTTGAAAAAATTAGAGATGCCCACAGTACCACCTTGGAGTAAGCATCAAATGTTTGGAGGAAATGTATTTAGGTATTATCCCTCTTAATGTTTTCCCACCTTTCCTGTTTGAATTAGATATTTATAACTAACTGTGGTATAGCTGCTTAGGCTCAGAATATTTGGCTTCATGCATTCGTGGGTTTGTACGTTTTATTAAGCTTAAAGGTTTCATCAGGTTGGTGCATTAGTAAAGGAAGAGGAATATAAATAAAAGAAGAAACTCATCTAACTGGCAAAATAACCCTTATTAATCTTTCAGGTACTCAGCTGTAGTGACTAAGTAAAATCTCAAAAGGTGCCTGTCATAGCAGTAAGAAGTGGCATTCTTCTCTGACTTAGCTGTCAGTCTGTGTCTGTGTCCCTTTCAAAGGGGGTAATACCTCACCTTTTTTCTAACAGTGCTGTGCCACAGCTGTGCTCCTCACTGGAGCAGATGTAGCTGAAAACAGGGCATTTTTATTTACAGCTAGTAAAAACTGGATTAGTAAACTTTTTCAGGTTTGCTTAATTTTGCCTTTCAGTCGTGATATGTAGATAATGGTTCAAGAGAAACTTCTTTTTGAAGTCGGATGTTTTAGGCTTTTGTAATTGTTATTTGGTTATGAGAAGTCAATTCCTGATTTTAGGAAGAGCTTACCTGGCTTAGTATGTAAATAAGCAAAATTGGAAATAATTTCCATGCTAGAAAACTGCTCTGTAAGATAGTCACAGATGAATTAATGGAAATCCAGGTATATTCTTGTGCAGAAGTTCTTTGCTTACCTTTTATCTTCTTTTGTGTCATTAATTATACGACTTTTGCTTTGACTGAAGGCAGATGACTGTACCCTTGAGTTGATTGAACGAATATAAATGGATCTTGGTAAGTGGGCGGGAGTCTGAGAAACTTGAAATTTATGTAACTTGCATTTCTAAGAAGTTAAAATTAGTGTGCCTTGAATATGTTTTTCAGTTTGTTCTCACCTAGCACTATTTTCATGGAGGTTTCTGTGGTATGGTTTTATTTTGTTCTGGAGTTTTATTTATTTATTTGATTTTATTTGTTTTCACACAAGCTCTCACATATATTTTAAGAGGAAACGAAAATTTGAGTTGGTTTTACTTCGTTGTTTATCAATGAGTAAAGAAAAACTTATTATAACAGGTCCTGCAGTGTTGTTTGTGTTAAGGAAGAAATGCTGTTTGGCCTAGAGCAGCGCAATAAGCAGTGTAGTCCTTCCCCCTCCTCCTATTAAGGAAACTTCTCAGTCTGACCATTCAGGAACCACCTCTTGTCTTGGGCTCCCACCCAGGGCTCAATCTGCATCTCAATCTGCAGCTGGCAAGCCGAGCTACCTGGACCAGGTGTATTCCACAACACCCCCCAAAGTCTCTGTGTAGTTTTTACAGCTCCTTGATAGTTAATTCCTCCTAATGTAACAGGAGGAATGTATTCAAATGTCAGATCCACTGACCAGTATGATGTGCCTTTACAAGAAGGGCTTGGTTTCTACTGTTCTGAACTGGAACAAACACTTTGGCTGCTTCAGACATAGTAGAGTTTACTCAGATCTGTTATGGAGTAAAAATGTATGAGTGCTGTGGCTAAGTAATCCTACTCTTCTTTCCTGAAGCAGTTTTGTTTTTTAAACTATATGGTGATGTGTTTCACTGCACATTGCCCGTAATTACCCACCACCTTCTCCAATCTGAACAGTCATCCTTTCAGGCTTCATTAATGAAGTCAGTAGGGCATTAAAGCCGATATAGCTTGTTGTATGGCTTTGCTCTTTGACTGTGGAGTTTGGTTTTTTTCAGAGGCTCTTGGAAACTGAATCACACACATCCTGTTTGATAGCTTCTCACTGTTTCAACCTCAGACTACTGGAATTCTGCGTGCCTTGAGAGATTTGTAAGACTGGTAGATGATGGCACTTGTCTACCATTTGTGAGAAAGAAACATCAATTTTCCATTTGTTTTCAGTCACAAATCATAAGTAATTTCCTTGCAGTGGCAGCAGCTTCAATTAAGGAAACCTTGGCCTGCTTTTCGCAATCAAACATCAGTGGGTTCCGGTTCTTTTGACCATGCAGGATTTTTCTAAGCAGCTGAGTGCTCACCAGTAAGTTGTACACAGTTCATTCATCACCTTTTTTTTCTCTACTGGTATTTACTCTGCTTGGGGACCATGCTGGCATGTTTCATAATGGCACTGGATACTAAATTGACACATGGAATTGCCAGTGGCTGTGAAGTTCCCATAATCTTGTTGCTGCTTTACCAGCCAGGTTCCTCTTCTTGAAGTATTTGCACAGAAGTGTAGGATGCTGAGAAACAAGGTGTTACATGTCTCCATTCAGGAGATCTAGAAGATCTAATGTGTGGAACATGACACCTTCCTGGACGTGAATAAGGTTCTGAACAGTGAATAAGGTTCTTATTTCTAGATAAGTGTGAGAAATTTGTTTTGGTGTCAAAACAACCATCTTTCAGAAGAGTGATTATACTGTGGGAGACCTGACCTTTTCCATTAAGAGGCCAGGGGTAGCTCTTTTGCTCCTGAGCCGAGCAAGAGCTGCTGCTTTTCGTAGGCAAGTGCTTGATCCTGCAGTCAGTAGCCTGGGAAACAAACTGGTAACAGTCTCAGAAGTCTGCCTGTAGCTTTCTCCGAACATCAAGCTCCACCCGTGTCTTCATGAAGCAGGAAGTTAGATCTGATCTCACACTGGATAGAAGAGATCTACAGTAACTGGTTTCTAATGGAGGACTATGTGAGAAGCTCTCACAAAGTTACATAACCTGAGGATAGCTTCTGGGATCGAGGGGCTGTGTGAGTGCCTGAGTGGAGATCAAGAGATGTTAGTTACCAGAGTTCTTTGAGAGATACACATCTCCAAGGCCCTTTTGCCCCCAGTCATTGTTTCCCTTCTCTCCTACTTGCAAAGATTTGCATTTCAGAAAAAACTAAAATGGTGCTGAAGATGCTACCCAGTACCCTAACCAGAAAGTTTATTCAGGAAGGTGGTGATGCTTTTGCACTACTGTCCTTCCATACAGGGATTGCCAAAATGTTGACTCATTCTTTGTAGAGTTGGAAAAAATGGAAGTAAATATTTGGGTAGCAACATACATAATCACAGAAAGAAGTGAAGAAAGTTGTTGCAGGAACCTGCTTTCTGGTGGAGTTTTCCTTTTGTTCCATATAACAGCTTTGGAGAAAAAAGATAAATGTGTGTTGTATGGAGTATCCAGTATAAATTTAAGAAAAAAAATAAAGGAGAAAAGCCAAACAAATACAAGCACAAAGAGTAAACCATTGAGTCACAGCAGGATTCAAAAAGGAGCCAATTTCCTTTTTTCCATCTCTGTGTATATGTGATTAATTAGTCCAATAATGGCACTTTGGAGCTGGAAAGCATTGCTAAGGTTTAGCAGGTGCTGGCTCTGGAAAGGGACAGTCAGGTCCAGGTGCTCTGCCGGGGAGCAGCCAGTGCAGCAGGTGGCTTGGAAAGGGCAGGTAAGACAGAAGTCGAGGGCAGCCCAGCAGTGGGGAGCAGGTCAGGCCTGGGGATGGCTGCCAGGCTCCGTCTGGAGGCAGGTGGAGAGGCACATCTGAGACCCTTCAGGAGCAGGCAGTCAGGTCTGGGTCAGCCCTCCAGGGTCAGGGGCTGCCCGGCTGGGCCCCAGCAAGGCTGCAGCAGTGGGAGCACAGTCGGGCAGGGGCCAGGGGCAAGAGGCTGAACCTGAAGGCAGGGTCCTGGCAAAGGGTGGCCAGGGGCTGCTGCTCCCTTCCTCTCTCAAGGCCACCTGCTGCCCTGTCTGTATGTTGGCCTTGTGCCCAGAGAGCAAACCCCCACCTGCACAGGGCACCTCAGCACCCTGCAGTAGTTGCAGAAGTGATTCATATATTTAAAATGCATTTATCAAGTAAATGAGTTTACTTAATTTTTGATGTGCAAATCGAGGCAAGTTTCACAAGGACTCTCTGATGTTACCCAAAAATCCAAGGAAGCTGGCAAGGTTTGGTTATGGAGATTGCACAGACCCCACTGTTGGGGAGGCTCCTGTGTGCAGCCCTTGTGAAGTGCAGGGGAAGCACCAGCCCAGGTAATCAGTTTTTGTGGCAATGCTATTTGTGTTTTACTTTAGAAACACTTACAGTTTGTAGAGTTGCTTCATTCTAGAAGTGTTTTGAAGAGCTGTTGGGGATTTTGTTGTTAATAACCTCCTTTTTTTCATAGTAGATTTTGCAAGGCATTCTGATTTATTTTGTTTATAGTGCCTGTTTCTCTGACTTGCTATTCTGATAGTGCTTTGGGGATGAAATCAGTGTTGCACCTTGCCTCTGTATTTAAAAGATGTTTATTAAGTCTAGTTATGACACTACAATTCTTAATGTCTAAGCATTTCCCTCAGCAGTCAGGCTGGTTGAGAGGTGAAGCCTTGGTGCTCAACTCCAAATTTCTTTCTGCAGATCAAAAAGAAAATAAATTTGCAGAAGTCTTCCAACCAATTGTTTATCGGGGCAAAATGTCTGTTTAGGTTTTCTTCAGTCTTCCCTACGGTTCTTTCCCACTAAAGAAAACTGTAGTGATTGTCTGGATTTCAAACCTAATAGTTTGTTAGTGCTTGCAGGAATGGATTTCCATTTGTCTAGGCATATAGGAAGAGGTTTTACGTTAAACTGAGGTAATTTGGTTAAAAAGACACCTACTTTACTTGTTAAGACAGAATGTGAACATTATGCACAGGATCTGCTGGCAGTTCGTTGTGATAAGACTGACAGCTAATTTTTTCAGAAGCTAAATCAGCTATTACTTTATACTGAAAGTATGCTAATTGGTATAGTCTTGTGTGGTTAAAGATCAATAATTCAGTGAAGAGAACAGATGCTCTTATTTAAAGGAATTCACAGTTAATTTTATTGGAAAGCTATAGCTGAAGATTGAAATTTTTAAACACAAAGGTATTTGTCAGCTTCTGCTGCTTAACATTTTCCTTTCAAGGGGAAATCCTGGAGTACAAATGCTTTGATGTAGCTAGGAAGACTCATGCTTGATTTTGATTTTAAATGTAATTAAACTGTCATAAACTGAATGTGATGTTTTCAGCTGAGCTGATACGCAATTTATATAGATATGAAGAAAATAAAAGCTCTCTGATCTTGGAAGTTATTTTTTTTTCAACTAGATTTAAGAGGCTACAAATAGACTAATAGTACATTTGAGGCACATGAATTGAAAATTGTTCACCTTGTCATTTTTTGCGTTTGAATTCTTATTTAGGTAGAAAGTTTTGTGTGAATGAAATTCATGCACCACATTGAACTTTGTCTACGATATTATAAATGCAGTAAAATCACTGCAGGTGCACCAGTTATACAGGTAGACCTTTATATAGCCAACACTTCAAGAAGAAGTATGTACTAATTATTCCCTTTCAGGTATTTTACAAATACTGCCTCAAACAGAAAGAAAACTTATTTAGTAGGAAATTCCTGGCATCTATCTCTGAATTATTCTAATTTGCATTGAGATTTCAGATCCTTGTTTGTATAAAAGCACCACTGTTATTTTGATAATCACAAGCTTTCCTAAATACACAGCAGCACTCTTCACTGAAGATTTGGATAGCTGAGTCAGTCTCAAAGAATGTATACAGGCAGTAACTGTGTTCCTACAGCTGTTTGCTTGTTTTTTCCTTACAAAAATGAGCTGAAAGGGAGAATTACTATTCAGTAGTGGAGCTGAAGGTTTATTAATAGAGACACTTTTTTTCCTTCTTGTTGTTAAATTTTGTCATTACCTTTCAGTACAGAGTGTCCTCACTGATTACTAAGTAGCTCATTAAAGCTGGTTCTTAGATGTGCTTTTTTGTTCTGTTTTCTTCTTGCTGTTTTCCCATTTTGCTAGCATGCAGATGGGGGTGGGGAGTGGGAAATAAGGGAGAGAGCATGTTCCAGAGGATGCCAGGATGACTTCAGTTATTGGATGACTGCTGTCTGATAGACGGAAAAAGGAGGAGTAAACCTTTCATTCTGCACTGACAGAGCTGAAACACAGAAACCCGATTTACAGGTAAGGGTGACAAAAATTCCTGTTATGAATAGCTATTCTTGATCCTTGCCACAACATTTTTCCGATATAAAAAATGCATGTGCAAGCATCTTGCTTGTTCCTCACAAATTACTGTGAAGCAGCTTTTCAGTTATTATTCCTCCTGCCCGGGAGGTTTCAGCCGATGTGAGATCCATGAGCAGTAAAATCACAGGCACGCCTGATGCTGACAGCTTTCTCATGTGACAGGGTACGCATTGCATCTCATTGATGCCCAAGTTGTTCAGTAAGCTGTAGAAAGAGAGGTCATTTTGTGTGATGGAAGGACTTGCTGTTGAAAATACAGTGTGTGCTACCAGCAGGAGAAGAGTGCTGGAAGATCTAAAAATGTTTTCTTTGCGTTTGGATAGGAAGATGGACTGCTTTTAAAACTGTGTCTTATTTAGTGTTGAACAAACAGTAAGAATGGTTCCTCAGAACAACTGAAAGGGATTTTATGGATTTTTGCATTTTTAAATTTGGAATGAATGTCGTTGATAATGGAATCATAAAATTATCTTTGTCATAAAGGAAAACATGATGCATATAATTATGTGTATGAGACAGATAAATCTTGTAGTACCTACAGCATTTGTGTGCCAGTTTTAATAAACTGTAGCAATAGCTTTCTTCTGCTGGGTTTGTGTTAGCAGCAGCTGTTAGTTCACAGAGACTGGAGATGGCAAGTAGCAAATAACTTGATATGGAAAATAGATTTGTTTATCAAACCACATTATATGAGGATATAGGACTACAGGCAGAAGTCCTGGCCCACTGAAAGAATTGGGGATTTTGATATTGGCCTCACTGGGGCAAGCATTTCAATGTGTGAGCTCTGTATTGACTTACTTCCACATTTTACTTGTAGTAAATAATTATTATACACATCCTCATTTTTCTGGTTTGAAGCAAAAATCTTAACTGACATTAATAAATTGTGATTATCATTGCTTTGAGATTATATGTATTCATAAAATATACTTATAAAGCTAAAATGCTTGAATTTAGTTTTAACAGATTTCAGAGATCAGTAAATGCATATATCTATTTTTGTTGTATTCACTGAGTGAATTCCCTTAGAGCAGATCTAAAATTATTAAGAAGTGATGTCATTAAACGAAAACTGGAACAAGTCAATAGAAGTCTTATGAGTGCTAAAAAGCATTAGAAGAAGCTGTCCACTTATTTATGTACCTTACAAGTTGCAGCCACTGGAGTGGTGTCCTTTCCTCCTAGCTGCTTCTTCAGAAAATGAAGCCTGGTATGTCTGCTAAAAAACCATAAATCAATCAAAAAGAAAAATTACTAATTTATAGCAAAAGTCAGCAATTCACAAATTATTCTAAATGCTAACAAGCTGTATCTTCTTTATTTTTTTTTTTTTTGTACTGGAATGTAAACACTGGTAGATAACATTGACTGAAAAAGAGTTGAGTTGCATCCTAAGATTTATTATTTGTAAGTAATAGATGCGTATCTGAAAGCGTAAGCACAACTGTTAAATTACAGTCTCAAATTCATGTATTCAAATCACTCTTCTCCCCTCAAATGAAAAAATCTGACTCAGAGGAGCTCCAGTAACAGAGAGGAGTTGATGAAAACAGAGATCTAGTTCCACATGTGTTTAAATTATTCTGTCTCCTTGGAAACGCTGCTGCTGCAGATGGATTTGGCTTTTGGTGGCTAAAAATATCTACCGCTTAATAATGACAGCATGAAAGATACTGAATAAAACTACTGTGCTGTCACTAGTTTTAAAGTTCCCTAATGATTCAGGTATTCTACATGAACTACAGATTTGCATTTTCTGTCCAGTATTCCCTGTCAGCTGCTGCCAGCACTCACCAGCTCAGTGGAAAGGAGATAAGCTCATTAGCCTGTGTTGGAGACCCTGCTGAGAAGGGAGCATGTGAGTGGGAGAAGAACTGGATGAAGAGTTTGAAATCACGTAGAAAGTTGGTTAAAAAAATCACAGTGGTGATGCAGGTATGTGTTGTATAATATTTGAAGATACAGGTTTATTCCCAGGGAAGTCTATGATAGGGAATTTGTGCTTAAACCATGCCTTTGTAAGTTAGCATCCTGTAAATGCAACATTTTTTTTTTTTTTTTAAATTTCATTAATGGATACTTCCTTGTCAGTTGTATCTGCAGGTGACTGAAATATCATACAAACCATTTTAAGTCAAATACTAAATTACCTTAAACAAAAGCCAAAATCTAAATTACTAAGGAATGTGTTGTAAGCAAGAAATGGCATTCCATTACTTAGCATTGCTAAGAAATTTAATCTTTTAAATAATTAATTATTTTCAATGAAGAATTTGTAGCCACTGCTTTCAGCAGTTGAACTCGATGATCCTTGTAGTTCCTTCCAATTTGGGATGTTCTATGATACTACCCTTTTTAAATCCTGTTCTTTATTATTTATTCCCTCCATATATCATCACTTCTTTTGTTGTTATCTGGTCTTCAGTATAAATGAAAAATATCACTGCTATTTTTTCAATTTCTCCTTTCCCATTGGGTGGCTTCCTGCTTGTGCCTAGAAAACAAAAGAAATGGCATTTTCTTAGTGGGTTAAATATATCTCTCTTTTTCTTTTATTTTGTTGGTATATATGTGATTTTTTTTTTTTTGTAGCATATGTCAGCATGCTGATTCATTTTTTTATCATTGAACAGGGTATTTTTCCTGTTATGCAGTGTCTTAAAGATACTATTAAAATATTACAAGGTATTACACCTACAAATAATGAATCCTCTGCAAATTAATACTAAAATCCATTTTTAGCTGACAACAGAAGTAGCAAAGGTCACTTAAAAGTTGAATACTTCATTTTGATTACTTGAAATCACAGACTTAGTTTGGTTGGAAAAGATCTCTGAGATCGTTGAGTGCAACTTACAACTGAACACCACCATGTCAACCAACCCATGGCATGAATACCCTATCCAGCCTTTCCTTAAACATCTCCAGGAATGGTGACCCCACCACCTCCTGGGCAGCCCATTCCAATATCCAGTCACCTTCCTGTGAAGAAATTCTTCCTCATATCCAACCTAAACCTTCCCTGGCACATCTGAAGACTGTCCTCTCATCCTGTCACTATTGCCTGGGAGAAGAGGCCGACCCACACCTGGGTACAACCTCCTTTCATGGAGGGATAAGGTCAACCCTGAGCCTCCTTTTCTCTAGGCTAAACAACCCCAGCTCCTTCAGCCGCTCCTCATAGGATGTGCTCTCCAGATCCTTCACCTTCAGTCTTGTTGCACTTCTCTGGACACGCTCCAGCACCTCACCATTCTTCCTGAATTGAGGGGCCCAGAACTGGACACAGGACTCCAGGTGAGGCCCCACCAGTGCTGAATACAGGGGAACAGTAATGCTGGCCACCCTATTTCTGATACAGGCCAGGATGCCTTTGGCCTTCTTGGCTACCTGGGCACAGGCTGGCTCATGTTCAGCTGCTGTCAACCAGCACCTCCAGGTCTTTTTCTGCCGGGCCACTTTCCAGACATTCTTCCCCCAGGCTGTAAGTGCTATATGGGGTTGTTCTGGCCAAGGTGCAGGACCTTCTTGAACCTCTTGCTGTTGGTCTCAGCCCATGGATCCAGCCTGTTCCAGGTCCCTATGCAGAGCCTCACTACCCTTCAGCAGATTGTCTGTGAATTTGGTGATGGTAGACTCAATCCCCTCATCTAGAGCATCAGTAAAGGTATTGAACAGGACTGGGTCCAACACTAATCCCTGCACTGCCCACCACCACTTTCTGAGCCCGGCCATCCAGCCAGTCCTTAACCTGGTGATATGAGTGAGAGGAAAGGATCTGGTATATTCCATTCCGTAAGAAACTATTAACGTATTAAGAAAGCAGGTTATTAAACGGTTTTTAGCAACTTTTCTATGAGAAAAATAAAATTTAATCATAGCGGACCTTTTTATTGAGAATAATTTGTTTTCTATTGAGATAGACAAACCTGCGTTGCTTTAATTTTAAATCCCCCTTTTCTGTGTACATAATGTAAGACTCCATGGAGATAATAAGTAAATCTAAACATTTTTTTGAGGAAGTAAAGGTATATGTTGCTGGAAGTAGCATCATTGCATTTTATACTGGTAGTCAAGTTGTACCAATTTAACATGAATATTTTTTTTTTTTTTTTAAATTTCTTTTATATAGAAGCAGAAGTTCTCATCTGGTGAAAATAGTAATGAGAAAGTTTGTTGCATATTGCCTGTCATGCCTTGGTTGTGAAGATGGTGATGATAACATGGAGGAAGTACTGCTTTTTTTTTTTGGTTGGTTTGGAGTTTTTTTATAACAAGTTGCAAACAGATGAGCTGAAGTTTCTGCCAGGCTAGATTTTTACAGCAATTTTTAACATTGCTTGTTCACGCCTGAAGAAAGACAGTTCTGTGCTGTACAGCTAATATCAGACCATGCAAGTGAAGACAAGCTATCTTACCACATTGGCTGCTCTTGAGAAAACCCCCAAGCTATCCATTCACCTTGTTTCTAAAGTCTAATCTTGTTACATCAAAGTAGTACCATTATTATCAATAATTATGGCCAGAGCAAGGTATGAAGTATTTGGTTCTTTGTTACCTAAAATTTACACCACTTGGACGCATACACGCATCACTTAATACATAAACACAAGCTGGAAGAGTTTGCTCCCATCTTTTTAGGGGGGGAAAAAAAAAAAAGAGGAAAAGCCAGTTCAGAGTAAGTTTTGCAAATATATTTCAGTACATTTTGGTGTTACAAGTTCATACTGTTGCTCTGGGAATTCAAGTGTTCTGAGCTGGGGCGTTGGGTGTTTTTGTGGGTTTGTTTGATTTGTTATGTTTGTTTGTTTTTTGAAACTCTGTTAAAGATTATGTATTTCAGAGGAGAGAATGGCTTCCCCTTGTGTCAAGATGCAGAGAACATGGGGCAGAAGAGGAGAGCTGTTGAGTTCAGCTCTCTCTGCTGGCTTTGATGTTAATGATGAAGGAATAGCCAGGCTGTGTGTGAAACAGCAGACAACAAGGAGCTGAGTACCATTGTATTGGGGCTGCAGAAATGGGAAGGCCCCTTTGGCATTTGCCATTCATGACCATGCTGAACTTTGGGAGGAGCTTACTGAGATACACAGGATACCCTGCCATGTTGTGCAGTTCCTCTGAGCAAGACTGGTGGTTGTGAAAAAAGAGTGGGGGAAATCACTACTGAAATAGTACGAAGAGGTGTTGCAATGAGCCAATTAGTATTACTACCTGGGCTAATAAGGGCAAAATTTATATAAAAGACTGCTTATTTCCAGCACTCAGGAAATTGATAGCATTACAATCTTGGTTACAGAGCTGGACCCTACTGCCCTTCTTGCAGCTGGGAGCAGCACAATCCAAAGCTGCTGTGCCAAAATCACTGCTGCCAGTCACAGAACCTCACTCCAGATGCTGGGAAGGTGCTAAACAAGCCAAATATTATATGTCCTTTTGCAAAGAGGTGCAATAAAGATGTGTTGTTGATTTGCTGTCTTCCATGTAGCAGACAGACCAGTTCTCCCCATCATGTGCATGCTCATTCTGCTCTAAGGTCTGTGTATGTGTAGAAGCCAGTAGGACTGGTAGCAGTGTTTTTTCTGTTTTCACACTTCAGTTTTATGAAGGGTTGTGACATCTCCTGGCCAGACCTTTGCTTCAAGTAGTCCAGCAGTACAGTCTAAACAGTAGTAAACCTTTTCTGGGAGCATACATACAAACACTGAAATACAGATAGTAATTTCTTTTTTTCTTTAAAAACAGCAAAAGAAAATCTTCTGCAGAGATTTTAGATGAGATTTTAATTGATGGAATTTCATTATGAAGACTTAAAAACCTAGAAGTGCCCAATACCAGATCTTCAGTAGCATTACCTGAAGGCTTTGGAAAGAACTTTGACAGGTGCTGCTTAAAGTGTCCTAAATTACTTACATGCAAGTTAGGCATTATGAACCTGAATTCATGACCCAGCTTGAGCATGTCTTTCTCCTGAATCTACTGTGTCCCTCCAGGACTTGGTGTGACTTAATGTATCTTTCATTCTCATAGAAGCAGTCCTTGCTGTAGCAAGCTTGGAAAATTGTTATAAATGAAACACAAGCTCAAACTAAACAGTTTTTTTGGACAAATTTCATCTTGACAGGAAAGCTCTCTTGCTGAACGCCTATGAATCCCTTTCTCCCTGGTTGCACCTTCACCACTGGAGACCTGTATGCTAAGCTCCTGGGTTCCTGGTTGAATTAATACTGCCTCTTACTCGTGTTATTTTGCTCTCTGGGGAGCACACTGAGAGAAAACTTGAGAGCTAGCCTAGAATTTTCTTCTGTTGGCTGAATCCTAAAAGCTTTTAATTCAACTGTTGACATCAGTTGATGTAGCTAAGAGTTAGAAAGCCATTTCACTGCTGTTATACACAGGACTCTTGCACTCAGATGGAGGGGGAATATTTGCATGCTTGGTGCGTGTAGGACCATGTGTGATGCTTTTGGAAGACTACGGGAGCCCGATCTACCAGCATTGCATCTGTACTGATTGTAGAGACAGGAGGTAACCATATGCCAGCATTGTTTCTGCATTTTAAATTCCTTGCCAGTGGAGCTAGGTGATATGTGTTAGTGTACAACAATGTGTAGGCAGTCTAGAAGATTAGAGGATTAGAACTGAAGTGTGAAATCAGGAGTGCTGTAAAGTGATGGTATAGAAACCCTGCAAAGAGCAGACTTGGCAGGATTTGGCTTGCAATGCCAGAACAGATTCCCCAAGTTGAATTGCACAGTCTTATCCTGCAGGATTTACTTGGTGCTGTGGACTTAGACTGAGGCATTCGAAGAGAGGAAGACTTTTTCTGTTTGATGTTTGTGTGACTTGACCACTGCTGTAAGCACAAATATATGAGTAAGATTATAGTAATGATATTCCCTGTGCCTATACAGTGTAGTGTCTTAAGTGGGATTGGCTTGAAACGTGTTTTTAACTTTCACAGACTGTAGTACTGAAACTACCCAAGCCTACCTCTGGCAACTGGTGCTTATGATCAGAGCTGCCAAATACAGCAAAACATGTATTGCAAACGTTAATTTGAATTCTGAACAGCTGTTTGATTCATGTTCGTATACCTTTGTTGTTCACTGTTTGTAAGCATACATGCAAATGCTGGTTTTGTCTGCATTAATGCAGTTCTTTATGTGAATAGTCATTTTTAGAAGCAAGTAATATTCTTTGTGTGAGTGATCATGTCACTGTAGGTGCTTTTGGGTTTCACTGCCTTCTCCCCTCCCAAATTTAAAACTGTCAGTTACACAAAGCAATAATTCAGTGCAATATGTGGAACCAAGCAAGCACATTGATTAATTCAAAACTATCTCTGCTGCTGCCATTTATTCACAGGTAGAAAAAGCATCTTTAAAAAAAAAAATGAAGCTTGGTTTGCAAGCTAAGAAAAAGACCTAAATTCAAAAACAGTATTAATCACAACAGATAACCCAAACATCTCTGCTTGTGAGCATCAGTATTCATGATTTGACTGTGAAATTATTTGCCAAGTCTCCCTAGCATGTTATAGTACATGCTGACTGGCCAGTGGGTGGGAGTTGCTTGTGATGAGTACTTTGCAGTAATGTTTTATGTGTAACATCTGCTTTCTGCATCCTCCCGTTCAGTTTGAAGTAATTTGCATAGAAGTGTTTTATGTTCAGAAGAGAATCTGTGTTGCTGCTACAGACTTTAAATTTGTCTGTATTTTCAGATGATACAGTTGCGACAAAGCAAAATGCAGTGTGACTCATAGGACAGGTACTTGTTTAATGCCTGCCTTTCATGTTTATTTTGGTTTCTATTTTCAGCTTAGAACTTCTTATCCAGGTAGATTTTATCTTGAAATGTGATCAGGTCTCAAGAAGGAATTAGTACAAAATAAAGTTTCATAAATGAATCAAAGAAAAAAGTAATTAGATTTCTTCCCCTTACCGCGCCTTCCTGACCCCAAGTGCCAATGTATTCTTGGGCTTTTTTTCTCTTGAATTTTTTTCCTGAGCTTTAGTCAATAACTGATTTCTATAGTGAGGCTTTTCTCTAACTTACAAGGGCAGGTAATTTAAAGCAGGATCCTATTTTATCATTTCGTATCTGTTTCCTTATGCTTACTGCATATATGGTACATGCTTGATGTTTGTCTTCATAGGTATATTCCATGCTTGTTCAATTTCCCAAGTGGTGATGTATGAACTGTATGCTATAGTGCTGAATATTGCAAAACATTTATTTTAAGATTTTGGCAAGAATTAAAATATCTTTGGATTTGTCTTTGTGATTTGTCTCGATTTTGTCTGGGAAAGAGTTTGCTCTATTCTCAGTAGCTGGTTTAGTGCTTTTTGGATTCAGTATGAGAATGATGTTAACACTCTGCTATCAGCAGTTGTTGCTAAGTGGTGCTTACCCTAAGTCAAGGACTTTTCAGTGTCTTCTGCTCTGTCAGTGAGGAGCTGCACAAGTAGCTGTGGTGAGCGTGGCCAGGACAGCTGACCTGAACTGGCCAAAGGGATATTCCATACCACAGATAGTCATGTCCAGCATATAAACTGGGGGACTTACCTGGAAGGAGGCCAGTCACTGCTTGGGCACAGACTGGGCATCAGTCAGAGAGTGGTGAGCAAATGTATTGTGCATCACTTGTCTGTCTTAGGATCTGTTGCTTTCTCCCTCTCCTTAAAATTGCAATTATTGTTGTTATTTTTAATAATATTATTATTATTATTAAATTTTGTTTCAGTAATTAGATGGTTCTTATCTCAACACACAAGGTTTACCTTTTTTATTTTTAATTCTGCCTCTCACTGCAGGGTGGGGAGGGGGAGTGAGTGAGCAGCTGCATGGTATTTATTTGCTGGCTGGTGTTAAACCACGACACCACTGCACAAAGATTTTGTCAGTTCCCTACATTCATATTGCATCTTTTTGTCTGTTGTAGTAGTATCTTTTAGCACATTTCAAAGCAATAGCTGAAGTGCAAGTTACGAGACATGCTTTTACCTCTCCTTACTGTGCTTATCTAATGTCCTGGTGCCCTTTTTTTTTGGGGGGGGGGGTGTGTGTGTGTTATTTTTTGGTTTCCTTTTTTCCTGTCCATATGTGTGTTAGTGAGACACTGAGGATATGGCAACTTAAAGTTAGGTTTTGTAGAACAAGTTTGGCAGTGTATGTTGTTGCAATGCAATAAGAATTTCCCCTTGGGAACACTGGTATATAAATGCACTGTTGTCCCTCCCCTTCACTCCTTCAGTAATTCTGACATCACTATTTTGAGGATTTTTACTGGGATTTGGAGATGCCTGCTGCAATGAGATTGTTACAAAGATTTTCTAGAACTTCGAGCCTTTTTAAGTACCAGAAAAAAATTAAACCAGCCAGGCTTTTACATTATTTTACTTTGTAGGTTCCAGGTAGTATTGTGACTGTTTTAAATATATCCCCACATTTACATGGGATTTTTCTCTTCTAGTAATAACATGTTGCCTCTGAACTTTTTGAATATATGGTGCCTGGCAATTATCTGGCATCATAGCAAGGCAAAGCCTGTTGCCATGGAGCTTTGAGGACCTGCAGTCAGCATACCTGCAGCTAGAAAACTAGAGAAATGATCTCTTTGTAGGAGTAGTTTCTTCAGGGTGGAGGAAAACTAGGAAAGAAGGAAGGAAAACATGGATAGGGGGTTGTTAAAGAAAAATGTATCCTTGCAGCCCACATCCATCATATGCTTCTGCTGTGTCAGGTTTCCATTTTCTTGAAGAATCCTTAACTGTGCCAGGCAATTGGTGTTTGACCTAGACTCACATTATTGTGTGTGTTAGCTGGTTTTCCTTGCTTTAATACTCTGCTCCCTCTTTTCAACTTTGTTTTGCTTTGCCATGGATTAATGGCACGTGAGCACAGTGAAGGATGTTGTATGTATCACATTGCTGTGCAAGGATTTTTTTGTGTGAAGGATGTATCAACAAACAGGAAAGCTTCCAGTGCCTGCTTGTTACTCAGCTGTGTGAATCAGCAGGATGCTGCTCCAAGTGAATCACAGCTACTAGACAGCTATTTAGTAATCATCCGGAAAGGTCTGTTTCTAATTGAACTTTTCAAGACACTTTCGCTCCTTTTAACCAAATGGATAAGTTTCATATAGCAGATCTCTTAATTGTAGCTGGTGGTTGGTTTTCAGTGTTTGCCTCTGAAGGCTGAACCTCACCGGTGTCTTACTGGGAGTCCAAGAATATTGTTTCACCACTCTGCATTTGTTTTTCTTAGTCATTTATTTTGGTTCCCTTATTCAGTTGTGGACTTCTGTGTACTGGATTCTATACCTATGTACATTTGCTCATTTTTTTTTCAGAATACAAATATTGCTACAGTACTT
This sequence comes from Lophotriccus pileatus, assembly GCA_035583135.1. Lineage (NCBI taxonomy): Eukaryota > Metazoa > Chordata > Aves > Passeriformes > Tyrannidae > Lophotriccus > Lophotriccus pileatus. The sequence goes on from JAWWES010000171.1 coordinate 18,479,103, forward strand.
CTGTGTTTTGAGTTTTCCCATCCTGTGTGGTAGTACTTTTTCATAGACCCTAAGTGACTTGTGTTAGCAAAATTGTCCTGCTGCGTACTTACATTACCTGATCCCTCTTATCAGAACGGGGTTTATGTGTAGTTTTGCTTTCCATTCATGTATTGAACAGTTGACTTGTATACATCTTTGGTGCCTTATCCCCTAAACCTGGAGGGTCTTCTGTTCAGATGAGGTTGGATTCAGATTTCTTTGTGACTGCAGTTGCTTCAGTTTGATTCCCCAAAATCTGAAGTTACCTATTCAGTTGTAATTATGGTGCAGGACAAAGACCAGTTCAGTTGAGTTCCCTGTCCTGGTTTCCTGATTGTGGACTTCAGGAATCTTTTGTGATATCACTAACTTTGTGACCTTATTGCTGGTAGAAGTTTGACTGTTGCTTATTCCTGTTGGTCTCTGACATATATCCCTGCCTTCCACTGGGATATATCACATAGTGAGCAGAGAGCAAAATAACACTTTCATAAACAGCATTGAGTTGTGTGTCCCATGCTTAGTATGTCCTAGTTCTGGAGAGATGGGTCTCACAGGTACTGCAGGATGCCTGTGTAAACAAGGCAATCAGACAGAACATGCCTTGTGTGCTACTGTGCAGATGTGCCTCTTTCTGAAGAATATTGGCTTATGGAGAGGCATCTGTTTATACAGATGTTATTCTGAAGGGATCTCCTGCTGGTACACAGTGTATACAAACAGCTTTAGATACTCTTTAATCTATCTGTGTGATAGCCAAGCTCTTAAATAATGGAAGTGTCTTCTTTCCTGCGCGTAACATTTTCCTGGGGAGACTTGATACCAGAAAGATTAGAATCAACAGATCTCAGGAAAGTGACAACATGTAAGTTGTATTGCAACTACCTTGTCAAACAACCTTCTCAATAATCTTTCTAGAAGAGATTCAGAACAAAAATCAGGCAACAGTCACACTAAATATATATAATGGATAGTTATGCCTTCTTTGTGTTGTGGTGATACTCAGGTTCTGCAGTATTCTTGTACCTCCTGGCTTATCTAATTCAGCTAGCAGGGTGAAGACCTAACCTATATGCCATTTCCAAGGATCCTGGGAATAATTTTTCATGGTTCATGCTATAAATCTTAATGAAATGGCTTTGCTGCTACCAGATTGTGGCGCTTGTTGCAAATGTAGGCTGTACCAAAAGCAAGCAAATTTAAAACCCTTTGTTGTGAAAAATATTTGCTTCTGCCACTTGTTGTGAACAGTTCTGGCTGTTGAGACTCTCTATCTGCAACAGCTTTACTGATGTGCAGGATGCACGTTAGTCATCCAGTCACTGTGTGGTATCGTGGTGGAAGACAGCGTCTGACAAAAGGGCTTTTGTCTGGAAATCATCTCCGGCTATGAAATCGGATCTTGCTCTCTGACAGTCTGTGCACTAGTGATGATTGCAGCTATTAGGTTTTGCCTTATGACTGAGGTTCTTTGGACCTGGAACTCCACAACTCCTGTAGCCACAATTTCAATGGGCACAGACATGGATTTAGGTCTCACTTGTATGATAAACTCTTTGTCAGCCCATTTCTCACTCTCTTCACTGAGATGTTTGAGTGTAAGCATTTTCTTTCTCACACTCCAGCTGCTTCTTTACCCTCTTCTGCAGTCAAGCTATAATCCTGTGGATTTGATATTGCAGGCTGTTGCCATGGAAATAATGGTGATTTCACAATTTCAGTGCTGTAAGCACTGCAGGAGGCAATGGAAAAGGTAGTTGGCAAGAGATATAGTGAGGACATGGGGAACAATTCAGAGGAGTTGTTTCTAAATCTGTTTTTTGGGGAGGGGATGAGGGGTTTCTTCCCCCTCTTTGTAATTGTGGGGTTTCAGTGTGTGTGTGTGTTTAGTTATTTTCTTTTTTTTTTTTTCTGTGTGTAAATGTTTTTTTATTAAAGGTTGATTCATAAAAATGTCATTTATTCTTACATTTTTTGTAAAGGCTATTACAAAGTGGTGCTAAATTCTCCTTTCCATGTCCTCAGAATAAAAATACAATCCTTTCTTTGCAGTTTATAGTAATTCATTTTTGGACAAAAGGGCAGAGGTTGAGATCTAAGCATATTCTGTTTGAGTCATATATTTAGCCTGAAGAAATCCATTTCAGGAAAACATTTTTTTTCATAAATAGTAAAACAAGCTGAGAACATCATGGTGAGCATATGCATTCAAAGCTGTCTTACTTAGAGTATTAAACCCTAATATATTCGTTATTTAATTTTTAGTGTGCTCTGCATACGAACAAGTTGGGAGCTGAAAGTCATGTTTATGCAGCATCTGCTCTTAGCATTATGTCAGGATTCCATGTCTATACTGAAATCTTTTCTCTAATTTAGACACATCCATAAAGGTAGAGTGAAGCTTACTGGAGGAAATAACTTTGTTATAAAATCAATCGAATTGTAGCTTAACAAGATGAAGGCAAGTGGCATTCAGAAGCATGAGAACTTCTGGTACTGTACGCTTAAAAGCATCAAACAGCAGCCTTTTTTCCCCAGCTATTTACAACAGCATTTCACTGATTAGTGTAGTCAGAGAGTAGATATTATCTGCAACTTTTAACTTAAGATCTTAGAATTAATTTTCAGTCTTCAGTAGGATGTAATCAGTAGTGATGGTGACAGTAAACTATCAGGATATTTTTTAATTAAAGAAAAAAATGTTTCAACCCATCAGATGCATTAAAATGATCTAGGAATTGCTTTAAAATATTTTGATATTTTTCTGCATGGGTACATATACCCATAAATGGGTATATGAAGATCAACTGTTATGTGAAAGAGAAACAATAAGGAATATTCAACATGACTCTGGCTTTGTTGGGCAATATTATTAGGAAGTCAGGTCCATAAGGATAGATTCAGTCCCTTGATACTTGTTTGAATGGAAATAGTCTACATGTGTGCCAGTACTCATATCTGAATTTCAAAAAGGTTATGCAAGAAACTCCTGCATAAATTAAAATGACAAAATGAGCCAGAACTGTGTTTGCAGGGCCTGGCCTGATGCTAACTGTGTATACAGCTCTCAAATCTAATTGCAAATGTGGGCATTTGTTAGTAGTGAGTATTACATAAATCAGACCTCTAAAATAAATCAAAAGAGAATGTTTTTTCCTGAACTATATTGATTAGTGAACACTGATTTTTGTCATGTAATGTTATTTGATGCCAAGTAAGTTTCTAAGTGTTGTATAAAGGCACATTTTTGGTGAATTATATTGGAGTATGTATACTTTATGCTCGGCCAAAAATTGCTGCATGACTGAAATATATATATTTTTACACATGAGATTGTTTATAGAATTTTTGTCTGCACTGGCAGAATACAGATAGCACTGACATTACAGGTGATAAATTTATATTATGGATACTGTATGTATGTACTGATATTTTTTTTTTTTTTTGACCCTTACTTGGAAAAGTTGTTTAAAACTCTTGGTAAGGAGCCATTTAGCTACGGGTAGTAGTATTTGATTGATACGTGAACACTTCCAGGGTGAATGAATTGGAAGACCTGCACAGCAGACAGGTGTGTCAGTGCCTCATTGCCTCTGTTCTATTACAGGTGCATGTTGAGAGCATTGCAGCAATGAGTGGAATTTTAAAGAGGAAGTTGGAAGAAGTTGGTGGCACCTCACCCTGTTCCTGTGTGTGGGAATCAGATGATGACATGTCTAGCAGTGAAAGTGCTGACAGTGGAAGTCATGTCCATCCATCCACTTCTAATCATTTTACTCGTAAGTACTAAAGTGGTGTGTCAGGCACAATACTGCTTTTTATACAAGCTAAGAAAGGTCCATTTTACTTGTAAGAAATACAGTGAAGGCTATCTGCTTTTATTTTGAAGGTTTTTTTCTGTTTTATTACATTTAAATACTGACACTATGAGGAAGTACTTTTGAAAAAGAACTATTTTGTCTGGTAATTGTTTCTGTGAAAATTTGTATGTCAAAGTCAGTTTCAGAGGAAACTCCACTTTTATGCTTTATCATTCGTATCTAGTTATTGTGAAATGTTTTAAGTATATAGGAGTATGTCTTCCGTTTTGGGTGATGATCTGGGGGAAGAGCTAATACCAGACCTTTGAAGGCCAGTGCTTCTGCTTTGTGCTGTGTGTTCAGAGTTGAGAGGAGAGTACTCAATCTGTGATGGAATCTGATCAGTCATCCTGCCCCTTGAGCCAATGCAACCATACGTCTTTCAGTCTTTTTCTTTCGCTCGTTACAGGAGTAAACAGAGGAAGAAATTTGTAATCCTCCCTGAGAGGATGTTAGATTCATATTTGATGTCTCCATGAGGCACTTGAAGGACAGAAATCTTTTTCTTGTTCCCACTCAACCAGCTGAACACGAATAGTTAATTTACAGCATATTTTTCTTTTGACTTCTCAGGTTGAGGTTACCGGTTACTAAACTGGCATAAATTGTGGACTATATAAAGCCTCATATCTGCAGTAAACAGTGTGTAAATGAGTAGCAGTAAGTGATTTGGACTTTATTTGACTGTTCATATGTAGCAGCAAGGAGACTGTCTCAATTTTTTAGAATTTTAGATATTGTCTGCCTAATAAAGCTAGGCCAGAGCTATTTGTGAATTACAACTGGAAACAGTATTAGTGTAGCTCCTTATCTCAAAAGGAAAAAGACTTCTCTGAGTAAGAAATACTTCTGTACTACTTTTTCTTAAAGCAGACTTTTCCAAAGTAGTCTGAGAACCTGGATGTTCAGCTGAGGGTGGTGGTAAAGGGATTATGTTTTACTTTGACTGGGCACCACAGGAGTCTGTTCTGAAACCTGTTGTGCTTAACATCTTTACTGATCACCTGAAAGAGGTGACAGTGATTTACATCATTTACAGAGAACCACATTGAGAGGAATGGTTGGTGCCTTTGAGAGAAAAACTCTCATTTAGAGGGACGTGGATGGACTGGAGGAACAGGCTGACAGGAGCCACGCAAAATTCAGCGAAGACAAATGCAGCTGTGTACCTGGGAAGGGAGAACCCATGCAGTGACACAGGCTGGGAACTGACCTAGAGAACTGTGTCCAGGTTTGGTGCCACACTGCAAGACTTTGCTGCACTTGCTCCATTTTATCAGAGGGTCACTAAGGTCATAAGGGGGCTGGAGTGTCCAACCATATGAGGAGAGACTGAGGAACCTGACCGTGTTCAGCCTGGTAAAGGAAGGCTCGGGGTGGACCCTGTAGAAACCATGCAGTATCTTTGAGGAGCTCATGCACAATTGTAGCTCTTCCTAGTGGTCAGTGATGGGAGAGTGAGGGACCAATGTAGATGGAAACAAGATGTGTTCTGGCTGGATATAAGGAGAAACTTTTCTCCTTGAGGATAGCCAGGCACTAGAAAAGATTGCCCAGAGAGGCTGTAGAGTCTCTCTCCTTACAGATTCTTAAGACTTGGCTGGATAAAGTTGTGAGCAGCCTTGTCTGATATCTTAGCCATCCTTGAGCAGGAGGTTGAACTAGAGACTGCTAAAGTCCTTTCCAACCTGAATCATTTTGTGGGTTTATAGCTTACGTGCATCAGAGGTTCAGAGAGAGCTGAAGTAGCACTGCTTGTTCTTGTTCCAGAGCTAAGTTCACTGGTAAGCTGAGTGGTAGCAGCAAGCACGTGTCCAGAAGCAGTTTCTACAGTGCTGTGAATCCTCAACTAGACTGCTTCTGGGCCTGGTCTGATAAGTCTGTAGGGAACTGTGTTTTGCTTTATCAATTTACTATCTCTGAACTCTATTTGCCCCTTTCCACTGCAAAATGTATGTGTTCTACTTTGGTATGTTCAGCTCTGTTGCCTCACTTCTGTGAATACAGATGGCAGCCCAGCGCTTACTGGGTTTGAAAAGCCCAGGTTCTCTGTTGGCTTCTTGCTGAATGTAGAGTGCTGGGGGAAGAACAAAGACTGGGATGATTTGAGACACAGGTATGAGATGAGATGTCCCACTCCCTCTCTCCCAACTCATTACCCTGCTTAAATGATGCTTGAACCTCTTGATGTTTGCTCTTCGAAATTGAATTCTCCAAATTTAGTGATAGAATTTTCAGCCTGGAATTTCTTCTGTTTTGCAGTCTGCCTGTGCTTTTGTCTACTGAATAGGTTTCAGGGCATGATGCAGATACATTTATTTTACTTAGCTTTAATTTGTTTTCCATTTTTGTGGTTTGGAGTTTTGGTTGGTTTGGGGTTTTGTTTTGATTTGGGATTTTTGTTTATTTATTTATTTTCATTGTTTCATTCTTGAGAGAATCACAACCTTTTTGCTCATGTTTCTGTAGGCAATGATAGTACTTTCCTAATATAATTGTCTAGGTAAGTATTTTATAATATTCCCCATATAATAATGGGGAAGAAACAACCTAAACATTCCTGACTGCTGCAGCAGCAGACTTTATAAATCACAATTGTTCATTTGTTTTTTGTAAAGCAGAAATAAACAAAAAAGACTGAATAAGGAGCTTGGCTCTCCATAATTGAATCTTGTACAATTTAGTGGTGTCAAAATAGAAGCCACATTTACTTTTTACAACGGTGTTTATATAAGGTGGTGAAGAGTCAGACCTATAGGCCAAGAAAATGTAATACTTAATTTAAATTAGCTGAGAAACTTCTGGATATTTTCCTGTTTGTTACCTCAAAGAAAATTTAGCAATTCCTATATAAGTTTTGTTTTCAAAATTTTACTGTAATCTGTTGGTTTTTGTAAGTACAGTTTTATATTTTTCTAGAAAGAATGGGTTTATTGGACTGATTGCTGCAACAGATTACTACTTAAGTTTTTTTAGATGATCTGGAATAGCACATTTTGTATTAGAACTCATTTCTTTACAATCAGATTATGATAGGAGTGGTTTTCTGATTCCTGTCCTCTGTTGTGGTCATTTTCTATTAGTCATCAGCTTCTGCAAAAAACAAATGCCAAATTTATTGACAGACCAAGATCTCTAGATGTAAAATGGAAATCAGTAAGAATATGTCCAAATAAAGATTTTTTTGTGTGTGTGTGTGTGTAAGGAGGTTGCAAGATTGCATTGCATAACATTTGAATATGGAGAGAAACAAGAAAACGCTGTTGTAAACGACTCTATCCTCACTATCATATGTTACACACAAAACAGTAGGCTTTTAGAATATGTAAGGCATGTTTGCTCTAGCCTCATCTGAGATCAGTGTAAAATTCTTACCCTCCTCAGCCTACTGTATGCAGTAATGTGTTTATTCTGTCCATGAAGTCTGGTCTCCTACTGTGTGCCCAAAACCATTCTGCTGTTCAGAAAAATCTAAAAAGATTCATATAAATTCTTCCTACTCTTATTTATCAATACATGTGCAGATTCATTGCTTCTCCAAGGGACTGCTGAGACACACAACAGCCATCTAAAAAATTCTTTATTGTGCCATGAGCTCCAGTAAACCCTGTCAGTACACAGTAATTCTTTGTGATACTGGAATGTTATAACAGTATTTTAGAAGCTGAATGTAGATTAAGGCAGCTGTTAATAAGTAATACTCAATATTATACATTAATATTTATATTTATTTTCCTGTGGTAACATGTTTTATTAAAAAATAACTGTGTATATTCAAATCAGTTAAATGATTACAGTACCCTTATATTGCTTTTCATTTCCTCAGTGGCATCCATGGAAATGAATATGTCTTTTTCAGAATTAAAGATACAGGTCTGCTGCATGTCAACACATGTGCATATATTTATAACGTGAAAAAAAGTGTAACTATACATGTATATAAGCTTTGTCAAATTACGTATATATGTGCATGTGTTTCTGTACATGTATAGGTACCAGTGCAGTAAATGTGGTAATGGCAATCAGAAGCATTGAATGATATTTTAAATGTAAAGTCTGACAGAATGCCATAGAACTGAAGAGTGAAAAGCTACAGGGGTTATACATGTTGTTGACTAGGGTCCCAGTCATGGTAACTGAAGAAATATATGTCTTTCTCCCCCTGAGGTTTAGGGATTTGTGTGAATTAGGCACTTCTCTAGTAAGAAGCCTGCACTATATAATGCAGTAAACAAATGCCATGCCATTTTTTTAAAGGAAATTTGACTTGTATTTTTTTCCTTTGTTTCCTTTAAAAATTTACTGTTTTACTCATGGATTGTTTGCTAGTTATTTTCTGGAATCGGGATTTCACTTTGTTTTAAGTTAGAACTTTTTCTTCTAAACTCAGGGTTAGGGAACAGGTGAATTTCACTGGCTCAGGTACAACTGGAAAGTTTCTCTATGTGTGTCAGTGAAACTTTTGTTGAATCTGAAGCAGTTACTCACCAACTGGGCTCACCCCTGCCATTAAATTAATTCTTAAGCAGGGCGGGGACAGGGAGGTGTGGTATGGGTGTCAGTGACCAGTTTAACAGGTCTGGAAATGCCTAGATGCAATCATGATAAAACAGAATTTATTTAAGATTATTCTAGGAAAGCATAGGGAATGCCAGTATCTGTTTGCTCTCTATTCAAAATATGTGTACCTAGTTATTTTGAAAGAATAAATTAAAGGCGAAAATATGTCTTAGGAAACTAGCTGAAACAAAAAGTCTCTTAAATCTCATCACAAAATTTAATTCAAGGCTCTGAGATTATTAATTTTTTTAAGATCAGAGTACTTCCACATTCACATTGCTGCCTTTCATGTTATTTGTGGTTAAGCTATTCAGTTTGCTCACCTGCAGTGAGGCCAGCCCTCCAATATTTCTGTGTATTGTGATTATTTTCCTTTCAGCAGGATGGTCTCTGCTTAAAGGGCAAGTGTTTGCAGTAAGGCAGCCCTGTCAGTAATTATGAAGTGTCAAGTGGTTCCAGTAAAAGACAGAAGAACTCGCTGTGTGGAGCTGGTCTATAAATTAGCTGTGGGAAGGCTCTTGCACTCTTTGTTAGTCAGGAGTAAAGTTTTATTTTACAGAGTTTCATGTCATGGGGGAAAACCCTGAAATAATGTTTGGAATGAAGCTGAATCACCTTTGGTTAGGGCAGAGGCCTGCAGATTAGAAGTCCTTTTCTGAACAGCAAATGCAAGAGACAGAAACTAATGCCAATATAGATTTCTAAAGTGGTTTGCATCAATTTAAAATGCCAAAAATGGGATCTCAGGAATGCTAAGAACACTGACCAAAGGTCCCTCCAGGGTATCTAAGATGTGTGATCAGAGAAATTCAGTCCCGTTATAGCACTGAATGTTTTGGGAAGAGTCTGTTTCTGTTAATGTAGGCAGCGTGTAGAGCAGGAGTGATAAATACTGTTACTTTTCAGACTCTGAACAGATTATTAAAAACAATAATAATACGTGTTGTTATAATATTCTTTGTTGGATTTAGGAAGCTGCTTGGCTCTCTAGTTAAAGTCACAGAAACCTCTCCAATGCAAAAACCTGCGTCTGCAGACATTTTCCATTACCCTGTTATGTCATGACTGACTTTAGTTTTTACAGTTTCTATGACAACCGTGATTTTGATTGGTAAAGAATCAAGTACTAAAGGATTTTTGGGGGCTGTACAGTATTTTTCCATCAAAGGAGTAGAGTGAAAATATCAAGATGCTTTTCACTAATCAGTATTGAAGTTGAATTGCTGTCTAAATGTGGATACCTGTTTGTGGCAGACTCCACATACACTAATTTTTGAGATAGAACAGATGAGAAAATAGCCCTATTACAGTTGCCAAATAACTCTCTGTAAAATTACTGATAATTTATACTTACAATTTAAGATGTTCCTATTTCTCAAGTCATGTAGATATTTACATTTCCAGGTTAACCCTTAAGAAATGTACTTATCAAGACAAGGTTCAAAGCAACACCACTGGATTATTTTCAAAGACTCTTTGGCACTTTTTGCAAGTCATCAGCAAAACGGTACTTGATGAAATTTCATTAGGTGAGAGTCAAAAAAAAAAAGAGAAGAACAGAATGCACAGGTCAGCAGTTTGTGGTTACTGGGGAAATAGAGAGGAGCTAATGAAAAGCTGATCAGGGTGGGAAGACAGCTTGATGACTATGACATGTATGAAGGAAAAGAGAAGAAGGAGGCTCCCTAAGATGAGGAGCTTGACAAGCAACAGGGTGTTTTTCATTAAGAGCAAGAAAGCAACGGTAACAGATTTTACTTAGTAAATATGTCAGCTTGCAGAAAGGGCTACAGATTGGCTGGCTCAAAACTGGGAAAAGAAGGGGGGCTAATGAACAGAATGAGAATGAGCCAGTTTATCAAGATCAAAGGAATTTAATGCTCCAGGAGTTTGCAAATTCTTATTTGAAGTGAGTCATCCGCTCTCACTACATTGGTGTGTATGGAACATATTTCAAAAACAAATTTAAAAATTACTGGGAAATGTTGATTGAGATTCTGTAGCACTTCTGGATCTGTTCTGTATTTATCAGTTAGAGAAAGCACCTGAGAACATACAAATAAATTCTGGTCCATATTCAGGAATATGTACTGTCAGCAGATCTGGAACCACCCTCTGCAGGCAAATCTCAGATCTCTAGTTTAGAACGATGCTAACACAGTGTATGAAATTATGTTTGCTGAGTGGTGGTTGTCTGTGAGATTTGATAAAAATCAAACAGGATGGTTGGATATTGCCCTTGGTTTGTTAAACAGAGTAAAAATTAGATCCACAACTGGAGTAGTATACCAGATCAACCCCTAGCCCCTGATTTTAGACTTTGTATAGCAGTTGCTGTCTTTAGATTCTATTACAACATGCAAAATAATTTAAATAACTTTATGGTCTAATTTATAGACTCATGGAATGTGAAGTTTATTTTTTCTCTCACCAGAGACATGTGCATGCAATTTTAAAAATGAAAAATCATGATGACCAGGGCTTTCTTGACAAAGAGGAACATACCTAAGCCCACAGTCTTGAAAATTCTTTCAAAGGTTCTTCTTTTAGCTTGGATTTGAACTAATCTCAGCCAACCGCCTTCTCTGGAGAAACCATAAGGTTGGGATGTAAATGAGCTTAATTTCAGTGAAGACTTGCTTCATGGTCTTTAGAAAATAATATCGGAATTTTAAAATATGTTTCTAACGGTAAAAAACCCTTAGGATGTCTTGGGTACTACAAGTCACTGTCCTGTTCTTCATATAAGAAGAAGCATTATGACAACATTTGGATGCCAGTGAAAGCTGTGGGTGGCCTGATACCATTATACTGGCTTCTGTAGGGAAATAATTGGTGAATCAAATCAAGAAAAAGGGAAAAATGGATTTTTCTGTTACCAGTTTATGACTTTGAATAGCTTAATTTTTGTCTGAAAAAATGTTTCATGCTTGCTTTCTCTGCTCTACCCTAATGCTGGCTTTTATCCCTGGTGAGAGTCCCAATGGCCCTTCAGCAGACTTCTTTGAATTGTTTTATGTACTCTTACAAAGCAAATGAAGCTTCAGAAAGATTATTGCAATATCCTCTCCTTATCTAATGCCATGTTTAGTATGTATTCTGCATTTTATACTAGTTTACAACTTTTCCTACCAATCTGTGTAAAGAAAAGATTGGCTTTTAAGGTGTTTTGAAATTTAAAGCCAAATTAGATTCAGTGCTTTTAACAAAGCATGTTGTCCTACTGACCAGGTTAAATGTGACCCTGAGGAACCTGATCCTTATGGGTGCCATCCCTGCCCATGGTGGGGAGGTTGGAAATGAACTTTAAGGTGCTTTCCAAACTGATCCACTCTGTGATCGTGCAATATTGTAAACTTTATAACTAATGTCAGTCTGTTCCACCCTCCACACATGAGCCACTGGGTTGTGTTTTCTCCTTGCTGAAGATTGCTCTATTGTTCTTTGCTCACACGAGCAGCTGATTTAGCAATACCCATGACTGAGGGGAGTTAGCAAGAGAAGAACAGCAACATAAAGGCACAGTTCCTTCAGTCCAGTAGCTTGTTCCTGCTCAAAGGATTTTTCTCCGTCAGTTGATACAGGTGTTGTTTGTATTAACATGCTGTAAGAGATCTTCAGTCCCTAGCAGCGAGCTGGGAACAGCCTTCCATGGGATTTGGTTTGGTTGTTCTTTTTGTAGTTTGTTTTTGGTTTGGTTTGGGTTTTTTTTTGTTTTAATAGACTAGCAGATGTGCTTGCAAAGCAGAATTAACAAGCAGATGTACTTAGGAGTTGTATCATTTCTTGGTGCTTCTTGATGAAACCCTGTTCTAATGCTCACGAGAAAGATGCAACTGTATTTCTTATCTCTGTTTTCTTATTAGCCTTCAATGATTGTATTGTACTAGGATTTTTTGGCCCTACCGGGCCTAGACCTGGACCTGCTTAAGATGGAAGACTGTATCTGCATACAGAAAACACGGACTTCCTGCAATAATTTACAGTCTTATAAGACAGCAACGATACACAGTAAATGTAGGACTGCAGGGAGGACTAAATCCATGAGAATTACTGACCTGTGAGCAAAAAATTCAAGAACTTTGACTGAAACATTAGGGAAAAGTATTCTGCTTGCTAGAGGCTGTATTGACTTCTTACTTTCTTCTTCCTCTGTAGCCCTGATTCATATCCCGCATATATTCTAGTCTTGCTCTTTGAGATGTCCTGGTGCTCATGGCAGTCCACTGGTGTGCACTGAGCACGATGGTGTGTTGGAGATCCTGATTCTTACAGGAATATAAAGAAATAGAATATCAGTCCTCTCCCCTCCACAAAATACCGTAGTGATGTTGTCAGCAGTTGCAATTAGGAGAATATATAAAAACTATTGTTTCTTTGGAATTTGCCTATTCAGTGTATTAAAAACAGTGGCATGAATTGTTTGGTTCTAAAGCTCTGATGGAAACTAGGCAGATTTCTCAAGCTGTCTCCATTCAATGATGCCTTGTCTGTTTGTCTTCCCAGCAGTCTTGCTGCAGTGCCTTGTGTTCATGTACCTGTTCATCTGTCTGTTTTGAACTTTCAAAGCAGGTGAAGGGACATGATTCTTCATTGGTGGTATTCAACACTGTTGATCATCATTTTTCTGTTCACTGAATATGTGGCATTTTTGGTGTTCTGATTGTGTATGTGAATACTGATGCTACCCTACTGCAATGTATTTGTAGAATTAATAGCATTAAGGCATGTGGGTAGCTTCCAGACTTCAAAGCTTGTATTTCAGAGTTTTTATAATACCTGGAAAAAAAAAAAGTAGCTCATTTAGTCTGAACTCACACAATAGTGATATGATTGTTGTGAAGGGGAAGACCAGTTAGCAGTTACCAATGACATTGGCTTGTCCCATTATTTCCCAGTTCACTGTCAAAGCCAGTTCACTCTTTTTGTAACATGGAGTCTTTTGTGCTTTAATGAATTCATCATCAGTTATATATGCCCCAGAGTAATAGTGGTGAGAAGTTTCACTATCAAACTGACTGAAGACTATGTGACTTTGTCCCAAGCGAGGCTTTAACTGTTATTATCTGTGGCTCCAGCCTTGTTACATGACTAGTTTTCACTTATGTGCAAAATATTAATATGCCAACCCATTAACTCCCACTTGCAGTGGATGTACTCAATACACTGTCACAGAACTAAGCTTAACCTGCTGGCAGTGCTTGTTGACTTCTGTGTTACTGATGTTTAGTGAGTTGCTCTGTATAAATATTTTTTGTATTTACAACTTCTTATAAAGTTGTTTGTCTCCATTTTGGAGACTTCAGGTCTGAGATACAGACAAAGAGCAGATTTTTTTAGGACTGAAAACTGGGGTTTATGTGTTTTAACTGGTTAGCTGAGTATTTTATCTAGATGAGATTAGGAGAAAGACTTTTGAAAATGTTTAAGCAAGATTTGTGTTTGCAAGTAAACTAATGGCAATTCCAAGCACTTCTTTAGCCTTTCTTATTTTTAGTGAGATAGGACTGTATTTGTACATCACCTGCTAGGAAAGCAGCCATAGGCAGTGGTCATCTGCAGAGCAATAGTTCAGCAGTGGTTACTATGGAAACCATAGGTGACCTACATTTTACCAAAAAGTGATCAAGTTTCTTTTTGTTTTTTAAATGAAGCACACCCATTGATTTCTGCTACTGCTTTTCATCTTTCACACATTGTTTTACTCAAGTAGTATTCTTGGGTTTGAGTCATTAGTGTGGAACGGACAGAAAAAATCTTGGAGCAGAGATACCATTTATTTCATGGTTACACTACTATTTACAATTTTTGCCTTTGCTGTCATGTCTAATTGTATGTTCTTAGCAAGAAGGTAACAAATTTAATTAATTACAGTGTGCATTATAATAATGTGTTATTTGTATAGCTACCAGGGTATGGTCTGTAGCAACTTGCAGTGGCAAGGCTTATTCTTGTGACTTTACCTATTTCACTAGCATTACAAGTCAGTAGGCTACTGTATGAATAAAGCTACTCAAACTATTGGGCTTCAAGTAAGCATCAAAAATGGTCTTCCTTTCAGGATGTGAGAATTTTCTCAAAAAATGAGAATATTCTGCAGACAGACAAAAGAGCAGCCAGGAGAGAGGGCAAAGTGTGACATTTCAGATAAAGCTCAAGTTCGCATTTTAAATATACATTTCTCACTGTGAGATTAACACAGAGTGGTAGGAACTGGGTCAGAGCACGTGCCTAGTAAAGTCATTAAATATTGTGATATGCCAGAACTTTGGCTTGCAGATGAGGCAGGCTTGGATTTTTTGAAAATTTTGTTAAATTGAAGAAAGGATTTACTTTAATTTTTATTATTTTTTCTTTAAATTTGGGTGAGTTTGATGGTCTTTATATAAATACACTGTTCTGTTATGAATTGTTTATTGTGCTTTGTAGGTGAAGGAATCTTTAGTTTCATACAAATTAAGGACAGAGAAATGCTAAAATATGGACTCTTTAGAGACCAAATATATTTTTTATGATAAGTTTATGGACCATCTGCTAATTACTGAAACCCTCTTGTAGCCGTGAGTCTGTCATGACATTTGGATCATAAGCACCCTGCAGCTGGTAATGAAACCACCTCCCGATTTCTCCTATATTTCCCACTTTCTCCCCTGTGCCCACGCATCTCTTGTAGCCTGTTTTTTTGCTTTGAAGTTGATACAGCCACTCATTTTCACCTATACTGCATGGCATGCTATGCTCCATCACTTCAGTCATATGTTATTAGATTAGCTACAAACTCATTTGTTTGCATACCTCAAAAAAGAAGACATTTTTTGTTACCTTTTTTCTTCCTTCAGAAAGCTCAAGTTGTGTGCTCTGTGTCCATCTGCCTACACTCTGATATCTGCAAACAGCAGCAGTAGTAATGGCATGATATATTAATGGTATAAAACAAGAAGTACTAAGTGCTTTTGGGATTTGATCTCATTTGCCTTTATGATGCAGAATTTGATCATCACCTACACTTCCTGTATTCATGATCAAAATCTTCTTTTCCCAAATCATATTGATCTTAAAAATCTGATGTATCCCTTAAGAAGAGAATGGCACAATAGCAAGTGTTGTAGCTTTGATGCTGAAGATCATAGTGAAGACAATGTGTAGGAGCTGTATCCCAGGAGAGTCACAGCCTGGGCTGAAGGAGGGTATGAAAACTGGAGGACCAAAAGCTAACACTGACCAAGCTAAGGCTCCAACATAATTTTAAAGCAGGATCACAAGTATTTTGGGCCAAAATGGAAACGGTCACTATGCTGGTTTTTGCTGGGGTGGAGTTTAATTTTCTTCACATGGCTGGTATGGGGCTGTGTTGTAGATTTGGGCTGAACACAGGGTTGATAATACAGAGATGATGTTGTTATTGCTGAGCAGAGCCAAGGCCTTTTCTTCTTTCCATACTGCCATGCTGGCAAGGAAGTGGGGGATGTATGGGAAATTGGGAGCAGACACAAGTGGGACAGTGACGCCAGCTGACCATAGGGATATCCCAGACCATATGACATCATGCTCAGTATATAAAGCTGGGAGGAAGAATGAGGAAGGGAGGAATGTACGGAGTGATGTGTTTGTCTTCCCAAATCACCATTACCTGTGATGGGATCCTGCTCTCCTGGAGATGGCTGAACGCCTGCCTGCCTCGGAAAGCAGTGAATTAATTCCTTGTTTTGCTTTGCTTGCCTGCATGGCTTTCATTTTCCCTATTAAACTGTCTTTATCTCAACCCACGAGTTTCGTTGGTTTTACCCTTCGATCCTGTCCCCAGTGCCGCTGGTGGGGAGTGAGCGAGGGGCTGCACAGGGCTTGGCTGGGGCTAAATGGGCAGACACAAACGGGCATCTGTAATGGCAAAGCCAGCACTGTCATGGGCTTGGGTCACCAGTCCCTTCTCTCTGCACCACAGCCACGGCCACAAGTCTGCAGTATGGATCAAATGTTAGTTTTTTTGGTTTGGTTTTCCTTTTACCCCCTCACCCCTCCCAAAAACCATATCCTCAAATGTCTTTTAGAAAGATAACCAACCTTGCTTTAAGGACTTCAACAGATGGCAAGTCTGTCACCTACCATGGTAAGCAGGATTAATGTTTAATTGTCCTTGCAATTAATGAATTTTGTTCTGTTCAATGAAATACAGGAAGGTTTTCAGACTCCCTGTTGTGTCAGAGCAGAAGTACCAGAAACTAAATGTGCATACTGGCTATATGCTTAAAGGTGTATGATAATTTATTTTAGATGGATAGAAAGACATAAACACACATATATATGTAATTTTCTAAAAATTCAGGTCTGCTCTTCTGAAATACATATTATAAGTGAGTAAATAATTGTTTGCAACAATTAAATATTTTGGTAATATAACTCCTAATGGCTTATTTATACATGTGACTCACATGTTCTACTGAATTTTTTCACCCTAATATGGTACCTGGTTTCATTGCAAACAAACTGAATTTTCTGTTTATTCTGTGAGTTTGCATAAGGCATCACCAATACTTCGACAGAAGTTCTAAAACTTTGTTGGTATCATTTTAACTGTAATGAGACATGAATTTCATTTTTTCACGGACAGATTAAGGAAATGTCTACAGATTGAAAACATGATTTCAGAGATGTAAAAATCTCCTGAGAGAAACTGGCGTTCTTTGAGATCACAAGGTCAGTAGTACAGTAGCAGTTATTCATATGCATATACCTATACAATTATCCAGGCCCAGTTTCATTTTTGTACCATTTGATACAAAACATGATGTTATATTTTACGTCTCTGCAGAGATTTTGATTAGCAATTTTGGAACAACCGTTGTAAAAGAAAAATCAGGTTTTCAGCTGCAACTTTGTGTTTAAAAATGCTTAAAATTCATGCTGAAAGCTGTTGGATTAGTATACATCAGCAGCTTCCAGTGTAATTAGATGCAGACAGGTAGAATGTTCCTAACTTGTTGCCCATGTTTGTAAATAAGTTAATTGTTGCATATTTGCATCTTTTGTCACTTGCTTGCGAAAGTATCAGGTCTTTAATGTTTTGGAAAATGAAACACCAACTTAATCTGAAGAGTTGCTTTCAAGGCTTTTTTTTTGTAATTTGTCACATCATGATGTGATCTATTTTTCCAAAGACTGGAAGTAAGGGATATGATTTAGCTACAAAGAGCTGGTCAACACATCTGAAATAGTAAATGCATTCAGAGAACTCTGTGTAATTAGTATAATATTTTAATAATGTCATGATGTAATTTAAAGTGCTTGATAAATAGCAAGAAAATGATGATAGCATCTTCTCTTGCATAACCTGTTTGTAATTTCATGAAAGCTTTATTCAGATACTGGAAAAAGTGTATAATTGATGTCTTTTACTTGTTTGTTACTAGAATATGATTTTTAAATGTAACATGTACTGATGAAGGGAAGATGAGAGAGCATGAGTGTAGATAACCCTTATTTTGAAGGGTCTATTTGATTTATGGGTTAGCCATGATATTAATGCAGACACTAAACCTGGTTGGTTTTTGGGGGGTCAGAGTGTAGCGGTGTGCAGATTATGTACATTCTGTGGACATGCCCATGTAGAGCAGTAGTTCGTGATCACAGAGTCACTGATCTCCTTTTCTGATTTACCTTGGTGAATGTCTTTATAGCCTGACTCAAATGAACTTTTTAGAAAATGGTACTGCTGACCTAAGAGGTGCCCCCTTAAGTTAGATTGGTAAATGCTGCAGAAAAAATTTCCAAATGATCCTTAGTGTTACCATTTGTCCACTGCTGGGTGCAATTAAAATGTGATTTAGAAAGGTAATAGACCAATATTCCTTTAGTGACTGCATAAAAGAGGAGGCTTGTGGGCAATCTGCAAGTAGGAAGTAAATGACTTTGCAAGCTGAATCGCATACTGTTAATTTTTGCCCTTCTCCAGACAGGTAGTATATATATATATATATATATATATATATATATATATATGCAAAATTTTGGGAAACTCTTCAGAAGCATGTTATACTTGTGTTGCAGTGTAATAATAACATCAACTGGTTTTGAATTATGGTATATAAATAAGTCTTGCAACATAAGTTAATCATACAGTCATTACTGAGGAAAAACTTTCGAAAGTAAGGCTTGGTACCTACCTGATGATGCTGTGGGTGTAACATTTCAGGTAGGTTTTTTTCTTACAGTAACACATATAAGCAGAGAGGATGTGATTCTTGACTTACTATGGGATTTAATAAGGATCTTAGACTTGTTTAAAAATTACTTTTTTAGTGATCAAAATGCTTCATTTATTTCAGTAAGTATGAAAAGATGTTCTAGATTTTGGAATCAATTTCTTAGATGCCTAAATGTTAGTGTTATTGCAAAACTTGTTAATGCCTAAAAGTCATCATCAGTCACTGAAAGATATTTACTGCATACTACTGATTCCTTCCTATATCTGCTATTGAAGTCCTTCAGTGTGAAACCGAGGTTTTCTCATATTGTTCTGATTTGAGATGTGGAGGAAGGATAGGAGTTCCCACCCCATCCCTGCTTCTCCCTCCGGTACTTGGTGTTCAGTTTCTGGTCTACATAAGAGATGAGTTGAAAGGGGTTTCCTTTTTCAGGCTTTAGTAAATAACATAAGTAACCTACCTAATACATGAGATAATAGCATAAATAAATAATATGATAAAAGAACAGTTACATATTGTTTTGATTCTTTTTTTTCTCCCTTGCCTTTTGTTTTGTGAATGTTGTTCTATGTGCTCTTTAAATGGCAGGTTAACTGCTGTAGCTAATTCACAAGAATAAGCAAATTCCAAAATAAGGACAAGCTGGGAAAATTAATAATTTAACCTCAAATAGGTGGGATCTTGGAATTTCTCTTTTTGTTACAGGACAGACAGTCTGCATAACTGTAATATGACAATTGTGATGAAATTAATTTTGCCCCTATCATACATAAGAGGGAGGAATTGCCAACTTGTAACAATTCTGCTTTGATTTTTTTTTTTTTTTTTTTAATTTCAAATATCCAAACACAAAATCCTTGTCCACCATTTATCTTCATACCATAGTATCTGGCTAACAACAAAGGGGAAGAAAAAACAAAACACCACAACAAAACAAACAAACAAATGTCCAACAAAACCAAACCAAATGAAAACACTTCTACAAGTCTTGAAATGTCTCCGCACTCACAAAGTCGGAATAGTGATGAGGATGAAAAATTTACATGTTCAAACCTTAATCCACTGTCTTAAAAGGGGGGAGCAGAGAGACAGCATAAGTCACTAATCCAATTGTGCTAGAACAGCTGCCTAGATACAGCAACTGTGAAATCTGTGCTAGAAACACTATTAAGTTGTTTTTTAACCAATGTGTCATTTAACTTAGCTCAGTGTGCAGTGTGACAGTATCTGGATCTGGATCCAGTGCTGCTTTAACACGTTTTAGCTGGTGGGGATAAAGCCTGATGAGAGCTCCTGCACAAATGCAGTGTGTGCATCCTCCTCCCTCCTGCTGGCTTGGGGCTGCTGGTGCACTCAGCGCAGGAGAGATGTGAGACATGCAGAGATTTACCAAATGGCTGTAAATTTCTGAAAGGGACAATCCCCACTATCACAACTGCAACAGTTTTCCCATGTCAGGATCTATAAAACTGCAGGACAGCTGAACAGAGGATATTTCAGGAACAAATGATGGCATAGTCTTACTTTTAAAAAGGACATAATTTAATTTTATGTGACGGTGTCTGCATTTTAATGCGTAGCATAATACAGCCTGAACCCTTTGGCTGAGGTCAGCCTATCTCCTAGTGTCTTCTTTTAGTAGTAGTTTAGCATATGAAGAAAAATTCTTCTCTTCCCATAAATATTTTCCGGTGGTCAAGTACAAGAGCTTTTAATCAGAAATCACAATATATGGGAACTTAGAAGATTTCTGACTGTAAATTCCCTTATAACACTTCTCTTCCTAGAAATTAGAAATACAGAGTAAAAAAAAAGGCATGTGTCCCACGTTGCAACTGAGAGAACAGCTGCTGTAGAATTTATCTTGTAGTACTTGGAGCTTATAAGTTGTGGCCTGTGCTCTCCTTTCTGAGATGTTGTTAAGATGCCAGTATTAGTTATAAATAAATAAATATTTATTGGAGATGGCAAAACCCAATATCTAGAGAGCAAAATTAATTTGTAAGTCTTGTACTTCTTATGATGTAAGCTATAAAAATGCATGATTCTTTCATTTCGGGACTGGGAGACAGTTTAAAAATCTCAAGTAGTTCCACTGGAGAAGGTGTGTACACAAAGAATAAGCACTCTTATAGTATTTCTACCCTTTTGTCTGTGAAGATACAGATTTTGTTGATAATATGATGTCGTGTTTGAAATGTGATACAGGGAATTCACAGACTTGCATTTTAGCCTCTAGAGTTTCTTTCCTTGGGGAATTTGAAGAATTCATTAAATAAACCTGACCAGAAGAGACCAAAGCCCTCTTCCAGCACGGTGCTTAAGCTAGATTCATGCTTAATGAGAATAACTCTGCTGGGACCATTGTTTTTTAATATCTGTTCTCACTCAAATGGGGCCTTAAAAATTCAAACATCTAAAATTGCAGCAGAATAAATGGTTAAGGATGCTGATGAACTATTTCCAAAAAGCACACTATTCACACTTAATACTTCGAGAATCCATTTCTCCTTACCTCTATTTTTAAATCATCATCCCTATTATATTTTTGATTAATTTGAAAAGCATTATGATTCAGTGGTCTGGTTTTAGTACTTAAGTAAGTCCTAGACACATTCTTGTTATTTCTAATCCGTCCAGAGAACCCAACAGCTCCTTTATTTTCTTTATAGCAGCCTAATGAGGTCAGAAAGGTCAGAAGAAACTAGCAAGAAAGGTCAGAGTGGCTTATGCATGGGTTCTTTTCTGTAGGCTGATACTCAGCATGCTGGGAATGGGTCTGGCTATAGTGTTTGGATTCTGCAGTGAAATAATGACATGAGCAATTTGACAAGTAGTCTTCATTATCCTTTCCCACAAAATGTATTTCCACAACTAGAGCAATTAGTAGGGATTATCTTTGGGAGGAGAAATAAATGGCTTTTAACTGCTTTGTGTGTATTAAAATAATGTTAGATGTTTTAAATTTTTCCCGTCTGAAAATTGTTTTTTATTTTAAATTCAAGTGACAGCATATCACCCTGATCAGAAGAAACAATACCTTCCCATCCACTTACTGATATTACTTAGAAATAGAATTGTAAAGTTCATATCGGGCTTAAATTTTCAGACCTGCCACTATAATTGTCCTTCTCCCCTACCCTTTGTTATTGATAAAAGTGCAAAGTAGCTCTGAATTGATTTTCTTCCTCTAATTGTTTGACTTGTTTAATGAAACAGGTTCTCTCTAACTGGTGATCTTGAAGCACACGTTTTAACCATTAATAGCACAATTGTGGGATAAGTAACAATAAGATATTTGATTTTTTTATAATTGATTTTGTTCACATCGAAGTGCTAGGTATGGAAAAGTTAAGCTGCTCAAAGTCTCCCGGAATTACTCATGAAAAATGGATTTTGGGATCTAATTGATTATGCAAACTGATTTCATGTCTCTGCTGTCAGTCCAATGCTAGCAGTTTGGTGGGTTCTTCTTACAGTCCAGAGAAAGGTTTTGTAGTTTAACCACCAGTTCACATATTAATAATATCTGTATAGTGGAAATAACAGTAGTATAGCAATTAATGAGTGCTTGGCTTGCTATTAGTTGCTAGCTTTTATTCCTAGTGGTGAATTGTACGCAGTCAGGCTATGGCTTGAGAGTCCTCAGTGGTTACCCACTGTCTAGTAGAAATTTCCTCTGCATGTTATTTGACATTTAATATGTGAGCCTGTGAACATTTGGGTTTGTTTTCTAAAGATCTGGCTTTTGGCTGATGACTGGGTGTTGAAGAGACCATAGTGTTGGATATCCTTAGCAGAGTCACCTTGTTTGCTTAGATGGAATGAAACACCGGATGTGTAGACAGGCAGGAATTTTCAGTTCTGGTTCAGGCTATATTTGACTCAGCTGACAGCCTGTCTTGTATTTTGGATTTTGGCATTCCCCATCCCACTGACAGTAGTCCAAGGTCATTGATGTATCTTCAGCAAATTCTCTGATTTTGTATAACAAAGTGATACCTTTCAAATATTCCAATTTTTGGCTTAGTGCACATTATACTTGGTGAATTTTGCTTCTGAGTTTACTGAAGGGTTAGGATGCAAGGGGAATTCCTTTTTATTTTTCTTGTTAATGGATAGAATTATGTTCCTAGCATAAATTGGCACTCAGTGTCACAGTATGGTATTTCTGGTATTCTCATTCAATACATTTTTCTCTGTCATTCAGTTACTTTAGGACCCATGTGCCTTATTTGCAGCATATATACATTAGATACAAATATATTTCCTAGATCTCAAAATAAAGATTTTGGCCTCCTCTTCCACAACCCATCTTCAAGAGTTTACCGTATTTCATCTTCTGTAATGTTGGCTTGCCTGTGCTTTTTTCCCCACTCTTGGTTCCTTTATTCTTCTAATTGCTACTCAGTTTATTTCTGAAAAGGCACTTCATTCCTTCTATATCTTACCATTTTCTACACAGTTATATTTTTAGTGGCTTTTTCATTTCCGTCTGTACTTTTTCTGGCTAATCTAGAAAAAAGAAGTTCATTTATGATGTCTCTGCTAACAGTAGATGTATCCCCCTCAGATTTTTACTGTAAGATTGTTTTCCAGTAAGCAGTTTATCTCTCCTCCAAGATGGCTGACTTAACTGTGAAGCAAAAAAAATCTTATATAAACCTTTTAGCCTTTTCCATCTCAGTATCATAAAATCCTGGCCTTAAAAATGCATTCTTGCTATGTTCTCATGTATATCTCAGCACTGCTTTAAGAGTGGTGTTCCTTTGACCTGCTGATGCATCTCTTTGTATCCCCATTAGCATCAATTTTTACTGTCAAAAATGTACCTTCTTTGTCTCTTCCTCTTGAAACAGAGGCAAGATCTTGGTCTTTTCCTCTCCACTTACTTGTCAGGGTTCATTAATATTGGTTACTTAAAAAATTTTTAACTCCTATACTGTTTCCAATGTTTCTGAGCAAATCTATTTCATTGGGTTTTTTAAAATCTTTTTTAAAACTCACCTTTGTCATTAAGTGTACAGAATTTTCAGTTGCCATGTAAAAATAACTGTTATGGTAAGTCTGTGTTTTCTCTGCAGCCCTAGGTCTTTGAATCCATCTTCGTTTCCTGCTTGATATTTAAGATATTTCGCTTCTAAAGTGATATATCAGGTTATATATAGCTTTTAAGGCTGTTAATGCTGTCATTATTGTGGTATGATAATTTAAGGCATCAGGCAAGGTTTGTGGGGAAATTAGCATTTTTTAATTAGATTAATTTCTACAGTTAGAAAAGTAGGCAGGCTTTTGTGTCTATGACCCCTTTCTCATGTCCTCAAAGGGTTTGAGTTTCCTACTCATCTCAGCTTGTCTACTTCAAGATCCTGCTGTTCTCTGCAAACTATGCCTATGTCATTGGTTGACACACTGAATGTCACAAGGCTCACAATTGTTGATCTGGATCTGTTCCTGTGTGATTATGATCTTAAAGTAAATTTTTAGTTGTCTGCAACTACAGAAAAATAAGAAGAATATCAGCACGGAGCATGTACCAATTTTCTGTTCTACGTATGTAACAAGCTAAATATGACAGCTTTTCAGGAATTCTCACAGTAGTGGAGATAATAAGGAAACTGCAGGATACACACAGCAGTTGTGAACTCATTGCCATTGTAAATGACATGGAATATGTTTTCTGAATGTAAATGGGGTCACTCCCGTCTCTCAGTCCAAGACATCCAGGGCACTGAGAATGTCTTTTGCTCTGAAAAAGTAGAGCAGTTGGCACTGGCAACTAAAATCTTAAAATGGCTGAAGTCTGCATTTACAGTCCTGTATCCAGAGAATTACGTAAATGCTACCAACAGTGGACTTGGGGCAGGAGAGAATTCCAGTTAGGCAGCTAGAGTAGTGGCAGGGTCACTAAAGATGGAAAGAGAGAGCCAAGAACATTGACTTCTTGTTCTTCAGTCACAAAACTGGTGAGTTTCCCTATGAGCTTGGAGCTGTAGATCTGGTCAAAGTCTGTTAACTGCAAATGACAGCTGGTGCTGTCAGCTTGCACCTTTGCTGTGACCTGGAAGGTCAAAACAGACACACTGACTACACTCTTTCTAAATATCTGACAAGCCTAGTATTATCTCAACTTAATATAGCAGTAATAAACATGGTCCTCATGTTCCTAAAAGGAAAAACATTGTGATGGAAACGACATTATCCTCAGTGCTTTAAGATCCTAGGCCAAAGGGCTAAATCTGGCCAAGAAACCACAGTCATTGCAGGGATGCCAAAAATCCCACTGAGTTGGTAATTGCTTCTTTTCTGCAACACAGGAAACTGTCTGATGATGCAACTTTGTATCAGGTGATATCAGCGGTCCCTACAAGTTTTGCCTGTGCCATAAATCGGTGAGCCTTATTGAAAGTATTTGAATGTAATCCTCATTGTAAGTCTGATTTATTTTTTTAAGCTGTTCACTGGAAAATATGTTGAATAATGATTTTTAAAAGGAAGAAAAAATTTTCTCCCCTGCAAGTGCACCAAATTTTCTCCCCTGCAAGAGGCTGCAGTCTTTAGGGACCATAGCCTGACTTCTTCAACCCAGAGCTATTGTACTGCTGTCAGAATGATAAGTGTGTCTACTTAATATTGTGAACAAAACTCTAACTGAAACATGAGGTTCTGCAGCTGGTAGGTATCAAGCAGTTTAATTAAAAAAAAAAAAAAAGTCATGATGGTTTCTGAAATGCTGAAGTCTTGAAAGGTATTTGGGCTATAAAAATGCTGTAGTAAAAATCTTCATTTAGTTCTGATCCCCTTTAGGTAGAACTTTAGATAAAACAGTCACTCAGTAGCTGCTTCTACAAAAGAACTTCCAAACCTGAGCATGTTGCAAAAATGTTTATCCTTGCCCAGTTTCAGCGCATGTGACTACTGCACTTAACCCTTTAAACTCTTGTAAAGTGTCGTGGGTTAGCAGGGTCCCCCCCCCCCCGGGGGACTGTGAGATGGTTTGTCCAGGTTGATTTCCTGGACAAAACCAATCAAAAGTTCTGGTAACGCCTTTTGCTAATTACATCTTT
>JAWWES010000171.1:18513626-18525666 GCA_035583135.1 Lophotriccus pileatus
CGTGCCCGGCGTGCCCCGCGGCGGGGGCGGGGCCGTGCCATGCAGATGAGGGGGCGGGGCCGGCGCTCGGCGGGGCCGCGGCCGGGGCAGGTACGGGGGGCGCGGGGCGGCGGCCCCGCTTTGTGCCGCGGCGGGCGCGGGGCGCGGTGGCGGAGAGCGGCGGACCTGCCTCCGCGGGGAGCGGGGCGGGACGAGGGCTCCTCATGCGGGACCCGGGCTCTGCCTCTGCCTCGGCGGCGGCAGTGCAGCCCACGCGCTCTCGGATTCGGAATCCATTATTATTTTACAGCTGTAAATGTTACCGAAACCTAATTTAAATTGCTTTGCAGTCCCTGTTTTAAAACAGTTCTCCTGTGACAGGTAATTATGCATTGAAAACCGGATACAGCTTGGCGTCTCAGAAAACGGGCCTGTTCGTGTTTTAGACAATAGATCAGAAAGGATATGTAGAAGTACTTTTTCATCATACTAAGTTGCAACTATTCATTCGTTTCACAGGGAACTCTGGTAAAATCACAGTAACACTGCGGTTTGTACCGTCAGATTGGATGAGATACACTGAATGTGTCACTCTATGCGAATTTAAATGTAGAAAACAGAACAATATATAGTCACGGAATTGTCATATAATTACTATATTTGTCTAAAATGAGTTAAGTGGATTTTAAACTTACATTTATGAGGCAGTTAGGTACTTAAAGTAAGCACATACAAAGATAAAGTTAACAGTGTGCTCTAAAATAACGATAGGAACAATAGAAGAGCATTCCCACTGTTACAGTGGAATCACAACTTTGAAATGCACCTGTCTTGTTCGTTTATGCAGGCAGAAAACAAAAGCTTTTCCTGTGGATCAGGCATTTCATGTTCTAAAGCACTCCCAATATTAAGTTACGTAAGAAAGTTTAAGGAAAAAATCCTGAAGCAGAAAAGTTTTTTGTGCTGCTGCCAAGTTATGATAGTTTTGAGATACGCCTTTTTCCCCATCTGTATTCAAACTAAGGTGTATGTTTGTGTAAACATTTTGTGCTGTAATTTGAATGGTGGCTGTTGAGCCCCTTTAGGAATCATAACTGGAACCAAACGTTTCCATAAGTGTCTGGCATTTTGGAGACAGAGACATGATTATGATCTCCCATGTTACCAAAATGTAGTGTTATTTATACTAGTCTTAATTTACTTCTAGATCTGAGGAGCCCAAATCTGGTGTGTAATGTTTTTGTTTGAGAATGTGCAATGTTTACTGTATATGTTAGATTTTTGGTCTCATTTATTTATGGGAAAGAGGAATTTGCATTTGTTGAAAAACTTGTTGCTTTGGACAGATGCAATAGTTGACTAAAGTTTAAGTTCAGTATTAATTGAAGACATGTTAGTCATGGTTTAGAGTACACAACGGCAAATGTTTGGAAATTCATTCCAAAGCTTAAATATTCTCTCTGAGATAGCAACAGATGATTGTGTCATCTAAAACTTACTTGCTCTAAAGGGTACTTGTAGTAACTGAACCTTGAATTTGAGAGTTGTTTTCCCTTTGAACAAGCAGGTGGAAGGTCAGGCTGAAGCAAGGCAGTCATAATCTATTGCAAGATTGGCAAAGCTGTCTGAAAGACAAATTTACGTATGGTCTGTCAGTATCTCTCTTTGTCCTTGCTCTGAACCAGTTATGATGCTGAGAAAAACTGGATTATAGATGTACCATTCCCTCAGTAAAATACCACCAAATACCATCACATCCGTAAAACGTTGATGCCATTCCAAGTCCTACCAGTGAGTTTTGATCACTGTTGCTTCATTTCTCTTTTGTAGGTTTTTTTTCACCCTGAAAAAGGGACTGAATATAGATAAAAGACTGATATGACTCATCTACAAATGCACACAAGCCAAAAATATTAATTAGGTTAAAACAGCTCTGAGATAAAAAGCATGGTTTTAATTTTCCATCTCTCCATAGGTATGGGTACAGTATGAAACTTGTGATAAATGGGAGATATGAGTAATTGATTAAAAAAAAATCAACTGCAAAATTGTGGTCTTCTTCTTCCTTCACATTTGCATGTAATTCTGTCCAACAGCTCCCCTTCCTCTAGTCTTATTCCCCATCCTACAAAAAATGTTTGAGTTTTCTATCACCTCTGCTTCAGTTTTCCATCGCTTAATATCATTTTTCCACAATGACATAGGAAAAGAAGCAAAAATTGTGTGTCACCATGACAATTTGATGGAAAATCCACTTACTATATAAGTAGACAACGTACATATTGTGAAGTTAGGGATAAAAGGGAGAAGAGCTGCTTGAGCTTTTCAGGTTCTTCTATGTTTAAATGCAAAAATATAAGCAAGGATACTTCTTAAAACTTAAAATCAATATGCATTGGACGATTTACATTTAGGCTTTCTGATGAACAGGTAGATGGCTTTTGGTTATTACTTCATAAATAATTTCATGGAATATTTAACTTGAAATCCTGGTTCATTTTAGGGTTGGTTTGTATCCTGTTCTTTCATAAGCAGTACAGATTTGCATATTTATTTTATTGTCAGGTGAGAAGTAGGAAATGTGGGCTACATAGTATTGAGCCTGACCCTCATCAGTTGTTCTGAGGGATATGGGCAGGAACTACATCATTAATCAATTGTAGCTTCACCATCTCATGCAGTTCTTGAATTTTGATGAGGAAATGCAACCAAGTGATACCATTATGTACGGTAAGGCTGCAGAGTAAATAAACCTCTGTCATAAATGTAGCTCTCATTATCATGCTTTGATACATTTATGTATTTAATTCTGGTAAATCATTTCTGTGTATGCCTGTAAATAGGTCATGTTTTTCATCCGTGCTGCAGACAGGGGTAGCTGGGTCTGCGTTGGGTCCGTGCTGTGGCAGCGGTTCCAGTGTTGGTACCTCAGGCCCAGGCCTGTACCCTGTGTGAGGGGGCAGGAGCTGCTGCGGTCACTCCACAGATGTTGTCCCACAACCACGGGATCTGTGGAAGGGCTGATAGACCAGCTCCAGGCCCGACAGTTCCCTGCTGGGCATCACAGCGGGGGGAAGGCGGCTTTCATTTCAAACACATCTCCTTGGGCTGCCTGAAAGAGGGGGCCAGGGCTCCTCCAGTGTCTGTGGGCATATCCCACCGGAGGAGCAGCTGGTCCTTCTGGGAGGATGAAATGGGCTGACACTTCAATGGCTTCAGGAGGAGGTTGGGGTTTTTTTTGAATAGAGATCTGAGTTTGATAGTGAACTTCTTGGTGATTTAAAATCTGTTCTTTGTTATAGTCGAACAAAGTCTGCTTTTAATGTATCATGAATATGTTAAAAAAGGGAGGTGGATTGCAAATGTTCTTAGTTGTATTTCCTAAGTGATATCAATCTCTAGTAAATGCTATTTGTGTGGGGGTGAAAGGGTAAACAAAAAATGTTGAACGCCACAAAATGTGGGTTTTTTAATTGTTTTTAGTGTGGACAACACTGCTATCCACTAGTGTGGATAGCACCTCTTACTTCCAACATGAACTGTGATAGCTTAGCAGGGTATTCTCAAGCAAACATTTTTGCCTACAAGTATTCTATTATGGGGGCGGGAGGGAAACCCCATGACTCTGGGGGGACTTGTAGTCCTTGCAGGGCTGCCATTGTTTTGCTCTCTTACAGTACCTGAGTCTTTATTGAACCATTCACTTTCCGAGTAGCTCAAGGTTTAACTCTGTAGCTTTCAATGAAGTTGCTCAGTTGTTTACCGTTATACCACCCTTACCCACTCTTATTTCTAAACAAACATCTTTTAACAATGAAATGGAAAAGTGGACTTTCTCAGCTCCCCTGGAAAAGGCAGAATGATCAGAGATTTGATAAAGCAAAATATATGAAATAAAGCCCCCCCCCCACCCCGGTTGAAAGCATAAGCCACGTACCTTCACAGCAGTGCTTTTCAGGAGAGTGTAGGGCAGATAATTAATTTTGTCCCAGCAGAGTCCCCTGGCTGACGTGTTGTTGGATGGTCATAAGGTACTTACAAGTCAGGCAATGCAATGGGAATGGGCTGGCTGCTCAGTTCCTATTCATCACTGTCTTAATGACAAGAGGGCCTTGGGAATCGGGTGGGTATATGCTTACTGTTAGATCTGCAGCTCTTCTCTCAGCCTTCTGGAGAAGTTTTCAGCTTTGAATTATGCAGTGAACTGAAAGAGATTTTTAGACATGTTTGTTATGATACTAAGTCTCTACAGCCAAAACCTCCTGATTACCTGTAGTATTAAAAAAGAAGTGAAAAGAGTCAACATTCAATTTTAACAGAACTGGGAATCTAATTTTAGGTCAGTCTTACTAGTAAGTGGTCTGTCATGTTGACATCATACATAACACCCTGGCTTTGTATGGCTTTGATTATACATGTGTACACATGCACAGGTGAATAAGGACCTGTGGATGATTTTTGATGGCCAAAAATATGAAGTTATTATTGGAAAGATTGCCTGTAATTGAATATGTGCTTTAAAAATCCTCGTTGAGGTTTTAAGTTATTGAAATTTCTGGGAAGACGACTGACAGAGAAACGTTTTAGTTCACTGAATATGCTTATTTTCTTTGCCTTCATAAAATCATCTCATTCCATGATGCTGTGGTCACTAAATTTGGGACTTTGAAATCTTAGGGCAGCTGACCTTTTTGACTGATTTCTTAAGGACATCAGGTATATGCAGTTATGCTTTCTCTGTGCCTGTCATATTGCTCAATATGTCTGTCGTACTTTCTTTATTACTTTTTTAAACCGGATACCTCGTATCAGCTGAGCTTGGAAGAGAAGCAGTCGATCTTCTGTAAGTGTTGTGCAAATGGGTGGTGAGACAGAAAAGGGAGACTGTTCACACCAGGGAAAAACAATTTGCACTATGACTAAGTCCCTGATTGTCAAAGCAACCACATAGAGGAGAGCTTAAACACCATGACCCTGGGGAAGAGCATCAGTGAAGCAGCCCTTGTGCTGTGCCTTGGGTAATCCATCCAGAAGAGGCAAATTAGTAAATAATCAAGTTCCATTAGTTCCCCAGATTTTTTTTGTTTTGTTTTGTTTGTTTTGGTTTGTGATTTTTGTTTGGTTGTTTTTATTGTAAACTTGAAATTATATTCTACTCATATTTTTAGCTGATAATTGAGTAGCTTACTTTTACCTTTTGTTCTTAGAAAAGAAGGTGAATTGTCAGTGCTCTACATATGTCAGAAGGAAACTTACCAGTTTTTATATAAATTCATTGTTTCCTGCATTCAGTAATTTATTGTGTACATTATGGGGGATTTCTGGTGAATTTCCGCCATCGGTGTTGATTGTTGAAATAATGTTTTGGCTAAAAATCTTCTGGGTTTTTTCAATAAACATATTGGGTTTCATGGTTGAATAGATACACCATGTGTGGTGAAAAGTCAAAAAGCAAATAGTGGAAACAATAGTAATTTTACATCTTTTTTTTGTCATTTTTCTGTGGGTTTCAACGCCTACTTCGGACTGTCTTGGGCGCGCATGAAACCTGCAGATTGTAACATTATATCTTGGTTGTGCCTTGTCCTTGATCTGGATAGAAAACTTGAGTTATTATAGCCATAAAGCTATTTTTGAAGATAGTAATTTCAAAATATCACAGCCTTCCAGTAGATATTAATAATTTATATTTTCCAGTTCAAATAGTTTTATTGACTCTATTCTCTAGGGAAAAAGATGCACTTAAGCGCCTTTTTACTAATTTTGGCTTTACTTGAGGCCAAGCCTTGAATGAAGTCATGATCTTACTGTCATACCATGGAGCTATATTCATTTCATTGGTGGCAGTTGAATGTTGGCTTCTGCTGACCAAAATTGTTTGGTTTTATGGGCCTGTTTCACTCTTCCTCAGATATTTCTGCTGGAGAAAATAATAGGTTTTCTGCTATTTTTGAGCTGCAGTTTAGTTTCCACCATTTTCTTTCAGCTTTGTAGTAGAAAAAAGAAAAGGGTAACCTCTTCAAGAAGCATTTTGGGCTAACGGAGATGCCAGTCTGTCACTTTAAGTGGCTTTAACTGTTTCAAATATTTATTTGAGGTCTTAAAAATGTGCACAGTCCTGTGATGGTATTAGAAAATTGGGATAATTATGTTCTTTCTAATTTTAACATTTATTAAAAAAATAAAAGCAAGCTGCCATGGGAGATTTTTATGTTTTTAGTGTTAAAAAAAGAAAAAAAAAGAGAAAAGAAAAAGTAAAAAAAACCCCATCAATCCAAAATCTTTTGATTGGTTGGTTGGAAGTTGTTGGATGCAAAGAACCAAGCTCATACTGTAAGTTTTAAATGTCTTGAATGTTTTAAAGTGAGAAGAATACGGTCTGACTGTTGTAGTATCAGGAGCTTACAGCATTTTTCATGTTTTCTTTCAATGAAACTGGAAACTCCTGGAGCACCTCTGTCTGTGTCACTGGGCGTAGGAGAAGGTATTCCTGCAGCTGTGCCTTTTCTTGGGTTGGATGTGACAAGACAAAGGCATTAGGTTGGACAAAATCATGTGCCAGACTGGAATTTGAACGCTGAATTGAGGAAAGTTGAAACAGTCTCCATTAGGGAACGTGCTGAGCATGTCTATGGTATAACGCTGCAGCAGTACTGAAACGCAAATGGCTGCTGGCTGTGCACAGGCAGGTCTTTAATATCGCAGGATTTGGTGCATAATAAGCTAAGACCCTTTTTCATGCCACCTCTGTGATGAATTCTTATTAACAATATTTGCTAAAGCATATTAAACATGTTTGTTAAATGTGTACACATAATTAAATTTTGCCAGTGTACGATAGAGGAAAACCTGTGTTAGAAGAGCAACAAAATTTGCAGAGTTAAGTAATGAATAATTGGTAAATAGCATAAGTTTTGCCATCATATGGCCTTCTACTTTGTATTTATTTTGATATCCAAAGCAATGTGTATTTACATTTCAGAGATGCCTGTTGAAGCTAAGAATGTATTTCACAAGGATACTGCAAATAGTCTAACCGTATTAAAGCAGCGTTCTGCTTCACAAATTCGTTCTGCTGAGATGCAGCATATATTAGTAGAACTGATCTGCTTTTGCTGATTGTGCAGAGCTAATGCAAAACTTTATCTATATGTTGGGATACGTAGCAGAGATGAACACCACTGCACAGTAATGCTCAACTTCGAGGACACCTGTATTTTTTTATATCCGCTTTGTTTACCTTCTGCTTTATAACTGGCCTCCAGTGACAATGACAGTGCATGGCTTTGCTATCTCATTTATCTTTTTCTTAAACAGTGAAGGAAACGTTTTGCTTCAGTCCCTTCTCATCTTTTTTTCTTTCTCCAGTTTCACCTCTTTCATTGTGCTGTTACTCAGTCTGTGTTGTCATTCTCAAAAACTCACTAATATAGGCAATTTTTCATCTGTTTAGGCACATCTTTGACATTTCTCAAAATGTCTCCAGTAAGAATTTCAAATCTTTTCCTTAGTGTTCTTTGGAGTGAGAATGCTTTTCAACCACTGCAGTTGCAAAATTTTTTAACTATCACTGTTTCTAAACACAAATAAAATAGTTTCTCTCTTTTTCCTTTTTAAATATTTTTGCCAAGTTTAAACATATGTGAACATACACATGAACTTGCAATGAAGATGAGAGAAAACGGGTAAAAAGTGAGAGAGTAAGAGCAAGCTCTTTATGTTTCCTTTCCAGAAGAACCTATTTAGAGGTCAAATAGCCACCATAATTGATTCCTGCCAGAGGCAGTATGAATTTATGTCTTTACCCTTGACTTGACTTTTAGCCTATATTTATTTAGCCATTTAAATTGTTGTAGCCATTTCTTTTGACCATGCCCTTGGAAGTCTCATTGTTGACACTTTCACGACACTTCCTCTGCATTTGAAATAGTAATGCGTGGACATATTTTTGAAAGAAAGCATGTAGGCTCTAACTATATACTGTGTCACTCTCATCCCAAGTGTTAATGCTTTCTCAATTAGAGCAAACATTGTGTAGCACGAGGTATATTTCCTCATAGGGAAGTTCTGACTAAATATTTAAATTATAATCTTGACACTATGTTAGTTGTGATATACAAACTTAATGCTTTAAAGACATAATTTAAGGCTCTTAAGAGAGAAAAGTTGATTTTAAGGTGGCCAGAAGATAAAATAAAAGAATTCAGTTGCCTTTTGTTGAAGGGGAGAGTGATTTATGTTCAGAAAAAGAATTTTTGAAATTAATAGGCCAAGCTGTCATTATGCCTAATAGTTAATAAATCTGTTTTTTTTTTCCCCACATTTTCTTTTAAAGTGTTTTAGAACTGATCAGAATCCATTGTATTTGAAGGCAAGGCAAAATTACAGTGCCAGCAGAGCTCGTTTACTGATGCAGAGGTGCAGTAGCACAGTGTTGGGAGGAGTGTGTTTCATAGCAGTGTTGAGATGGCTGTAAAATTCTCCATCCTTCCAATGGCTCTCTTTGATCAGGAATGCTTTTTTCCTTAAACTAAGGACTGTCTGTGTTCATTGAGGACTGCAGGTCTTTTGCTACTGAGTAGGGTTTCAGGATTACTTCCTAAGTCATATCCCCTTAATGAAGTAAGAAGCGAGGCAATTGGAGGTTAGATGCTTGAGAGATAAATGTTTTAATCCCCCATGGGGTGGTTACCCTTCATCATGGAACGATGGCTCAGCTGCTTCCTGTTAGAGCTCCCTGTGCTCCAGGTCACAGTCCAGTGCCTGCTCCTGAAGGCAGGCACACAGACCTTTCCTTTCAAGAACAGAGCATGGGTCACTCGTCCTCTCAAAACACCTTTCTTTTAAGATCTGCTGTTGAATGGGTTTGTTGTTAATTTATACAGTAGAACAGCTAAGAAACT
Organism: Lophotriccus pileatus; assembly: GCA_035583135.1. Lineage (NCBI taxonomy): Eukaryota > Metazoa > Chordata > Aves > Passeriformes > Tyrannidae > Lophotriccus > Lophotriccus pileatus. Next base: position 18,522,509 of record JAWWES010000171.1, read on the forward strand.
CACCAGGATGCTGGAGAGCTGGAGCTGTTGTTCAGTAACTGCTGCATCTAAGCTGTTGCTTAGTGGAGAGCATCCTGGTCTTTGCTTAGGTGGAGGCCATTTCATTGGATAGAAAATAACACCAAGAGTCTTAGTCCAAGAGAGCAGGCACAGATACAAGTCAAGTGCTGCACTGTATTTACCAGCCTTCAAGTACATAAATAGTTCCTCATGGGTTTGGGCCTGGCCCAGCCTTTCCACTGCTTTTTCTTCTCAGTGTGCTCTGCACTTACACTGCATTTTCCTTTTGTTCTTAGACACTTTACTTGGAAGAACATGAAGTTTCAGGCTCCCAGGGAGACCTCAACATCAACTAACTCAGGCATTTCAGATCTCTGTAACTTTGTGTATGTGGAGAAGTGCCTTTATGCTAGGGGAATTTGAAAGTGAGAAAGTGAGACCCTGGAAAAGCTCACATGCCTTTGAAGATGATAGTTTGGTGACATAGGAAGAGCCTTCTAGAAAAGGACTTTTGATCTGAGGACAAGCCAAAGACAAGGATGTTGAAGTAATTTAAAAGTTACTGGTTGCTCCAGTGAAAGCACGTGTTTCTCGTTCAGCAGGCAGTAATCAGGCATTTTTATGCCCCTGTGTCCTTAGAAGGGGTAGATAGTGAGGTAGCAATGTGTTCCTGTCGAGATGGCATATCACTCCTTTTGCTTCTGTTTTCTGGCCCTAGGGGGTCTGGGACTAGTTCCCTGAGCAGACGCAAGTTGTCTGTATCAGGGACCAGTGTTGCCTCCACGTTACTGTCATGAACTGTACCTTCTGATGGGAATCCATGTCTTGTTCTGGGGATGATTACTCGGAATTGGGAAGAATCTGAACAGCAACCAAGTGCACAGGTGTTTTCAGATGTGCACAGTTTCTTGCTCACTTTCTCTTCCTTTTTCTGGCCGATGAACACTTTAGTTACCACATTAGAAGTGGGATAGTGTCAGCAAGAGCCTGTGTGGCTTTGGGGATTTCCCAGAGGCAGGGCTGTTCAGGGTGCACAGCTGTGAGATTGAGACTGTAGGCAGAACATGTTGGGTGCTTTCTGGCAGCTGCAGCCATTGGACAGACTCCCTGGCTGTTCCATTTGCGTCTCCATCACCATTCCCTCCCTGCACAGCCCCCAAATATAAAAGCATTTCCTAGTTCCATACAGGATCAACAGATGCACTGTGCCTCTCATGTAATATAATCACTGCTGGTGATTGAAATGGAAATATCACTATAATATAGCAAGAAGATGTCAGTGACTTCTCTTCAGCTGTTTCCACTTCATGGGGAGTACCTGTGTAAGTGGAGTTCTGTCTAGTACAGCATGCTGCGAGACAGTGGTGCTTTTCTGTGGCTCTTTACTGTCCAAAATATTATAAAGATTGAAACTGCTGTGATTTTGAAGGGTCTGTGGCTATAGTTTCAGGAGATGTGTTTTGTTGTGTTTTTTTCTCCCTGTAAACTAATGAGAAATTTGTTGCCTCAGGAGATCAAGTCAAATGAATTTCTGAGATGCTGCACACTGTCATATAGCAACATTTCAGCCTTATGCTTAGGGGAAATTGACTGCAAGGATGAGGAAGCAGAGCTCTGTGTCTGCAGTGGTTGTGGCTGGATTTCTCATCCCATTGCGTTCCACTGGAGCGTTAAATAGTGACTATTGCTGGAGACAGGATATTAAACTTGGTGCGATCGTGTGTGTGCTTCTTAGAGCTTTTGATTCTTAAGAGGTGAATGAACTCCCTTATTATAAAACTTTTGTTCTAGTCCTTGTAATTAAATAATGTAATAAAAATGTTGTATAATGTATATGTAATTTCTAGTTTTGACTTACAAAGGCAAGTTAAAACCTGCACGTAACTCCTTCCTGCTGTGCTTAAGAGCTGGTAGGCAAGGTAAAATGCTTTGTCAGCAAAGCAAAATAAGTAATTAGAACTAACTTTATGTTGCACTGGAAGGAAACCACTATGTTCTTGCCCCCTTTGCCACAGAATTTCCAATAGATAGACTTCAATATTTGCTGATTTATGATTTTGAATTGGTCTTACAGACTGTAACCTGGTGAGTCCTACTTTTTCTTTGGTTTTTTTTGTTTGTTTTTGTTTATTTGGTTTGGTTTGTTGGTTGGGCATTTTTTGGTGTTTGTTTTATTGTGGTTTTTTGTTTTCTTTTTGTTTGTTTGTTTCTGTAGTTCTCATCCTAATATACTCACCTTGATCCTGTTCTAGCTTCATACGAGGCTAAAAGTTGGTTGCAGATCTCTTCATGCTGTTGCTTTGTTTTTTTCCAGGAAAGAAACTGGTGTTGGGGCTTGAAGGGGACTATAGAATGCATAGGAGACTTTGAAACTACTTGGTGTGAGACCAAGTGTGAGCCAAGCTAGCAGAGAATCTTCTGAAGTGCTGTGCTTACAGGGTCAGAACAGAGCACCTACATCACTGATACTTACCTCTGTGCTAATTGAAAAGATAAGAAAGATGCAGGCTAGGGACAGCATTCTCTGTCTTTTGCTGCCAAGTGGCAGGATGCAGCTCTTGTCCACAGTGGCTAAGCTGTCAGGCCTTTGCCAAAAGCCGGGTACCCTCATCCAGCCTGCCTGCTGGGAATGGTTCTGGCACCTGCTTCATCCTGCATTATCCAGGGCCTGGGCCAAAACCCTGAAATGTGCTAATTGTTAAACAGTATGGCCGGTACTGGAGTCTCTGCCTTAACCTTGTCTTCTTTACCAGTAGCCACTTAGCCTAGCTTATGATAGCTTCCTGACAGATTTATTGGTTCTTTTAAACACAGAACCACAGAAATGTTGGTTGGAAGGGAGTTCTGGAAGTTACCTAGTTCCAGCTTTCTGGAAGGAGCAGAATGTGGCTGGCTCAGAATTAATGAGTCCTAAAGGTAGCTGCAGGGATTTAAAGAAGTCCCATTTCATGGGAAATGTAAATTTCTCTTTTATTTTTCTTGCTTTTGGTGGGATTTGGCAGAGCCCTGTGGTAAGTCTGTAGTGCTGGGTGTGTGTCCTCTGCAAGTATAGTATGTCATTAATCCTAGACACCGGGGGCTCGGTGGTCTAGTGGTTAAGACGCAGGGCTGGTACCGTTGAGACCAGGGTTCGATTCCCGGTCAGGGAGCTCCCCGGG
>JAWWES010000171.1:18525766-18582318 GCA_035583135.1 Lophotriccus pileatus
GCGCAGGCTCGAAGGCCTTATCTGCATATGCGGGTAAGGACCTTCCCCGGCTCTTCGTTCGTGAAGATGGGCCATTATTATTATTATTTATTAATCCTAGACAAACTTTTTGCCTGGGTAAGTGTCAGCAGAGCTTGTCTTTGCAGTGCTGCAGGCAGCATGTTGGCAGCTGTGTGTCCGCTGGGCAGGCTCCAGCTGTTCTTGATCTCTCCTCAGTTACTTAAGGGTATGCTTTCTCCAAAATCATGTGCAATATTTCTACCTCTGCTGCTAAATTTCTGCTTGAATACTTTGCTTTATAATCTTCTACTCAACCTCAGGAATATATTAGGCATCTTACTTCTTAATGTGGGTATCACAGAATAACATAAGTTGAAAAAGACCTCAAAAGATCATTGAATCCAACCATTAACCTAACATTGACAAGCGTACCACTGAAATATGTCCCCAAGTGCCACATCTGGGCGTCCTTTAAATACCTCCAGAAGTGGTGACTCAACCACTTCCCTGGCTGGCCCATTCTAATGCATGATGGCTCTTCCAGTGAAGAAATCTTTCCCAATATCCAATCTAAACATCCCCTGGCACAGCTTGAGGCCATTTCCTCTTGTCCTGTCACTTGTTACTTGGAGAAGAGGCCAACCCCCACCTGGCTACAAACCTCCTTTCAGGTAGTTGTATAGAGCAGTAAGGCCCTCTCCGAGCCTCCTTTTCTCCAGACTAAGTAACCCCAGCTCCCTCAGCTGATCCTCATAGGTCTCTAGACCCTTCACCAGCTTCATTGCCCTTCTCTGGACTCACTCCAGCACCTCAATGTCTTTTTTTGTACTGAGGGGCGTGGAACTGAACACAAGACTTTAGGTGAAGCCTCACCAGTGGCAAATTCAGGGCGACAATCACTTCCCTGGTCCTGCTGGCCACACCATTTTTGATACAGGCCAAGATGCCTTTGGCCTTCTTGGCTACCTGGGCACAGGCTGGCTCATGTTCAGCTGCACTTGGCCAGCACCCCCAGGTCCTTTTCTGCTGGGCCACTTTCCAGCCACTGCCCCCAGCCTGTAGTAGTAGTTGGGGTTGCTGTAATCCCAAGTGCGGGAGCAGCGCTTCACCTTGCTGAACCTGAGGCAAATTGGTCTTGGCCTATCAATCCAGCCTGTCCCAGGTCCCTCTGTCTGCAGAGCCTTCCTGCTTTCCAGCAGATCGACACTCCTGTCCAGCTTGGTGTCAGTCATGTGCAAACTGACTGAGGGAGTACTCAATCCCCTTGTCCAGATTACTGCTAAAGATATTGAACAGGACTGGCCCAGCACTGAGCCCTGAGGAACACCACTGGTGACCAGCCATCAGCTGGATTTAGTTCCATTCCCCACCACTTTCTGGTCCCGGCCATCCAGCCTGTTTTTAACCTGTTGAAGAGTACAAGATGTGAGAAGCCAGTTTCTCCATAAGAATGTGATGTCAAAGGCTTTAGGAAAGTTCAGGTAGAAAACATCCACAGGTTTTGCTTCAAACGCTAGGCAGGTCACCTTGTCATAGAAGGGCATCAGATTAGTCAAGCAGAACCTGCCTTTCATAAACCTGTGCTGGCTGGGAGAAAAGGAGAAAATTTGGGAGGTAATTGGTGCCTTTGACTGGGGTGAGGAATTTCTGAATTCCAGGTATTTATTGAGCACTGAATTGGTATATGCTCTTTGTGACTTCACTGTCTTTTAGCTGTCTATAATACTGAAATTATGAGGTGGATTTCTTATAGAGTGATGTGAACACTGGTTAGATCACATGTATTTGGTGATGGGAACTGTAGTGTTTAGGATGTTTCTTCTTACTTGTTTCAGCCCTGATTGTGAACATTCCTTCGTCCTGTGGCAGCCAAGGGAGGGACCGAGTCAGGCTCTTTGAAGAGAAACTGCAATATTTTTCTTTGTTTGAAATTTCACAACATAACCCAGAAATCAGGAATGCTATTGACATCAAAATGGGAAAATACTCCCTGAAAGCAAGTTGTTACACATTATCCTAGTGAAACAACCATCTCCATACAGGTCAAGTTAAAGTATGACTTAAGATTTTTTTTTCCTGTGGCTTCACTGTCTCCTAATTAATTATATATAATTTCATACTAAATGGTTATTCAACATTAGAAGGTGGCAACTTACTGGTACTTCTAAGTAAAAATTACTTTGGAGGTTATGACTGCATCTTTTGCAGCTGGATGTTTCAGCATCTTGTTGCCTCTGTTCCTGTTACAGGTGCGTGTGACAGCATTGCAGCGATGAGTGGAATTTTAAAGAGGAAGTTTGAAGAAGTTGATGGCTCCTCACCTTGTTCCTCCGTGCGGGAATCAGATGATGACATTTCTAGCAGTGAAAGTGCTGACAGTGGTGATAGTGTCAATCCATCCACTTCTAATCATTTTACCCGTAAGTACTAAATCTGTGTGTCTAAAGAATGATTCCTGTTTCTGAAAATAAAGTAAATTTTATGGTTAGATAAGCATGATGATTTTTAATTGAACAGATTTGAAAAAATGGACTCTCTGTGGTGTTTAGTTTGTAACTTGCTCAAAATGACTTAGTAAACTTGTATCCTTTTGACTTCTTGTTAATTAAATAAAACTTTTTTTCATTGTAAAAGTTGAAAGTCACGTGGAAGCTCCTACCTATTTGCTGTTTGAATTATATAGGTGTTTGTAGTTAACACTGGGAGTTGTGTTTAAAGTATTTCAAACAGGCACTGTACGGAAAGTGTTTTATATAAGTTTGTTTATTTTCCTCAGATAAATGTAGTAGACAGCTGTCAGCTGTCTGCAGTAATGCACTGGTGAGAGTTCTTCTCCAAAGGAAATACAAGCTTTCTTTTATTTGGAATTGAGGAATTTTGTGCACGGGACAAATTATTTCAATGGTTTCTGTTCTTCATGTAGCACAGAGTATCTCTGTACTTAGATAAGAATTTGGTCTGAAGTTAGCAAAGCTGCGTGTCCAGTATATGTTCCTGGGAAAAATTAGTTTGCAGTTTATATTTGCAGTTTATGATATTTGTTTTATGTGGTTATATTGTTTTAAAAGTGAACTGCACATTTTGGAAAGCAGGGGTTTGCCTCCTTCAACCCTGTTGCAAATAGATCTACCTACTGGAGTTAATTTGTGAAAACTGTGAGCTGAGGAGTAGGTGAGGCTCCTCATCACTGCCCATACACAGTGTGGTCCTTATAACTGTGGTTTGGACTGTGCCTGGAAATCATGTTTGTAGCACGGGATGTGAATGTTCTGATAACTGATTTGTCTACCAAATGCTGCTGTGCAGTTTGAGCTGGGGTTTGGACATCAGAGTCCAAATCCTCTTTGCTCTGGTGTGGAACTCTCCTGTGCAAGGAGGGCACAGATGCAACTTTTCAAGTGGGAACACTCTTGATGTGCTTTATTTAAGATGTAATATTAGTAGGGGACCTATTTTATTGAAATGCCACAAGGGAGTAAGCAACCCAATAAACCTCTTTGGTAGTATCAAGAAAGATCTTGGTAACAATATTGTCTGCATGCTGACATTTTAACTTTTGTTGAAGGAATTAGTTGATGATTCATCATAGACTGAAAACAGTCTTTTTACATCAAACAGTCTTTCCCACCCACATAGAAGATAACAATTTTATTGTGAATACACAGATAATACAAAGAAAGCAAATAATTCAGGGGAGAAACTTGGAAGTTGTAATACATGCATGTAACAAAAAGCTTTAATTTAGTTGACACAATAAATAATTCAGTTTTTGAATAAAATCTGCAAGGCAAACTATAGCATTTCAGTGTTCATTCAGTATGACTAATGATCCATCTAACTGAGATACTGGTGACCAAAGTAATAAATGTTTATCTGAGTGTGCACTCACACACATACACTTGTAGAAATTGTACAGATTACATATTTTTAAATACATGTATATCTCTCAATCAGTTGGCAGTATGGAAATAGAGTTAATGATTAGCATGTGCACTGATACTACTTTTTAGAAAGTATTGTCTTTAATATAGATGCACCAGCCTAAATTCCAGGAAATCAAATACAGAATCCCAGTATTATATAAGGCTGGTCTGGGAGGAAAAGAATTGATGACCTTGGCATTTCATTTGAATAGGCAAACCTCAGGGTCCTCAAGGAAAAGGTTTGTGGAGACTTCTTTTAGTGTCTGACATTGTGCTTTGCTCTCACTGTAATGCAGCATGCTTGCAGGATGTGGTCATTTTTTATTGGTAAGAAAATAGAGGATATTGATGGTCAGCTGAAGTGTAGAATGCAAAGATGGTTTAATGCCTACCTAGTTGCATGTTTCTTGCATTCAGACTCTCTTCCAGTGTGCATCATTGTTTTGTAACTTTCCCAAGGACACTCCATGTTGCACATGATAGGGAAGTAAGATTTTGTTAATTAATTATTAAAATGCTGCAAGTGAGATTTTGCACCTCCTTCTTCTATCTTAATAGTAAAGCATATCAATTACTTACACATTTACACAATCAATATCCAGCAACTGAGAGGTGTTAGAAAAAACACTTTGCAAGCCTTAGGCATATCTGCTTTTTACATGAAAGGAATTGTGCACTAAAAAGGTGAGTCTTAGTGATGATGTATTATACTAAAAGTTAATATGTGTTTGCAATAAAAATTAATCATGTTCATATTAAACGTTAAAATTCTGAAAGATAACTGACTATCTCTAGCGAAAAACAGGGCTTTTGTTGAGATTGGATTTTTATTTTGTTCTATTCTTGCGTTTTCTTGAGACTGTGTGCTTTAATTCTGGAAAGAATGTTTTAATTGGACATTTGTTGAAATTTTTATATGCACAGGATTTGTTTTCATTTTGGTTTGTATCAGTTGGTTGACATCAGTGATGTGTCATATGTGTGATGTTGGATGCTCTTCAGGGCAGGAGCACTTTCCTTTGTATATACTTAGATTTTTTTTTACCTTCTGGATTTTTTTAAGCAGTTTTATTTGAAAAAGCATGTTTTGAGTTCTAGGAAATGATAAAAAATGAACTGATCATACTGAAATAAATAGTCTTGTCTTGTCAAAGCGGAATATGTGGAAATTGTCAGTGCTATGTCTCATGAATACAGGTGTCTCACAGAGCTACGAAGTGATGGTTAGCTAAAAACTACATGCAGATATGTTGTACAGTAACGAAACTGTTAACAGTGTACATTGGGAGGTGTTTTGTTCATGCTTTAAACACATTCATCTCCCAAAATAAAAGGTAAGAGCTTTTCCATGTCGAATATTTGAATCTGTACTGTTAAAGATGAGGTCTGTGAGACTTTTCCAGTAAGCAGTCAGAAAAGAACCAGTGCAGAAAAAAGGCTGGCCAGATTCCTGTTACATGCCTGAGTACCTCCTTGATGGAGGTTATCTTTCTAAGCCTTTTCCTGACATGTTATACCATTTGTCTTTGGTGAGACATTGACAGATTCTGTGCACTGTCTTCCTTCTGGTCTGTTTTCATACTGGTAAATATGAAGTTCAGTATAAACTCTCTATTGCTGACTGGAAATGAGGGGTTGTAGATGACCTGTAGTCAACATCAAGAGCTATATGTTGATTCTGAAACTGAGAATTTAAAAAAAAATCCTAACATGATCCTCTAAGTCTTATTTTTCCTTTCTAATTGACCTGACAAATCACTTATAACTACAGCCCTTTCAGTGCTTCAGCAAGCAGGCAGTTGGCGTATAAATCTAGAATAGCTGATGCATCGCAATATTTACACAACCCTTGAAACAGTATGTATTGGGTCAGATAAACAAGAGCTTTTCAGCTATCCTGCTCCATTAGCCTTAAGGTCGGTTTAACCTGCCAGCTAAATGTGGCACACAGCTGCTGTGGATCATTCAGGTGGGGCAGAAGTACCAGAAGATAGCTTTGTTCCCAGCAGTTAACCCTGCAGTGTAATGGCAGGAAATATGTGACTGAGATGTCCCTAAGTGCCGGCTACTACACAGGGGTAAGTACAGGGCTTCTTTAAACATTTAAACAAATAGAGACACAAATGATGACAAAAGAAATGAGTAAATCCCTAGCCTAAGTTACAGGCTTCTGAGTTAGTGAATGAAAATTACAGTCTATAAACAATAGACAACTGTTACCAGATTTGGAACAAAAAAGAATAAAATAGTATTTTCTTGACCAGGCGTGTGTATTTTTATGCATGTGCACATTTTTAAATCTCTTAGCAAATGGTGTTGGTGTGCCTTGATTCCTGCTGGCAGATATAATCCCTACTGCCTTTTATATTCACCTTTCTCAGTCTATTGAGGTAATTTCAGTTTGATTCAGCAGGTCATTAGTCACACTGCAGATTTACCTTAATGGATGCCAAAGCATATTACAAATTAGTCCCCATGCCTGTCCCATTTCACAGCCCCACCTTAATCTCAGAAAGAAGGATGTTCATCTTCAAGTAGCAGTCCAAGTTGTCATATACAAGTATGAGCAGGACTAAGAGCATGTGTTCCTTTTTTCCTTAGAGATACATGGAATACAGGGCAGGAGCACTCACAATGCCATTTCAGCTCCTTTAAATTGCCCTGTTCAGTTAGGGTGCTTCACTGCTGTGCTTCATCAGCTCCACAGCAAGCTGATGAATCTGGAATTGTTATTCAGGATGTCAGTAAAACACCCTCACCGTTCCTGGGATTGTGTGCACTGAGGGACATGGGGTTCCACACTCCTGCTCAGGTGTGGGGGATATGTGCCCTTCCAGAGAAGGGCAGTGAAGTTGGTAAAGGGTCTGGAACATAAGTCCCATGAAGAGCAGCTGAAGGAGCTGGGGCTGCTCAGTCTGGAGAAGAGGAGGCTCAGGGCAGACCTTACTGCTCTCTACAGCTGTCTGAAAGGTTGTGGCAAGGTGTGGGTCAATCTCTTCTCCCAGACAAGGGGAAATGGTCTCAAATTGTGTCAAGGGAGGTTCAGGTCGGATATTAGGAAAAACTGCTTCTCTGAAATAACAGTTAAGCACTGAACAGGTTCCCCAGGGAAGTGATGGAGTCACCATTCCTGGAAGTGTTCAAAAAACAAGTAGACATGGCACTTCACAGTACAGGTTAAAGGTGGTATTTGGTCAAAAGTTGGACTTGATGACCTTGGAGGTCTTTTCCGACCTTAATGAGCTATGATTCTGTGATTCTTCCTGCCTTGTTGAGATACCTCCCTCTAAATGCATGGGGTTTTTTTCTGGCAAAGAAAAGTACCCAAATTTAACTTACAGAATTGCATATAATTGAAAGACCTGGGAAGTCCTGTCTTTTGCGCTTTGGTGCTGGTAAAAGCTCCCCATAACATAATAATCACAGATGCATCTCTTAAGAAACATACTTCCATTTCACTTAAGAAACATTTCAACTTAAGTGTAGTTTAGCTGAAACTTTCTGAGTTTTCTTCATCCCCTGCATGAAGATCACCGTCACCAGCTTATCTGATAAAGAGACCATCACCATTATCTAGTTGATAACCTCCATCAGTTGTCTCTGTATTGCCATTAGCATTGTAACTGTCATGAGCAAGGTTATCCTGCAGCCATAATCACAGGTCCTGTCATTCCACTAATTAGGATACTGTCTTTAGAGTGTTGGATGTCTTAGGTTCATTAGGACTGTGACAGGTCAAGGGTTCTGAGAAAACCCTTTGATCTCTAAATGCTTTTGCCATCTTTTGATTTTGCTGTTAAAGATAACGAGGAATTTGAAATTACAAATACATCCCTGTTGCACTTCCTTCAATATGGCCTTAAAAGTACTGTTTGAATATTCTGGAGTTGCTAAGATACTGAGATTGCCTCATGTATGTGGCCATGCAGAACTTGGAAAGGCATGAAATCATTAGGAAGGTGTAGCTTCGCTTAAATTAACCTTTATAGACGGTTAAAGCCTTATTTGGTGTAAGGTCAGTAGCACAAGGCATTACCTGAGCTTAAGCTGTGTGTTTAATTGCTGGTTAATGATGGAATCTAAATGACTTAGAAGTGGTGGTGTTGGCTTATTATGGAAAAACACTTAGGTGTGGCTAAATGCAGACATTCTTTTTTCATGGCATCTTGCAGTTATTTATATTGCCAGCAACCAGGCTTGGAATTTCCTTGATAATGAGGAATATGTTCTTACTGCTATTGTTGACTGATGTTATGAAATCCTAACAGGTTGAGAGAATCTGATGTTTGATTTTAAGTAAGTTGGCTCATCTGAGTAGCAAAAAACAAGAAATGCAAAGAAATTCAGTAAAATGCAGTGCATTGTCTTCTCTCAAAATCATGCAGAATGACGGGGCAGGGTATGCCATGACAGGATCTTGCCTGCTGTCTTTCATCTGGAATGAGGACTACTGTAGAGGGAGTTTCTAAAAATTGCAAAGAGGGGTTATGAAGCAGGCTCCCACTAGGTTTTAGAAGGATTTGTGCAACTAATTCTCATTTTTTAAATAAGTTCTCTACTATAAATAGTGCATTTCATACACTATACAACCAGAGGGACAGTTTTTGCCTTACATGATGTTTTTGTTGGCTTGGAAAACATAAAAAATTTTTTTTTGTTGTAGATGTTCATGACAGATACACAAAATATGTTTGCAAACGCAAAGTCACAGACAGCTGAATGGGTAGTTGTATTTATATCAAATGGCTATTCACAGAAGTCACCCGTAAGATGGGACAAAGGATTGCCTGTAGTGTCATAGAGCACAGCAAATGCAATTGTTATGCATGGGTGTTCCTGCAAGGATCCCTGGTAGCAGCTTTCCTCCTCACGAAGCTGGGGCCAAGGTCACGAATAATCATCTATGAAACAGCAGCTGGCATTTAGAGTAAATGGAGAGGCAAAGAGCAGTTAACCATCTCCACTCCTCCCCACAGGCTGATGGTATTTGCAGAGTGGAGAAACTGGACTAATATGAGAAATGTCACAGAAAAGCTTTCTGGAGGTAGAGGGTGCTGAGGAAGTAAACTTAAAGCTTTCACTGAAATTGCAGCAGTACAGTTCCAGCTTTTTGCATGCATCCCCAGAATATAACATTTCTGTGAGATTTTAGACAAAGCTCTCATGAGTGAGGTAAAATGTTTAAAGTACAAATTAAAAACCTCTCCTATTCATGTCACACTTGTCTGTGAGCTTGTATTTTTTGAAAACCTTTTCAAATGTGACTTCCCACTGAGCCCCTCCTGTGAGGTGAATTTATCTTTGGCTAAATTCAGCTTTAGCTTTAGCTTCCTAAAGAAAGGTACCAGAAGGATGGAGCAGTGAAATGCTACTAGGGTAGGTACTGCTGTTCCAAAGTGTTGTCTCTCTCCTTCCTGTCAAATTTCCACTAGTCAGTTTACGCCTTTCTGAGTATGCAGTTCCTTTTAAGACTTCCAGATTCAAATTTATTCCAGAAAATACCTCCCTGCCCTCAAGCTCACGTGTTTCTTTGGGGGATGGGGGGGTGTACTTTGTTTCACAACATTTCCTCTTAATGTGGATTTCTAGCATGTAGGAAAAGTGGTTTATCATTCAGCGTTGAAAATTTGTAAATTTAGTGTATGGAGACTCTTAGAAAAATATCTTCTGGGAGGCAATGGAGTAGGAGAAAGAAGTAGAAGCAATTTCTGGATACGACCTTTTCCCAGGTTTTGTTTTCTGTGAAGGAGGAGAAGCAACATGGCTCTTTTAAGCAATGTTCTGACCTAGATTACCATGATGGATTAGACTTTGCTGTGCTGTGGTGTTAGACTGATGAAACACTGCATGGGAAAGTCATGGAGCAGGTGGAGAATGGTGCTAATCCTTCTTGCCATAATGGTTTTTATGACAGTAAGAGTATGTAAAAAGCAGAGAAACAGGTAGTAGAGTGTAAGAAATGCAGCATTTCTTCCGGTCTAAGAGCTTTAATCCCAAAGTCTGCTTCATGTGTGATTTTTCCAGCCTTTTGAAATTTTCACGTGCCTAAAATATTTCTGCGCTGGTGACAATGAATTGTTTTGCCCTCATTGATGCAGGAGTGTGAGTAATCTGCTGGGGAGCCATATGGTTCACATTTATTTTAATGTGTCTTTGACATCAGGAGAATAGCTGAGACAGCAGAAGAAAGTGCTTATGTCTTGGAGTTCAGCCAGAACTGAGATGGTTTAAGTTTCGTAATCAAAGAACTACCAGTTTTCTCGGTAAAAAATGCTTGAAAAACATGATGGGCTGAAAATGTCACTCCTATCAGGATTTTGTAAAATTAGGAAGCAGGTTTTGCATTTTATGGATGGATACAGCCACAGCGGGTGCTTTTCCTGGGTGGGAGTTTGGGCTCTGTTTTGGCCACTAAACAGGCGGAAGGAAATGCTGTGTCTTTCACAGGTTTCACGCTGCTGCAGCTCCACTGCCCAGATAGAAAAGTGAGGATGTTCAAAGGTGAATGAACAGTGCAGCTGTAGAGTGCCTTCTATGTACATGAGAGCAATTCAGGAAAACGTTGTTTCAGTCTGCCAGCACATTATTTTTGTTGCTTATCTGTTTTATCAGTTATAATTTACTCATTTGCAAATGGAACTTGGATGGTTCTCTTAAGCAAACATTGGACTGCTAGTGTAAATATTGATTTTCCCCTTTGGATTGTCCCTTTTCTGTGGGATATGGGAGTTGTATGGGCCAATGATGACATCTGTTACAAGGATATAAGAAAGGTATGATGACCAAGTATCATAAAACCTGAATTTTTCTAATGTGGAAAGAGCAGGGAGACTTGTGTCTTGTCGTTTTTCACAAATTCACAAAGAGATAAGTAATGGTTATTCTCAGGGATGGATGAAGAAAGTACAGCTTGAGGTGGAGAAGGGAGGGCACCAGAAACAGCTGCAGAACTTTGGTGGGAGGAGGCAGTGGGGCTGTTGAGCCCGGGTGGCACCACCAGTATCTTCCCATTTTCCTCTCTGGGCTGGGCCTTCCCAGCCTGGTTGGCTGCCGTGGGTGGGACGGGCGGATAAACAGTTCAGCCCTGTGTGCAGAGGGCAGTAGCAATCTCTGCTTCTATCTCTCCACTCCATGCTTTCAAAGTATCCTGGTGTGGGGTAGGAAGAGGAAAGAAAGGCACACGATTTCAGAAGTTATAGAGCTGTAAAGAATGAATTACTAAGGAAATTCTTCAGTCCCTAATAATACATACAATAATAAATTCTGCTTGGAATACAGAAATGCAAGCATATAAATTACTTTGTTCTCTTTTATTAACTGTTGATGAACAAGGGCCTTTCTGTATTCTCTAATCTCATGTGATGTGAATGGCTCTCATTTTTTCCTAGCTTCTTCACTGAGGACTCCTGTTCCAAATCCTCACTTTCTGTGTTTGTTTGGTGACAGTATTCCAGCACAGATCAATGCTTTGTACAACATACTTTAGCCAGGATGAATCTGTCAGGAAAGTTTTATTGTCATGCCACTCTTTGTAATATTTTCCCTTTTCCCATTAATTGTCATTGTGACAGAGACTTATGTGAGACAGCAGCCTAAGTAAGAAGGAAGAGCAGCCATGGAAGCTGTGTTGCAGAACAGTTTTCTTTTTTAAGGCTATTGTTATTTTCATGATAGCTGGATTTTCTTTTTTTACAGTGATACTTTCTTCAATTTGGACATTAAAGTTTTATTTTTAGAGTATCTTTGAAAAATGAATTAGTGGGGCTTCATGTTTCACACAGAACACGCTGTTCTGGAAAAATCCATTTAATGCATTTGATCAAGCACCTAGAAAGTAAAAAAAAATAATATGAGAAACACAGAGTCTTTCTGGTAAACTATCTTGTATTTATTACATTAGTGTTAGCCACTGGGAGATAAAAACTGTTCTTTTCGGTAGGTGAAATGTTACCATTTTAATTTGCAACCATTTTAATAAGAATAGTGTTAATAAAGGTTATGACTTAATGTCCGAATGTGGGAGATGGCCTTCAACTATGTGTATAATTTATCACCCGTGGTAAAAACCATAATGATGTTTGTGTGCAGCCTTATGAATAAATCGCTGAAATCTCAGTTTCTTGATAGACTGATGAACATTTATCTCTAGTCTGTATGACAGTCAATGACTGAAAAAGGGTCTTGCTCTAACACAGCAGTCCAGTATGTAGTGTTTCGGCACTGCACCATTCTGCAGGTCCTGGGCTCACCATGCAGGTATTCGTAAATTTTGGAAACCTTAGAGCTTCCTTATGTGCTCAGTAGCCAGAGAAGTCTGTAGCCAGGAATTTTGCATAAAGAGAAATGACAGAAATAGTTGCAGTCATGAAATAAATTATAACTGCTGTGGATAAAGGGAATTGTTATGAGGGAGAGAGGTTAATAACTGAGAAAAGATGAGTAAACACATCCTCTTGTGTGTCTGTGCAGGCACTTCATGAACAAAGAGAACTAAAGGGAAAGCACAAAGAGCAGGTTGTGTTTCCAGGCTGGGTTAACCACACTTGGGTTAAACCATGGTTTGCTATTAAAAGCTTTCCTTGAAGTATTTTGGGCTCACCTTTAGGAATTTTGTTTACATACAGTTGCCGTTTTTGCCATAGATGGTTGGTGGTGCAGATGACTGTGCTGTGGGTTGAGTGCTGCACAGATGGGTCTGTGCTGTGGGCAGATACAGCCCTGCCTCTGCAGCAGCTGCCTTTGCATGGCAAGGAGCTGATAATCCTGCAGGACCTGACTTGACTCCATGAGGAGGAAGGCCAGTTGCAAGCAGGTTATTAACTTAAACTCTGCTAAATCCAGAAATGGAGCCATTCAAATGTCAAATGCCAAAAATCAAAATTTCAGTAGTTGATATTATTTCAGATGAGTCCTGCTGAAGATATCTGTGTGATATCTATCCAAGATATCTATGAAGATACCTTTTCAGAAAGATAGTTCTGTACCGGTATTTATGCTCTTAACAATATCATCCATCCCTCTGATTATTGGTATGTTTTATGAATTACAATACTTGTGTATCTGTCAAAAAGATATAACTCCATATGATCTTGAAACATGGAATTAAAAATTATATTAAGTGTTAAAATAGTTGAGAATGGAGCATTTGTTTCATTCCATGGAATATATCAGACTTGTAGTATATAAATGTGTTAAATATCATGTATGATCCATTGGACAGTTTTAGGTGTCGATGAATATTTTTATTCTCTCTGGCATCCTCATCCACCAGAGTGGTGGCATTCATTTTCAGAAACCATCTTCTGGTTGCTGTTGACAGTGTGTGTCCATTAGATGCTAAAAAACTGCCTCTCCACCTAACAGCCTCTGCCTGGAGTCACTCTCATCCTTGTACAGCACAGATGACAGTGGCATCCACTGATACCACTTGTTACACAGGCACATGGCGTGGAAATGCTTTTTTGAGACTGGCCAGGCAAGGAAGCCATTACTAGATCTCTTCTGGGAAACTGTGGTGTTTACACTCTCAATGGATAAATTTAGAGTTACAAGCTTTAACTTTTGAAACTGACTCCAGAGAGGCCTGCAAGCCTTGCACAGTCTGTCCGTCATTCTGAATGGAGCTCACTAACTGATTAATACCAGTAAATTTTGCTTTCTAATATAATAATAGTCAGTAAATTCTTGCTTTCTAATACCAGAACGTATGTATTTTGTAAGTTCTTCTGCTCTGTCTTGAGTTAAGCAGCGTCCTTAGCAATAATTACAGCTGATTTGAATGTACTAGTTAAGGTACAGTGCATGCAAAATAACGTATGCCCCTGACTCTTGATAAGGTGCCCTGAGAATCTGAGTTCTGTTTGGCTTGAAGGAAATGTACTGAGTGAGTTATAGAGCACTTTGTCCCTGATGCTGGAAAATGTCCAGCATTTCCATTCAATATCTAATAATACTTTTGAGCTCACATTAAGGCAGCCCCTCTACTCAGAGATGTACGTCTGTGCTTCTCCCATACACTTTGGGAAGTATGATAGAGCAAGAGCATAGTGCCTTTGCGGTGCTGGCTGTGCTTCCTTTTGTGTCCTTGGCTACTGGGGTGGTTGCAGTTTTCATGTCTCATCGCTGACATCTCTAATCTATGCTTTTGGGTAATCAAATAAAATCCACTCATCTTTTGCAGTTCCTGCTAGATCTGTTCTTCTCATAAATACAAATATATTTGGACTCCTTCCTAGCAGCAGCATACAAGAGAGGACCATGGGGTTCTTCACAGAGCCTTAGCTCTGCCCTTTAGTGAGCTCCTGGGCGAGACAGAAGCAAACTGAAAAGATAGGATGTGTTTCAGAAAAAATAATCCCATGTATTCTGAGGGCTATGAATGTTTACATGCATGTTTAATTATACAGATCATCATATAATTTGTCTAACTTGGAACTGCAATATTAATAAATAAAATCATGAACTTTAATGGCATTTAGAACAAATTCATGTCAGCGGTCACAGTCTTCAGTGCTGGATTTATAATGCTGCTGATGGTGCAGTTACAGTATGCCAACGTTTTCTTGAACTTCAGTTTAATTGTACTTTTCTGTAGTTTTTCTCAGTGATATATTAAAAAAAAACAAGCAAACAACTTTGATGGTATGGCACTGATAATTTAATTATTAAAAGTGATGAGAACTATAAATGCATTAGTGGGTTCTTTAAGACAGCTCATGACCAACGACAGTCTTACTGAGAAACTGCTGACAACTTTTAGGCATAAACGTATGGCAATGCATGAAATTCATGTTCTACATTCTAATAGCACACACATGGGCAAAAATCCACATAGTGGAAAATTAGTGTAATCTAGTTTTTATGATGGGTGACTTTTTTTTTTCAGCTGGAAGTAATTAGATTTCAGACTCTTCTGCTTAGCTTCATTTATTTATTAATGTTAGTGTGTAGTGTCTGAATAAAACTTAAGGTTCATTTCTTCATGTATAGCAATTAGTATGAAAGTAACATCTCTGCCATAAAGAGATTGACAGACTTTAAAAAAACAGGAGTACTTTTATTGCAGCATTTGGTATTTGTGCCAGTAAGCAGCCCTGTCAGGAGTTCCATAGCTAAGGTAAACCAAATTACTATAAACAGACTTTATATCATAGATACTGAGGTTTACAGAGGAAGATTCAAGGGTATTCATTGGCTTGTATGATTTACAGAATTACCTTCTGTATCTTCATGAGACACATATATATATTTTCAAGAGTAACTTTTCTTTCCCTGAGTATTTTACTTTAGTTTCATCTCTCATTCAATTTGTGGCTGGTTCATTTAATTGGTAAAAAAGCTGCTTGCACTTCAATATCTGCCAGTATTCCTTCCAAAATAGAGACATCATCCAGGTGAGATCCAAATAACATTGGTACTGTTACATCAGAAATTGAATACACCCAGAATGGTTTAGGTACCTCCTTCAGCAGAAAAAGGACTTTTTAGTATACACTTCCCTATGTACTAGAGTGTATAGCAGTGAGAGTTCTGATTCAGAGTATTAGCTTTTATGCTACATTGAAAGAATGTCACAGTATCAAAATTACCTCATCTTCCAAATGCTATAAAATCGGTTTTATTAAAAGTACTTTTGTTTTGAAACTGTGATATATATGAAAAAGAACAGCACATTAAAACAATATTTTATATAATGCAAAATTGACACACCCCATCAGTTAGTCTCTGCTAACGAAATAACTCTCTTCCCCACTGAAAACTTCTATAAGTATTTTTGACAGGCTCTGTTGATATGAGATTTGCTTTGTTGTAGAGTTTGCATGTAAGTTAAACATGCCTAATGTAAAACAGTTTGTCTTTTGATTCTACTATGTACATCCTACACCTTTGTGGAACACCCTTCACTTGCGAACATGTAAGTGAAAATAGGACATGTGCTTATTTATGTTTTATATTTATAATCTAACATACCTGCATGCATGTTATTCATATAAAAACCCTATACTTTTAGCCACTTACTGGTATTTAGGAAAAGTAATACTATTTCAGTGTTTCACTGAGCCCCAAAGAGTTCTATGGTTATGTCAGTAGAACTCACAGTCTGTAATTTGGATACAGGGCTGTATTTTCTAAGATACTTGTTTTTCCTACAGTCAGGTAGGTTATGCTGGATTTTTTGGGCAGCATTACTTTGTGTAGAAGTTTGGGGATTTGCATTTGTGGTGATTAACATTTCACTACATAATAATATTAGAGACTGAACTGTGTTTTTTAATTGTGACAATAAACCAGACCTGTTATGAAACCAAGGCTGAAGGCCAAGTGCTTCCCATCTGTAGAGACAATGCAATTTTCGATTAGCAATGTACATCATGTTGCTCTTACTGCTTTTATAGAACAGTTCCAAGTCATTCAAGATTGTTCTGGCACCTTTTAAGTAATTTTACTGCCTGAATCCTGGCAGTGAGGTCTCTCGTTCACACCTGCACACACCTGCAGTTCTTTCCTGTAAACTGCAAAGCAATGGCTAATTATCTGCATTCTCAACAACCTGTTGCCGTTTTGAAATAAATCAAGTAAATTGAACTGCTCATCTTAAAAATCAAGGGATGTCTTATCTTTCTCAAATGTTTGTGTGTCTTTTTTTCTCTACAGGCTCACCATTGTTACCAGTGAGAAACAGTAGATTGGTATTGTGGAAAGGAGTTACTAAGTGTCTGTAGAACAAAAAGAATATTTAACAGTTAAAATTTGGCATTTGTTTTTAAACAAATTTGTTTCATATAATACTGCATATGTGCATAAGAAAAACTGAGCATGAGTGTGAGTGGAATCAGAAAAGAATTAGAAAATACTAGATATCATTTTTGTCAACATCCTACATGTTAGAATATACACACACACTTGTATTCAGTAGGTGGCAGCAGAAAGAAAGATGAAGGTAAAGAAAAATGAAGTGTGTCTGACTGCTAAACAACGTTATTCCTGTATCATTCAGTGGTGATGATGATGACAGTATGAATTTGCGAGACAGTATGAAACAATAAACATAGTGCTTTTGTAATTTTTCTAACACTAATTTATCACAATTCGGAATATAAGAGATAGGAATCTTTTCTGTCAGTATGATCTAGTGCTTTAGAGATGCAGTTGCAGGTCTGTGCTGCCTTGCTGACAGAATGCCAGCAGTGTGCATAGACCTGTGAGGGGTGGAGCCCGCAGTTCTCACTGCTGGCTTGTGCAGCATTGTTCTGTTCACAGGGATTGGAAGAGGGGCAAGCCTGGATCACTGTGGTAACACTGTGAAAGAAATTCCTTTGGCTGGGATTTAGTTACTTCCTTGGTAAAATGATAAAATATGATGTGATGGGAAGCAACTGCCCTGGCCAAGAGTTTCTCTTTTAAAGTAGACAATGGTGTTTGTGATTGCAGCAGTTTGTAATGGCTTCTGGGTTTGCATAGATGGTAAATATTTCTAATGTTATCTCCTTGTTTAGACTGCACACCTTGGAATATAGTGTCCGTGCATGTGTAGCTAGTCAGGTGTTGTCACTTGTGTAGCTCCCTTTACCTCAACTCATCTGCTGTGTGACTGCGACTTATTCATGCTGTGACCTCCATCTGTTCCAGCGTCTTCAATCCTGAAGAGAGAGAAGCGGAAGAGAACAAAAAATGTCCATTTTAACTGCGTTACTGTGTATTACTTCACGAGAAGACAAGGCTTCACCAGTGTTCCCAGCCAAGGGGGAAGCACGCTGGGAATGTCCACTCGCCACAACAGTGTGCGCCAGTACACTCTGGGAGAGTTTGCAATGGAGCAGGAGAGGCTTCACCGGGAGATGTTGAGAGAGCATCTGAGAGAGGAAAAACTCAATTCTCTGAAGTTAAAGGTAAAAATTGTTTAAGACTTTGATCCCTGCCTTATTTATTTAAATGAGTGGTGTCAGAGCCATATGGGCCCACTGTGTGTGTTAAACATTTTCAATTGAAACAAGCATTCTTCTTTTCTTGTTCTTTATTTTATTTTACTGAAGGTGTATTTTTGTTCGACAATACGAAGTGCTCTTGTAGCTCTCATTGCTGTGTACCTTAAGTGCTTAACAGGGAGGTTGCTGTTTATTCCCAGAGAGGAAAGTAAAAGCAGAGAGTGGTGGAAGTTAGTCTTGAACTTCCATGTCCAGCAGAAGTCTGGGAGTGACAGGAAGAGAATGAGTCTTCTGACCTGTGCACAGGCCCTATTAGACAAGGGAATGGTAACACCCTAAGTATAGAAAGCAAAAGGGCTTGTTTTCTTGGCCAACTTGAGTGAATTTGCAAAGAGTAAGAAACAGTAATACTAAAATGTTTTCTTTTGTAGTGTACCAATTTAGATGATTGTGTGTCTTTAATATTTCACCAAAGAATGTCTGTGTCAAAGAAGAAATGTGTCTGACAAATTACCCAGCTGTAGCAGTTTAGGTAGTCAGAACAAATCTTGGCTACAATTTTCACAGAACCACAGAATCATTAAGGTTGGAGGGGACCTCTGGAGATCATCTGCTCCAACCACCCCCACCAAGGCAGGGTCACCTAGGACAGGTGACACAGGCACATGTTCAGGAGGGTTTGGAATGTCTCTAAAGAGAGAGATTCCACAACCTCCCTGGGCAGCCTGTTCAGTGCTCTGCCACCCTCAGTGTAAAGAAGTTCTTCCTCATGTTGAGATGAAACTTCTTGTGTTTTAGTTTATGGCCGTTGCTTCTTATCCTGTTGCTGGGCACCACTGAAAAGTCTGGCACCATCCTCTTGGCACCCACGTTTGAGATATTTATTTGCATTAATGAGATCCCCTCTCAGTCTTTTCTTCTCTGGACTAAACAGGCCCAGCTCCCACAGTCTCTCCTCATAAGAGATGCTCCACACCCTTGATCATCTTTGTGGCCTCCACTGGGCCTTCTCCAGTAGCTTGAACTGGAGACCAGAACTGAACACAGCACTCCAGATGTGACCTCACTGGGGCTTGAGTAGAGGGGCAGGATCACCTCCCTTGACCTGCTCCACACTCCTCCAATACACCCAGGATAACATTGGCCCTCCTGGGGCCAGCTTCCCTGTGGAAATGTCCTTTGAAGTACAGCACAGCTGAGGAAAGAAACTGTATTTGAGAAGAGGGAGAACAGAGAAGGGGATTGTGTTCTTGGAAGTGTCCCTTCTGTCACTTCAAAACTGGTGGCAGAACATTTTATGTTTTTGTGGTGGATGAAACGCTTCCTGTGTCATGGCCTTTATTACATGTGCTTTGGGCTCTTTTTCAGATGAATCCTGGAATTAAAAGTGAACAATATTTAGAGCTTAATGGCATTTCTGTGTTGCATATCCTCTTTTTTATGATAGTACATCTCTGTCTCTGCTGTTGTCTAGAGCAAAGTGGCACCCTCTAAGTTTAAGAAATGCCTTTCAGCATTTTTCGTATAGAATGAACCATGTTCATGAGTTTTATGTCTGAACATTTGAGGACGCGTGCATGACCTTTACACTTGTATTTACTTTTTTCAGTCTCCTAATTGTTTTTTTTAAATAGATAAATAGATTCTAAATAGCTAAATGGATTATTAAATAAATTAATAAATTCATGAAGTTTGATCTGTCATAAAACAAACATAAAAGCAGTCAGGACAAAGGCAAATTGAAGACAGATATTGGACAGGTTAGAGTGTTAGTGACTTATCACTAGATAGAAGTTATACCTCTAAACATCTCATGTCACAGGATCTTGAGAGCATCAAGTGTGAATTGTGCTGTGTGAGTTTAATTGATGACTGTCAGTAGAACCCTTGGCTGGCTTCCAGGAATCAGCTGAAAGAGAGCAGTCCCCAGTGGAGTTGAGTAAAGAATAGCCAAGAATGGAAATATTTTACTTTTCCTTTTTTTTTTCTTAGCTAAAAAGTAAATCAAGAAAAAGCACAGTTCCCGTTTACCTTAAAAGATTTGATGAGGCCTTTCAGCCTTCATCTGTATGGAGTAGAGCTGGGCTCTTTGTCCTTTCTTAGTCCTCCTCTTGACTGGGGTGGATTTCTTTTCTTCATTAACTTGCTTCACTTCAGCCCACTCTTTTTTTGGGACATAGGCCCAACTTTCTGCTTGTCTTCCAAATACAACATGTTCTCTCCTCTCCCCAGCCACATGTTTAAGTAGATGATAATCTTTATTGAGACTAAGTTCCTGCAAAATCTCTTCATAAGTATTCAGTGAATAAGGAGAGCCTTATTTGCATCTTAGTAGTGCTACATTTTTACTAGAATAAAATATTTCACTTCACTAGTTCAAAAAACTCCCTTTTTGAACTAGTCCATTAATCTCAGTTTACTTGCATCCCTGATTCTGCACTTGGGATAAAAAAAAAAATTTCAAACATAAAAAGCAGATGCAGGACTCACCAAATTAGTGAAGAGTCACTATAAAGTACTGAGCATGTTTTATTTGCTTAAGACAAGAAGGCCTTGCTGATTTTCCATTATAGAGATGGAAAAGCTGCTTGGTCATTCACGGAGTTTCTAAAAGAACAGGGAAAGGAAATGGCATTCTAAGGTGGCAATGTCAGCAATTATGGTCTTTAATGAAAATGTGCTAATCAGGATTTGCATCAAAATTTCTGTAGATCACAGGAAAATGAAGGAAATGAGAAAATGAAGTAGTGCAAAGTTTGCTCAGAGGTTTTTCTGTTTGAAAACCATTATGCAAAGAGAAAGTAACATTTTTGGTGTATTTTTAAATTTCAGTTTCCCTGGGATTTTTCTTAATTTTTGCATTGCATTAAAATATACAAGTCAGTGGCTAGAAAGTGCTCTCTCTGGTAGAATTTGTTTAAAAAAGATAGAAATACAGGAATATATTGAAATTGAGTTTCCATAATATGAGGTACTGTTTAGTATTTTATTTGCCAAAAGTCAAGGGCCAGATAAGAAACATGTCTAATTAAAAGCAGATAAAGGCTCTGAAATCATCTTCAAGTAATTTTGACTATTTAGCACCAGCACTTTGGTGTAAACAAACACTGCTGACAGCGGCATAAACACTTGTTAGCAGCAGAGTGTGAAAATTCTAATGGCAATCTGGACAGAAAAGACATGTTGTCAAATGAAAGGTACAAGGTAGTCATTTGAGAAAACATGAGTAAGCACAATAAATTAGCTGGAATAGTCCTTATTGCTTACTTATAATGTCTCCTCAGACTAAAATTTATTAAAATTATTAGCGTGAGACTGCTGATGTTAGGGCTCACAGGTCTGTGGGCACAGTTGGTTTCCTTTGTGGGAAATTGTAAGGAATAATTTCCACCTAGGACAGGCAAAGGTGTTCCTCTTAAATTTTACTGAGTTGGAGTGAATTTCACCCAAAGGCTTCACATATTCATTGGCCCTTGCCTTATTCTGGGGTTATGACATTAACCTTTAGCTTTATGAGAGAAATTTACCCATCTACATGTCAAATTTAATTCAGATGAGCAATATTATGACAATCGAGAGAACTTAATGCTCCCCTGAATTTCTGCATTGGAAAATGTATTTGATGATTCGTGATAATCTTCCTCCTTCTGTAGTTACCCAGTTAGTTGTTTGAAAAATGTTAGAATCTTTTATTTCATTAATTCATTTGTTCTTCGTGTGGCAAAATTGAGGGAAAAAAAATCAGAAGAGGCAATAAGGAAATCATCCAGCAGAGGAGTCAGGAGCTAAGGTGCTTTGAAATGGCAAACTGCTGCCTAATCCCCCTTGATGCCCAGGCATTTGACGTTCCAGCCTGCTGGAGGCATGTAGTGTTCAGCATGTGACTGGAGTCCATTCCCTAATGCTCTACTGCTGTGTAGCAAAGCAGTTAAGATTTGCAGAGGAGGAGGGGAAACACAGGACAGGATTGGTGTGGTTCTGTAGTGTCTTTGTGAGCTGAACAGTTACAACATTCACCTCGTGGGTAAGAGCCCTAAAATTTAGTTTTTATTAAGGAGTAATTGAATAAAATGCTGCAATAATTACAGAAGCAGGGATTAGAATTCTTCCCCTTCCCCAGTTTCAAACTTAAATTAAATAACAGTGATCTGCTTAAGGAGTGGTTTGAGCCTTGCATATATAAAAGCAGAGAAATCAGGTTTCTTAGGTAGGTCATTTCCCTATTATATATGAAACCAAAAAAAGGCCAAGCAATGAAGCATAAATACACTGTACTTAGTTCTACCTTGCTAACATAAAATGAAAAATGTAAAAAACCCTGAAGTGTGCCATTTTGGATTGGAATATTCAGGCTGGGTTTTGTGGAGTATTTCCTCTCCCTCGCTTCAGGCAGCTAATTCAAGATGCATTTAATCACCATGTGGATTTACCTGTCTCTCGCTGCAGAATGTACAGACAAAAGGATGACTTCTAATGTTGCCTTCCCTACCTTACTGAACTAATATGTTGAAATACCTGGTGTAAATAATCTCTCCATTGTCCCAGGGTCAGGCAGAGCTGCCTGCTCTTTTCCCAGCCACTGTAATGTGAAATGCATAAGAGAAAATGGAGTAAGAGAACCATCTGAAGGAAGTTTGAGAGGACATTCTGAAAATGCTTGTATTTAAGATGAAGAAAGAGCTAGGAGGGATTTACGTGTTATAGCGATAACAGACATGATACACTGAAACATTGCATAAAATGAAGGCACTAAACTCTGAAGGCTTTAGTCAGGGAGAAAGTTTGAGAATACATTGAAAAGAGAAATAAACAATAATGCTTATAAAGTGGGTTGTGGAAGTGACAGAACACCTCTGCATGAACTAAATACGGTGCTGAATTGCTAAGATGAGATGATTGCTGATCTCAAGAGAAGTTCTCAGTGCAGTGTAGTGTGTACACGTAAACTGTACGTAAGGACTACCAGTCATGACCCTGAGACTCCTCCTTTAAAGGGAGCAGTATGGCTTTACCCTGCCTGCACGAGTCAGGAGTAATAAGGTTGTTGGGTTTTTTTTCCTGTGATTGTCTTACACCAGTTGTTATAAGCACAAAACTGCAATTGCCAAAAAGAGTAAGCAGTCAGTAGGAGGTCACTGTCAAGTAATTCAATAATGCCATAAATGACAGATACAGACTGTGGAAAGGATGAACTGTTAATATAAATGGGAAAATTAAGCAATTGGCAATATAAGAAAAGCAGAAATAGTGGAATGGGTAAAATTCAGGACTGCTTTCTCACATCAGAAACAAAGCTAGATGGAGATGACACAAATTAGCAGAAAAATGGGGAGTTACTTTCACAGCGATAGTTGTTAAGCATCTAAACACTGAAATGCAAAAGAAACAGGTTATGGTACTTAGGACTTCAGTATTTTATCTGTATTTAAAACTGGTGCCTAAAAATTTATTTGGGATAACACGCCAAGGTGAAATTTTCTGCAAGTAAATAAGGCAAAACCAAGAAAGAGTTTCAATGGCTATTTTTCTATAGGTAAGAAACATTCAAATGACGTTCATGGAGGGCCATTTTTCTGAGGTCATGGTAAAGCCCAGGATGAAACTGTTAGTGCAAATGGCACTTGAGGCTTCACTAGTATGTAAACATTGTTGCACCATGTTTTCTTCTCAAAAGTATGAGACCGGGTGCTTGACTAGTGTAATTCAGCAGCCCCATCAGCTGAGAATGTTACATAAAGCAGGGTGAAAAACATTGTGAATTTTTTTGTTTTCCCATTTTAAGCAAAATTAGAACAATAATAAAAGATTTATTATATGACAGAATAAATCATATAACTTAAGTTGCTTCACATTTGCAATGATGCTAAATCTTAGCAAATTGAGATTGAGGAAATAAATTTTTTGTAGTGAATGTCATTGTCTCTCTGAATTTTGTTTTAATGCTTGATATTCTTTCGACTCTCAAGCAGTTTTCTCTGTGGAAGAACTTTTATGAACCCTGTGGTTGTGTTACGTGGCAGATATAACCAGGGAGCTCTACCTTCCTTCAGAGCAGTAATTTTTTTTTCCTTTTCTCCTTAACTATATTTACTCCTTTCTATATGAGCTGAGTTACAGGAGTATGGTACAGAAGTGTGCTGTGTTATGAATGTGGCACTGGATGTTTGTACTTAATGCTCATAACCATTTAGTTTTGAAATAAATTTTGAAATGTTTGAGAACTACACTGTACAAAGGTAATAATATAGTGCCAGGATACTTGTTTCTATAGAGGCTCAAAAATTCTTATTCCTAGGAAAAGAGCATGAATCCTCTTAAAACTTTTCTCAAGATCCTCCACAAGAGGTTAACAAACTGCTTCCTTTTTTTCTAAATGTATATATACATTTGTTAGCTACCTAAGAATAATCTGAACTGATGACTGAAGTACTAAAATCTATGACAGCACAAAGCTAAATGAGTTCTTTTCAGGACCAAAGAGAACCAGAAAGAACATCAGAAGAGCTGTATGCATCAGCACTGTGAAACACAGTGCTGATAGACATGGAATCACAGAGTCATTTAGGTTGGAATGGAGTAGTGTAGGTAGAAAGGGGCAAAATTAAGTGACTTCCAGGCTTAAAATTGTCAACTCAAGAAGCAAACATAGCCATCTGCCCAGCTGATTAAGTAGAAATACTGCTGTGTGTTCTCAGCTATACAGACATCAAACAACTTGTCAGGCTAAAGAAGAATAGGATAATAAATAGTACATACACCATTTACAAACCTGTGATGCATCATCATCTA
This sequence comes from Lophotriccus pileatus, assembly GCA_035583135.1. Lineage (NCBI taxonomy): Eukaryota > Metazoa > Chordata > Aves > Passeriformes > Tyrannidae > Lophotriccus > Lophotriccus pileatus. The sequence continues at coordinate 18,550,404 of JAWWES010000171.1, forward strand.
AACCTGTGTCAGTAGTATAATTACTGTCTCAAAAGGGATATTTAAGAATTTCAAAGAGCTCAGAGACAGGAATCAATTAAGGTGTCAAAAGTTATCTTGTGAAACAATACAGAAAAGACTAGAATTTCAGAAAGGCATGAGATCTGGTAGTCAATGACAAATGGTAAGCATAGGTAAATAAAGAACAGGCAAGTAACTAGAAACTTAGGAGAAAAATTATCTTAATTACAAACATGGTACTAAAAATGTATATAAATTCATGAGCTAAATGTGAAAGAAATGCCTGATCACCCACATGTGATCATATTCTGGAACTTACTGGCAGTCATGCAGCATTTTTACACACACCTTTCCACATTCACAATGCATTACAAAAGTTACACCTGTGACATTCCTATGTGTGAGGGCAGTTCTGGACTTTGTTGGCTGTTCTATGCAACAGATGACAAAGAACGGGACGGTGGAATCGGAAGAAGCCAATACGCTGACGCTGGATGACATCTCTGATGATGACATTGACCTGGACAACACTGAGGTAGATGAGTACTTCTTTCTCCAGCCCCTGCCGACAAAGAAGCGCAGGGCGCTGCTGCGAGCGTCTGGGGTGAAGAAGATTGACGTGGAGGAGAAGCACGAGCTGCGAGCCATCCGCCTGTCCAGAGAGGATTGTGGCTGTGACTGCCGTGTCTTCTGTGATCCAGAAACCTGCACTTGCAGTCTGGCAGGCATAAAATGTCAGGTAAATGTCTACATTATTGCCAGTTTAATTATCTGGGGAAGGGGGCTGCATACACGCACACGTGTGTACCTTTTGTTGCTGAAGTTACAACCATTGGAAATCAAGTATTAGTAACATTTGTGGATTTCAAACCAGTTTTTTAAGGACCTGATTTAAGAGTATATAGTGGGCAATCAATACAATCAATCTCCTAAAATATCTTTATTTATTTTATGATTGGTTTAGGCACATACATGGTCTAGGGTGTTTTTTTCTTCTTATACAAGTATTCTGCTCCTCTTCTTTGGCCTTTATCTTTGTCTGCTGATGCAGACAACAGAAGAATCAGTAGCCTGCAGATTTCAGAAGGGATATTATCTTTTATTTTAGAGACAGTTAACCTACAATAAACATACCCATAAAATGTGAATTATAGTCCAAACTGAGTGAGAAACAACAAATGACACTCTGTGGTACTGTCCTTTATATAACATGCATGATACTTAAAATCTATGCATGATAAATTTGCATGTAGGCAATAAAAATATGTATCTGCTAATATAGCAGGTTTTTCCTCTGCAAACTGAGGAGGTATTTCATATCATACATTTACATAGTTGTCAGCTGTACATGTCCCAAAATATTGCCTAAAAGAGGTTTCTACCAGTTTCTGCTGAGTTGCTGTTGTGCAGCTGAGTTTTCTTCCTGAACGCATTTTTCATCATCTCGTAAATCTAAGCTAAACGTTCTCTGCTATTTTAAATAATATATTCTCCTTGCTGTTCCTGTTTTCATCTCCACATGTGGGGAACATGTACTAGATTATGTTATAGGGTACTTCTCTGCATCCTATCTGATGTTTAGGTATTACAGTGTAGGTGAAAGTGATAGATAGACCTTCAGCTGTCTAGTGGAGTGGAACTGGCTGACACATGGATTCAGCCACATTTTTAAAAACTTGAGTATTTTCAGATGTAGAAGTTCTGTGCACAGTCTGTTGACCCTACAACATTGCCCCTAAAATAGAGGGGGATACCTTTTAAAATGCACTTGAGGTTTTATTCCTATTTTCCATGGTCAGGTGTCCCCGTTGGCAACTTTACAAAGGTTTCTATATATAATTCATTTTGTTTCAATAGGTATCTAGTTTCCATGACTTTTACCAATTTTTACCAAATTTTAAGATGCTTTCTGGTAATGATTTTGCCTGGATTTGAGCACAAAATAAAGTAAAGCTGTAGCAGATTCATAAATACAAAAATGACCTATTTTTTGTTCCACTATGTAGTACTTTCACCTATGGAACAGAAATGTATTTTTCCTACTGTGCAGCATTGATGCATGTACTTACTGTTCCTCTCAGTACTGCTCAATTCCAGAGCTGACTCCCTGAATTACTGTTGGCTTTGACTAGTCTTACAGGTATTTCTCAAGGTGAATGCCACTTCACCACTGTATTCCTCTAGGCTGTGTAGGTTCTGTCATATCTCCAGGCTTATTCTACGTATTGTTAACCTGTATTCTTTTCTTTACAAGGTGGATCGTATGTCTTTTCCTTGCGGTTGCACTAAGGAAGGGTGTAGCAATACCGCAGGTAGAATCGAATTTAACCCTATCCGTGTACGGACTCACTTTTTGCACACAATAATGAAACTTGAATTGGAGAAAAATAGAGAGCAGCAAGTTCCAGCACTTAATGGCTGCCACACTGAGATAAGTGCACACACTAGTTCAATGAGTCCAGGACCCCACCCAGTTGAATATTCAATTGCAGAAAATTTTGAGATTGAAACCGAACCTCCGGCTGCAGTTATGCATTCCCAGTCAGCCGAGGACTTGGACTGCCCAGGGGAAGAGGAGGAAGAGGAAGATGGGAGTAGCTTTTGTAGTGGAGTTACAGATTCTAGCACACAGAGTTTAGCCCCTAGTGAATCAGATGATGATGAAGAGGAAGAGGAAGATGAGGAGGAAGATGAGGAGGAAGAAAAAGCAGATGATTTTGTAGAGAGCATGGGCTCCCATGCTGATATGGTGCCTCTTCCTTCTGTCCTTTGCTACTCTGATGGAACTGCTGTGCATGAAAACCACTCTAAAAATGCCTCATACTATACTAACTCTTCAACTCTGTATTACCAAATAGAGAACCACGTTGCTGGCACTGCTAACCAGATGGGTGAGACTTACTCAGAAAGGGATGCTGTCAAGAACGGCAGTCTTTCTCTGGTGCCTTACAACATGACTTCTGAACAGTTTGTTGACTACACACGGCAATCAGAGGAAACTTTTAGCAGCCCTCACTACCCTTCTGCAAATCCCTCAGTGATTGTTTGCTGCTCATCTTCTGAAGGGGATGGCAGTGCTCCATGTAACAGTTTATACACTGAGCATAGGCCGAGTCACCCGCAAGTGGAATTTCACTCCTACTTGAAAGGTCCTTCTCCAGATGGCTTTGTGTCAGCTTTGAACGGCGACAGCCGCGTGCAAGAGCACCCTGCTGAGAATTCACTAAACCTCCCAGAGAAGAGCAGACTGCACGAGGAGTGCATCAAATCTCCAGTGGTAGAAACGGTACCTGTTTAATATTAAAATTATTCTAGGACTGACTTCCTGTATTAAAATTCACTCCTGTTGGATTTTCCTAGAATATTACTTTTTTAACAGATAGTCAACACTTGGACTATGATCAACGTTCCAGACACAAATTGTGTTTTCTCAAGCTACACTGGCAGTGGTATTGCACAAAAACAGTTCACGTAAAGATTTAAATAAAAATAATCAAACAATTTTTTGATAAAAATAAAACACGTAAGTAAAGAAACACAGCCAACCTATTTCAAAGTAGCCTACCTATGGACGTGTGTGAAACCTGCCAAGCTATCTGAATCAAAGCTTTGTGGTTTTGACTGTCGGGCCTGTGCAAAAATGTTAAAAATGATACTTTGAAATAATCATGTTTAGAGTCCTAATTTTCAACATATCTGAAAAGATGGTAAGTTTAATGTAAAAGTAACTACTGTACAAAAAAAGTTTTAATTGTTCTGTACTGTATGTATTTTATTTATGCTAGTTTAAGATTCATGTTTTGATAAAAATGGACAGCATGTTCATTTGAGCAGAAGATCCATAGCTAGTTTCAAAGAGCATATCCACTTTTCATCTGGAGTACCTTGTATTCTTCCTTTTTCTTTTTTTTAATACCATTTCTGGTAAATTGTCTTGAAACACATTTTTAGAGTGTGCTGTTTTCTCTTTTACTGTTCTTGACAAACAGAAGAGTCAGAAAGGGGGCATTTACATCTTCTAGAAAGGTAGACAATCCTCCATTAAAACTAAAATCAGTGGCATTCCAGAACTAGTACCCTCACCCCAAAGAAAAAGGATCTTGTATATAATGGCAAAGCAGTAGCTTAAGCTTGCACAGCACCTTTTAGCCCAACAACCATTCAGATACTCTGCACTTTAGTGCTGTTTTGCAGGACTGTATTAACTGTAGGAACTGTGAACCACTCTGGAGAAATGCCATAGCTCCACTCTCTGAGGCATTTGTAGGATCTCAACATTCATTGTAATAAAACCTGGATGTTTTTCCCAAGCCAGTTTATGTCAGTATGCAGTTTATAAAAGCAAAGCCTTACTGATCAAAGCTAAAATAAGGCATGGGAAAAAACATGAAACTCTCTAGATTGCCTAAATATTTAACAGTTTTTATGAAATATGAGACTGGCTTTTGTGGACTTCTGGTCATACCTCAAATGTAGCATCATTTGGTCTAAATAGGAAACAGCAGATTCAGTGAGGAAAAAAGCTTCAGAAATTTTGTATCTGCAAAAGTCTGCAAGCAAAATAGCATCAGCATCATATGGATGTCCATTACCTTGTGATCCGTTTGTTTTTAAATGAAATGGGAATTAAAAGTACCTGCTCTATATCAACCTTTAATTTATTAACCAACCTTGCTCTTGTCTAGAAAAGGAGGCATAGGAATCAGGTTTTCGCTGCACTGGAAATTCTGCACTGCCTTATTTTGATTTCAAAATCTATGATGTTAGCATTTTTGTTTTTCTAATACTGAAATTTTATTTATTCTACATCAAGTGAGTTGAAATGTAGACCTGTCTTGTTTGTCAAAATAAGGATCAGCATCTTAGTTTTATCTGTGTCAAATCTAGATGGTTAACAGTGTGCATGTAAACACAGTGTAAATTTTAGCTCTGTAACAATGACTCTTCTGGTTAGAAGTCTCTTTAAAACATCATGTACAGTACTCCAGTAGAAAAACTGCCAGATGTAAAATATGCTTTTCATTTAAAAAAAAAAAAGCTTAGTTGTTTTTATATGAAATCTGGGCAAAGTGATTTCTCATATTTATGCTAAATTAGCAAAATATTTTTATTCCATGTAGTAGCTGGAAAGGTTTTTTATTTACTTGTTTCCACAAGAAGTCCTGCACATTTTATATGAACTGCATTGACAAGTCTATATCTCTAGGGACTGGATTCCAAACTTGAAACCTATTTCACCTCCTGAGAAAGTGCATTCATGCTGGTTATCTGGCTCAGCAATTCCATATCCTCTGTTCCTCCTGTAGTCACAGAACACTCTAGTCTCTTTCTCTAAGGCTGAGTAGGCAGGTAAACACCTGTATTCTCCAATGCAAATACCCTTGATTTTTAAAGAAAAATGTGCTAGTTCTAAAAGTTCTGCATCTGAGAATTAATATTATTCTGTTCGGGATCTTTTAAGGGCAAATGTAACAAGTGTCTGTGTTACAGGCATCTTGCATCAACAGCGAGTTGAATTTGGAGCTCTCACTCAGCACCAGCATCAAAAGCACAAATCTCTTTCTGCTTGAGCTGGGACAGTAGATGAGGAGCAGGAGCAGCTCTTTACCCTCAGAGTGTGTTGGAGAACCACACGCACTTTACTGGGGTATTTATCTCAGGGGAAAAATGAAATATTTTATTATTCACGCCCTCACTGAGCAATAAGAAATTATTTTCCTGGCCCCTGTGCTTTCACTTGAAAAATATCTTTAATTGCATCAGCAAGCACAGTAAGTGATTAACTTCATAAAATAGGTCTCAGCCAGTTTTAAAATACTGAGGTGGTGGTTATTTACTATCTCCATTCCTACAGGCTTCAGATCCCAGTCCTGCTTAATATCAGCACCTGTATAAACTTCTGAGTACTTAGATGTGTGTGTTATTCCATGCCACTGGGGCGTGAGGGGTGAATGCAGCCAAATTCTCTCAAGCCTGCAGCACAGGATAACAAGCAGTTACATCTTGGAAGAGAGGGGGTAAAGAGAGCAGTGACTATATAAAGTATTTGTGATATACTGTTTTCCCATGTTTTAAGTAGCTAATTCCTGGGAAAAAGTAAAATGTGCAGAATAAAGATTTCAATTGAAAAATACTCCTAATTAACTAGCTGGTGATAATGTAGATAGTAATACCTTTCTTTTAATCTGATCTGATGCTTTGCAATCAAGATTTCTTCTCAGGATACAAAGTAAACAAATCTTGTTTAGTTCTTGCAACAAGTTATAAAGCCAAGTCTGTTTATAATTCAGGGACAGTTCCTGGTAGTTATATTAATCATACCAACAACCCTTCTAACAGAGAGGAACTCATACTGAGGGAAAAAACCCAGAAATCTCTTTTTTTTCAGAATAGGCTAAACCTGTTGCTCAGCCAATTCTATGCCAGCAAATAACAAAGCTAAGGCCTTTTCTAGCCTGTGTAAAAGTTCACTAGAGTGATAAAAAAAGAGAGTTGCAGCCCTGACCAAACAGGAAGGTTAATTTAACTGACAAGTGGGCTAATTTACCTGAAATCTAGAGTAGGATGTAGAAATCAGGTAAGAGTCAGGTTTCTCACCACTTGATTAAACTTCAATGTTTTGTTTATAACAAAAACCATACTTTTCCTTTAAGGAAAAAACAAACTTAAATTAATCATAGTATGGAAAATATTTTAATGTTATTTTCTGGGCTAGTATATAATGCTGTGTCCCATTTCTCAGCTGGCTAACAGTCATTTTGGTAACCAGTCCTTTCATTTTGGGTAGGCTGTTTCTGTGTGACAAAAGTATTATATTACTAAATGATAACCAGCAGTATTTGCTTCTGTGTCAACACAGTGTTGAGGAAATGTTTACTTTACTGATAGTTGTATCAGCTTTATTTCCCAAGATATCTGGCTACTGATAAACACTCCTAAGGAGCCAGGTAATAATTTATGATTATATTGCATAGTTCAGAAAAATTAGTAATAACAAAGGCATTTTCCTCTGTTAAAATAAACCATAATTTTCACACAGAAGATCGCTGGAACAGCACCTAAAATCAGATGCCATTTTGCCTATAAGATGAACTTTGCCTCTCTTGGAAAAAAGTGCATTGTTAAATATATGTAAAGCTTTAACCGATGTTAGACATGAAATTAAAACTTTTCTGCACAACTAATTAGAGCAATTGCAATTGCTAAGAGCTATAACTCGTGCCCACTGGAACATCCTTAAAAGATTAAAAGCTGGTCAGTAAAACTTTCTACTATTCTTTGTTGTCTACCATTTAGATCAAAAGGTTCTAGATTTGTAAAGTTCTACTTTTTCATTTACACAAGCTCCTGCTGGTGAATCATAGTTGGAGTTGACATTAATTTATTTCAAGGCTGTTGTATCAGCCGCAGATACAGTTCAGCCTGATCAGTGCTCTGGTACCAGAGCAATCCCGTCTTTTGTGGAAGTGCTGCAGAAATCTTGTGTAGTGTCGGTGATGCTGTTACTTTTGCTTTCCCCACCTCACAAGGAATATCTTCACAAACACAGCTAGTTTTTTAAAGATTGTATGCATATATTTGTATGTACAACAGAACATATATTATGGTTTTTAATATTTCAGGTGTTCCTGACTCTCTGATAGAAATGTGATATACTGGATAGAGAGTACAGGGCTCAGAGAGAGGAGACCTGGGTTCTGTTGGCTTTGTCTTTGTCCTGTTGTGTCACTTGCATTTTCTGTGCTCTGGTTTGTAATGTACTTGGAGATACTGTGATAAAACATAATTCTACAAAACAGGCAAAATACCATTTTATTCCTCTTTTTTTTGGTATCATAACTAAATTTTTGTACTGCAGACTATGCCACTTTCCAAGTGAAGCCCAATCCAGAAGTGAATAGAAATTTTTCACTAATGTGAAGCACAGCTAAAGCAAGCTCTCCTTTCCTTAGACTGGATTAATGAGCAGAAGTTTAACTTGCACAGTGAAAAATTAGAATAAAAGCTGTGTTGCATATACAACATTTACCTGTCAAGTGCTTAACACTGAGCAGCAAGATTGTAGTTTGTCTGCAACACCATGCTTGACAGCAGCAGGCAGTCTTACTCCCTTGCATAGTGTCTTCTTTTGCTGGCTGAATTCTCTCAGTTGGAACTCCTTGCCTGGACTGCTCCTGTAGCAAAGCAGCTGCCCTTACTCGAAGGTAAAGCAAGAGAGACTCGTGATATCCTTTTAAAAAGCATTTGCTAAATAAGGATCTCCATTGTTACAGCTTATGAGTTGTATGAACTCATGTTCGTTGTGCCAGTTGTTTTATTTCCTGAAACAGTCAGGAACAGGGACAGAAGAGGATGATACGGAAAATCCTCTAGCATTCCTGCTGAGACTGAAGAGTAGTTCTATCATCTACTTTATTATGGTTGCAGAACATTTGATGTAAAATACTTTGAAAAACTAGAAGTAACTCAGAGAATATATTCTATAGAATTTATTTCTAAAATATTAAATCTGATTACTATTTTTTTAAAATGGTAGAAAACTGTTATTTTCAAAACAGACTTACATGTTCCTTGGTATGAGAAATCTCAGCATTTGCCTTTTCAGTGTTTCCAGGTTTTTCTAATATTCTTAATTTTGCTATTCTCTGTAATCATTGTCCATGTGCAAATTATTAATTGTCCATTTTCTCCAAGAAGTGTCCAATCCAAAGCGCAAACATTGTGATGAACAAGTGCAATTTAGTTTTAAAGATGTCCGAGTGAACACACACTTGGATTCTTCACAAGTTCTTCCTATTCAGTCTCTTACCACTCCTAAATCCAAGGCAGCTTTTAATTTTGTTGCTAATAAATGTGCCAGAGTATTGCTTCCACTTAAGGAGGAAAGTTATAAAATCCTTGAGGACTTTTCTGCTACCCTAATGGCTGATACCAAGAATTTTACTTTTTATATGGAACATCCAATTCATGAAACATCTGTTGTGCAGCCTTAGTGTTCTTTTTTAACGCCTTCCTTCCTGTCAGTGTTTGGGGAGGTCTGTTGTACAGTAACACTTCTCATTACAGTCAAGCACAAGTGCAACTCCAATGTCCTCTGTGCTGTGAATTAGATCTTGAAAAGCCAGGTTGTATGGGGCTTTGAACAACTGGATCTAGGGGGTGGCATCTCTGCCCATGGCAGGGGCGTTGGCATTAGAAGATCTTTAAGGTCCATTCCAGAGGGGCCCGTTCTGTGGTTCTGTGAGGTAAAAATGTGTGTTGCTCTGGTGCTGTGCAGTCTTTGTGGCTGGAGGACATCCAGAACTCAGGAGGTCCCACTGCCTGGAGAACCATGTTCCTGATGGATGCTCTGTGCTGCAGCTTCTCAGCTGAGAGGATGATAAGCTTCATCCAAGGCTGGGGGTGGGACAAAAAAAGTCAAAGGGCAAACTTTGTCATTTATTTAGTCAGTTATCTTAATTTGGATCTTAGCAATGACACTTCTGTGTCATAACTGAATGTCCAGTAGAACCACGCTGAAGTTTGCCTCTTATGTGCATTCTTCTCTAACTGCTCACTTTTCCAATAAACCATGAAGATGGGATTAGCTTTTCATGATAGACAGGAAAATGGAGAAAGATACAAATGCACGTCATTGTTTCTAACACAAGAATCAAGATACTCCTTGGTCTTGAAGCACTAGAGTGAGGGGAGGATAGAAAGGACAGTTTAGGGGAAAAGAAGATGAAGGCAAGAGGCAGATTGATGCAGATTATCTTTTTTCTAAAGAAGAAACCAAAACATTACGCATTAAAAAAGGAAGGAAAATGGGAAATTAAGATCTCTCCAGAACAAGGATGGAAAAGTATATGGATGTTCACTACAAGCTTGCCCATGTTAGATGATAATATTGATTCTGTTACTTAATATACTTTAAACCAAACATGAACTCAGTGCAGACAGGAAATGCCATTTTTCCAGACCAGTTACATACAGGTGGCCATTAAATGAAAGACTTATCCAAATGCATGGGGTAAATACAAAGCAAAGCCACACCTAGAACTGCTACCATGTCCTGTCTTTGCCTATGGCAATTAAAAGACATTCTCAATATCAGTTAATTCTGCTCCCAAGCACATATTCTCATATAACCAGTTTCTCAGATAACAAGAGGACAAAATAGGTGTCCTTTTCATTAGCATTTTAGTTTGGGATTTTCAAATGAGACTTTAGTTTGGGATTTTCAAATGACACATTATGGCAGGTAATTATTTTAGGTTTCTCCATCTGGAACTTTTAAAGTATGTTCTTAAAAATGAAGTTTTGGGTTTTGCTGGGGGATCGTTGTAAAGACCCATTTGTGAGTCTCAGATACAGATTCAGCACCAGTTTTCAGTTCTTGAAAAGATGTGCACTGGTGGCTGGTTCTCTTAAAACAAAACCCAAAGCAAACATGCTGTTTTTTTCCCAACCATCTGACACAAGTAGCAACAACTACTCATGTAAACAGAGCTTAACAACTGGGCCCTTCTTTTAATTGACTGATTGTAGGCGCTTCTATGGAGATACGTCTGAAGTGTAGTTTGTGAAACATGTTAAAAAAGTGTTTGATGTAAAATAAGCGCTAGACATTTAACAGTGCAAAAATAGTCAAAACCTGTAGGTTACAAATCCATTCCTAAGAGCCTCAGCCTGTAATATTGTCTTAGTAAAGTTGATCTTTTAAGTTAAATTGCATTCTGGTGTAATAATCTTTTACAAAAAAAAATTGTTAATATAAATGTACTGGTTAATACCTGTTATACATAAAACATGGCTAATTGGTTATTTTAATTTGTTTCCAGCTATAGCTAATAGATAGAAAATTTGTAAAAAGCCCGAACCAAACAAAAAACAACACTTATTACCTTTTATATGTTTAAAGTATTTTCATTGTTTTAACAAATACAGACTATGTAACATTTACACTGTCTAGTCCAACCCTGTCTTTCAGGAGGTTCATCTCTCTCTGTGTATATATATATATATATATTTCCCCATAAGAATATAAAATTGCTTTTGAAATTTTTGTTGGCAAGTGGTAAATAATACACCGCAGCATAGATTCAAAAGCACTTAAGCTGACAGTCTTTCAGACAGGTAATCCATTCAAATGGGACTAAGTAAAACTGTGGTGTAATTGCAGCCATTTGTTTAAAATTTGTACATTACTTCTAACTTTACTAATTTCTGAGAAAAATAGTTATGTTAAGTACTTAACATTTTCCATTACAGATTATCTTGCATACTAAAATAATGGAGATCTCAACAGTAAAGCAAGATATTTAATTGGACTGCTGCTTTTAAACTGTTTGAAGAAGCGAAGGGAAAGAAAGTTCATCTTAAAATCTGTACGTGGAAATAATTTTAAGCTTCATGAAGTACACATTTCCTTAATTTCCTTTTTTTAAACAAGTTGTAACATCAAAGATGCCAAAGGGTAATATAAGCTACAATAATATTCAACAGAACTTAACCTAGACCTTACGTTGTAATAATTTATTCGAATTAACTGTATTCTTCTGTATTTATATTTTCGGTATTTATTATGAATGATATGGAATTTGATGTATTTATTGTGGCTTATTACTGCAGTGTATATATTACAAAAATGAGCATTTTTAAGTCTTAACATTAGGTTTTTTTGTTAATTAGTGGCACTTGTATCAGCTGTATTTTTATTATATATTGTACAATATATATTGTCCATTTGTTTGCAATGAAGTAAAACAGGTTTCTACGTTACATCATGGCTGCCAGTGAACGTGCGTCTTATTTCTGCTGTGCACTCACAAGAGATTCCTCTCTCAACTAAGAGAACCAGAATTGGTCCTGCAGCTCCTCCCCGAGACCTGTAGAGCCTCCAAAGACACTCTGAAATTTCAGGCATTTCTCCTGTTCCTCATAGCCTGACAGCATAAACAGTTTGTGTGGAGGGTTTTTTTGTGTCTGTTTTTATTTTCAAATATTTGTATGCCAATTAAAGAAATAAACAGAAATGCCTTGTTAGGTATATTCATCTGCTTTTTCATGATACTACTCCCTACACTTTTCTGTGGCCAGAAATAAAGTACCTGATTCACCTGTGCCTATCACAGTGAATTTAATATTTTTTATTTTAAGGTTTAAGCAATTGTTTTCAACAGCTGTCGGAATAAAATTTTGCACCAGCTCTCCCTGGTGGACAATTTGCAGTAATGTTACACAGCAAATCATTTCAATGGCTATAAACTAAACTTTCACATTACAGGACAACTGCTTATTTTGAAAACTGCCAATCAACACTGCTTCATTAAGAAAATAATTAAGAATCACAGGTCTCTGCCATATTTTCATTCTGATATTTATTAAAATTGAGCTGTACCTTTATAAAAGTTGTCCCTAAGTGTGCTTTAATGATAAATTACATATAGCTAAATTATTTGAATTTAAAAAATGGATAAAGATCAGCTGTTTCTCTAGATTATAAAAAAAGTTCCCAAAGGATTTAGGGTATCATTTGTTTTTAGTTTGTTAGGAGTTCCACAAAATGAAATAGATTAACATCTGCTATCACACTGCTTTTGGCGTTGCCTTGAACTATGGTTAACAGGGCTGCTCCAGGGCTTGCTAAGCCATACTGACATAAAAAAATGTTGTAAAACAACTTTCAACACTCTTGTTCTAATTCAAGACACCAGGATGCCAGTTCAGAAGTAAAAAGGTTTAACACTAAGGTGCACTTATAAGTTATGTGTTAATAGTACTCACATTAAACATACTCACCCTAGAGAAAACCAGCAGTTACTGCCAAGGATGATAAAACAAAATCCTCGGGTGCGGTGAATTCGCAGTGAACCGTGTCACGACCAGGCAGAGCCACAACCAAGTGCAGACCTCTTGTTCACTGCCCAGAGCCACAGGCCCTGAAGTCCCAAAAAGTTTAGGACCCGTTTTGTCTTGCTGGGAGTGGGGCTGAGCTGTCCTTGCCAGAAATCAAGCCTTCTTCAGCACTTGTGATTACTTCCCTGGCTGTGTAAAAGAGCATGGTGAGATGCAGGTTAACGCTGATGCCTACTGTTGTAGCAACCTTCAGTATTTCTTTGTACAGCCATTTGACTGCCAGAGAACCTCCCTGCAACAAACCCATTTTCAGAATGCCACTTTCAGGAGAACATTAACAACATCCAGAAGATGATGCTGCTTTTTTATTAAATTACAAAAAAAACCCCAACCAGAATCCAACTTTTTAAATTTCCTGTCATATTTACAGATCTCTTATTGCTCTTCTAGTATAATGTCTACATATATATATGTATATATATATATACATATATGTTCAAGGTATATATGTATATATATATGTATATATATGTATATATATAAATATATGTTCAATATATATATGTATATATATATGTACACACACGTATGCATGAATATTTGGAAGTGCAATATTCAATGTAACAGAAGTTAATTTCAGATCTTCAAACAAAATAGAACAAAAAACTAATTTAATGTTTTCCTCCGTTTTAGATCTGCTTCCCTCTTTTTTGGCACATAGTAGGGAATCCAAGTAAGACTGAACTGCTGCTAAGTACTGAAAAAATACAGACTAAAATGTCACTCATAGTTTAAAAGAAAAATAATAAACATACTTTAAAAAATTAGAGTATAATAGGAATTTTGCCTAACTGACCCATGTTAGACCAGAACTCTGAAAAAAAAGAAAGGAAAATCTTAAAAGATAATTTTTAAATCACAGAATTAATTTTCCCCTTCCTCACCTAGAACTAAAGACAAAATATAATAACTAGGTGAACTGCTATACCTAATCTTAGCAGATAGAACAATATATGCAGTTGTTGTTTTCTGCAATGGTACGATCTTAGATTACCAGTTAGAAAAACAAAAAACATAAAGTGGAGCTTCTCTAGCAGTGCTCATGAAGAGGTTCCTCACTCCGAGTGCAAGAGACCACTTGTCTCCTTAAAATTCAAATTCTACCCTGATGTGGAATGTTACCTCTAAAAAAAAAACCCAACTGGTAATGAGTAGATAAATGATATTAACATATGCATATTCCAGTCTGACAAGATTGTAAGAGATACAGGTTGCATGAAGAAATTACCCTTGGGTGATATTAAAAATAATATAATGCATTTTTTTGTATAACATGAGAACTAAGAACTAAAAGAACAAGTCCTTTTAAACCACTGTGCTAAATACCTTGTCTTCTAGAACATGTTCCTTGAACACTGAGTTCCCATTTCATACCTGGGGTTCAACACAGCACAGCTGCTCCCTGTGTAATCTCCCATATGAATATTGTTCAACAGTTTTCTCATTGACCTGCATTCTGTTTTTCCTCAACTCCTCCAGTTTGTCAGGAACATTTGTTGCCCTTCCAATATTGGTTTGATCTGCAAAAGCAATACTTTGTATCCCATTACCAAATTAAAAAATTTATCAGAGGACACAGGCAGTGTCTCTTCTATACAGCCTTCCAGTTTCACAGTGGTATTAATAACCCTTCCCAGTACAGGCTTTTTATCAGTTTCTGTTCACAGTTTATCAAGTTATTGTGAGTTGTACAGCTTTAACTTCATAGGGTGTTCTCACAGGTGTCACCAACAGCCCTATAGAAGCCAAGACACAATGCAAAGGCATTATCAAGCCAGAAAAATAAGTTAGTTTACGGTAATGCCGGCATCCACCCTACCCTAATACAGTTCACTTTTGCTAGGCAGCTGCTCTTTGCTTCTCAGGCCCAACACTTGCTAGGTCCCCAACAAGGTAATGCTTCCAACAAATTATCACTGGTCCTTGCTTATTCACTTTTTTGTCCTTTTAGATGACTTCGAACGACTGAAAGGATTTCTTCTTACTTTTATTCAGAAACTGAACTCATTAGGCAGATACCATTAAATTATCCGGACAGACTCCCTCTCCCCCATTAGAAGTAAAAAACCCCACATATCATCAGTCATCCACTCACCAAACCCTATACCTAAATTAGCATTTATCTGTAATGATACTGTTTAGGAAAAAAGAACAAATTTATTATTAGTGTATTTTGTTCTATTCAATCCTTAATACTCACCCCTTCAAATTTATTCTCAGCTTTCTATTTGATCATGCAGCTAAATACTTTTGTCTTCACTTTACATTTTTTTAAAAGTAGACTGTATATCTGATTATGGTGTATTATTTTCTACAGTTAGCAGAATGGTTAGGAAGGCCAAGGTCTCACTCAGACTAATAGAATTGAGGTCAGTCATTTGTAAAAGGGGAAACAGAAATAAGAAAATAAACCATGCAAGTGTCTGCACAAGAGATCACGTACAGATCACATTAGAAACCTGTGAGGTAAACATGGAATAAATCACTAAAAGGTGTGGGGGGGAAGCGAGTTTAGTAGATAACAAATAATTTTAAAGCAATAATAAGAAAAAGGCTGAAAAAATGTGTAAATGTTAAGCAGCTGGGAATCTATTACAATATAACTGTCATAAATTTTAAAGTTCAAGAAATATAAAAAAGCTTTATAGAAGTAGTTTTGGCAAAACAAAAGATTTATATCAGGATAAGCAGATTTTTCCATTAGAATAATCATAAATCAGTGAGAATTACTTTTTTCTTCTACAAAAGGACTGACTTGCTAGAAGCTGAGCACAGTGTGGTAGCCTATTTGGCTTTTACTTGACAGTCAAATATTTAATTTTTCAAGTGAAGAAACTTAAAAAATACTGAGAAAGTGTCACTGAATAAAGTAAATTATTAAAGAAAAGTCCACCAATTGAGCATAAAAATATAAAGTGTATTGGGTTTTAGACAGTAGACAATAATTTCTCACAGCCCTACAGAGAAAATTAGTCTTCTTCAGAAGTACTTACAATATGTGAAAAAGCAATACACATATGGCCCCCAAGGTGACAGAGGACTAATAGGATCCATACATCAGTGGTCAACATATAAAGTCTCATCATAGAAATACTGTAAACAAAATATAATCAGGATCTCAATTATCTTTGGTATAGCAGAGTCCTAGGGAATCTCCAATGACACATTTTTATATCCAACTTAAGAGGGAAAAGAAACTTTAAACATTTGCATTTAAAGTATCACTTAAAATGCAGTATATGATCACAGTTCAGAATGGATCTTCTCTTGTAATAAAATGCTTCCGGCTATAAATATGAAATCTTAGTTGTTCTGGCCAAAGATCCACTTCTGGAAGGGGTCTGATGGATTACAGGATGCCAAACTTGGATGCTCTCCGTTTCCTGTAAGGCACATGTGTAGTGCTGCATTGTA
Organism: Lophotriccus pileatus; assembly: GCA_035583135.1. NCBI lineage: Eukaryota > Metazoa > Chordata > Aves > Passeriformes > Tyrannidae > Lophotriccus > Lophotriccus pileatus. The sequence continues at coordinate 18,566,718 of JAWWES010000171.1, forward strand.
CAGAGTTTGATCCTGAAGTGAGTAAAAAAGGAGGAAAAAAAAAGTGAACAAACAATGAACATGCTGTTTTCCCCACTGTTTTCCCCCAGGTTGATCGCTAAAGGTCATACAGATGGTGCAGAGGGGGCTAGCAAATAAATAAAAGTAGTACACAAGTGCCAACTTGTTTTGTTAGGAAAATTTTAAAAAATACTTTAAAAGACACAAAACATCTGAATTGGCTTCCAGGTGGATGTCCACACATCCACACTAAAGCATATAAACTGGTTTTTTAAGTGACACTCCTACTAGTGAAATCAGCTTTGTTCTGGTAACTGAAAAGCTGAAATTACCTACATTTTCCTGCCCAAACTAAACTTACTCTTTTTTGGCTTCAGAGTTTGATTTTGTTGGCATTTTTGCTTTTACTGGAAATCTAAAATTAAATAATATAAAAGATCACTGATAAAAATGCCAATTCACTGCACATACCTTTTGGTGCAGCCATTGCTCCTCTCCAGCAGCGAAGGTTTTCTGGCCTTTGTAGCTGCACTCTCGAAGCTGCACAGGTCCCTTAGAGGCACGTAGACAAAGCTCCTTCTGAATGTTATGTCGAATTTCATGGTGTGCAGAATACTCAAAGTACTATTTAAATAATTTTTTAAAAATTCAGTAAATAAAAACAAACAAAATATTAAAATCTTTGAAATTTCCATATACAAAGTAATAAATGTCTTTTCTTATTAAAAAATTTGAGAGTACAGAATAATTTCTGGGTTTTAGCATACACACTTTAAAAGTGTTTACAAAACTAAAAGCATTTTTTAATACTAATGCAATGTTAATATATATTTACATGTATAAATTGCAAATGACACTAGCTGCATATGTATTATGATGCAATATCTCATTGTGTGCTCCCACACAGATTATACATAATTCAAAGAGGCAAACCAAAGACTAGCGATAGTTGCACAGATAAATTAAATTTTGGTATTTCTTAACTTTAAAAATCTGTATTCAGATCTGTATTCAGATTCTGTTGCTGGATTTTGTTTTTTCTTAGAGGAAAAAAACAACAAAAAAGTCATGGAACAATACTTATTGCTTTGTGCCAACTTCTTCTGCTTGATCTAAACAATAAATGTCAACAATAGGATGCTGTTATGTTTCCCTTGTGAGCTAGCCATTAGAAAAGTAATAAAAGCATGTATTTTGTTAATTTTACAATGATTTCCTGACAGCACAGTACTGTTAAGGCTCAAGAATTCTAGGCTATAATTCTGGTCTTAACAGGGATTTACTTCTAACAGTTAAGAGACACTGCTGTCCTTTTATCCCTCTAAGACCTACCCTAACATCCTGGTCTCTTCCTTTTCTCCCTCATTAAACAGCAGAGTTCCTATCGTTACATCCCACTACTGCTGTTCCTTGGCTCCATATGTCAGCCGCCTGCACTGTATCTTCCTTTGACTATTAAGACCAGGCTTAGTACTCCCTTGTGGCTTTCAACCATCTGTCCAACTGGTCAGCAATTGCCTCCTCACTGGAAGCAATGGGAATAGAACTGAGGAACAGCACTGAGGCACAAACAGGCATCTCCCTCTTAAGACTCTGTGACCAACATTAATCCCTGAAATAGGTGCTGATAGGAGTGACCTGCTTAGTCACTCAGCTCTCAGACATAATAATTTACTCTTAATCTGGTAATCTGACTTAATCTGTCCTGATTTATCTTTTGAACTTCAAAGTCTCTTCACACCCCGAAAATATGACTTGAAAGCTAGGTTTAAAACCTCATTAATTTTGGATATTGAGATGGGCATGTTCCCAGTCCCAGAATATTCTAAAAAGGAAGAATAATATATAACTGATGTACAACTCTGACAATTAGGTTCCCTCTGCCAATCCTTTCTGCCATCTCAAAATGTGAACAAAGATGACAGGTAGCATAGAAAATATCAGCCTACACTGAAAAAAGTCTGGTAAAGGATAGAAAACAACTGAAAACGAGCATTGTAATGAGAAGGGTTAAGAAAGCAAATATGCATCCCTTGAGCATCACCAGCAAAACCAATATCAAAGTTCTCTGAAGGCTGGCATTTGAAGGGCTTCAGACTGTTATTTTATGTCAGGAGGAAAACCAAAAAACATTAACATTTGAAAGTATAGAGTTTTAGTACAGTCCAAGATAACTTAGAGAGAGAGAACAATAGAAGCATACAGCAGATCTCTTAATACAATGTCTCAGTACAGTGTTCCTGAATTACTGACTGTGTGAAGAGGCTATTATAGTGTTAATCCTCAACAGAATAAAAAAACAAGTCCAATACTGTAAGAAGCTAACATAACAGGGTAGTTCTTAATCTAAACAGCATGCCATCTTCCACAAAAATGGATTAGGAAAGTATAAACTAACTAGGATTATGTGTCTGAATTTTCATAGTGCCATCAATGGATGGCTTTTAAGGTTGAAAAAAAACTCATTAAGCCCATCAAAATAACAATTATATTCTAATAAAAATTTTAAAACCTTTGCTGATGTTCAGTTATTAAGGATTTACAGTTGTTAAATCCTACTGACTCTTAGAGGCAACAGAGAAGTGTGCATTTCTGGGCAGGGAAGATGTTCCTTTTATTGGTATTACAGTAGTGACTAAAGGATTCAGTATCTGACATCTATTGCAAGTTATAGTGTAGAAGGAACAGAACCACTGCTGCCTCCAAGAGCTATGCACAAAAGAGAGTTCCTCTTGAACAAATGGGATCATATTATTCACTTGCATTAGCCAGTACAGGATAGGCCACTGTGACCTCACACTATGAGGCTGCAAGCATGATAGGGAAGGTGGCTCAGGCCTGGACACTTGGTCTCCCACTGGCCGGATTCCAACCAACATCTTCCTTGACACTGCGAGTCCTGGTGACAGAGAAAGAAGCAATAGGAGGAAGCATAAGGAAAGGAAGAATTAGGAAGACAACACTTACAAGACAGGAATAAGGGTAGGATGAAAAGGTTTTGCACAGAAAAGACAGGTCAAGTGAAGCAGGGCAACTGTGTTTGAAATCTGAATTTGTATGCTGATCTTAAAACATCAGAAGCGGGACACAACATTAAGAGTGGTATGGAATTTTCCTTTAACAATATATATAGGAATTAACTATTAAGGGGGAAAAAAAAAAGGAAAAAAGAGAGATGGGGGAAGAGATATTTAATATTAAAAATTAGTCCATTTCACTAAAATAAATTAAAAGCTTTTATATGGTAAAGTTACAGAGGAGATCATAAAACTTATGTATAAAATATTTTACCTGATTTCCTCCAAGTCCATGACAAGAATACATAATCAGTGGTTTGCCACCATGGTTATTTTCACCAACATCCAGACACATGTGGTTACCTATATTTTTTAACTAAAGAAAGGGTGTTATCAGGATAAAAAAAAGCTCAGTGGAGATGATAAAAATTAAACTGTCTCACTCATATACAAAATTAACCTTTAGTTCAACAACTACAGCTATTAGTTCATGTTTACTTTCTGCTATGCTTGAATCTAAAAATCTTGTTCTCTCAGTTAATCTTTTCTAACTAACAGCCGAATAACTACATAGTCGCACATGTAATTATTAGCCTACAGGTGTACAATGTGTACAATGTAACTGTTATTCAAATTACAGTTTGAACAGATACACATAAAATATTCAAAACTAGAGGAAGGGGAAGTTTTATTTATAAATACATGCTAAACATTCATGTTCAAAGTAAGAATTACTACTTTAATATTTTTTTTTAGTTTCAGCAATGCAATGTCTAAAGTTATTTGGCAGGGAAAATAACTACTGACATGAATGGAAAATGAAAATTACATAGCTATTGACAAAGCTATAAAATATTCAAATAACAAGGTGTGCAGAAGACATTCTTTATCCAGAGTAGTGACAGAAAACCTTAGAGCAGTTAATGATAGCTGAAGTCTAAAAGCTATGGCTAAGATAGCACAAAAGATTAGCAAACTTCCTGGACTATGAAGACTATAGAAAATAATTAAAATTAAACTTACATATCCAGAAAACAAGGGATTCAGATCTGGAACATATGCTTCTGGATAAACATTACTGAGATACCAGGTAAAATTTTTACACTGCAGACGCTGCCTCAAATCAAGTCTTTTTGAGATGTCTCCAAATGTTTTCTGTTAGAGTTGGGGAAGTAAGGAGGGATGGAAGATAAAGATATTAAAATCACTAATATCAATTTTTTACATGTAAAGCTATGATATTCTGTGTTCTAGTATTAAGCAAGTTTTAAGCTTCATTTGTTGATTTTTTTCTTGTTAATGCAGTACTACTAGATAGTCATGAAAATTTATCACCTGAAGGAGGAAAAATAGCTTCTCGAAGAGAACTCTAGATTCTTGCTGGACAGAAAACTTACAAAATAAATAAGCCAAAACTCAACCTCCCTTGAAATTAGCTGAAGTTTATAAATAGATAGAGATAGGATGGTTATCAATCATCAAATAAGCTTTATTCTACAGCTAAAAAACAACAAAACCTGCTTTTTAAGTAAAACTACTAAGCAACTTCAGACTAATAAGACATTATGTTTGTCACTCCAAAAAATACGTTAGTTTACATTGTCTATGATCTTCTGGTAGTTCCCATATCTGCTCAATGCAAAAAACCGAGGACTTCAGAGAACGTGTAAAACAACCCACCAGTAGAAAAAACTCACCATAAAAACCCAACACTATCACCACCCACTTTGGTTTTTCATGTTTGTTGGGGCTACAGCATTAGGCAAACTGAACTCTGACTTTTCATTCAAATACCTAGAGTTCTTACATACTTTGTCAATAAATAACTTTTGCTCACCAAAACTTTCAACGCAGCAAGTGTGATTTCTAATACCACCACCACCACCTACTTGTTTCACAATTTTTGCTGCCTCTGTGTTTCTTCGGTAAAATATTTCTTTATATTCATCCATCCACACTTCTGCAAGGCGAACTTGATTACGTGTGATCACTTGAGTACCTTTTGGGAAAGTGTGGGGACTCTTGCTGCGAAAGACATGGCCAACAACAGAGCAAGGCATGATCTCCAACTGTCCACCACATTGCCATACCTAATAATAACATTTAGTGTGTAAGTGCACTGCAATCAGAATTAAGGGGGTGGAAAAAAGTTCAGCAATCTTACTGTTCACCAGAAAACATCAAACCACTAGTAAGAGTACATATGTCAGGCATACCAAAAGTGAATTTTCTAATCAGGAAAACCTTGAAAATATACATTTCAGCTATCAACCCTAAACACATAAAAAAAAAAAATTAAAATCAGTTCAGTGAGCATGTTTGTATTTTAGTTCATAAGTAATTAGTAATTCATTTTTCCACATCCTAGTTGGGTGATTCAGCAGAGGAGTCAAGATCTAGTACTAATTTGTCCTCAAAACTCCTGTACATTGTCAGCATAGAGACAATTGCTAATTAGGAAGCTAAACTTACTCTGAAAGACATTTCTATATTTTCACCTCCCCATATTTCCATTTCTTCATCGTAGCTTCCAATGTGTTCAAAGTAGTCTTTCGATATTGAAAAGAGACCTCCAGCAAAAGTAGGTGTTCTGCAAAAACAAAATTGAAGGAAGACAGGATTCAAATACTACGTAGGGTTTTTTAAATATAGATGTAAAATCATGGTATAACTTCTAAGAATTTTCTATGCATTTGTCAGCGTTTCATTGCAGTGGTGCATTTTCCTGGCATAGATAATACTTCTAGCAATTAAATCTGCCCACATGGAGACTCATTTGACAGTTTTACTGTCATTTATTAACAACTCATTTAGACTAATGACTGCTGGTATAAAAGACAGCATCAGGAAAACCAACATATTTTCCCTGTATGGAGGATATCAAGTAAAGTTATTACTCATAAAGACCAGTCTGTGGCCAAAGCAGGTACAATGATCATCAAATGCACTGCTGTATCAGCCTAGCATTTGGGTGCTCTGACCCATTTTGTCATTCTTTCAAGTATGAAAGAGAGCCTGAATCTGTGGTACTGTCTCTGAAAAAAACCTGTGTACAATCTTCCTCTGCCTCCTCCTGCTAGGAATATAATAAGCAATAGAAATTGCTTCTTATATCCCTAGTGTATGTAGAAAAAAGGTAATTCAGAGCAATTAGTGTCTTAAGGAGGCCATATTTTTATGAAAGCTTTAAAATGTGGTTCTTAAAGAAAATATTAAAAAAACACCTAAGATACTAAGATGTCTGATTATATTCATCTGAAGAAAGTTTATTTACAAACTGCTGTTCATAACAAAACCCCCACAAAAACGGAAGGATATAAATAGTATTCAAATAATGTTTACCTAATGGGATAGGTTTCATCTTTTCTTCTTTTGTTTTCATGTTTAGGAAGAGACTCCCATCCAAATGACAAACTCCAATCAAAATTTCCTCTGTTGTGGCTATGCCCGTAAGGAGATGGTTTACTGAATTCAAAAGTATTGAGATCTATTGAAGCAATGTCAGGGCTTACAACTGCGACAGGGTTCTCAGCTATTCTTGCCAATAATGGCTCCAACCAGCCATAAAAGCATTCACCTGTGGAGACAGTGGCAACAAACACTGAATCTTTCCTTGGCTATAAAGTAGTACACAGGGAATTTTTCAACACGTCCAGCAAGCCAATATGGACTGCTTTTAAACAGCATTGCTAATTATACTTTTAAATAATATGAAACAGCAATAGGGAAGATGACATATTGCAAATGCTTATAATTCATAAAACATCTGCAACATTAGATCAAAGAGAACAGCATTACAAAGCAGACCTGGCATAGTTACAGACTACACTTACAGTGAGCATCCAGAAAGGTAAGGGTCTCTCCTGTTGCTACGGAAGCTCCCAACAACCGTGCTGTGATCAGACCTTTTCTTTCCTTCTGACGGACTACTTTAACTATTTGGAACTGTTTCACATATTCATCTAGTTTATCATGCAGGTATTCTAGAACAAGGAATCAGTTTTAGGATATTCAGTGTATATACATGCCCAAAATTTTACATTATTAAACTAACAAGGTAAACAACTCACTAACCCCAGAAACATCAAAACTGTAAAAATTCCTAACTGCTGAAGGTTATTTTTAGGGGCTGAGTTTTGTTGGGGGGAGGGTATAGTAAGAGGTGACTGGCAGAGAAGAGGAGATGGAACATTAAAAATATTCTAAATGAGAAAGGACATGCTAGTACATCTCTGCTGCAGCATTAGCAGTTTGAATACCAATTCAACCTCCATTTTCAGAGCAAATGGATCACATACTTATATTACCCGTGGAATATGCAAATTCTTTCCTTAATGATGGCACATTTACACAGTTTTCAAAGGCTCTGTTTACAACAGCAACAGAAGCCATACAGAAAACTATTTAAATGTTCAAGGTTTGAGACACAACCCCACATCCCTCATTATACATCCCACATCATCTTCCATACTTTGCCCGTCCTTAGTATTAAACTGTACTATTGAACATATTTCACATCCAAGTGGGCAGTATACGAAATACAGACTTGCAAAAAAGTGTAAATACATTAATAGAAGCATATATGTAAAGACATGTTCCTCTAAAGTTAAGCATATAAAGTTTTTTGAACTTGCATTTGTGTTCACAGTCAGTATACAGTTAATTATGTTTGAGAGCCAGCTGGAGTATTGAAGATTATTTTTTCAATAAATAATTTTACTTTCTGGTAAAGACACTTCCCTTCATATTAATGAAATTAATTTGCATAAAGACAATCACTATGATAAAATGCAAATTGCCACAAGTATTGTCCAATTTGTACTTGGATACTTTGCTCTATAAATTCCAATTGGTTTGACGCACAAATTACAAAGCTACTTGTCATGCAACCAATTATGCAGTTAAAGCAGCACTAGGATTGGAAAAACTAGAAATGGGATTTAAAAACCTTTTAGAGAACAAGAATTTCATATTTGACTACATTATGGAAAAAAAGATGAAGGACGACTACTTTGCATTTTAAAGAAGCAAAGGAGCAAAACCACTTAGAATACCATTATATAAATTATATCCTCTTAATCAATTTATCTGCCACCCTAACATGTCTTCAATTAAAAAAAAAAAAAAAGTGAAAATAGAGAGACTTCTTACCATCTACACTGGCATCATCCACCAAAATAATCTCCTTTAGCAGAATGGCAGGAGAGGTGTACATCACACTGTGGACAGTTCTGAGCAGAGTAGACCACGCTTCGTTATGAAAAACTATTATAATACTTGTGGTTGGCAACGGCGGACAACGCTTGAACTTCTGTTCAATACATCTACAGATAAGAAAGTGTCAGGTGGTACAAAATGGATAACAGTTTTCTGACTCAAACTCTGAAAAGAAACCCTTCTTTCTAATACAAAGCTTTATAACTATGGACATTAAATACACACTTACTGTTTGCCACCTGTCAACTTTAGAGACTGGAGGTTATTACTCCAAGGTAATAACCACAGCCAGTGCCTCACAAAATACACAGTCATGCCCTAGCAAAGGTTATGGGGAGCTGCACCCCAGGTACCAGCAGCAGCTCAGTAAGTTCAGTCACTCCTGGCACAGATGGCTGACAACATGTAATCTGACACTGAGAGACTGCTCATAACCAAAACGCACTCTATCCAAGTCCTAAGTCTACATTAATAAAATTTTTCAAAACTACAAGACTCCTGCTGAGATGTTCCATTACCTTGTTCAACAGTTTGCAATTTCCTAATTTATTAAATTATGCTGGTGGGTTTATTAACATCGAATATTAAAAAAAAAAACAGGGGATGGTGTTTAAATTGGAAAAAAGTTTAAACCACATTTTCAGTTTTCTTCTAGGCAAAACTTAGCAGGCTTCCTGAAAGTTACTCAGAAATTTTAGCTTAAAGGCAGAAGCAGAAAACCTTATTTAAATATGGTTACTTTGAATTCAAAACCATGAAAGAAGTTAGCTTTTCTAAACATTCTTGGCTTTGGCACTGCAGACTGTTATGTACAGCCAATCATTATGTATAGCTAGGAGACTTTCCTAAACTATCACCTAATGCTGAACTCAAATCACTTTGCAGTCTGAATTTCTGAGAAGTTTTTCAACTGTCAGGACATGCACATTTCAACATACTCGGGAGGTCGAGTGTCTGGTCCAAGGTCTCGGTGTAAAGAAATCCTATCACTTGCAAATGCATTAAAACAGTGTTTCTCTTCTCCAAGCTGTTTTTCTTTCTGTTCTTCTGAATTTAAGTTGGTGGTTTTAAATGCTTTACCAGAAGCTCCAGGAGCATTAGGATCTTGAAGGGGTCGATCTAGAAAGGGTTTTAGTTCCACTGCAGTATAGTGCCCTGGCAAACAGTGTCTCTCTCCAGGAATCTTAGTTTGCCTAACTGGTGCTTTTATCTGCATTTTTGGCTTTGCACCTTTGATATTGTTCATAGCATTTAACACAAGACCTAATACATGACTTTTCTTTCCAACAACTGGTTCAATTCCTGCTTCATCTTTAAAATCTTGAACACCCACTTCTCTTTGCAATAAAAATAAAAATACCAAAAAGACAAACACAATAATGCTAAACTTCCAAAGTCTCCAATGAAAAAGTGTCTTGAATAGTTTATGTGTTTTTTTCAAGGCCATTCTAGTTTTAAAAAATTTCACACGACAACTTTCTGTGAGTGTTTTTCTTCAAACATGTCACAGCATTTCTTGAAATTTTAACACCTGTAAATTAAAACAAAAAGTATTAATTTAGGCATCTAGTATATTCAACAATGTAAAGGCACAAGAAATTAATGGGGAGGATTTAATTCACAACTCCCAAATGTTATGTGTGCTACATCACTTAAATATACATCAAAACTATCTATAAGATACCCAAAATGCCCTTTCCCTGTTTTTTGTTTGGGGTTTTATTTTTTAAATACACTTCAAATAGAAGAACAAGAAATCAGGCATACCACTAAGAATAAAATACTGTTTCTACATAGTGCCACTACTTCACATTCATTTTCTTGCAATTCAGTTGTTTAAAATTGGAAGAAAGTGTTGTTTAAAGTCTTCCAGAAGTAGAGAATTTTAGTTCAGTGATGGGATAGAATGAACACAGGTGGAATCAATACATAGGTTCAAGTTGCACATCAGAGAGAGCTACAGGAAAAGTGAAATACAAAGACAGGAAAGACTTCTCAATCAACGTATTTCAACCATTTGACAGTTTCCAATATTAAAAAAAAAAAAAAAGCTATTTCAAGATCAGTCTTAAGTAATCAGACTTCAAGTGGGAAATTCTTAGATTAATTTAGTTATCTGGTATACATGTTCAATGCAGACTTGATACAGGTAAATTGGAGTAGGTTAATTTAGCCTGGGGACCAAGTAATCATTCTGTATATTTTTTCATTCACCTGTGCTGCATTTTCTGGCATGTGCTGCTGCAGCTCATCATGAGAACATGCCAAAGAGCTCTCCTCTTTCAGGAACTCTGCCACAGTTTTTTTCACAGACAAGTGAAAGCCATATTCAGTGGTTTTCAAAGATGAAACCATGAAAAACATTTGGGGACTACCAAAATCTAAGTGATTTGAATTATATTCTCTCTTCAAAACTGGCAGTTTACAAGACAGGGAAATATAGAAACCAGCCTGAATGCAGGAAACAGCTTCATTTTTGTCTAAATTGCATGTATGTGAACCAAGAAAAGAAATAAACAGCATCTAACTAAAAGCCACAGTTAGTTTCCATGTGATAACCACTGACCACAAAACTGAAAAAAACTTCTATTTATTTCTTTGAAATACAAGTAGATTCTGCATTTCTTAATATATAATAATAATATATACTCAGGAAGAGATATAAGTCAGAGAAAACAAAAAAAAAACAAACCACCGTATCTGGTTTTCTTCAAGAATTTGTAGGAGAAATTAAACATCTGGATTGCTTCACATTATAATGTATTTCAAAGCTTGTGTCAGCTTAATAAACCCATACATTCAAACTACAGTACTTTTACCATAGAGTTATTGTTAAAAGAATGCAGAGGGGAGCTTATTACATCATTGCCAGAGAGATACTAAAAGGTACCAAAAATGTGCTTCACAACTGACAAAATTTAGAAGAAAACCAAAAAAGAAAAAACAAAAAAACCACAACACAAAATCAGTCCACTTTTGTCTCACATATTATTTTCTCATTTTTCTTTACTGCTAAAAAATTTGTACTACAATACCAGTACCTATGTACTGTAAGACTAAGAATTGAACTTTCTTTCCTGATGAAAGGATTGCAACCAATTTACCAAACTGCCAGATTGAAAAATGTCTTGTTTTCTCACCATATCTAGTGGGTTGGTCTTGACTGGCTGCCAGACACCCACCTAGCCACTCTTTCCACTTCCCATCCTCAACATGACAGTGGGGAAAAAAATAATCACAAATACGCTGATTTGGAAGGGACCCGCAAGGATCACTGAGGCCAACCCTTAGCCCAGCACAGGACCATCCCCAAGAGTCACACCATGTGCCCAAGAGTATCATCTAAACACTTCTTGAACCCTGTCAGGCTTGGTGCTGTGACCACTTCCCTGGGGAACCTGTTCCAGTACCCAACCACCCTCTGTGGGAAGAACCTCTGTGTAATATTCAACCTAAACCTCTGCTGACACAACTTCAGGCTGTTCCCTTAGGTTCTGTCACTGGTCACCACAGAGAAGAGATCAGTGCCTGTCCCTCCTCTTCCCCTCACAAGGAACTTGTAACTGCAATGAGGTCTCCCCTCAGTCTCCTCCAGGCTGAACAGATGAAGTTCCCTCAGCCGCTCCTCAAGGCCCCTCACCATCTTCACTGCCCTCCTTTGGACACTCTCAAAAAGCTTAAAGTATTTCTTATATTGTGGTACCCAAAACTGCCACAATATTCAAGGTGAGGCTGCCCCAGTGCAGAGCAGAGCAGGACAATTCCTTCCCTCGACCAGCTTTTGAAAACCTCTTTTTATCGCCCCCCACCTTTCTGGCAGCTTCAATTCCAGCTGAGCTTTGGCTGCACGAATTTTCTCCCTACTGTGGCAAATCACATTGGTTGAGCTAAGGGCAGTGTGATTACTTACCAGTTACTGTCACAGGGAAAAAAGACTTGTAATGATGAATTTTAATTTACTGCCAATTAAAAATAGAGTAGGATGGTGAGAAACCAAGACTCAAACTACCTCCCCTGACTCAGCTTCACTCCTTCGTTGCCAATTCTTCTATCTCCTTTCTCCAAAGTGGTACAGAGGAGATGAAGAATAAGGGCTGTGGACGGCTTATAAGACATCATCTCTACCACTCCTTCCCCTTCACACTTTTCCCCTGCTCCAGCCTGGGTTCTCTCCATGCAGTACAGTACTTCAGCATAAACTGCTCCAGCACAGCTCATCCACTGGTCACAGTTCCTGCCAGAATCTTGCTCCTGGCATGGGCTCTCCATAGGCTGCAGCTTTTTTCAGGGCATATCCACCTGCTCTGGCACGGGGTCCTGCACAGGCTGCAGTGCAGATATCTGCCCTGAGGTGGTCCTTCATGGGCTGCAGAGAAATACTTCTTCACCACAGTCTTCTCCATGAGCTGCAGGGGGAATATCTGTTCCACTGCCTGGAGCATGGTGTCTCCTCCTCCTTTACTGACCTTGGTTTCTGCAGGGTCTCACATTTTTCTCACTCCTTTTTCTCACAGCTGCTGTGTAGCATTTTTTACCCTTTCCGAAATACCTCATAACAGAGGCACCACCTGCTACACGGGTGGCTCAGCTTTGGCCAACAGTGGGTCTATTTTACAGCTGTCTGGAACCAGCTGTGTCCAGCCCAGAATGGGGGGCAGGGGGGAGCAGCCCCTGGTCTCTTATCACTGAGGCCACCTGTGCAGTCATCCTCACCCCCAACCCCCCCAACTTGCCATTAAAATGCTATACACAATGTAAAACACTGAGCACATGTACAGATTAGCACCCAGCAAGACGACTGTCATTGCATGGGCTAGAGCCTCTGCAGGTCACTAATCAGGAATGCTTCTGCAACACCATCAGAAACAAAATCACATTACTGTTTCTCAGTGCTCCGTGCACAAGCATATACGGTACTAGCAAATCTTAAAGCTTAGAAATCAATAAGCAATATAAATATATCTTCCTCAAATGGAAAAAAAGAAAAAATCTTTTATATAAATATATTTTAAGTACATAATGTCAGAAGAGAAGTCTGGAAACTTCTTTATCTCATAAGCAGTCATTAAGCATAGTCAGTCAGGTAAGCACATGGGGAGGGAGGGCATTAGCATTTGTTGGCTGGTTGGTTGGTTTCCAAACACTGTTGTCCTCAAACTTCTTTTATCTCATTAAACATGAAATTATGTTCTCCAACTTCCTCTAAACCTCTTCCTCTTGGCAAAGAACCTTAAATTTGTTCATGACAAGAAAAAGGTTAAGCTTTAATGAACAGGATGGTGTAAGATACGTCAAGTGAAGGGAGGTTAAAGTTAATTCTATGTAGCAACATTGTTTTACACTGAAATTATGCTTAAACTGGAGAACTTAATCAATATTTCAGTTAAATATTTACATGTGCCTCATTTTGTTTTAAGGAGCTGGTCTGAGACTACTCAAAAGGGTACAATACAGCGTGGCTACATATGTGTTACCTGTCTCAGTACCAAAGAAATCTTTTAACTATTTTAACAACTACTTTAGAGAGTTAAAGTTTCAAGCGTCAGGTTTCCAAACATCTTCAGCATTTCAATTAACACAGAAAGACTTACTTATGGTCACTAAGACATTATTTTTTCCTAGTTTTATATTTACTTCATTGCCTCTAGGAACAAAAAGGAAAAACAGACCAGAAAATATCAAATATTTCTTTCATAGATTTTTAAGACATACTTCAGACTTTTGAAGCTGTTTTGATGCTGAAATACTAACCTAATCTTCACAAAACATAAAAAGTACATTTGTAGGTTTTACCAAAATTATTAACTAAACATCTTGCTGTTTTCATTTAGGACTATTTCCTGCACAAATTAAGCACACACAAATCCTCAGAATTCTCATGATTAACACAAGTTAAGATATCCATAAATCCAAACAACCAAAATCTAAAATTCATCCCGAATATTTCTTGCACTGTCTGTTTTGCATACATCTGTCTTCAGACAAATAAGTCATTAAATTACTCTCCATAATGAGCAACCAAGAGCAAGTCATTCAGCATTTGTTCTCCTGTGTTACTGTATTCACTGTTAATTTGCATACACTTGGACTTCTCTTTGACAACATATTTCCTTTTATTGAATACATCTGCCTTGGCTGCTCAGGTCTAACTACAGCAGGCTGCCACAACACTCAGGGGAAATGTGTCTGTCCCAAGAAATGAAAAGACAACTCACCTGTGCTAGGTGTGTTGTGGCAGTCAGCAACAAACCCTTTCAGTGTGGATGAGTATACTGCAGTAGCACACATGGCAGGCAGGACGTGCCCAGGAACAAGTGCAAGTGATGTTTCTTTTTTACAGGAAGGATCGTGTGACAGCTTTGAGACAGCATGTGCAGCAGAGATGAAGTGGACAGAGGGTCACTTGCCACAAACATACAGCAAAACCTTTTGATATAGACAAATGCTGAGTGCTGTTTTGTTAACAAAATGTCTGATAGGGATATTGCTTACAATTAGAGGAGAGTTCTCTGTCACACAAAACAGTAGCATTTTCCAGAACAGAAGCTGCATTGTCTGAAGAACTTTTGCCATGAAAGCTGTATCTTAGGGTTTTTACCAGGACAATTTTGCAGTCAGAAATAGAATCTTTATTCCCCACAAATGCCTCTCACATTTTCATGGCACAGCAATGTCAGTAAACACAGACCAAGCTACCGTTCAGTCCTTCAGGACATGCTGAAGAACTGTGTGGCATGATTAAACTCCCTGGGGTGACTGTTTAGCAAAGTGTTTAATCTTCTATTCATTAGTGTTATTTTCACTAACAGCAGTCTGGATTCTTACAGCACTTCGAAATAACTAGCCCTAAACATTAGACATTAGAAGTTTTTGTTTTTTTTTTTTAGAAGAAAACAACCAGAAAACTAACATGTACTACAAAAGTCTTCTAAAAGTGCCAAAAAGCAGCTGCCACACTACTTCAAACCACATCACATGGGTAGTGTGTGAATTCAATGCAGTCTATGTTACATTATGCCACCCACTAACACTGATGTCAGACTGTCTGCAAAATCTCTTACTTAGAAGAAAGCCTCCCTGCTGTAGCCAACATGCAGACAAACTCTGCTTTTTTTGTTAGCCTGGTCTGAACAACACTGCAGACAATCATTTTTTTGTATAAAAAAATGAAAGTGTCAATATAAACCAAATCAGCAGAAATTCTTTCATACTATGCCAGTGAGGCAAAATTTATTGAGATTACTATCAACAATACACTTGACTGCAGTTTTTTAATGAAACTATTTTAAAATCTACTTTTTTAAAATCTGAATGTTAAGCAGGTTTCAAATGTTTCCTGACAATGCTGTTTAGAGACCATAAAAAAA
>JAWWES010000171.1:18582418-18627135 GCA_035583135.1 Lophotriccus pileatus
ATAAAAAAACAGAAAATACTAAATAAAAAAATACTAAAAATACTAAAAAAAATACTAAAAAAGGGGAAAATAGGAAAAAATGCTTCTATTCTAATCAAAACTATTTAACTACATGACTTTGCTTCAACTTAATCTAATTCTTCTATAATTCCACCTTGTCTATTTTTCTTTGTTATCAAAGTATACAATTCCTTCATCAAACCCTTAACGTCCCTTTAATCAGAAGGTGGGTGTGTTAATAGAAATACTGAGCAAATTCTTCAGGAAAAACAAGACCTGACACTTATGATCAACTGTTCTCTCCAAATTAGCAAAAGTCTGAGAAAGATACTTTAGGATACTTTACCTGTAAGAAGTGCTACTTTCACCACTGGTACTTCTGAATCTAAAATTCCGGACAGGTTTTTTCGCTTGAATATCAATGTAGATATTACTAAAACATTAGTTACTGAAATAATCAGTTTGCTAAATTATATTTTCATCTTCTACCACCATGGAAATGATAGGGTTTTTCTACCAGCAAAAAAAATAAATAAATCACTGAACAGAACTGTTTCCACTCCCTGGAAGTACATCCTAGAGGAACATCCACTCACACATGCACCTTTTGTGACAGACTAAGAAACATCCAGTTTGGAGTGAACTTTTCATACAGGTTTACCTTAACATGGAATATGAAGGCTCTTCATACAATCAAAAACATTCAAAAGCACTTCAGAAACCGGGAAAAATTAAAAAGTTGCTTCAGTCCAGCAAACTGTGCTACTGTTTACAAGCATATTAGCCCTTGACTTAAATAAACAAATAATAAAATAAGCTCTTCAGAAGTGAAAAACTATACCTTCACATGAAAAAAAAAGAGAAACAGAATCAGCTGACTAGTTTCTATCTCCACAATTGCAACAAAAGAGAATTGCTTATCTGTTCCATTAAGAACACACTCCTAGATAGGGTGCACAGACCTAAAAGAAACAGAGATTCACAAACCCCAGGTGCTGTTCCTCGGGGTACATTCTTTGAAGCTCAGCCACTGGAAATGTGGTTCTCCTCCTCAAAAAAATTTGTAAGAGGAATACTGAATGTGTTCAGTTCCTGAGCCTTTCTTTTAGAAACACCGAGGGCACAAATTATTCTAGCAAATGCTGGATGTAATCTGCTTCACTATTTATTACACAGAAATGAGAAGCTGTAAATGGATGATCACACAGAAGGCTGAAGAAATTCTGAGCAACAGCACCACTGAAACAACTTGCTAGAATACAAGTGGGTCAACTGTCTCCTTCAGCAGTTTCTTTGAGATCAAAAAATAAATGGGGGGAAAAAAAATCATCACCAAACTTTCTATGTATTCTAATGGAAGTGCTTAAACTCAAACTATCATATGCTCTTTCAAAATGAGCACTAGTACTATTTTTCAACAGGCAAGCACTGTGATAGGCAGAGTTAGACAGTTCCCTCTGACAACCAACAGCATATTAAAAATATACAGTAACCATATATTCTAAAAATATTTATGTCTTACTTTTACAGACGTGGGACTGTACATGATGTAAAGACCTGGGATATGTAAATTTAAATTTCACTCAACTCTGTATCTTGCCTTTTTTCTTCATCAGATTTGTTTGGGCCTCTGTTAAAATAATTTTAGACTGTCCCCAAAAATGCCATGATGACAAGTGAGTACGATAGCAGCTGTAAAGTGCTGTTTTAACTTAGAAGGATTAGTGTCTGATTATCATTTAAGCACCAGAAGATAACGTCTGGAGCATAACCAAGGGAACTTTGTTTGTTTTCCTGATTGTAGTAATGCTTCTAAGATAACAAAAGCATTTGAGTATCAAGTGCAGGTCTTGAAATCACAGTTTTCCGACTGGTCTTAAACTCCTGTCGAAGTGGTAAGTGTAAAGCAAAGAGAGCCTCCTCATGGGAGATTTACTGAGATTTACTGGGTCAGTGACTGCTAAACTAATCTTTGTCAGAATCTCCCAAAGGTGTCTTTGCTTTCCCTCTCTTCCCACTTCAATGTTTATTTTCCAGCTACATTTCACTGCTGGAAAACCTTAGTCCCCCCAGGTTAATCATTCGATTATGGAATTGTGAAGTCACTGTCAGTAGTTTTGTGATATGATTTCTCTGTTTGTAAGCAGTACTATTGCCTATGGCACGTGATATCAGTGAGTGTTAGAAAAAAATCAGATAGCGGTAACAGCAAGTGAATAAATTTGTGCTTTATGTGAGTGGACAAAACCACTTCATGGTCTAGAAACCTGAGCCAATTTCAAATCTTGCAAAGGTAAGCGCAGCAATGAGCAGATTGGGATGAGAAACTCATCAGTGCTGGCAGGCAACTGAGCAGCAGTTCATATCATGAATGTGATTCTCAACATTGATTCCAAAGAAAGGAGAAAGTCTGCGCTTGATACAGCTCTTGGAACAGATCAACCAGGCAGCAAACTTATGCATAGCAAAAAATGCCCATTTCAAAGCAACATGGAATGTCACCTGAAGCCACAGACTCTGGGGGAATGTCACAGAGTGGGCAAATGTATCTTGTTCCTATTTTAACAGAGGTCAAGATATCCAGGCTGCCTCTGGTACTACCTAGCCCCCAGAAAGGGGCAAAGTTAAGTGGCAATAGCAATTACAAGGAAAACTGGTCTTCTGCTCCTTCCCACAGTGCACCAAAAATAGTAATTCAGCCTCTCTGTAACCAACTTAATTTTTACTTTGGTCTGTTATTGAGAAGCCTTCAGATGACAGTAGCAGATGCCAAACTGACCAGACCACTGAGCAAACCTAGCTAAAAAAGGAAATCAAACCCTGTAAAGTTGGCTGTTTTGTCTCAGACTTTCACTCTGTCAGCTCAGCAGCGTAACACTGGCTTTAGTCAAAACTGAGTAGAACAACGTAATTTGTAGTTTTTTAAACAAAAGAGTTTGTTTTGTTACAGAAAACTAACATGTAAAGTACTACTGAGATGTGGATTCATATTTCCAGTAATATTTTTTATTTAATCAGTAAAAAAGTTTATCTGTAAATTCTTCTTTGTGCAAGAATATTTTATACAAACTTAAAAAAAAAATAATCCATGACACTAAGGTTATTAATGTTAAAATATGCTTCCCCTGTCAGTTCTCCAGATCCCAGAAAATGTTCTCGAAGTATTGTCATCGTCTCTGCAGAAGACTAACAAACTGCTGGGGAAAAGAGGCAGTCTGGTAACTTTTCAAAAGAGCTTCGTGTAGGATGAACTATCCCAGAGTTAGCTGGCAATGTACACAATGGAACCACCACCCCGCTGCTATGGAATGAATGCGGTACTGTGGGCAAGCCCTTGGGCGGGATCCGTACGTGGCAGGAGACACCTCCCTCGGTCAATACCTTCCGTGCATCCGGCCGGCGCTTCCCGGCGACCCGTTTGCCCAGGCGGCAGCCTGGGCTCCTCGCCCACTCCCCGCTGTCCCGGAGCGGGGCTGGCGGGGCTGTCCCGGCCCCGGGCAGGGCTCGGCTGTGCCGTTCCAGGGAAGGGCCCCGGCGCTGCGGCCTCGGGGGGCTCCGGGGGCACCGCGCGTGGGGAGCGCGCGCCGAGGGGCGCCTGAGGGGGGACCCGGGAGCAGCCCCAGCCCCGCGCCCGCCCCGGCACCGCTCCCTCACGTCACGGCTCCCGCCCGCCCGCCGAGCCCGCGCCCGCACAGGCGGCGGCGAACAGAGGAGAAGCGGCACCGGGCGCTGCCCCGCCGCCGGCCGCAGCCCGCGGCGAGGCCAAGGAGGACCGGCGCCGCGCGGGGGCTCCTGCAGCTGCCCCACTCACCTCGTCCGGCGGGAGGAAGGCGAAGGCGAAGGCGCTGCCGCGCGAGCAGCCGCGGGCACCGGGAACACCGGGAGCCCCGGGAGGCCGGAGCCGGGCGGGCTCTGCGGCTTCCGCCCCGCGCCCGCCAGGTGCGCGCCAGCCGCCCGCGCCTGCGCCCCGCGCGCCCGCGCCCCGCCCTCACCTGGCGCCAGGTGCGCGAGGCGCGGCGGGGAGGGGGCGGTGTGAGGGGCGGTGTGAGGGGCGGGGGAGCAGAAGGCGCCCGGGAGGAGCCCCTTCCCTGCTCCCTTGTTCTCCTCCCGCTCCCCCGGGACGCGGCGCTTTTGGCACCGTGACACAACGCGCCCCGCAGCGGTGCGCGCGTCACCGTCCGCACCACGGGGCGCAGTTCGAGCGTCACGGCGGGGGCTGCGGGTCTTGCTTCAGCCACCGAAGTGCGATGTGGTCAAAGACGTGGTTTACCAAGAACTCCCCAGCTGAGGTTGCTGGGAAACAGAACACAAAATCCCTCAGAGGTGAGATCACAGATCGGAGAAGGGATATCACACTGAGCTCCCTCTCTTCACAATGCGCTTTCCCAGAGAGACAGATGCAAAATCTCTTTTCTATTGAAGCATGGTTTAATTTACGGGAGAAAAAAAAAAAGAAGTACTATTCGCAGTCCCTTAATGGAGTGTAGAGCCTTCCCTTCTTCCTATTCTCAAATCACTGTCCCAGCCCAGGACTTCAAAGCTTCACGCTCTCACTGCTGAACTGCAGGTAAAAAATAAGCTCAGCAACTACGTGTGCAATCAGCAGTAGTTATACTGATTCTACAGCAGCAACAAAAATGTTGATACCAGTTTTTTTACTAATTAATTAATATTGCCCAGGAACCCTTAATAAAGATTTACACCAGCATCTATCACAATTAATATGTTCTGATATTTCTAGCATGTTAAAATCCTTCCTTATGCCTTTGAAAGTTGAGGCCTGAACTGTAGCTACATCACCTGAGACATGCACAGCCAACATTCAACTTTCACAGCACAAAATTAAAGTAAGGCAAATTTCTAGTGTGAACATTTAAAAAGATGCTGTTTTCCAGAATAAAGCCAGTGTTAACAGGCATATTGACTCCTTAAAAAAAACCAATCCCAACCAAACATCAAGAACAACCAAAAAATAACTTCAGAACAAGACTCAGTTCACTTAGCTTCTCTTCTAGGAAGCACCATGTCACATTAATTAGCAACAACATATAGCAGAGATAAAAGCATGTGATTTTTGCCAAATGGTCTGATTCTCAACATTTTAAGGCAGGTCAATATTTCAAACAACAAGGGGTTCTGATTTCATTGCAAGATGAAGCAAGAGGTAAAACCACTGAGCAAATAAAGACAGATAGGGAAATCACTGTTGAGATCTTTGAAAAGTGGCATAGTCACAAGCTGATGGAGAAGTACTTGCTAATGAAATACTTCCTTAATTTCTTTTCTTCTTTTCTCCCTGTTCAGCACTGTATATGGAACACAGTAATGAGCTCTCTATCATCAGCTTCTGAAGAGCCAGAATCTACTCCCACTACTGAGACTTCCCTGAAATGTCTCCTGGACCAATTTCAAAGATAATTAGTTCAGAAAATTTTCACCAAATTCTCTAATGTTATAAACTCTGTTTAAAGTACTGTGTTTGTAAATAAACTACTCACTCATCTAATGAATAATAAGATTAAAGTTTAGTTTACTAAACCAGAGCTGCCTGATTTTAGAAAGTCTACAGCTTTTCTAAAAATTGCTGTAACTACACTACATTTGAGAAATTATTCGCAGTAGTCAAACCTAGTCCAAAAACAGGAAAAAACTTGCAAATTCCTTCTACTCTAGTTTTATTTAGGAGTCTTACTAGTTATTTTTAGCTACCCATACTAATTATTTTGCCTAATGATAGCTTCCTAGACCATCTTCTAGTATTGGTACAAATGTGAGAAAAGCAGTACCAAATTAAAAAGGAATTATTATTTAGAACAGTTATCAACGATTTTTACATACTCTCTATAATATATTCTAGGCCTTCTGTACCTGCAGGTAAAAGGGGAGCAAGAGAGAAGAGGAAGAGACACCTACAGCTTATGTTGCCATAGCTACAAGATGCTTAGATTTTCAGTTTCAGTGAATGAATCAATAGAAACCACAGCTTCACTCTCCTCTTTTATTCATCAAAGGCAAAACTGGAAGATGGGTTGCTAAGCAACATCACACTAAAGAGTGCAGTGCTTTGAAATTAGCATTACTGACTCCCCTCCATCCCAGAAGTCTCTCCCATTCAAACCCATTTATTAAGAAAAGGGCTAAAAAAGCCCATCAAAATACCAGAACATGCATTTTTTAAAATAAGAAACCGTCAAAGCAGAGAGAAAGCTGAATTAACACTTTCAACTAGTTGGAGTAAAGAGAAATGGCACAAAGCCACTCCTGCAGAGAAAGTAAAAAAAAAAAAAAAAAGTAAGCACAGGAAAACTTAAATTAGCTTATGTAAACCAAAAGGGATATGGAAAGAATACTTATTTCTTCTGCGAATACTATATTAAAGCAAGATTTTCTCTGAAGGACTACTTAGAGCAACCTTTTTTTTAAATTGAAATCCAAAGATATGTCTCATTTATACTCTTCTTTTACAGACCTTGTCTATAAAGACACCAGTGCCTATATATGCTCAAGACAGCTAATGGAGATTCAGAAATCTTTTACCTGCATGCAGGTTTACACATAAAACTCTTCACCAGAAGTTAGCCACAGAAAGCTTTAAGTCTCAGTTCAATTAATTTCTGTATCTTATCACTGTCATGACTTAATCTGTCACATCCAACTTATGAAGGGATAACGTCCATCTTATGAGAAAAATGTAGATGCAGATGTCTTGCCTTTTTTGAAAACATCTTGCATTTATTAATATAAACCCACCTATTTTTATTCTAAAATTCAGCTAAATGTTATTCCTGTGCTATCCAGGAAGCAACAACACATTGATCCTGCATGAATAAGGCTGTGTACAAAGAAATGCTGTTTTACTAGAAACTGCCTCAGTAAGGTCTGCGTACTTATTCTTTTCAGTGGGAAAAAATGCAAAAGTGCTTAATTTAAGAATTCATAGCACAGTGACCCCCACAGCCCAGTTCCCTTAGAGTTCCTCCCCAGCCTTAGCATTTTCTAGATCCTTTCATGTTCCTCCTTCCACTCCAATACCGTCAGTTTTTCCCTACTATACTAAATCTTTGTCCTCTGAGCTCTATCATGCTTCAAAACTTACAGGCAAAAACCAGGGATTGTACTGTGTCTGGTACAGTCATGTACACAGGGACTGCCAGTGCTCAAACAGAAGGGACAGGATGCACCACAACTCTCAAGGTTGCGTTGGGAAGGAGAGGACACTTATTTGAGTCTTTCCTCAACTCTAATATCCACACAAATCTTGTAGAAGTGTCACAGTCCTGAGACACATCTGTTCATTTTAGTTTAGCTGCCCAAGAGCTCAAAATTACTGGAATACAGTAAACAAACACCAGCAAACACCAGCAGACAGCATCACTGTGTAAGTGATGCATATCTATGCACTCAGGAAACAACGCTATAAAGTTACTCAAGATACAGCACCCAGGTATTGATAAGCAAGATTAAATCGATTGTAAACAGGCTCCCTTTTGTAGCCTTAACATTCAGTTGTCGTAAAAAGAAAACACTTTACAAAATGTCAACAGAAGCTAAAATCAGCTGAGGAAAAAACTGAAATTGCTTATAAAATAAAGAAACTTAATCACTAGCATTAAGAATTCCCTTTTCATGACAAAACATTACTTTTCTAGTAAGATACATACAAGATACATAGTAAGCACAAACAAGTGCTGTTTGAAAACCAAATAAGCAGTACAACAGTGGGTTTTGTTAGGCATTACTTTTTTCAAAAATTCTACATTGGTGAAAACAATGTGATCCTTCTCCTTCCTCTCATTCATGACATGCTATTGGTCCCTTAAAGATCCACAGGTATATTCTGTATGTGAGACAAGATCATAATCCCCTCGAATAAAAATTATTTCTCTAAAAAGGTGTTTTATATGAATTAAACAAAATGAGTGCTAATTTCTGCACATATGACTGTATTGTCTACACATACAACGCTGAGAGACTCAGCATTGCAAATTAAGGACATTTCTCTTCATAGAAATATGACAGGTGGATAATGATAATAGACACCATGAGTAGAAAGTAAATGCCATGTAAGACTTGCATGATCTATAAAAGTCTTTACTGAACACTTACATAGGATTTTAACTATTACATTTTCATTAAAAAAAATGTAAATTTCACTGAGAACAATGCACATATCTGTTCTTTCAAGATTAAAAAAAAAAAAAGCATGACTTTATTATACATAGGAAAAAAGCCCCCATAACTTAGAAATTCACCTGTAGAATAAAGATTGCACTGTAATTATGAAGTAATGGTTTACACAAACTGAAATCTTAACAATGCATCTCCACTAGATAAGACAGTTTGTTATTTTGAGTGCTATTTCAAATAAACAAAACAAAATAATGAGATATATGCCTTAAAACAATTTTATAATGCTGGTAACACTCTTTTATGATGTCACTTAACAGAACACACGTAGGAGCAGAATTCTTTCCTGAACGAGAAAAAATACAATTTCTTTCAGGGTTACAGACTTTTCCTGAAAATAATCCAGATCTCTAATATAATTAAATTCATCATATTTACAATACTTTTGTGCTGATATGGTCTCTGTCACTGCAGCATTTCATTCATAGCTTCCAAAGTCTGATTAAACAAAAGTCCATGAGTCATAAAAAACCCCAACATTCAGGTTCTTAGTGATGCACGGGCCTTGTCAAGTATTTCCTTTCTGATCTTTGGATAGTTTGGATGTGCTCCAAGGACCTGTCAAAAGACAAAAAAACCCAAAAGTTGTGTGTCTAAAAGGAAAGAACATTGAGCTTACACATTCTAAAACTAAAATAACAACATGTCCAGTTCAGAATGCACCAATATTTCACTGTGGCTGGAGACCACCACACACAGAGGTCAAAACCAGGTCTATCAGAGACACCTCGCTTCCATTTCCACTGTCCTGTCACCTTGGGGTGAAAGACACAGGTCAAAGGCTTAAGCCTCTGGGTAGCTTGAAATGCATCAAAACAGGGACCTCTGGACACATTTCTGAGGTTTTAAATATATTTTCTCTGCAATGATAAACTGCCTTTACGTTTTCAGTCCCTTAGGCTCTTTCTTACTATATTATATCTACTTCATCTTCTTCCCTTCAATTCCCTCTTCTTTCTTATCCTTCCATTCAATTTGTCCTTTCTAGTTATCTTGATTTCCCCCAAAAAGAACAAATGTGATTTATTATTAATACAAATAATTATTCATTCATAATATTCACTCTGCTTCTTTAATAGTAGCCCTTCCTCTTACTCTGCATCTGCTCTACTTATGTTTGGACCATACAAAGGTAATACTTCAAGTTACTTTCCAACAGGGTCTTCTGATGCCAAGATTTGACTAAACTTCTTCAGCTATACTCTGTAGGGATTGACCAACCTGCAACCACATGTCCAAAAGAATATGGTGTCATTTGAATAGCCTTTCACATTATGAAGCCACTTTTATCTCTTCTCTATCTGGTGGCCATGGAGCTCAGGATAGAGCAGACTATGTAAAGGATATTTAATTTAATCAAACTTATTAAATATGGCACCTTTTTGACATTAAGCTATGTATTTTAGAAATTCAAAGTGAACAAAAAAACAAGGATCACTAGGTAAAAGAACGTTGCTAGAGAAGACAGACTGTGAAGTACATATGCAAATTCTACCTTATGACAAACATGGATTGCATCAACGTATCTCTTCCCTTTCAGGTAATTGAAAGCCAGCTTGTATCCTGTAAGTAAAGGTGGGGGGACAGGGGTGCAGGGGGAGAGGAAGGCAAGTTTCAGTTTCTGTACAGAGTAACAAAAACATCACATTTGAATTAATCTTGGTTATCCTGTGTTTCTAAAGTTAGTATGTTTGTTTTCCAGTGTTCTCTCATATATGCCTGCTAGTGATCAAAATTTCTACTGAAAGTCACTTCAAGTAGTAAATAAAAGTCCTTTACACACTGATGGCTCTGTCTGAATCAAAAGGAGTCATTATTCTGGAGAGCATGTGCTTCTACAGAGAACTGCCTAATGGTTGTCCTCTTTCAATTACTGTGGTACCCCACAGAGTTTCTCACTGTGACCTACAATACACTGTCCCTCTGTAAAGGTAATTCCGTTACTAAAGGACAAAAGGAAAAAGAATCAGGATAACAAACGGGGGACTTAAAATGCTATTCTGTTCCACTGTCAGCAGACCACTGATATAAAAAGTCACATGGAGGAGCTAAGTCGCATAGCAACGTGCCAGGCTGATACTTTCAACTAAGAGGTAAAGCTCAAGTTTATCAGCCTGGACAGAGACCAGGCCTGAGATAAAAAAACCACCACATTATAAGCATGCAATTTCCAAAATCTGAAATTTTAGATCTTTCATTTATGAACTTATCCTCACTAGTAAGTCCTCAAGAAATTACAACTTTTTACTATTAAAACTTCATTCTAATACATTTTATTTGATCCAGAACTGCAATATTTTAGCCTAGATATTCATGGCTCAGTCTACAAAGACATCTAGTAAAAATTAGGACACAAAAAAGGACCACAGACTAAAGACTGTAGTATGCGTTTCCGAGGGGCAATAAACACATCCCAAAATCTGGAACAGAATTTGTGTCAACCACCTGTATTGAGACTCATGGACAGACTATAGGTGTTGAGTAAGAAAATGGCATTTTATCCTATGTATTCATTTCATAATGGCTTTCCTACATCTAAGCAGTCTAAATATGTGGCAATTTAGTGCAAACTTCAATGTACCATACAAACTGGAACTAGACTAGTGCCCAAAGTTTTCAGTTGGCCATCTTTTTTAAAACAGATATATTTAAAGACATTAAAATAATTTACTTTTAAAATCCTTACTCATGTATATAAAACCTGATCCATATAATAATATGACATGATAATCTGTCTGATCATCAAAATGAAATAATCTAATCAATGACCTGCCACCATCATATATGTATTAAGTCTTATAAAAGATTCTCTGATGTAGACAGTACATAGTAGATTACTATAAATACATTATTAAACATTAATGCTGTACTTATAGAGAAGTTGTTCACAAATAGCAAACTAAAACTGTTTCAGATCAAACCTTGTACTAAAACAGAAAGCAGAAATCTTCTGAAGTATCATAAAGCTGCTACCTCTGCCCTTCCTATGTAATACCCAAAATCATACACTTATGAGTTATATATTCACATACCTACTGCTGGGTTCGTTTGGTTTCCATATTTCCAGGCCATCTCATAATTTATTGCTGCATCCTTATATGCTTGTTCCTTTTCCATGATGTATCCCATATATTCATAAGCCTTGCAGCATGACTGCAAAACATTCATTCAAGATTTTACTTAGGTAAGCTTATATATAATAATACCAACAGCTTAATTGCTAAAATACTTCCAAAATGTACAACGGGAAATATACAGCATTGGGTCTTTTTCTTTACCAAATCTGTGCTCTATAAACAGTATCCTGAACATGCACATACAGACAGAAAATCATGATCAGCAAAAAGGGACGAAATGAAAAATAAGCACAAGAGCTAAGATCTGTGTTTGTTCCCATAGTCAAAGTATGGGTATTGTGCAGTTTGCCTGCTCAGAAACCCTGAGGTAAACACATTAGAGCTTGTCTCCAGACAATCTACCAGACAGTATCACCACAGAGGAGGATTAATACTAGCATTAAAAAAAATAATCCTAGACTGTAGCAGGCTTATGAACATAAATGTTTAAAAACATAATATAAGAGATGAAGATTAGATCTCAATAAATGGAGCAAGTCTCCCGCAGTTTTATGGCTACACCTTTCTTCATCAATTTTGTGAGACTCAGTAAAGTGCATTTCTGACATTCCATAAACACCTAAAGCTTTCAGTGTCCACACAGCTAAAATTTGCATAAGTTACCACAAAAAAGACTAAGTAGCATATAAAGATTTGTTTACTACCCTCCAATGTGAAGCTGCTGGTTTCCTGCCTTGTTTTGGTCTACTTGTCCTTACTAAGCAAAATACCAGGCAATTGAACAAAGAAATACATTTCAAAATTCTGTTTCAGAGAAAAATTAAACATTTAGATTAGTTCAAATAGAAGGTGACTTTCACTGTGCATTCACTTACCCTGTTATGATGAAGGCACCGTTTTAATAATTCACCTGCCATATCGTATTTTGCAGATTGAATATATATATCTGCAAGCAGAAGCCAACTCTTTTCAAACTCCTCTGCATCAAAGAGATTCCAGTTCATTTTTGAAATCCGTTTTAACTGATTTCTGGCTCGTGGAGTCTGTTTCAAGATCATGTAGGCTGTAGCCATTCCCAAAAGTGCAGGTATATGATCCTTCTGCAGTAATAAGTATAGTGACTGCTTGGTGTTGGTTTATTTTGCTTTCAACGTTTATTTTTTTTTTAAAGAAAGACTTTTACCACTTTTATCTGGAAAACTTAACTAAAAGCTAAATCTCAGGAAATAAAGATAGAACATGTAATCTTACAAATGTGTTTTCCACCTAGTGCTATAATTATTTCTGTAAGACTAATTATAATAAACACCAGGCTAAGGAAATGCTGAAAACATCCACATGTATGTCATCTCACAGAAGTCTGATACCACTAAGACCTATCCTTTTTATATAAAAATAAATACTTCAGATAGAAACTGAACTTACTTGAGATTACAATACAAGTGGTATATTCCACTTTTAGAAGCGCCTGTCAAATAAGGATACCGATTCCTATTATTAGGTGTACAGCTCCCAAAAATTTAAGTCTAAACTGTATGCATTCAAAAGCTGTGTATAAATAAAAAGCATTCTTAAAAGCCAACATTCTATGTAAGAGCCTCAAAAGGAAGCAGTAAAAGAAGTACAAGAGCAAGTGTGATGTTTAACATCCCATCTTTATTAGTAAAGGATGAGAATGGGGCTCACATCCTGAAACTGGCTCCTAAATGCAGAGAGTAGTTCTATCAGCAGCTAACTTAAAAGCTTCTTTCTCCCCCTCAGTGTTTTTGGCTCATTAGTGGTATTCTGCCTCTACATCTCTTTGTAGGGTTGTGCTGTAAATACGTTTGTCTTAGTGTGTTAAAAAAAAAAAAATGACCCCACCAAAATCTCTTCTCTTCCACCTAATGACAAGCTTATCCCCCTTCTCCTTCAATAGCCACACCTAGCATGGAGCAATAACCTCAGAAGTCTGAAGGGATTAAAGCTATACATTTTATGCAACCCCGGAAGGAAATAACTACATAAACTGGAGGATTCTTCCTCACTTGAACTGTCACAATGTGAAAAACATTCCATATTCACAGGACCTCAGATCAGTCCTGAGCAGGACTAAGAGGCCAGTACTGAAGGCAGAGGGACACTTTGTGATTCTTAGAACAGCCTCACACATAAGATCAGCATCAGTATATTGAGCTCAGACAAGGTGCAGTTTAGCACACAGTTAATAGGTAGTGGGAGCTGAAGTATTTTGTGGCATTCTGATGCACTAGATGTGTCTACACTTGTTTAAATAAAATCTGTTAAAAGCTGCTGGTAACAGGAACATCCATTATTAATTCTAAAACTCATGACTACAAGTAGCTATAAAATATTGAAAATTTCCATCATAAGGATGAATTTTAAGGTGATGGATATTCTTGTCCTGATGTCTAAATTCTGTCCAGTTGCCATGAAGTACTGTATAGCCTTTATCATCAGACAAAGCAACAAACCCAGCAACCAAATTGCCAATTCACGTTTCAGAAACTGGCAATATTACCATTCAGTTGCGTTCTAAATTTACAATTCAACTGAAAACTTCTAAAATATACTGCTACTTCAGAAATGTTTTTCCAAATTTTATATAAAATATTCTTTAACAGGAAAAAAATCCTTAGAACTAATAGCACCAACACATACTCCTACTGCTGACTGTAAACTGTGAGATTATGAAAGGGAAGACTGAGGAAATGAGACAGGTTACTAACCTCATCCAGGACTATTTCAGTGAAAGTGTTCAGTGCTTGTTCAACACTTGATTTTTGTTTGGTTGCCATGAGACAATAATTTTCCATGATTCGCAGTTGAATGTGACCCTGAATGGTTTGAGGCTTGAGCTCCTTCAGCAGGTTTCCTGCTGTTCTTACAGCCAACTGCACAGACTCCTGCTTCTCTGTTGAATTACTATGATCAGAAAGAAAGTATTCATAAAAGCTTATTTTTTTAATATACAACAAATTAATTACAAGTTAGAACTGATTCTATGCTAAAGGCGTGCCATTTTGTAAAAAAATGGCTCTGGTGTATAAGCATTCTACACTGATTCTCTTCTGTAACAAAAGCAGTTCAAACCCAACAAGCTGTTTGTAACCTGCAAGTGACCAGGATTCCAGAGAAAAACTTCTAAATTTTGTGCTTGAGACTCAATTACTACAGAATAGAATTGTCTCTCACAATAATATAAAATATTGATAGCGTTAGATGATCTCAATCTTCTAACAACTTAAATGAGGCACATTATCAGTGGGCAGCAGAGGAAAGGGATGAAAGAAGAACCAAGCATTATTTATTTCATTCACCTACCCTGTGTCAGCATCCAGATTTTCAAAGACTTCTCCACCCACCGTTTCATTATCTGGGTTCAAACAAATTTCAATCATGTTGTAGACTGCATGCTGTCCCCAGTCACTGTCCTTTCGAGCTTTATTAAAGTGCCGGAGTGCATCATTTGGTTCCCCTATATACCTACACAGAGAATTAAAATATTTAAACCTGGCTAAGTAAAATTTGCTGTTCCAAATCCCAAGAAACCCAAGTATTTAAAAACAAACCATTACACACACTGATAATGCAAGGTTTGAACAGCACACATACTATTGCAAGGAACTTGTTTTTCCAAACTAAAAACAGTCTTCAGAATTCTAAAATGTGAAGATTACATTACTGAACCAGGAAGAATATCCTGAGATATTCAGAGAAACTGAGACCTTTCCTTAAAACCTAGCACTTTAAGTAATCAACACAGCACCTCTAAATGACAGTGGATGACAAAAAAGCTACATAATCAAATAAACCTTATCTTAATTATAATTGCAAGTACCAAAGATATAGTCCTTTGCAGTAGTGAAATCCTGGTTCAAGCTTTGTTCTGGAAGAATGTTTTTCAGCCATTAAAAGAAATCTTGGGACTTCTTCTAGTTTTCCAGCTCTTCTTAACAGATCAATTAATCGCGAGAGGGTTGCATAGTTATCTAAATATACAAATAATTAGGACACTGTAATTAAGAAATAAAGTGCCTGCCTTAATTTTTTCTCATACAAAAATATGATTTAAAACATAAGGCATATTACATAGTAACTACATAAAAAAGAAACAAAACCATTTTTTGCACTCTCATGACTTCTTTCAAAGTCCTCTAGAAAGCTTTACAATCATTATAGTACAATTTTAAAGTATTTTTAGTAGCTTTCTCTCTGGTTACAATTTGAAATATGCTAAAAGAAACTTATTCCTGCCCAAGACAAGTTTCCTTTATTTAATTTTGAAATAAAATGCTGCCTTTGTATTTGCGCACTTAATATCTTAAACACAAAAGAAAGTGCTTTACTGTTAACATAACAGTTATATAAGTAACATAAAAGTAAATAACACCCCGGCTGTATTTGGCTTAAGGCAAACTATGCACATTACATTGCAGCAAAGTAAATTACTGCATCTATGACAAATAATTTTCTCATATTCCCCTACAATATCTTTATAATTTAATATACAGTAATGGTCTTTGGCTCTAGTATTCATTACATTATAATTAACACCTATCCTTTCAATCAAGCAAAATTTTTTTTTGGATATTTATTCCTCTCTCTTGTTAGAACTATATATCAGGAAGAATTAGAAATATCACTGCTAAATATTCACCTGGCTTGCGTTCTAGGAGCTGCTGGAAATGAAAAACCGCTTGTTCATAATCTTGTTTCCTGAACATGAGATCAGCCATCATCTACAATATTGAACAATTTAGAGAAAACAAACCAAGATATTATAAATCATGACAATATATATAAAATATAATATAAAATAGAAATTATAAAGAGTGAAGTCCGGTTATGTGAAGTGAGGAGCTAAAACTATAGTTTTAAAGTGCTGCAGGAATTGCACAAGAAGTAAACTGAGCTGGACTTTTCATTACTCTCTGGAAAACAAACACTATATACACACACAGAGGATAATAACAAACAGGTACAGGCTCATATCTCAGTTTTTCATGGAAGGTGGAAATTAAAAGATAATTAAGCAATGTCACATGTGTTTTGAAATAACGAGCTGTAGGTTTTCTTAAAAGTAGTAATTTATGAATACAGTATATTACAGGCAAGCAAACTTCAAAAAAAACTATTTCAGCATTAGTAGAATAGCACATACCAGCGTTGCTGCTTCATTATCTTGGTCATTCTTCAGCAGTAAGGAACACTGATATTGACAAGCATCAATATCATCTTGTGCAAGATATAGACGTGCAAGTTCCAACATTGCCTGTATATTAAAATATTTAACCATATGTAATTCAAAGATGAAGAAAGTTGGTTCAATTCTATGAGTATCAACCTGGTATTGTAGAGCTTCAGGGAAAAACTGTATCTCTTCTAAAGAGAGAGCCTTCTCTATTGTTGCCTGTGGGCTCTCAGTCAATTAGTTTAATTCATTTTCTTTCCCTCACCTTTAGAATGGAAAAAAACTTTTCTTCTTCCAAGGGATATTCTTGAGGTACACTGAAAACAGAGCTGCTCAGGTAGTATTGCTCTGAAGACTACAGTATTTTGATATGAATAATGGTCTTGGAAAAAAATATAAGTGCAAGTAGTTTTAAATTTTTTGAAAGAAACAAATACCTCATTACCATTCACCAATTAGTTCTGGAGTATAAGCAAGAAAAAGTTTTCTTATTTGCATTTTCAAACCTACCATATTAAGACTTTGTGTGGATCCATTTCTGAGAAGCAATCACAGAGCAAATATTAACAAACTGAAATGTATGTAAGCATGCAATCTTAAAGTTGAAGTGCCATCACAGACTATTCTGATATAAAATGCCACAGGAAAGTTTATAGACACAAGTTACCACATATTTAATCAAGCTTTCATTGAAGCAAACAGAAAGTAAACTGATCACAAAGTAAAATTAGCAGTAGACAAATAGTAAGCAGTGTCACTCCTGCTTAATTTTAAATGTGTTTTGATTTTGTTTCTAAAAAGGAGGCATTTATAATTGTATCATAATTCTCTCTTCAGTTACACTTGTGAAAGGCACTCCTGGATCAGAATAGTGTTTTGAACATCCTGTTCAGGATACACAGGCTACTTGCATAGTTTTTAACAACTGTTTTCTTCTTACTTCCTGTATTTGCATATTCAAACACATACCATGTAATTCTGAAACAGAAAGGCAGAAGGATAAGCATTGAAATGATACAGAGAACGCCTGCATGTAAGAACTTTAATTATAACAGCTTTTTTAACCCACTGTTCTTATGTGCACAATACAGTGGAATATAAAAAATTCAGCCTTGTTGTCAAGGAACTCTTCCTGCCTTGAGCAGGTCAGAGAAAAAAAGCCAGTTAAGCTGAACTTCCATACTACATTCTACTGACTGGAAGTGGTCTCTAAATTTTCAGCTCCAACACAAACAATGATTCTATGAAATTGTGCACTTGATGCAATCTGTGATCCATTTCAAGTCTGCATCTGGAAACTGCTTTGCCTCTTACCTGGTCAGAGAAGCAAAGGTAGGGTACTTCCTACCAGATTTAACTGTGTAAAACAACACAAACTCCTTAAGACATGGACAGTAATCTCTTCACATTTACCTGAATAATTTGTTTAATGCAGTATTTCAAATCTATTTTGGGTTACTTTGGCTAAAATACAGGACATTTTGTTCTGATAAAACAAGGTACAAATAACTTCAAAGGAATTTTCATTATTTCCATATATAATTTTAAGGAAAGTAAACTCTGAAGACACAAAAAACCAGGGGAATGTTTAAGAGCTCAAAATTATATTTTGTAAAAGAATTCAATTCCAATCTTGTACTAGCAATGTTTTTTAAAAATGAAGTGACGCAAACAAGTTCATTACTGAAACTATAAAAATAAATTGAGATAACTCCTTTATACTAATTGTGGGTAACAAAATAATCTGTATTTAGTACGCTAAGCAGGCAACAAGTAATTAATCATGAATTCAGACTTCTATTTTCTAAGATGTCATTGTATTCTGTGTTGCTAGTGAAGAAGGACTGAAACAAAAATCTTCAGTAAGTGCATCTAACAAATATTCAGTACAAATGCCAGCAGCACAGCACATCTTGTAACAATGAGAATCTCTCAATAGTATGATTTTATCAAGAATTGAAGGGAAATGCCATGCTGGTAAAAGATTAAGGCTTTGATACTGATAACAAAAGCCATAGCTGTACCTGTACTATGACAGGCTTGCTCTTAACAGTAGAACAGGGAAGTCACTACTTCAAGGATGTTTTTATTCCTCTTATAATTTATGTCTCTTCTCCATCATCATTCTTACAAGATGCCTTGAGGAAAGCCTGTCTCAATTATGCTGAAGTTGTATTTTTAGGAAGGGCCTAGATTCTTAAAACCACAACACATGAGTTCAAGTATTAAAACTAGGTGATATGCTGACAATTTAGCAGCTGGTGAATGTGACAGCTGTTCAGTAAGAAGCAGTAAAATAAGAAGTCTTCACATATAACTAAATATATAACATAATTATGATAGAAAATAATGAAAAATGAACAAAAATTACATACAGCCTGAACTGACCAAAATCACTGGGAATTCATTCTAGAGGACAGGTAACAAGAAAGACTGAAATAACCTCCATTGTTACCCTGCACACACCTCACTCACACTAAACTGGTACCTGAAGACAGAGTCACTGTATGACCTAACAGACACCTTGGAGTGCTCACATACCAACACTTGAGCCAGGAGTTTGGGTGAGAGACAGAAATTACTAGTACATACAACTATTTTATCATGATAAGCAGTGAAGGGCAGAAAGTTCAAGGCTCTGTGTATATCATGAAGCAGAAATAATTGCAAATACACTTCTACTCTGCGGATAATTGGAAAAATGTATTGTGAGATCTAAAAACTGAATGAAAAAACAATGCAAAATAGTCAAGAGGGAGAACTGACCTTATTATTGGTTTCACAGTGAACAAGGGCTTCTTTGTAAAATTTAATTGCTTTTTCATAGTTTCGCTGGGCTGTAGAATGTTTTGCAATCTCAGCACAAATTTCGGCTGCTAACTGTTTCTGTGCAGGAACTGCATCCAGCTGAGCCTGTTTAAGCACTCTGGCTTGTAATTCCCGAGCCTAGTGTAGGGAGAGCAGTGAGCAGTCAGAAATTTTCAAAAGAATTAATTTTATATTATCTACTTGAAAATAGTGTACTTAATTTTTTTTAAGAGAAGGACGCATTAATACTATTTTGCTGCTTCATACACCCTACCATTTTGCCTAGCAGGGAAGGAGAACAAAAACACAAAGTAAAATCTGGGGAGAACTTCTAAAACGAAGGGAATAAATCTGTTTAAGAGGCAGTAACATGACTGAGAAGTTAGTCCTCCTAAAATGATCAAAATACAGGTGTGGTTTTATGTAAATGAACGTGGCATCAAGAGGAAAAGGGACAGGGAAATATTTCAAAGAGAATGGGTAGCAGGAACAACAGTTTTAAGGGCAATAACAAAAACAACAACGAAAGGAGAGAGACAAAGGTTTTTAAAGTGTGATATAGTGAGAAACCTGGGAGAACTAAGAAAGTAAAGAAAAGATAAGAGAATGAGATTGCTCCAGGGGGAATTTTACTAAAGGAGAATTGGGTTGAAAAGAGTCAACTTTGTGAAAGAAAATGGTATACTATAAGGAAAAAAGAAGTAAGAATTTAGCAACAGATTAAATACCAGTATCGGTTGGCTTTTAATTCTTACATACAACTACCTTTCTAACCAATCTACACACATTACTTTTCTTGCTGGTCAGAAGATGCTACCAAGGCTTATCATTTCTGTTACCTTCACTTTCACAAAGTGGAGGTATAATGGAATAGAATCTACTGACCCAACCTCTTGCTCAACCTTTGTGTTGAGAAAGCATCTTCTAAGGGATTAAATCTCTGGCTTCCCACTTTGTCCCTTCTAGCCTGAGTGATAATATTCAACTCCAGATCTTATTATTGCTACTTAAAATAAACAGCAGTACACAAAATGAGAGGTAGCCACTGAAAGCTGCTGCAGATTCCTCTACGAATGGCGTTCAATGCCGAGCTAAAGATATGAAACATAGCTGTCCCCACGGCCAATTTTATTGTCACCTGCTCTGCTAAAACTATGGTCCACACACAAATGAAGGCATAGTACAACTGCAGGCTTCCAGTAAAACCTTGCACTCTGATCTAAAATCCAGGTAATACTGCTTGCAAAAAGCTTAGATTTTCTAGCCCCTTATGTATTTCAAATTCTGCACAGTCACCAGTGCTTTACCCCTGGTGTACACAGATTCCCACATTCACAGGAATATAATGGATAGAATCTGGGATAAAAGTGAAAGCAGGGATAAACACACAAGCTTTTATAGGTATTTCTTGTCTGTCTTTTACCTGTTGTAGTGAAGCAATAGCATTATCAATCTTTTCCATTTTGCTGTAAATTTTTGCCAGAAGCACCTGGTAACGTACATCTTCCATCAGTGAGGGCAATTCATTAACTGTAACAATTACATTAAAAAAAAAGTTATTCCTGAAAGACCTGATCCTGGTAAAATCAAAGAAGGATGAAGCTCTCCACATACTCCAGGCAAGAGCTTATGTGAAAAACTTACAGCTCCATCTTACCTACTTAGGATTGTGATTTGAGCCAGTGCTTTGATAGTGGGCACAGTATGTTGGTAGTGAGCAGAGTAAACATTACATGCTACAAACAAAGTGAAGTTTAAGGCCAAAGATATTGAAAGATGCAAAAGGAATACAAAAAAATTGAGACTCGCCAGTCTATTTGCATTCTCAGAAATAGGAGAGAAAATATTTTGATTTAAATGGACAGGAAATAAAGCCATTCCTGACATTTCTTGTCTAAATCCTCTTCAAAGTCAATGAAAAATGTCCAAATTGATTCAATGTGTTACTGTACATGCAAAAAGCATGACTGATGAAATTTCTAGTCAGACCTCAAACCACGTTTCTTTTGCTAGAGTCTGAATCAGGCATGAACACAAAGTTATTTTAACTAAATATTTCAGTATCTACTCACAAAGCAGCAAGCTGCTTTTGAATAATAGTTAAAATGTATACACATAAATTAATATTTGAAGAATACAAGTCCTTCCTGGCTTATATTTATTTTAATCTATTGACAAAATGGCATCTTGAGCACAGTTCCACATTAAAATACAAAAGCCATGGAAATCTATGTTTTGTCTTTATTAAAATTAAAAAAATAAGTATGTAGAGCTGCACTCTATTAGCACACTGGTCTTCAAGGTGCTGTAATTATGACATGCTATTCTAAAATAGAGATTAGAGACCATGGAGACAACCATGTAAGATCATTCCCTCCAGTATATTTCCTGTAATATTTTAGCATTTCTAAAAAAAAGTAATAATTATTAAACTGTTAAATAATTTTCCCAATCAGCCAAGATAAACAATTTTCACATACAGAATTTGTGTATATCAAAAGATGTATAAAAAGGGTATTTGCTTATGTATTTTTTGCTTCATTTTAAGATGGAAGAGAAGATTTTAAAGTACATGGAGCAAACTGTATTTACTGCTAATTATCTTTTCACTCTATAAAAACCAAGCTGTCTTGAACATGATTATTAAATTAGCCAGATCCTCAAAGGCTTAACTAAGACAGGAACACAACATTAAATTGGAGGATTTTTTTCAGTAAGAAGTAAACAAGACAGAAAACCAACACTCCCTTGCAAAGCACAGAAGAACCCAGAAAATAGTGGTGTAAGAAAAACTTACAGAATGGAGTGGTAATAAGACTTGATAATACTGTTTCCGTATTCAGACTGCTTCAAAATTTAACTAATGTAATTAAACCACTGCAAAAAGATTTCCTTAATTAAGGCTATAGCTCGACTAAACAGCTTAAAACTTTTTAATTGCCTTTTAACAAAAACAAGGGGAAAAATCCAGAAGTTAAATTCTTGTAAGCTCATATTCCTAACATGTAACAGGGGGGATCTTAAATGACATCTTCAACCAGTTCAATCTCTTTGCTCTACAGGATACTGGGTAGTATTTACCACCTAAATGACCATTCCCTAACAGCAGGATTGACTCATCTATACTTGATCAATTCAGAATCAGAACATTTGTTAGCGCAGAAGAGAAAGAACCTTGCCTGTGTGGAGCTCTGCTATTGCATTACTCACTTCATTTATCACAGATATTTCAAGTTTAAAGGTCCTGGCAAAACACATTTAAATGTAAGTGAAGCTTAGTTTAGAGTGCCTGACACGTAATAGTTTCCTGCATTGAAATGTTCAAAAAGAAGTTTACATGGAACTCGTTTACTCCTTAGAATCATGCAGAAAACACAAATAACAGTAGAAATTGTATGTTTTGCTGTGAATTAATAACAGTCCTACCAGGCTCATGATCTAAAGCTTGCTGAAGTACTTTTTCTGCCTTTTCATATTGCTTCAGCTTCATTAAAAGCTCAGCCAAATCATAGCCAAGGAAATTCTGTTCACCGCTTCTCAGTGCAGCCTCATAGTAACTGATTGCCTAAAAGGAAGATGCAAAAATCTGTGCATAATTTAAAGACAAACCTTAAAGACAACAACCTTGTTACTTAGGTATTTAATGACATGTTGCTTAAGAATTTCCTTTACTTTCTTTACTTCTCTTGTAGCAAATAAATAATAATAAATATAATATTAAATATCAATTAAATATCATATTTAATTGCAAGTTCAAGGCTTCCAAAAATGTAGTGCCGAATTAAAGACAAATAGAATAACTAGAGCCCACATTTTGATAAGCATGCATTTACATAGCTTAACCACATTATCACATTCTATCTTAGATAGGATCACTGCCAATTAAGCTACATTTTCATTAGCTGCTGAAGTTGTATAATTCCAGTGAGCCTAGAGTTATAAAGTTCTGTTTCAGTGTGTACAAAGGACAAATATTTTCGCCAAACTGACCTAAACAGAAGAAAGTGAAAATGATAACACTGAAAACACAAAGCACACTTTGAACACACTCTCCAGTAGCTTGGGGTTGCCCAAGTAAAATCATTTGCTTCTGCAAGTTTTCCCCAAACATTTTTTTTTGTTTCTTCTACAATAAAAAGCTAATGCTTCTACTACTACCCTCCTACTCAGTGTTCATGCTTAGAGATGTAGCAAAACTGGGTCAATGGAGAAGTAATTAAACGTGGTTTTGAGTGCAGGCCCAAACCCACAGAAAGTGCACGTCACCAGAACTACAATTGAACGGATCTGAATTCATCGATGTGTGGATGCACCAACTATGCCTTCGGCAAGATGATCTGAACGGAATCTACAAACTAATTTTCAGGATAAAATGTCTGTTTTAGCACTATGAAGTGAAGTATTTCTTCTACCCAACCCACCAGGCAAAGTGCACATGCTGACAAGAATGGACACAGCACCCAACAGTACTTATAAAATACCTTTGAGTAGTTGTGTGTTTTGATTAGGGCTTTTCCAATTTTACTTGCTAGAGAGGGATCTTTTGGATTTTTCTTCAAGGCCTGCTCATACACTTCTATGGCTTCATCAGGCTTCAACAGTAAAATATAAACATACATAAATCAAGGGTTAAGATAAAAAGCATATGAAGAAAATAAAATCTGGTAACAATTCCAGGAGTGACTGCCAAGTACTACTGTTTTATAAGGTACAATACTTCTGAGAGAAGAATGGTCACTATAAAATTGCAGTAAGTATAAAGCCCAGGTAAATTAACATTTCCATGCTAAAACAAAATACTGAGAGAACTTAGCAAACAAATGAGTTTGAATTAACCTCATTCTTTTTCCACTGAAATTTTATTACTACTGTTTGTCACTAGTTAACAAAGAGGCAAATGTATTACTGTTGGATGATCATTCATTTCTCTCCTCTAGCCATGTTATAGCTGATCAAACAAATTCTAGTTTGTGTGATAATTCTTGATTAAGGAGAAAATGATACACAAACACTAATAAATAAGCAACCACTAATCACTTATAGATCCCCAAATTAGTAATTATCAGTTGCTTGTCCTAACTCAATCTATTGTTTTAACATATGAATTGACACCTGTATCCTTCAAATTGCTGTGTCTACTTGACTGCATGATCTACAGATACCAAGGAACATTTCTAGTTCACCAAGAAAGGAAAGGATGTATAAAAATATATAGGAACTATATAAACTTAGACCTTTGAAATAAAAACCATCAGCATGAAAACTGTTACCTAGAATTATTCTAAACTTCAGAACACTTCTATACATCTTCAGCTCCTTTCTGATTTTAATTTAGTCTCACTCTAAATAATTGTTCAGTCAGTGTTCTGCTCGATAAAATTTCCTCCTTTACTTTCACCTGGTCATTTTCTAGAAGAAATGCATTTTCAGTAGCTTTGATTTGAATTTAAACAGTTACATTTATACCAATAATTTGTTCGTTTGTTTTACATCCTAAAGGAGTTTCTGTTTGCCAATTACCAATCCAGTCAGCACGCCACACTGCTTCAATTAGACAAAGTCAACGAACACTCAAACTTCATGCATCTCTTGCAAGCACTTACCTCTTGAATATTCATGTATGCATCACCAAGAAGAAGAAAAGTCTGAGCACTTGGCAGTTTTTCTACTAGATCACTGGAAACAGAAGACAAAACCTTGCTCAATATTAAACATGTCAGTACTGGTATCTAAACAACAGAAGGGCATAACAATTTTATCCATTGCAGATTTTAGTTTTTAGTTCTGAAAATAAAGCAAAAAAAAAATCTGAAACATCTTTTCCAAGTAAGAATTCAATTAACCCTTTTAAATGTTACCACACTTACTCAAATGAATTCATGTCACTAAATAATTCTGATCTATTGTAGTAGAGAGAACAAATTAGCTCACCATGCTATCATTAAACACCTAGGAAACTATATATGCACACCACAAACTTTTACCTGTAGCAGGCAGCATATAACTTCTTATTTTTCCTATATTGAAGATAAATATCTGCCATTTTTATTTTAGCTTGTATAAAGTAAGGCTGTTCAGGTGTAATATTTCGGAGCATAGTCAAGGCATGTTCAACATCTCCTTGAGCAATCGCCAGATCTGCATTTGCAATCACAACTCTTAGTTCCTCAGGAGTTCCAGAAAACTCATTAATGGCGTCTTGGAGTACTATAGCAGCTTCATGCTGCAAACAATAAAAACAATAGAATTAATTTATTTCCCATTATTGAACAGACAAAAATAAAGACATCCTAAGCCAGTGAGTGTTTACGGCATTGCACAAACCAATCAAAAAACCACAAAAAAACCTAAGCCATAGTATCCATTTGATTTGCTATAGTGTTTTTTCCTCTCTATTTTGTAAATAAAGTTTATGTGATATGACCTACTATAAAAGGTTTTAGTAGAGAAAAGGACTTTTGCATTGCGTATATACAAGTCATGCTCAAACTTCAACTGGATGATGTCTTTAGCACTTGGCTCTAACAGGTCCTGCTTTGAGCAGGATTATCTCCAAACTACATGGCTGTATGGCTCCTCTTATGTTCTTAAACATATGTGGTGTCCTGCTGTTTATCCAGATACTGCTGATAGTAAGAATGCTGCTACACAAAGGTAAGGATATGATCCAAAAACATGGCTAATAGCATTCCGATCACAAAACAGGAAATCTATATCCCAGCAAACGAACATCAACAGTATAAAATTAAAGCGGTTTTGTAGGCTTAAAATTGAGCACCCGGAAGCAGGTGGTTTTTTTTCCTCTGTACAATTTAAGGTACAAGTTCTCTAGTCAGATATTCACATGCTAGAAATTTTACTAAGCAAGTCCTCTTGGTGATGGATTTCTGTTCTGAACTAATCAGAATAGACTCTTCTGCCAATGGGAAGAGGAAGCTGCTTTCAGGTGTGTTTTACAACTCAAGTTTGCCATCTTACCGGTTCTCCATTCAAACGATGAGCTTCTACCAACTCCAGGAATACAGACACACGATCACTTGCATCAATTCCAATACTTTTTCCTTTTGTTTTTGAGGAAGCGGTAGTTCTTCTCATTCCAGGCAAATTTTTTGCCATCTGTAAGGTTTTAACAGCTTCTGACAATTCTCCCATCTTCTTCTGCGTTTGGGCCTTAATTAAGTGATAAATAGGATGTTCTCTCACCTACAAAAAATATAAGATAAAGAGTTTCCAAATTTTACTTTATGTATAGTATTCAAGCCCCTTGTAAGACTTTTTTTAAAGATTGCCCTTCGTTCCTTTTTTTCCTCCAAATATATACAATTTCAATACCTTACTTTTGAAAATAAAAGAATGTTCAGAGTATGTGAAGTAACAATTGAGTAAGTCTTTAAATAAAAAAGAAAAACTATTACATGAGATGAGACTTGGGGATAGAAAAACATTCATCGCAGCTTTACTTTAAACCAGGCTGAATTTTAAGGGATTCCAAGTATCTCCCACACTGCTGTTTATCAGGCTACTAATTAAAAGAATTATACAATCATTATTTGGTACAAGTCCTGCCTGCGCTTTCTCCACCTTCATAAAACACACTTCACATGAAAAGAAAGTGTCTATAAGGGAAATATAATGTGTATGAAGTGGCAAGCATCTCAATGTCTCCCAGTTAGATATTAGCCTTCAGCGTTCTTTTATTATCACTTGGAGGAAGAAACTAAGACAGGAACATACTTGCAAGGAAATGGTAGTTTGTAACTTTTCAGCTAAGGAGTCTCAAGAGACTTGGCACAACTCTGACCTAATGGGTGCTGTGTACAGTGTTTCCAACTCTGTGTTAATCCTATATAAAGTTCCACTGATGTCAACAAATCAAAAATCCCATACTGCAAAGTATTAGCCCATGAAATAAAACTGGTGAGGACCACTGCAAAACAGTGAATGTTTTTTAATACAGCGCTCAATTCAAAAAATTTGCTCCTGAAGGGACAGAAAAACAGCACAAAGATGTGACATTAATGGAAGACAGTACAGCACAAGGCTACTCTTTTAACATTTAGAGTGCTTAAAGTGTCAGGCATCATCAAGAGTTAACTAAAGACCACTTCTGATCCCCTCATGTATCTGTGCATATTTTCATTAGCAGTTGTACATCTGTGCAAAAAGTCAGGAAAGAACATTGGATCACTCTTCAAGTTCTTCTATGTTGGCTTCCAAAGACTGTTGCAAGGTTAGCGGGAAATCACAAATTCTGTTTATGCATTTTTAATATTTAACTAAGGATTTGAGGAAAAGCTGTCATTTCTTTCTTTTGTATTTCAAAACCATTTCCGCATGTTGTAATACAGTATTAGTTTTTTCCTTAGGGTCATTTCTTTGATAAATATTCATAAACCAAGTTCATATAAACATTTAGATATTAAATTTGTAGTGGAAGTCATAATAAATTCAGTTGAAAATTATTAGATCCAAGACCATAC
Source organism: Lophotriccus pileatus (assembly GCA_035583135.1). NCBI lineage: Eukaryota > Metazoa > Chordata > Aves > Passeriformes > Tyrannidae > Lophotriccus > Lophotriccus pileatus. The sequence goes on from JAWWES010000171.1 coordinate 18,610,165, forward strand.
AACTTCAGATGACTGACTGAATAAAATGGTTTAATTCTTTTGTTCAACTCACCTCAAAATTGTAGCTTAGACAAAGTTCCAAGGACTGAGAGCATAGTTTAGTATTGTTTTGAGCCAAATACACCTGGGCCATCAGTAAGTGTGCGTCTGCATAAGAAGGATTCCTTTCCAGACAGTAACGCAGATTACTAAAGGCTGCTTCAATATCCCCTAGGAAGTTAAAAAAGGAAAAGCAAAAAACAGTTGATATGAAATGTAGAGGTTAAATACAAAACATTTATTATTTACCAATTTTTTTAAAATAAATGTCACCACTTAATGATTAAATTCATATACAAAGTATTATGTGGCTACGACATGAAATCAAAAGCAGGTCAAAGGAATTATATTTTCCCATTTTTCCATCTGTAAATCATTCAATAAGTGAACTTTTGGGGAAAAAACAGATAAAAAAATACTACATTTATGTGTCTGTACAATTAAGATAACGCCATATAAATTACAAAAAAAGGCAAGTGCAAATATTCTTCACTTAGCTGTAACACAGTGTCCTGAAGTGAAAGAAAAATATTCATTATGATTTAAAAGTGTGAAATTATTTTTTTATCTTTAATAAACTAAAGAGGTGGATAACTAACCATTCATATAACTATTACCTGACAAATACTTCACTTTTGCAATTAAAAAGACAGCTTGTTGAAGACCAGGCACAGTTTTCACAACAGTTTCAAGAACAGAAGCACAGTGCTTGAGAAGTGGTGAAGGAGACTGCCCAGGACTTGCAGGCTAGGAGTAAAAAAAAAAAAAACAAATATCATACTGATGTTTTAGACTTTCAGATCTTATAATTTTATTACAGATGGTGGGACAGATGATAACAATAGAAAGCTATTTGTTTGCCTGTTTTTAAAACTCTACATAGATATACCTATGGAAAGGTTCTATAATTTGGCTAGAAATCCAGTAATGACAGAATGACAAAAGTCAGCTCCTAGCTATTTCAGAAGAATAATCCATTTAAGGAAGATACTATTTAAAGAAATTTTGAATGTGTTTCTGCTGCTTTAAATATATCAGGTCCCCATTCAATTTATTAAGTTCTACATGCCTTTGTTGCCAAAACTAGCACACACAAATTCAGTCACAGAAAATTAGCCACCTAAGTAATATATAAAAAGGCAATATTCCACTGATTTTTACCAACTCACAAAATGAACTGAAATGAAGAAAGAACATACGTATATTGAAAAGATATCCTAAGCTGACAAAAATATTTCATTAATAGGGTGGTCAGCGTGAACACTGTAGTTTCACAATGAGATAGCTCCATTCACTGTATTGTTAGAGTTTCTTAAGACATACTAAGTAAGCATAACTAGACACACAGAGTGCATTAAATAAATATCCCATGTTTCCTCAGGTGTCATTATTGCAACTTGCTCACACTAGAAGAGATGTATTTTTATCATTACTTTGATTAAGTAGTAGGATAATATCTTAACACACTCTTACTTCAAATAAATCCACACTTTAAGAGGGAAAATTTCCTATATTTTTGCTTCCTGATAAACTGGTCTCAAAATTAAATAATTCCCATTTTCAAACAGATGTGATCTTCAGCTGCTTACCTGTGCTGGGCAAAAATTAAGGTATTCTCTAATAATTTCCAGCAAGAAATCAGGGTTTAATTTTTCAAAATATTCCACACCAAGAGGAAATCCATGCAAAGATGAAAAGTGAGTATCCAGAACATCATTCAATAAGGCAATAACTTCATCTTGTCCCTTATGTTTTTTCATAGCAAGGACTGCACGCAAGAAAGATAATTCCTACAGAGAAAAACCAAACCAAACCAAAACACAAACCCCTCAAACATTCTCCATATTCCAGATATGTTCATCTGTTACTCATAAAATACTAAATAATTATTAATGTTAGCCATTTTTTCTTTATATTTTTGAATACTGTAAGACATTTAGTATGTTCACTGTAAAGGGCAGTGATGATTATGATATCAAGTCACTCTTTTAATTTGTGCAAGAACCTCTAAATTTGTCTGAGAACAAAATACTGAAAATTATTAATATCTCCACCTTCTTTACATTTCAAACTTATCTTCAGAGCTAAAGCACTGCTGGAAAGCAATGATGGTTTTGCTCTGCAAGCAAACAGACTTGCATTGCAAAGTTAGGGAACACATAACTTAAGAAGAAAAACTGAAACTTAGGTTTAACAGTACTCCATTAAGAATGCTCTGCATGAGTGACTGCAATATAGAACATGTAGACCACAGTTCAGATTGTAATCAAAGTATTTTAATGAAGAAAGATGTCTCCTACCCCAGATTTCCCAATGGACTGTTGAATTTCATTAAGGAACTCCAACTGCTGCTCTGCGTCTTCTAATTGTCCTTGTATTAGCTGACAACGGATAATTCCTGTAACATATTTAAAGACTTTATTGCAAATTCATCTTCCTAGTCAAGCACATGCTTTGTTTGCCAGAATTAACTTTTTCTCTCCTCAACCTCTTCATAAAGAAAGAATGGTTCAAGACTTATGGTAACACAAATTGTACATACCTAGAAAAACCTAGGGGACATGATATATGATTGATACATTAATATATGCAATGCTATAAAGCAGTTTGAAATTGTAGATCTTCAACTGGTTCTAGACTAAGCAGAAGCACCATAAAGTTTAGCTTCTACATTCAGAACAAGCACAAGAAGGAAAACACACACACACCTCCAACCACACACACAAACCAGTCCTACCATCTAAATTTTTCATACAGCTTAAGGCAATGGCATAGTCAAGGGGAAAAAAAATACAGGGGAAAACCTGCTAAGCAAATACGATATATTTTACTTTCCATTTTCTTGACAGCAATGGGACTTACAAAGTGGTTTGTTTTTTTCATATAACATGCATCTAAAGTATAATATTTTGACTTATGTTTTTCCATCTAATTTGGACATGAATGTAGATATGGACAGCTTGTTCTATCAACTGCCCTTGATTTTTTAATTTTTTCAGTGCCTAATTTTTAATTTTTGCAGAGTTCTCTAGTTTCTATGCACTACAGAAATAAAATATAATAAATAAATAAAATACAGACACGTCTGTTCCTACTATTATGTTGAGAGTTCTGTTAGAAAAGATTCACTTTTCAAAAAGGAAGACCAAAAGACATATCCAGTGAGGAGAAACTGTTTCTACAGGGAAAACAGCACAACAGGAATCTGAAAGTACAGCCCAGTGCTCCTGTTCTAATAGTTCTGGATTTTCCTAGCAGCGGTAGTAGGAAAACTTGATAAAAAAAGCATTGTCAATAAAATAAAGTGTAAGATCTTACCAGTTAGTGCAGAAACACTTGTTTCATCAAGTGTCATAGCAGTCTTGTACCATTTTAAAGCTTCCTTCACTTTCTCTTGTAAAATCATTTGGTAGCCAAGTTCAGTAGCAAATTCTGCATTGTCAGATTCCAAATCAAATGCTCTTTCAACTAAGGTTTTTGTATGTTGAAGGATGAGCTGGTTCCGGCCACACTAATGGTAAAAACAATTAAACCTTAAGCTTTTCTTAGTTTTTGGATTCAATTAGAAAAACACACTGAACATACTGTAGCAGTTGAGACAACATTATCTCATACAAAAAAAATATAATCTGTAGTAATTCTATCAAAATAGTGACATTAATGTGGGATGAATTCAAACATAAATATACAATGCTATACAATGAAGAATTGTTGAGAGTTGCTTTGAAGGCTTCCTTAAAGCATTGCTGATAAATACAGAGACTAAAGAAACCTTCCATTTCAAGGCTATGCGATCAACATTGTCACTTTCCTACATAAAGAACATTGTTGGTAGACATCTGAATATTTCTATTGGAAACCTGTTTCTAATTTAAAACCAGGCAGTAAAACCATTTTTGGAATGAGATGGCTTCAGTATTGTAATTCATACTGAATGTGGTTATCAAAGGCTACATGAGTTAATCCATTTCATTTGTCTGCAATCTTCTACTTTTTAGTAGACATTTAACATCTGCCTACCAGAAAATAAAACAATAACCAGGATATATAAACAGTTGCACGCTGCTTAAGGAAAAAAACCAAAACACAACATACTCACCGTTCTACTGAAAGCTAAAGCCATTTTACAGAAGAGCTGAGAATTATGTGGTTCTAACCTATCCAGTGCTTTAATTAGGTCTCCCAGTCTTGCTGAAGCCTTGGAGAGCAAGGAAATAAAAATAATGATAAGTAATAGAAAGAATTAACAGATTAGGACAATTGAACAGTTTTCACTAAAAACTAGCCACATTTTTACTATGGAATAATATCTTGAAATTTAAATTCAGAGGTTTTCAGGGCTAGGAGTAAAGACTTTAGAATTCCTAAGAAAATACTCTGGAGTAGTAAAGTAACAACAAAGCAGATCACGTGTTCTCTAGCCATGCTCTAAAAAAAGGTGAAAACACTTGAGCTAAGTCTGATATAAAACAAGAACCCCATAAAGCAAGACAGTCTGAGAAATCTGACTTGTGAATCCTGTCTGGGCTTTGCTGTGATATGGACACACATGCTCAAAACCAAAGCATTTCCAGGTGCTCAGACTTTTAGCATCATTTTCTCAAAACACCTAAGGTGATTTTCTGGGCTTACAATAATAAGGTACACAGAATTTTTTAATATGATTTTAGATGCAGGCACCTGAAACATGTTTAAATCTAATCAGGCCTTGAAATTCTTCCCTAGACGTGGCTCTTAGTCACATGTGACATTTTACCCCAGAATCTTTAGCTTACACTCTACTATTCCAGCAAGTTTCTTGCCTGGACAGTTTCACTGGAGTTGTCAATTCTTACTGTTTCTCCACATTTCCCATGACTGTGCATAAGTAAAACTTAAATTTGATTATAAACAGACAAATGACTGAGTTCTTTAAATAACTGAAAATGTGTTAAACAACTGAAAATATCTTTTCTTCTATAACTTGAAAACTCCTACAACACACTGAAAACACTTTTCTTGCTAAATCTCCATGTAAATTATACCAGTATTTTTTGCATAACAAGAAAACATATTGAAAGGTTTTTTTGTGACAATTCAAGTATTTTAAAATTTCTGGAAAAATGGCACAAGCACCATATGTACAAAACACATGCCTATGGCACTGTGCAAAAAAAAAAAAGGATCCTGCAAGTAGAAGAAAGTTATATAGAATTCTTAGAGCTGAAAAAAACAACAGTAATTGTCAAAAAACAGTGAACGAAACAAAAGAAGTTTGCTTTGATTCAAATCAACATGATTCAATTAACTATCTAGTGGAGACGTCTGTCTGGCTCGATACCTGTTTTCTGGAAAGATGGGGTTAAAAATTATCTTTTCTTTGGCATCCAGAAAACACGCCAAGAATCAGAAGAGCAGCCATTCAAGTCAGAAGAGGTGAGTATATACTCCTGTAGATAAGTGTAGCACAAGACCAGACAAAAGTATATGAGGAGAAGACATAAAGAAGACAGTGCATGTGGCATCCAGTCCCTGCAAAAGCTGCATTGTGCTCAACATTCTGCTAATAAGAAGACTCACCTCAGTTATATTTCCTTCCCTGCACAGATAATGCAAGGCCTCCATTCTTATGGCTTCTAAATTGAGGGCATCTTTCTGCAGTAGTCTAAAGCCAAATAAGAAATGAATGTGAAGAAACCAAAACAAAACCTTTGCTCAGTCATCTATTTTATCCTAAAATGAGAACAGATAACTTGTAAAAGCGCAGTCATTTTACATCATGGCTCTCAACTGAAAGCACAGCTCTTGCTTCATGCCTATCTCAAGAAAGGCCCCCTTCCATCCCAAATTGATTCATGTATTGATGTATATTGCAAGGCTGGGTTCTAATAGAACTTAATTTACTTAAAATTTATTTTTAAAAAACTGCTTTAACTAATTCAGATTCATTACAAATGAATGGAAACCTATCTACTTTTGTTTTCAAGTCCTTGGAGTGTAAACATGGCAAGAAGACAATTTAGTGGTGTGCTACTTGATACTCAACCTGTGTGCTGTTTCAACTGTCTGCTCCCAGTCCTGCAAGGCTAGTTGTAACTTCATTTTCTTTATGAAAGCAGGAATGAAGTTTGGGAAGTTTGCGATTATCTGGTTCACAATTTCCAGAGCTCCTGAATAATTCTGTCGGACCTCAAAATACTGTGCCTAATGGAAGGAAGGGAAGCCGTATCAACAACCTGTACACTCACAGAGGGGAGAAGATTCTTTCATACAGAAACCAGGAAAAAGAGCTAGTGGGAGAAAAATCTTTCCTTAAGTAATAGCTTTACTTCAATATCCACCACAAGTAGACATACTGCACCAATCCAATAGCAAAAGCTGATGTGCAAAGCCTGGTGTGTGCATGGTAAGCACTCTATAACAGGTAACTGCAGCATTCACAGCATATTAGTCAGTTGCAAGCAAGAAAAAGACAGATGTAGCTGAAGCCTACAATTGTTTTAGTAGTTTTCAAACAACTTTGTATAAGTGTCTCACAATTTTAGGGTATTTAACACAACCCACTAATGAAACATTTTTTTCAAGCCCTGAGGTAGGTACCCTGTAAAAACCCACACTCAGCAGGGAACTGTTGTTGTTGCCAGAATTAACAATTTTTAAATTGCAAAGCGATTTACAGGGTGCTCTAAATACAAAACTACTTCATGTCAAGTATCACAGTTTTAAATTAATTCAAGTAGAAATCAGGACTTCAACCCTGTTTTGTTTTGATGCTTTAAATTTACTTACCGTGTTCCATTTGTGCCATTTTATTTCATCTTTTTAAGACAGAAATGGTGCAAACACAGTAGTTCCTGAAAGTTAATTTCTTAAGCCCTAGAAAGATAGCTGTCTGTCTAAAAACTAATTGCAGTAACTAAATTTTACATATACTATTAATCTAATTCAATGGTCCACATGCAGCCAAACACACACACCTGACTAGATACCATTGTGCTCGCTCTCCTGAACTTTATCCTTTCAATATCCATTGAACAATTTTTTTCTGCATTTAGCTTCAGAATACAAAACAAATATTACGTCAATGAGTAATAACAATGTCTGGTGATATAAACAAACTAATATGCTCTGAAACAGAAAAACGTGTGAAGAAGACAATTCATACCACTCCTTTAAGGAAATATAATCAAAATAAACACTTGAAACACACTAACGACAACTAAAAAAAGAGTGGTAACAATGTTCACAAAAGATCACACTATAGGGTTTAATTACTACTTCTTTGCCATGGCTCACAGCAATTCTGTAATGTGCACAGGTGCCCCATGCAAAAAGGAAGAGACCACATATTTTTACATTTTCAGGTGACTTGAAACCTCATTTTGTACATACAAATACATGAATAGAAAGGTTTTCTTGTGTACATAGTAAAATCATAACCTCGATATACATTTACACTGTATTTACTCCATTTAATCTATTCCTTTTTACACTGGTGTCTAATGGACACTGAAGTACCTGTATGATCTGAGCTATATTTCTACACCTTGGACAAGCTCACTACAGACAACTCGGCTCAGTATCTCTCTAATCACTCTACAAGACTAATATGACATTTAGGAAGAGTTAAAATCATGAAGTAAACTTACTTTACCAAGCAGTGCAAAAACATCATTGCCCTCCTGCAGTGCTTCGTCAAAGTATTTCACAGCTTTTTTAATGTGAGTTTCCTTCCCAGAGGTGAGATCAAGCCATGCTTTCAAAATTAACCCCTGTAAACAAAATATAAATTGGAATTCTTCACTAAATAGGCAGTAAAAAAATTATACTAGATACAATATGCAGAAGTGACCTAAATATAAAACAAGATTTAAGAGTATCTATGTAAATTACTTAGAATATATATAAGTATATCCAGTCTACAGCATAACCTAAAATGTTAGTAATTCGTTCCAGCACTAAACACACAGTGTATTTACTTACAGGATTAAAAAAACCACCGATGGCACTGAACTACTCTAACATTCTCAGCAGACACAACAGAACCTCACAGAAGTGATCACATTAGACACAATATTTTCTGCAAACATTTCTGTGCAATGTTTTCTTAAGGTTTTGCTTCTATGAGACACTGAGAAACATACAGGTGCTAAAAAAACACTAAGAAACTCGGGGTTTTTCTTCTACTGTTTGATTAAAAAAAAAAACAAACTTGTGTATGAAGGTCAAAAATCCGACATTTCCCAAATCTTCAACAGTATTATTAGAAAAAAATAAAAAATAGAACTTTTAAAGGTGAAATGTGTCTTTTCATTGAAGAAATTATTACTTGTAATTATGAATTTTATTTCTCTTATGTGTTCCAGACACTAAATGTAGCTTAAGTAAATCAAATCTATTTTGAATTGCTGAATTATTTAACCAAATTATAATTGCCATCAGAACAAAAATTTAAAACATAAAATATCACTAGCTCTTTTGTAAGTTAAAGAAGAACTGTATTTTGTAACTGCTAATAGACAGGGTCATGATTTTGTTATGCAACAGAAACTGTCTGAACTTCATGTACTTGAGAGTTCTTTAAAGAAAGGCAGTTATCGTACTTCTATACAAGAAGGTACAGAGAGTATCTTATCAAAACAAACTGTATATACTAAGGAAATCATAGTTCACCAAGTCTAAGCACCCTGAACAACCTCTAAAAAATTCTGACATACAGATAACTTTGTATTATCAAACTAGAAAAAGAGATAACCGTAACTGAATGTTAAAAAAAGAGGAAAACTATTTTTTTATATATTCAAATATTAATGTACTTTTTCATCTATAAAAAAATAAATTACCTAATTCAAATATTTTTAAATATTTCAGCTGGAAATATTTACTACTAAGCAACATTGCCAAATTCTTAAGAACAAAAACCAACTACTATGAGTTCAATAAGCAAAGTCATAAATACTGCTATTTCACCAAAATGATCTATCCTTAGTCTTTTTAGAAATTAACATATTAATGCTTTGTAGTGTCCTTAATTATTTCTTCATTAGTATAAATTATTTCTCAATTAGTATAAGTTAATCAGTAATTTAAAATAACTACCAATTGTAATTAATAATCAGTGTTAGTTGAAAAGCTAAGCCATTACTTAATTCATAATGTAATGTCGCAAATTAATGTTTAGAATAGTTGCAGATTTCTAACCCATGTAATGTTGTATCAACCATAAAACTATAAACTACAAATTAAGCAACGTACTGAACCACACAGTGGGACAACTCACAAACACCATTTGTGTTTAATACTAGTGCCCTAAGAGAACAACAATGCCGTCAGTTCCAACAGCTCTGCCTCAAAGATGTTGGAGTACAAAAACTCCCCAGTTTTTTGTGTTTCTCTGCTTGAGCTAAAGCTGATACCTCCTTAAAAAAAACATAGTAAGTTTTCACAAACCACTTTAGAGATTAAAGAGTCTAGTGAATTTTGATGTCTGTATATAAATGCAGAAGACATTGCCACATTTAACAGTTATACAAATTTCTTAAAAAAAAAATTCAGTAGAACCCTAGGCAAAGTCAGCCTTTAACAACTGCTGAAAACTTAAAACCCCAATCCTCTGGGTATTTTTGAGTCTTCAGATTCAAAACAGATGTCTCCCTCTAGTGAGACTATCATGCTTATTTTTTTGCTAGGAATTATGATGCTCAGTATCAAGTAACAATACTGGCTTAAGTGGGTATTATTTCCATTTATTAAGTGATTTTTTTCCATTTATTAAGCCATTATTTATTATTTACTAAGTAAAAACAAATACTTGGTGGACAGGAAAATTATTATGGGAATTTACTCGGTTGTGTCAAATGAATTTATAACGTTAATTAAGAAAGTACTAGTACAGAAAATAGTTAACCTTCAAATAGCAAAATGCAATAAGTCAAGCTTCACAGTATACATGGTCCTATACATATTTTACATAGGAAAAAAACAGTTACCTCTTTACCACCACCAGAAATTTTGATCATTCTATCAACATATTCCCGGGCTTTGTCCTCACGACCAAGATGCCACAAAAACAAGCCAGCATAGTAGAGAGCCTTCTGTCCTGCTGTTTTACGTTGCTCCTTCAATTTTGCATCCAACTCTAGAACAGCATCTCGATCTGAAAAGGTTTTATTTAGAGCTCTTGTTGATAGCCCCTCAAAACATTACAAAACAGCAGCACATAAGCCAAGGTCTTCCCAAGCAAACACTGTTTTCTTTATTGTACATCAATAAACACACAGGCAATCCCTCCCAATTAAAAATATTTATCAGGTACAGATAGAAAAGGCAGAAGAGGGTTCCCATCAACACAGCTGATGTGAACGGAAAGAAAAGGAATACCAAAGTTCACAAAGCTCTTCTTCTCCAATTGTATGGTCAGGGAAACTTGAAAGATAGAAATGGCAAGACTTTAAAGACTTCTTAAACTGCAGTTCTGTTCAAAAGTACCAGTATCAGACCTGAGTGAACAAGAATCATGAGAACTTTGATTCTATTTTTTTTCCTTCAAAGATTTTTATATCATGGTGGATAAATCAGACTTGTGTGTGTGTTTTAATGTTCATTCTTACTTTTCAGTGTTTTGTGGTTTGGTTTTTGTTTACCAACTTGTAAGTGTCACTCAGTTCAGTAGCAAATCCTATGTCAAATGCAAAGCTGGAGTATACCTTTCTAAATTAGATAGAATTAGCCTACAACTCTCAGGCCTTAACATAGAGCTGTTTAAAACATGAAGCAGCATGTTTTAATGAGCATACCTGGATTAGGGCTCTTTTTATGAGCATAAATCAGAGCCGTGATTGTACAAAGCGACACGTCCGGTTTGTTTTTAAGAGACTCCAACTGTCGAATACCCTCCTGGACATCACCTAGGGAAAACAATTGCAGAATAAGCTATAATACTTGCCAAGACAAGGAATATCAACATCAAACATCAATCTGACTTAAATGCTCCTCTCCATTTTTAATTCCATGCTTCTGTTCATTATTCACACATCCACTTTCACTTTTTTGTGCAAGTCTTTCAAACAGACACAAGAAAGAAAACAGCATCTTCATGCAGAGAACTTGAAAGGAGTTATGTGCTAGTTCTGCCAAGTGCCATAAAGATGAAAATCACATTTATTATTTGCTTCATACAGGGCATTGAGCAGCTCTTTTTGCTCCTGTTTCTTTATATAGCCAGGATTTTTGCTGTGCTTATGTGAATATTTTGAACATCAATAGGATAGGCAATATCTTGAAAAATTATATGATTGTAACACAAATAAAAAGCATCTGGGAGTTTGGGAACAGATACACTACCTCAAAATCAGCACACCTTCCTAGACACTGCCACAGCCCTCTGCCACTTTGGGTTATTTGTTAATATTCTGTGACATTCTTGAAATACAAATATAGCTAAATAAACACCTCAGAACAGTTTAACATACACAAAGATTTCCCCAACACGTATTAGCTGTCAGATCTCCCGAGTCAGAGAACATAAGAGAATTAGATACAGCTGCTTTGAAGCAAAGAGCTATTAGCTGGGACACGGGAATGACTTTGTGATCGAATGCTATATGCGTTTGGGCAGGGCTCAGATTCCCTTCAGGGAACCCATTTACCTGACCCATGTTCATGTAGCTATTAAAAAGAAAAATACTCCGTATATTTCACTTTGATGCTATGTGATCTAGATCAATTTCATTCAAACTGGGGAGGAGCGGTGATACATCACGACACACTGGTGATTTCCTCAACACGGAAAACACTCAGACTCCGTAATGTTGCTTCTCCCTGTGCAGCTGACTCACGACTGAGTTTTGTGAGGCGAGGACGACCAGAGTTTTGGGCGGCGGGGCCGCATCCCGCATTACCTGCCCTGAGCGCGCCGTAGGCCCGGTAGAAGAGCAGGACGGGGTCGCTGCCCAGCCGCCCCAGCGCCTCGTCCGCCGCGGCCCGGACGTGCTGGAACCGCCCCTCCTGGCAGTAGTAATTGAGCAGCGCCTGCGGGGGGAGCGGCCGCGGGTCACTCGTGCGATCGCTTCACCCGGGACGGCCCCGGGGACACCGCGCCGACCGTCCCGCCCCAGCCCCAGCCCTCCTGCCCCAGCCCCAGCCCTCCTGCCCCAGCCCCAGCCCCAGCCCCAGCCCCAGCCCCAGCCCCAGCCCCAGCCCCAGCCCCAGCCCTCCTGCCCCAGCCCCAGCCCCAGCCCCAGCCCTCCTGCCCCGGCTCTCCCGGCCGCCCCCGCTCCATCCCTGGTTCCCAGCCGCTCCTTCCCCGGGGCGGGGCGCGGCGGCGCCCACCTGCTGCACCTCGGCGTCCATGGTTGCCACCCAGCGGCAGCGCGGGGCGGCTCCGGAAGGGCGAGGGCAGCGCGCTGCCATTGGCCTGCACGGCGAGGAGGCGGCAGGGGCACGGGAAGGAAAACTTGTGGAAGCCGGAGGAATGTGTCTCTTGCGCCGCCTGGCGGCGGGTGGGCGGTGCCGCCGGCCGGCCCTCGGGAGTGGTCGCAGGCGGAATGCAGGATGGGAGCTTCGGGAATTTGTTTGTTTTCTTGCTTTTCGTGGCTGAACATACGACTAAGTGGCCCAGCCTCCATAGGTTTCATAATGTGACTCAACCCTGAGCACTTCGAGTTACGCGACACTTCTCTTAGAAATAAAATAGCAATAGAATAAAATCCGATACAGAAAGGTCGCTTTCCCCTCCTCCCCCTTTCGTTCCTCCTTGAGAATTACAGAGTGCAAGGATTAGTAAAATTCAGATTTTCCTCTGGAGGTGAAAGCATCCTCAGCCGTAATTTCTAGACACTGGGAACAAAAGTTGCTAAACAGCGTTCCTGTGGTACGGGTGCGCTTTCCGTCCAACAGGAAAGCCGGCATGAACGCCACCCAGCACAGGGGCCGAACCCACCCTGCGCTGAGCCTGTAGGAGAAGCTGATGGAGTCTTCCAGCAGAGAGCGCTCAGTGAGCTTTCCTGGCAGGTCCAGCCCGCCCTCCTCCATCTCACACTTCTTATTACTGCATTAGGAAGGAGGCAAAGAAGCACCATATTTGGGTTTTCTTGTTGGCCCAGACAATCCTCTGAATTTTCTGTTGAAGTTATGCTTGACTTGTTCTGAAGCAACATTTTGGCTTCTGTAACATTTAAAACCTAAAAGTGTCATGAGAAACAAAGGATTTCTTTTACATAGATTTAAAGGTAAACTTTTAAGACATATTTTGTCTACATATTAATCTGAAAATACCTATCTTTTCAGTTTGATACTGAGGCTTTCTATCTAAGTCTTAGACCTTTTTTTCCATGATGCATTTAAGAACAGTTTGAAGGAGAAACATTTCCCTCCTCAAATGACTTGATGAATTTCAGGGAAGATGCTATGAAATTTTATTTCTGCATTAGCCACTGAGCAAGATTACAGACTGCAATTGCTCATAAACTGATTTTATACTAAGTTCCGTATTCACTTCTGAGTGTTTTCATTGTAAGTTGTAGGGAAATGCAATAAAAAATTATGTAAACATTAAAATTAATATTTCCAGAAATTCACTGAAGTGATTGATAAAGAACAACCAGGAGGCTCAATTTCCAGCAGCATTTGCATTTTTCCTTATCACTATCCACAAATGATTGCTTCTAGGGACATGGTGCTTCAAGACAGATGCTTAAAATTGCTGAGGAAAAGACCAGTGGTTATTCATCCCAACTCTGTTTCACCTTTTTCAGAAATGCACTTGAGTACAAGATGCTTTGTAGCCTGTTTGTGATCAGTAGCCATCAAGAATGAACTGGTTCTTAATTGAAGTTGGGGAACATCACCTATCTAGTACTATTTTCAATACTCATTTTCTCTTTGTAAACTCCTGAATGCTCAGTTCTCATTTCTGTAAATGCTGTGAGCCTCGTGGGACACACTCAGCACAGCTGTGGTACCCCACTGCACGGGGCTGCTGCATGAAGTCTGAAGTCATGAGGTCACTCAGGGCAGAACCATTGATACATGCAGAGCCACCATGCTCACCATGCTCACTGTCTAACATACACTGAAGTACAAATTCCTGGCTGGTGACTAACAAAGAAGTCCTAAGGATTTGCTTGTGAAAGAACACTATGGCTGTAGAAGTTTTCAGTACCCTCTCATTCTGTGGTTTGAGAAGCATACCTTTTTATATTAATGTCAGATAATAAAGAGAAAAGGAACATACAATAAAAAAATGTAATCTTTATTATTTTGACGCATTAATAATGTTCTTTAGCATCAGTTAGGGTAATAGTAGCATTTTCCTGCATGCAGTTCACTAATACAGTTAGTCAATAATTTAATAAAAGTAATCTATATTTAATTTTCCTGTGTAAGAAACATAAAATGTCCTGATGTGTTGGATTATACAATTTTGCTACTTTCTCTTTTGTGAAAAAATATTGTGGACCCTAGATAACATTTTAAGCTGTTCTAGTGCAGCATGAATAAAAAAGAAAACTGTGAGTAACTATGAGAAAAGATTAAGGATTCTGTGAAAGAAAGGTTGTATCTGAAAACTTATGATGCAGGCACTGCTTAGACATTCAATTTGAACTTTAGACCATTTCCCAACTGCAAAAAACCTTAGATTTTTAGAAGCAAATTATGAACTTACTTTGCAGAAAGTATTGACATGTTGGCAAATATTGTAAAAATAAGAACCTACAGCTATCCATTCACTTAGTTGTATCTTGTTCTCTGGAGTTCTTCAGTGAAAAAGTGCTATGGACAAAAAGTAACAAAAATGGTGTGGCATCAACCTGAAGATAAAATTCAGTTCTTGTTTTATGTACATAATGCTGAAAAATAAAATAAAATGATTTTTACAGTATTTATATTTGCTTATAAAATCCTAACATTATTTTCAACAGGTTTAGTAATTTTCAACATGTCTGTACAGTTTGGATATACACTATATGCTTTTCACTGAAAATTCAGAAATGTAAAACAAATAAGCTCCTAAATAGCTGCAAAATATTGCTTAATGGTATGGAGGAATGAGGTCCTGTTGAGTAGTTTATTTCACTTAGCTCTGATGTATGGCTTTCCATGTTTAAGAATCCTGGACAGTCAAAGGAACAGCAGCATAGGCAATATAAACATGCATTGATTGCATCCAAACTATCTATAATGGTAGATAATACGTAATTTTACCTGTTGAATGCTTGCACACTACACTTATTGTGGTACATATTTGATGCAATAAATGTGCTAAAGTCATTATCTGTTTGCTCAAACATGCACCACAGGTTAAAAATTACTATTTACATAGCAGAGGGCTTTTCTTTAACGTGTACAACAACATCAACCTTACTGAGAGCTGAAGATGGCTAAACAATACTGCAGGATAAAGCAGAACAACTTTATAAAGGGCTCCTTTTGATCAATTTGGAGGGCTGAGGCAGATTCATTTAGTATTTGTATGCAGAAAGACATTTGACAAAGACAAAATCTGTGACTCCAGACCTAGAAAGAAGTTTGCACTGTTTGAAACTTAATGGTTTGTGCAAAAAATAAACCATCTCTACTATTCTTGTGAGTTGTAGGGGACTTTACAGGCATACCAAGACTTGTTTGGACATGATGCAACATGAACACATTAATTAAGCACCTCAAAATCTGTTATTCCTTTCCAGAAACACTGTGCTAAAAAAACCTGTTTTTCTTTGTGACTTAATGTTATTTTCATGCATGATCTATAAGTGCAGCATGCCTTCATGCAGATAATTTCTTTGTGTATATTAGTTGTATAATAGAACACCTGGCCCTTGTACCTGTAAAGGTGTACTTAATCCCCTTCCCCAACAGAAGCCCCATTTACAAAAATAGTCACATATAATAAACAACATATGAATAAAAACAAGATGAATCCACCAACACAGATTTTGTAAAAATATGAAGTATGTGGCAGTTGAAATGCAAACAGTGGATACAGTTACCATATTGTTTTATGCTAAACACACAAATACTTGGTTTTGCACCCCTTTAACTGGTCCCTACAGTCTGTGTAGCCATTTTTTCTCTCCTCTTCAGCAGTGTCAGCTGGTAGTGAGAACAGTAACCTCCTGTCAAGGTTGTTTCCTCTTATCACAGTCACAGTCACTGACAAGGGGTCACTGTCTTTTAATAGGCACTGACCTTTAGTGTACAGTATATTTGTAAAAATTGTCAGTTTGGCATAGACCTCCTTCAGGAGTCCTGTTGACACAAACACACGATCCTTACAGGCTATGAACTATTTTGCACATATATGATTTTGCTTGTGATTTGCTTTTATTTCTGACCATCTTTGTCTTCCTTTTCATGCTTTTCTTTGACTGGCCTCATTACACGATCATAAGAAGGTGGACAAACTGCTGTTGATGCAGTTATATCAGTTTTCTCTGTAAATGAGTTTTCATTTAACTTGTCAATAAGGATTTCATCTTTCATACCCTGTCCAGCCCCTCCTTCGGTTTTGTTTTTGTTGTAGATAAAGGAAGCTTGTTTTACTGTTCGTTTTAAAAGGTGACGTCTGAAAGCACGCTGGATAATAACAGCGGATACTTCCTCCTGTTTTCTTTTTAATGTAGTCGTAATTGGTTCATAGGAAGCTTTTGAAGGATTGGATGCCATAAACCGATCTTCCATCTGTATTCTGAGGGCATCCATCTCTCCACTTTCCCCCAAAACCCGCTTTGTGAAAGCAAACAGGATGTCAAGGCAGTGAATCCTGTCACCACTCACCATGGGCAGATCCATCGCAATGAGCTGGACTTTGTTTGGTTTGGGTAAATGA
This sequence comes from Lophotriccus pileatus, assembly GCA_035583135.1. Lineage (NCBI taxonomy): Eukaryota > Metazoa > Chordata > Aves > Passeriformes > Tyrannidae > Lophotriccus > Lophotriccus pileatus. Next base: position 18,627,011 of record JAWWES010000171.1, read on the forward strand.
AGAGGAGGCTCAAGTGCTGCTGCAAAATCAGACAATTTCTCAAATTCCATGAATTGTGTTGCATCGGGATCAAATTTCTCCCAAACCTCATAGAACATCTCAAAGTCATCCTCGCTCAAGGGTTC
>JAWWES010000171.1:18627340-18689749 GCA_035583135.1 Lophotriccus pileatus
AAACCGTCCCAGCCAGCAGACGTGGTGATCTGAAACAGGCAGATCATGCTGTTGCCAAACGTTTCAAAGTTGAACATATCATCTATACCAGCTTCCCTCTTAACATAGGCAAAGTTGGACATGCCAAAGATGGCATAGATGAACATGACCAGGAACAGCAGCAGACCAATGTTGAACAGAGCAGGAAGAGACATCATCAAAGCAAAAAGCAGAGTGCGGATTCCCTTGGCGCCTTTAATGAGGCGCAGGATTCGACCGATTCTGGCAAGTCGGATGACTCTGAATAGTGTGGGGGACACAAAGTACTTCTCAATCATCTCAGCTAAGAACATTCCTGAAAAAGAAAAGAAGAAAACCAAGACACATTATCACTTAATCTTCATATCACAATAGAAATTTAGAAAAATAGTTTTTAAATTGTTGGTTCTGTGCAGCAATCAAAGATATTCTGTAGATTCCACTTGAATAGTTTCTGTTATAGAAGTTATACTTAATAGTTGGAGGTGCAATATATGTTGAATGATTATAATAGCTTTGATGGCTGGTTTAGCCAAATTATGAGATAAAATGAAAAGCTGAATGCTTTGGTTGATAAATCTTGCAGAGGCAAAAGCTAATAATATAAGCTCTATTCAAGTAAAAGTTCAACTCATACTCATTTCACCTTCTTCTTACTTTAATAAACAAGACTTACCTACTATTGAGAGAATGACAACCACAAAATCAAAAATGTTCCAGCCTATAGTGAAGTAGTAATGGCGAAGTGAAATTAATTTCAGGACACATTCTCCAGTGAAAAGGACAATGAACACCAGGTTTATCCAGTATAAAATATTTTCCATTTCTTTACTCTGGTCATCAGTTTCTACCATCATGGTAACCATGTTAAGACAAATAAGAATCATGATGCTGATGTCAAATACTTGCTGTGTCACAAAATCAAAGACCATGCCTTGGAATTTATTCTGAGGAGGAAAATAAAAAAGAAACATTCAATACAAACTGTAATTTTTTTCTTTTCCTGGTAGAAGAAAGTAGAAAAACACATGCAGTAAGGCCTATGAGACTTCAATAAAAATTTGGTCTAGTGGTACTTAAGACTAGTGGTCCTGAATACTCAAATACAATGGTTTAGTTCAGCCTCCTCAGTTGCATATTCATACATAAAATGATTGTCAGGAAAAATATTTTTTTCCGTGTTTTTATTTTCCATTTTGCTGACTAATACACAGTTAATGGTAATTTTTACATGGGCATATTTCTGCTCTCTCTATATCAGTAAAAGCTCTTTGTAAATAGCTATTGGTCTGATGTGTATAAATAATTTTACCCCTGGTCTTGGTATAGGTTTTTGTGGTTTTTTGGATCCCAGCTTTTTCATTGCATTGTAGTATTTCTTCTGCTCTTCTGTCATAAATATGTCTTGACCTCCAAAGTAAAAACATGAAATCAAAACTGGTTATAATCACATTCATATGCAGTGCTGAAAAAACTCTTAGAAAAATATGATTGATCGATTGATTTAACGAAAATCAAGAACACTGAATTGGGAAAAATCTCTTAGCTAGCAAATGCAGCTGTCTGTCCAATATAAACATTTAGTCTAGAAGTTGTCTGGGCATCCAGTACTGCATCTCACAAACACAAAAAGCAGTGCAACATTTCTCTACACTTATTTTCCTTGAACTCCAAGAAATCATTTTCATTACCTCTTTTATAGGAAGAGATACAGTAAATAGTATTTGAGAGAAGCTCAAGTAGTTTGAACTGCTCAGAACTGTCACTTCTTCAATTTTAGTGAAACGAAAGAAGCAGACAAAGTCAGGTTTTCAGTACATGAATGTGTTAATGCTTTAGGTATTTCTAGCAATAATAATATTAGCATTGGGACTCCAAGTTTTCAAGGTTTTTGAGAAGATGGATTATCAGATGTTGGAGAAACTTTAGCTAAAGATTGAAGCAGTCTTGCTACTGTTAAGAGCAAAATGTTCTCTTTTAAGTCTTTTATCTTGATTAGCTTCCATGTTCAATGAAGTTCAGTTTAGCAAAAGCCTGAACAGGCATTTGGAGTTTGACAGTAACAAAAAAGAGAGAATTATGGGTCTTTCATGGCAACCTAGGCAAAATCCATAGTAACCTCCTTTTAGGGACAGCTTGAATGAAAACCTATCAGACTTCCCATACCTCTTGAAGAAAATTTTTCCTTGATAAAAGATACTTGCAGACATCTAATTCCAGGAATGTCAGTGCACACATGGGACTGGATACAGCCCTTTGTGGATGAGTGCATGGGAAGCTTGAAGACATGAGATTGCATGGACTCTAAGCTGGGCAGGCTCCCTATATCTCTAGGTTTCTACCATGTACAGCTTCCAAAAATCTTGCGTAGCATCTCTCAATGTGAATATAAACCTGAACAAAGTGATGCAGTCCAGTAAAGCAAAAGTAAACTAGTAATTCATAGCTGCTTTTTCCTTTAGCTTTCATTATTTTATCTGGTTACAGAAAATAAAGAAGAGCATTTATACTCAGACCATCTGTACCAGTGAGATTATCTACATCTGCACTGCGAAACAAAAGAAAAAGGCCCTGAGATAGTTACAAACCATTCCTGCCAAAAGTGGTTAAGATTGTTCAGTGCCACAAAATAGAACTTGAATACTTGGGTTCATTAAAACAGCATCTGTAGTGACCATTAAAACCATACCTGAAGTTGTGTGATGAAATAATGCTTTATGTTTCATGACCAGCTAGCTATTTTTTGTGTGCTGATAGAATAACTACAAATCAAGAAGAAAAAATATTCAAGAAATGATGAGTGCTTTGATGGAGAGACCTAAGTCAGGGGTTTGATCATGCAAGGAGATTTCATGAAGTTTAGGCATGGAAAAACAGATGACTGGAGAAAGAACTTAACTGGACATTGACAACAGAAGGATCTGTCCCATTCACTACAATGAAAAATCTTACAATGTCAATGCCTACTAGAGGTATGATTTTACATCCTAATATACTTCAGCTTTTTCCATTTTGAACAAACCATGGGTGTACTTTCCATATATCATGCACCTGCAAAAATGCAATATTTTAGAATATCTTTGGAAGGGAAATGAAACAATACTTATCTTCTTTTTTTGCTGATTGAAGTTATCAATAATGACACCAATGAACAAGTTCAGGGTGAAAAAAGACCCAAAAATAATAAAGATGACAAAATACAAATACATGTATAGGTTGTCTTCATACTTGGGTTGCTGTAATACCTAAGGAAAAAAAAATGTGAAATACCATTCCTAAGATTTCATGTGAAAACTTCAACTGAACAAAATGCATTTTTGCACAAAATGTCCCCAATACTTTGTGTTTGGTCAATACCACTGTCACATTCATCAGCATATTTTGTCCATTCCATCTATAGCTGAGAGCACCTGGCAGTTCGCATTCAGCATTCCACATTTTTTACCACAGAATCTAATACTAATTAATTTATTTTTTCATTCTGTTGTGTGGATATTAATTGCTTATGTAAAACACTTGTTGATAGACAGTCCCCAAGAAGAAAAGGTAATTTGAAATATTTGCAGTACTTACATCTCTTGAGTCAATAGCTGCATACATAATATCCATCCAGCCTTTAAATGTAGCCTGTAAACAGTACACACCTGTTTAAGCATAGAGCTTGAAGAAAACTCATTTAAAAACTTCCAGCAACTCAGTACAGCACCAGGAATAATTAGCATAACATTAGATTTCTGAGAATTTTGCCTCTTGACTTTCTACAGAGCTGCTCATCAGATATACTGCTGTGTATCCCACTAGTTTGTCTCTATATGAAATTTTAAGCAGTAAACGTAATCAACTTATTTTTGATTTCTAATTAATTATCAAAAATCATTGAAGGCAGTATCATTTTAGTTCATCAAATCATGTCAACTGCAAAGGCTGAGAAGTAGCATTATGTAACTGAGTTGCCACCAATGAAGACTGATATGTAGTTCCTCCCTCTCAAGTCAAAAGGTGGGAATGAAAGGGAACCAAAAATTTGATCAGCTCAGAAGAGGTATTTTCCTATCAACCAGAATTTAGATTTTTCTATACTTTGAAAGATTATACTTGATTTAATACTTGTATTTTCACAAGTGTTTTATATGCATTGAATACTTAATATGCCTCATAGATGACAGCATTTAGTGAAATTTTATAGCTATTTCCTCTGCCCAAAATCTGTAAATTTTTATATTTGATGGTTAAGTGTAAATTGCTTAATCTGAGAATTCAAACAGAAAGTAATTTTCTCTGTTGTAGCAATTGTCTTTTAACTAGACAACATCTCCAAATAGAAATCACTCATTTTTTAATCCAGTTATGCTCAAAATAAAACAAAGAAGTAGACAGTTCCCTGTCATTCAATCCTCATTATCATTTTGCTAAACAAGGCTGCAGATCATTGGTTCCTTCATATATCTTGCCATAGAGACCAGTTGCAGAACGGAATCAGGAGTGGAACACTCTTCATCCATGGTTATTGCTGTATCACCATCATCTTGAGGTTTAATTTCTAGTGGAAGATTCAAAAAGCCTTTGCTTATGCAGCAGTTTGGCATCATCCTGAAGTGAACTTAAAACAAGAAGAAATTATTCTCTTGTAGGAAAAGTCCCTTACACATTTTTGAAACAGTGGAATACTGAAAAGAGCCTTATTATCCTTAGATGCAAATCCAGTATGCATCAACTTTCACATCTTGGGGTCAACACAGAAAATATGAAGTTCAGGCAATGGTGAAATCAAAGTGTAGTATCAGAGGACCAATACATCCACAATAAATCTGAAAAAGTAGAAGTCTCAGCTGAAGAATTTAAAGTCCTTCTGGAATACTTGGACTGCAAGGGATTAGGAGAAGTAGATCAGCTTTATTTATGTAATTACTAATATATGTTTAACTTGTTCTCAAAGGCTTTTAATGGTGAACACTCCACAACCATATAAAAATATTTATTCCAGCACTTGCTTATGTTGTTTCTTAATACGTATATCTTTCAGTTGCCATTTAAGACTGTCTCTTGTCATAGTCATTACATATCTGGAGAACAGTATTAATCCCCTTCATGCAGCATCTTTTACTTATTCGCAAACTGATTGTTGCTGCCTTTCTTCTTTATGCAGTGATCACTCTTCCTTCAATCTTCCTACGTAGATCTTGTTTTCCAGACCTCTGATCATTCTCATTATTCTCCTCTGAGCTCTCTTACACTAGTTCATCTCTTCAAATGACAAAACGGGACTCGGTGTTTCATCTAACAAGGTCTCAATGGGGCAGGATGATTACTTCACATCTTACAGAGCTACTTTTGTTTCTGTCTTGGTACACTATCTGCATTTTTTTGGAATGTCATACCTTGAAATCAGCACTTCAACCTGAAACACTAAATGCAAATAATTGGCATACTTTTACATCAGAAAGATGATGCAAATGATGGAGTGGCACTTCTGCAAAGTGTGTGCTGTTGCCTCAGATTCAGACACATGATGATCTTTGAATATGATCCTCCAGGCAAAATGGAATTATTATTGGGTTTTTGTAAATTTATTACTGTAACCTAGACTAAAGTGAATGAAAAAAAAATAGACTAATTTTAAAAGATTAAGCTTCACCATGATCAGTAAAGTACTGCACTATAAACAGACAGGACCTTTCAGCTAGTGCTAGAAAACTGAAGAACTGAGCTTTATTATTATTGTTGTTGTTGTTCAAAAGGAAACTTGAAAAGAGTGTGGGCATGGAAAAACAGAAGAATAACATGTTACTATATTGTGTTTTCCACAATGAGTTTCACAAAACTGTAAGATGTTACAGTTATTGAAGAAATTAAGAAATAAAGTCAAGGCATTACATTTAGTGATAGCATTATTTCTACTGTAGATGTGTAGGCCTGCTTATATTTATCTGCAATATGTTTTCTTTATCAGAAATAAGATATCATTTGAGTATTTGTGCATACTGAACAGACAATAACACAGAAAATGACAGGAAATCAAATCATTAGTTTCCTTTTTGCATATTACCATGTAAAATATATTGTATATTTTCAGTGACAGTAAATCAGGAGTAATTAATTGATTTCAGAGATTACAGCAGTATAACTGAAATCAGCATCTGTTCCAAATTTTTTTCCCCACAGAAATTTCAATCACAGATATTCAAATACAGATTCAAATGTAGTTGGAAAAAACAGAGCAAAAAATCCCCTTCTCCTTTAGTACTGGTAAAAGTACACAGACTTTTTTTTTCCCTGACAAATAATTTTTAATGAAGTTTAAGTCATGCTGGAGTTTCACTACTCGATTTCTTTACCAGAAATAACCACCAGGAAGATTCCCTTTTGGAGATACAATAGCATCTTGCTTTTATAACACTGACCTGCTGGAGCTTTAGAGGCATCCTAAACTTCTATACCTAGAATTCAACTACTGATCTTTTTACCTTACACTTCACAAGATTTTTTTTCTTACTGATATTAGTAACAGCAATATAATATAATATTGTTTTAGACCCACTGGTTTGCCACATTTTATCCTGGTAAGCAGGGTATATGCTTACTAGCAGGATAAAACCAGGCCTCTGTGAGATTTACTTACCAAAGAATCCAAACACTAGGTTCAAGTTAAAAGGCATAAGGCCATAAAATTATCAGGGCAGATGCCACATCTCTGTGCACACCAACCTCTTCCTCTTCACTCACTGATGCATGCCAATTGTGAAAGGAATTTCTCCAGCATATCTGTCTCTGCTTTGATGCTTCTCTTTAGGGACAGAGAAATACTCAAGCAAGTTCAGACCAAGAAATGAAAAAAGAAGCTTGAAGATCCACACAAACCAACATGATCTATGCTGCATCATAGAAGAAAAAAATTCTTATATAGAGAATGTGTACTTATGTGACTGATGGCATAAGTACTTATACTCCAACTTCAAATTCTGTAAGAATTCTGGAAAATAGTCTGATCAACAAAGTCTATAAAACTTGGTTTTATCAATGACATATATGGTTAGCCTGTATTTTTTGGCAGTAAGAATGGTACGATTTTCCACACATACCTGTCCCCAAGAAGGAAGGAACAAACAAATAAACAAACAAACAAACCAACAAAAAACCAAACCCAAATGCCAACAAAAAATTAGGTTATGTAGTTTTCTGTGGTCCCTCATTCTGGAAATTCATTTGCCAGCAGTACCAAGTAAACTCAAGCTTATCAGACAGGTATTTTTGCTTAAAATGCAACTATGACACATTTCTATTTTTTAAGCCCACAATACTTCTTTCTGAAATTATCCCACAATTTTTGAATGCTTCTGTGTGAAATATCTATGTTTCTTTTCTATATAACTCTTACAAAAAAGAAGGGTTTTCTGGGATGAACAGACCCATTTACTACCAGAAACATTAAAGAAAGTTTTTCAGATGACTCATTTATGTCTTTCCCGGAATAGTAAGGTCCTCAGTGCCTGGGTTTGGAGTTTTGGAGTTCTTTTGGCTTGGTTTCATTTCCACTCTTTGTCGTGAAAATGGTACTACTTCCAGTAGTATTCACCCAAGATAGTGATACAAAAAGTAACACTATTGTTATGGTAACCCAGAAAAGCTGAAGGGATTTACAACATTCTTTAACTCATGCAAAAGGCACGAGTCCGAGGACAGAATGGAGAATGGAAATAAAACTGGGGAATAAGAGGAAGCTTTCTATAGTTAGTTTCTAGACTCATGAAGATAGACTCCTTGTATCAGTAATTCATGTATTGATATTATCATGGAGATTGTCATCAGAAAGATGACACTGACCTTTGTGGGGTTATTTTCTCAGGTCCCTCACAACCTAACAACAGTCTATGCCAGAAGTTCTTAAGGTGGAGAACCAAATTACTTCAGTAGACTTTTCAACTAATCATTAAGGTGTTTTAAAAAGGCCATTAATGTTCACATTAGGTTCACAAAAAGCATATCCATTTGGAACCATGATTTTATAATCAGATTTTTCAGGCTCAATATCTTATTTTAGGCCAAATACTAAAGTTTCAATAGCTTTATCTTTCTTTCTGACATAGTAATGTATACCTCTATTTGAGTAATACCTTAGTATTTAATCATCTTTACTATTGCTGCAAGTTGTTTAGGAGGGGTAGGTAAATCAAGGACAATGATATATCTATTCAATTTTCTTTTGGGCACGATGGCTTTGGAGTCCTGTTCTAGAGTCATTCAAAGTACTTTATACATCAAATAGAAAATCATCTTACAATTGTCTTCTTTGATTGAGAAAGCAATGTAAGAAGCTCAAACATTTATGAATTGTGTTTTGAAGGTAAAAAAACATAGATTCTGCACATTATAACATCTTAATTGAAAATCAACCTTATATTTTTCTTTCTTTACCCCAGGGCTCTTATCATTCCATAACTGCAAAATTATTACTGGTGGCTTACTTGCCAAACCTTAAAAGATGCAGGGCTAAGTGTCTGTTTTGTGCAATGAGAGAAGTGCCCCTTTCTTTCTTCTGATATGTCAAACAAAAAAACCTTTCATGCTTTTAGAGGCATTTTAGCAATACCTGGACATTCTACTTACACAAAAAAAACCTCTATCATTTTCGAGTTTTATTGATGTCTTGTTTATCCTGAACATTTGTAATAAAACATTCTGCCCTGTGGGTCAGTGTATTTCATAAATAAGGCAAAGAAAATAAGAATTTAAAGTCTTTGTATTACAATAAATTTTTGTTATCAAAACCAAGTTGTATTTAGTAGTTTATTTCTTTAATACTGTTGGTCCCTCTCCACTCTTTCCTGACGTGACAGTAAATAATCATAATGAAATGATTATTTAAATTATCAGAGTTATCAGTCACACAGGTAAGATGATATGTTATCTGGGAGAAGCAGTTCACATTGCTCAGAACTACTGTTTTAGACTTTGTACAGGACCATGTCGATACAACTTCATCATGTTAATGATTGGTATTATTGAGAATTTGTACTATTCAGAATTATTGTATTATATAGAAATGTATTTAAAAGGTAAAAAAATTAAACGTAAGACACCACAGAATTAGATAGCAACCTAAAAAAAGCCACAGAGATTGCTGAAGACACACGACAGATGCTAGAGTCCAGAATTTTCTTGATTAAAGCTGGATCAGCCTGTTAGCTACTTCAAAATACAAAGACAGATAGTGTTGTGAGGACACAATTTTTGAGAGTGAATTCATACAGTATCTTTCTGCATATATTTTCTTCTTTCTTCCCTTGGTTTTTGCTAAATAAACTCCACTAGGTGCTTATGCACAGAAATATCAGGGAAAATATTTCATAGATTATGGTATTCAGTGATATTTTTCTTTTCTTATTTCTCTCCTGAATGAAAAATTGCTTCTTAGATCTCCTAAGTCTGCACTTGTGGCAGCCACATGACTGAGATGAGATTTACCACCTGGAATTCTTCACTGTGACTTAATCACACCAATGCAGGTGTTTGTTTTTCAGCAACAGGGAAAAAAATATGCAGGTAGCTGAATACCATTCCTAGGTACTTCTAGAAACTTTAAAAGTTGGAAGGTGATGGAGGTCTAGGGAAGCTACAAATGGGAAGAACAACATTTATTGCTTTAGATGTCCTAAAAATTTTTTATTCATCCTAGTAGGCCCTACTTGCTCTTATAATGAAAAGAGTAATCAATTACCAGTGCAGTGGTATTACTAAGTCACAGATAAAAATAATCAGGTAAATGTTTTCTCTCTTTGTTGCTAGAATTGCTGTTCATTATTACATATAAACAGTAAAAGGTATGTAAAGAGTGATCACTTACTACTTGAAGTAAAGAAAGATACCCAAATCCTACATTATCAAAGTTTACTTTCACGTTTTTCCATCGGGCACTTTGATTGTTTTTTATGAGTTCCTCGCACTGACTAAAATTGTTGATTTGGTCGACTTCAAACCTTTCATCAGTTGTGGTGTTAACACAGTAGTAGAACTTCCCAGCAAACAGATTTACTCCCATGATGCTGAAAATTAGCCAGAATATAAGACAAACGAGAAGCACGTTCATGATGGATGGAATTGCTCCTAAAAGGGCATTCACAACCACCTAGTACACAAATACAGGGGGAAAGAGAAAAGAGTATAAGCATATTTACAGCAGTAAAGTTTTGTATACTGTTTCACCAATGCTTAATAAATCCTTGTTCAGAAACTAATACCATAAATTTTAAACCAGTACATTAATAACTGTAGCACTGCACTGTTCTTTTAGATTATTAACATTAGTACATGTAATGAAAGGAAAATAAGTGAGAAAATGAAAATAATTAATAGAAAAACAAAAGAGAAGACCTGCTGGTAATAAGATGAAGCCTAACACAGATGTATTCTAGATGAAAAAGAAAAATGCGTTGAATGAAAATACAGACATAACAAAATTCTAAAAATGCATCAAATTATATCTTAAAAATGTCTAAAAAAAATAGCAACCTGTAGATTTGATCAACATAGCTTTGAAATTTAAGCTGAAAACACAAATGCCATGAATCTAGAAACTAAGCTCTACATTAAAAGGATTATGCACAAATTAAATACATATCTTTATTGCCTTATTGTTCCATGCAAGATTATAACAAAGATTAATTTCTTTGTATAGAAAAGCAAGACAGTTTTGCAATATATGTCTACTTGAATCAACATAATTTATTTCAAGCTCCAGTCTTATTGTTTCATGTATTAAGTCATCAATACCCTTCATTTATCTAAAGAAGGACATATTTAGAGCTTTTGATTTTGTATTTTAAATTACTTTTGGTCAGTTGCCTTCTCAGCCACTTGCAGGCAAGATGTCAATAAACTTTATGTCAATAAAAAGTGTGTTGTTGTGATATATATAGTAATTAATCACATGTGTCTGTCAGAGCTACCAAAATTTTTATGATGAGCAATTATTTCTCCTTAAGTATCCAATACCAGATTCTCATTTAAAAATTAGATTTTAATTTTTTTTTTCTCTTTTGGAACCTTGTATGAAGGTAAAATAAAATATATAGTAGGGCTCTGATTCTCAATAATGCAAGTCCTGCAGTGAGGCAGGAAAGGATTGGCACGGATACTTGGAGTGTATTTAAGTTGTCTTAGTCCATCTTTGTTCCCTGCAATATAGATGCACCCTTCCTACTACCAAAGTAGTTCTGAGGAAGCTCAGAACTGCTCAGTCTTACTACCTGTACTTCACAGCCTCTTGAAGGCCTTTGGAAGAGGAATATTGTGGTTGTGTTATTCGTCACTCAGCACACCCTCCTGCTCCCAAATGTTATGGCCAGGAATTAGGACCTGTTTAGAGATCTGAGGTAGAAATGTTATTTTCAGGGCATATTTTCTTCTTATTTAGAAGGGTCTCCTCCACTGCGAGACAGTAGAAATGGGACCTTTCTGTAACGGAGAATAATCCTCATATTTTATAAAACCATGATTTTTTTTTTTTTTTTTACATTTAGCTTTTTCTTTTTTTTTTTTTTTTTTGGTAGCTTCTATTTTTGATGAGAGCTTTAAAGGAAGCATTCTTGCTTCTTGAGATTTCTTAGAAAATGTGAAGTATCTAGGTAATGTATGCATAAGCTAGCCATTTTGAGAAGTGTTTAAAAAAGCTAAAAAGGTCCCAGTAATATTATGAACATAAATCTGTTGATACTTAACTTGATAGAACGGAGAACAACATAAAAATTAGAAATGGAATTAAAAATTCTGGAGTTTATTGCAAGTTTGACCTGGTCTATGGCACTGTATTATGCTATTGCTGCTTCGAAATTCTAAGCCATCTAGTTTTTGTCTTATCCTTTTTTTTTTCCCACTCATAAAAATGTTCCAGATGTGTTACACTGATTGAATTCCTCTGTTTAATCTTGTGAAAAATCTGAAAATAAAGATGTCAAGAAAGAAAGATGGGGATTTCGTTCTGCAACTTAAACAAATTATGGTTACCTGTGCTCACACAAAGAATGGTTTTGCATGAATTGAGTGCCTCTAGCAATTACTTTTATAACAACCCTGAGATCCATTGGACCACGGCACAGATCCAGAACACACAGCAGAACACTAACAACTACAGTAATTGTTACAACAACTATGAATTGATAATAGTTGTAGAAAGAAAGATTTCTATAAAATGCCATCAGTGTGTCTTGCATCTTTAGATGAACGGGTAATGCAGTCTCACCACTGAGACTATGAAAAGATCAGCCACATCTTCTTGGATAAAAAGAGAACAGCTTCCAGCAAATGTTCCAACAATGCTTCCAACAACTTATTTCATATAGGTCACTGAAAACCCATCAAATGGTAACAATTTGTGGTCACTACTGACCTGGCCTGGATGCGAACTGGTGACCTAGAGATGAAAGGCTCTGTATCCTATTACCAACCCCTTGAGCTATCCAGTCCCCCTGGAAGGTTTTTTAAGGAAAGAAGAAAAGAAAATTAAAACTTTTAGAAGTTGTTTCCTGTTTGCATCTTGGTTTTGTTTGACGTTTTTCTCCCCACCAGTGCTGAGCCTTTCCCCTGTCATATTTATACTGTACAGCTGCATTTTTACACTCTGGTCAGATGCTCGGCTGACTGTAAAGTCCACCTTAGGACGAAGGCTTTAATTTCTTCAACATATACATTTGGAGGTAATTGCTTTCACAGTGTTTTTCTGGTTTACTTTTTTTTTGGTATTTGCTTTCGGAATTAGCTGAGGTATGTCAGGATAGCCATGACATTAACTTACATACTATATATCCAAGATAGCACCCATACATACACAGACAACACCTACACACATAAGTTACAGCAGATGGACAGAAGAAAGGGAGAAGCAATTGAAAAGTGAACTGAATGCAGAAAAGAGATCAATTAGCATTTCTTAATTCGTTAATTTAGGAAATGAAAATTGTCATCTTGTTGGAAAGAGTCTGTAGAAAATTAAAGGAAAATGCTGGCAACTACAGCTCTTATTTTTGCTAGTTCCTTAAGTCTAGATCAGATATATGTGATTCAAAATGTATTTTTTATTTCGAAAGGGTCTGTTCTCTTGGGCCTATTTTCTGTTATTTCTTCTTACAGAATATAATGCCAGTAAATTGGAAAAAGATGTTTGCATAGTTGTTTGTTTGGTTTTGTAGATTACCTATGTATTTCCTCAAGGCTGGGATGTTGTTGGTCAGGCTGACTCCAGTGAGCAAGCTGCAAAAGCCCAAGCTGATTCTGCTTGTTCACCTTCCTATAGCTTCAGGTAGGTAGAACAGCAATAAGAACAAGTGAGAAACAACACCTGATACCTACAAAGAGTCTCTAGACTGTTTTTCATTTCAGCTGATATTCATCCAGGAATAAAAAATTGTTATGGGAAACCATGTCTCCTTTAGAACAAAGCAGTATTTCATATATAAACACAATTTTTCATGCTTACATTTTTATAATATTTATCTTCCAACATCAGATTTATACATAAAAGAATGACTGCAATACTAATTGTCTGTCCTATCTTCTGGCTGATATGACTTTATGTCAAGACAAAGTAGTAGTCCAGTTGTTCTTTTCTATTGCTGTTTGTATGGTTTTTTGACAACTCTCCAAAGAAAACAATAAAAACTAGAAAAAAAAATATCAGTTTTTCTATCAGACCTGTTCATATGTACAGAATGAGAATTGTGCAAAACACAAGCTTATCCCTGCTATATGAGTAGAATATTAGGAAGCTTTACTAGATTCAGCCTTGCTGTGGGAGATATAGCTGAACACATAGTGAGATATAAATGTACTTTAGTTCCCACAGCAAAATATTTTCCATAGATCCTGGCACCTCAGCAGCCAGATTTCTTAGGAATTTCTACTCTGGAGCTGAATAATGGATATATCAGGGTCTCCTGAAATCTGTAAACAAACCATGAAAAATCTACTTATCCACTTTCCCCATAACTTTTGCAGACTCTGTGAAGAAGTTCCAAACTGTATTCCTGGTATAAATGAGGAGGAAGTTACCATCTTTGGGATGGAAGGGGAGATTATAGGATTGTGTCCAGAACATTCTTCCCACTTAAAATGAAAAGTTGCCTCCCCTTTGGAAGGTGTCACCTTCTCAATTTTATGCTTAAACAGGAAAAGTTCCCAACGAGTTGCCAGAGAGACCATTTGCACTGAAAGATGAAGAAGCGAGCAAGTAGATATTGGTTTAGATTCTCGGTATATCACATAGGTAGGATTGCTGGAATGAGCAGGAGGTGAGCCAGGAGTGGACAGGAATGGAGGTGCAGGTGATACACATGATCTGAGTTCAGCATGTTCTCATAGTGAAGGACAACATACAAGGAAGGCTAGAAGATGCTGAACCACACTGATTTGACTAAGTGAGTATCAAGGAACAGACAGGTGTATTCTCTTTTAAAGTCTGGAAGAGCTGAGGCAAGGGAGCAAAGGACATAAAGAATACACTAACTTTCCCAGTCAGGGATCAAAGGAGCATCTGAGGCAGACCATGAAGAAAGCCCATCCCTGAATCAAAAAGATTACCACTAGGGGTAATGATGCTGTAATAATGGCTTCCTGTTCTCCCTCGTACTATAGAAGTGATGATGGAAGCTGCCTTTCTCTGAAGTTAGAGGAGCCACCTCTACAAATCATAACACAGCAGAGTCAGTGGGATTGGAGGAAATAGTTATGAGGCTTAATTTAGGAGTAGCTACGTCCACTGAAAATGTTTCTGTCACAGAAGCAACGGACCTGTGGGCCAGCAGACTGAATACAAACACTGCCCAGTGCAAGGATTAAGACTGATCCTCAGGAGAGGCTCTGGGACCTCTGCCACAGTTGCTTAGTGTGAGGTTTGGAGGTGCCCATGAAGGAAGATAACTGAAGACGCAATTCAAGAAAAATATTCCCACATGAGATACCCCCTCTCATCTGAGTGTATACCCAAGGTTTGATGGAAGAGGGATGCCATGTACGGCTATATAAGGATTAAAAGTTTATTATGTTGAAGCAATACAGTATATGTGCATTGCCACAGCAGTAATGTAGATGGGAACTTTTATTCATAGATAATAAAGAAAATTTATCCTGTTTTGTCAATGAGTATAACAGGTAATAAAATATATGTGACAATGCAGTCTAGCAGATGACGACAGAATGGGAAAGGAGGAAAGATAGCAAAGGAACTGAGAGAGATTGTAATAATTCTTTTACCTCTAAACTACATATTTTCTGATTGAGTAGCTTGGAATGGGTACACTGGAAGAAGCATGCTGCATGTGCTTGATCAGCTATGAACTGGCTGTAGAAACAACAGAGGATGAGAGTTAAATATCTGTGAGAGAAAGGGCAACTGACTTGACATGATAATTCCTCTTTAGATTAATGAGTCTAGGGAGGAACTAGGAGAATTTTTAGATTCTAGGAATCTAAAAATGTAGATTAATCCAAGTAATTCAAACCTTCTCATTTTCAATTAATTACTCCTCTTTATTTTATCCTGATGGATTTCTTGCAAGAAACTAATTTCCATAACTTTGTCCCATAAACAGAAATCAGGGTGGTAGACCGTGTTGGTATGAATGTGTGATCTATAATCCACTAATTACATTCCATTGTTCCAGTATTTGTCTCGCTGCAAAAAAGAAAACTCCCAACCCAAACAAAAAAAATCCCACCAAAATGAAAATCAAATGCCCCCACTCCTCCAGATTAAAAACATAAAACCACAAATCTCCTTAAAACCCCTTATATCAAATAAGAATTTCCCACAACTCGACTTATGTCTGTTGTCTTGTTACCAACATCTTGGGCACATCTAAGAAGATCCTGGCTTTGTCTTTTATCTATCTTCCAACCAAAATTTTATGAATTTGCTTTTAAGAAGTGCATAGTAAAAGAATTAGTTGCCCACCTTTGCTAAACAGTTTGCCTTAATGCTATGTACATATATATAATTTATTCTGAACTACATGATCTATGATTTTGTAAGGTCAGAATTAAATAACATTTAGAAAAATGTTTAGAAAAGTTGTAAGAAAATGAAAAAATAAAACTAAAATCTTATTCTAGCAAACTAATGTTTAGCCTTAAGTCATGATCACTAAAATTAGTAAATTGAAGGTTTGTCAAAGTAAATTATGATAGTGGGACTATACTATTCTTTAAATTAATTTTTAAAAAATACACCAAAAATAATATCCTGACATAAATAATAAATTCGTTTTGTCAGTTTTAGAACTGGCATGAGAAGCATCTTGTACGAATCAACTGAAAAAATTATTTAAGACCATGTCTTCATTTTTTTAGTAAAATGAGGATTGCATTAGGAATACACAGTGAAGATTATTTGGAAAGTATAATTTAAAGCAGTGATTGTAAAGAAAAAGTTGGGTTTAACTGAGTATGCAAAGGCAGGCAGGTGGAAAGAACCAAAGAGACCTGACAAGGAGTTACAAGTAAATCTTAATCTGAACTTTAATGAACAAATAAAGATGAAGTAAGAGATAAAAAAATCTCAGAGAAAAAGAAAATCAGTCCCTTAACAAGCCAATTACTGTAATTTGTACTTTTCCCTAATCAGTACTGTACAACCTGAATGAAAATGCTCCTGATAGTGAATTTTATCTTCGAAGAAAGCAAAATACTTCCTCAAACATTTAACGCACAAATGTGTTTAATAACACTTTGTGCTGGAGAAATTTCATGCAATTGGGTGGTGAGTTTATATCTTGGAATGCTACAGCTGTTAGCAGATAAGGTCATCTAGATTATTCTGCAGTTCTGTTCTAGCTTTTATAAGAAAATATAACTTGGTTAAAGTAGCAACACAAGCATTTGTTATTCACATAATGGCCTCTTAAAAGCAAGCTATGATGTTGGATTTAACAAAAGACTGGAGGTTCTGGAGCAGCCTGATTCTGGTTTTTACTAGAAATCAAGTGTACAACAAAGTACTTTTGAAGAAAACACAGAAGACATAATTTAACATACTGTGTGATAAAATACAATAATTATCTGCCAAGCAATAAATCACATGACTCCCTTTGTCTGAGAAGACCTGGTAAATACTGTAAAGAAACATGAGCATGAAAATAGAGTAATTACTTGATGTGGGAATTTCATGGAATGCAGTGAAAACACCCCAACTTTTTGCCCTTCGAGTTTTATTAATGTTATTGACCTTTACATGGCCTGTAACATTCCCAATCAAAATGCAAACTATATTATTTATCCCATTCAAATTTCATTAAATTTTGATTCTAAAAGTAAGGATTTTCTTTAAGATACAACAAATACAAGTCTGGAAAAAAATCATACCAGTTTCAATTATATAATATACTTCTTCAATAGTCCTCCTCTAATTGTAGAAATATAGTCTAAAAAAATACTAGGATATTTCCTGTATGATTTATGAACATCTATACACAGAGTCTTCTGACACCAAAGTTTGTAAAGCTTTTAATTGTCTTTCAGGAGACATAACATGTCTCATAGACTCCTTAAAACTCACAGGTAATCAGTAAGATCACAGTCCTTAAAAAAATCCCTGGAAGTTCAAAATCTTTAGATTAACAAAATATATTCCTCTATTTTTAAGAGAAATTTGCAGAAAATAGTGAATACACTTTCTTGGGAGTGAATACATAATTCTTAACTGTGAGATAAGATGATAAATTTACACTGAAGGTAGTTTATGCTGATACATCATTTACACTGAAGCAATAAAAACTCCTGCACTAATGATACCCTCTTACAACTGGTGCTTGCAAGGGTTGTAGTTCTAAGAAGTGGATTTTTCTAATGATTATAATGAATGCAAAATTTTTACATCACTGACATATCTCCTGCAGGACATTTCTAAACCCTATGGAAGATAATACTCTTACTGGCATTTTATCAAAATGACAGAAACTAGTTTCCAACACAGGCCAAAGAATACTAACTTCCAAGAAATTATTATATATGTTATATGTTGTTTCATGTTGTCTGTATACACTTGGAGTGATTTACTTAATGTAACATATCGGGGGTTTATAATTATGCAAAAATGTATGCTGCAATTATACAAGTATTTATAGTTGTGACTATTCAGATCACAGTGTTTTGGTGAGGGCTTAATATATTAAGAGTAATGTGCAAAACTTTCTACAGGATATTTTTTAATATACATAGCTATAAATTGAGTAACAGGGTAAAGCAAGGATCTTTCCAAAACAATATAAAAGCCAGATTCAAATTTTTAAAGAAAGCCAATTTTTATCTCAGTTAAAAAAACAACTAAAAATATTAAAATAGCTGAGGTACCTTCTCCTGCAAAAAGAACTCCAGGAACTCTAAATAACAATACTGATTTGCTCAAAAGTATTCATGTTGTTTCTGTAACATAAAAAATTTCAAAGCACTATTTCCAAAGATTTAAAGTGATTTAGAGGGAGTGTAGGGTGAATATAATATTACTTTGCTGGTACTGGGATTGTCAAATACGATTGTCTCTCCTTCTAACCCTAAAATATACAATGTAGTGATTAGTCAGACTGTACTCATTAAGGGTAGAAAAGGGGAAATACTGTACCCATAATACAGAGAAGGGGAGGAACCAGGGGTCCACCCCATCCAAGCTGAAAGGTTATCCTATATGAAATAGAAATATATAGCCTGCTATTAGTTGTGAATCTGTAATGACAGACACTTGATGTTATGTTTTATAACTCAACTATATGAGAAATGTTTCTTTTATAGTAATGAAGGTTTGAGTACTCTTGAAAATGCCTCATTATCACTTTCCTTATAAGGAAATCTAAGGAATAGCCATTGAATTTTACAGGATATTTAAGACATCAAATACTCTAATTTAGTTTTACAAGTTATGAAATTGGACTGGAAATTTGAAATACAGTAAATGTTTAAAGCCATCAGCCAGAAATATGCATAAGGCATGCAAAACTGAAAGTGAAAGTGGATTTCAGATTGTTTGCTGCCTTTTACTATTTCTCTAATAAATAAATCAAGCACGGCATGACATGCTTTATTTTGTGAAATTAGACACAAATGCATGCTTTATTGTCACTTAATTCTCTAACTCAGCAAAGCAATGTATACTCAGTATTCTACATTTACAGGTAGCATACCGATTCAGGACTAGCGCAAAAGCATTATATTGCAAGTACTAGAAAGCTAAACAAAAAGCGATGGGTATATTCAAATCTCAGTTTGCAGCTACTTCTGCTTAGTACATACACTAATTGAGATGAGAATATTAACCCTAAGACAGAAATTTAAATTAAATTAAAGCAATTCTTTACTTTGCCTTCCAGCATCTGGATGGAGTTGGTTTTGAGATTCACTATAGAAGGTATTAAAATATTTTAGACTTCAGTATACTAGAGATATACTTAAATGCCTTTAATATGGCAAAATTCACTTCAGTGCTTAAGGCAAGCACAGGCTATGGATCACTTGTACCCTTTTTTGGTGCAAGAGATTCATCTATCTTATATTCACTTTGGAAAGAGAATTTATCCCATTTATGAAGCATAATTATAAAATTAAGCTGTAACTACAGAGTACAGCTGTAGACTTCTAAGAATGTAACTTCAAATGTGAATTATATTTCTTATTTTGGGATAACAGAATAGTCATTAGTATTTACTAAATGTAAAATGCTGTGTTCTTTCAATTCCCCAGAAGGGTAAACTTATATAAGAAAAACATTGGTTGATTTAAAGTAGTTGAGAACTTGGCAGATTGTTTTACAAAATGATACAGAGCTTTTTATATACATGGACTTCTGTGGAATACTTAAGATATTTTATATTTTCAAGGCAAAATTTGCACTGTTCTGAACATGGGGTGAACATCAAAATTTAAATACATGCTGAATCCAAAGTCAGCTTGTTTTATCACAGCTCAGTGTAGGTATGGGCAATATAAGAAAAAAAAGAGGGATGATTTATTTTTACTTTCTGCAGGCAGAGAAAAAAAAATCTCTTTTTATGAATTCTTATGCAATGAACTCAGTTTCTGAGAAGACTGCAATCTGACTATAGTCTTACCATGAGCTGGTCAATTATTTATAATTTGAATCTTTTTACTGTTCGTGAGTCATTCATAAAGTAATGCCAACAACTGTCAGTGAGCTGTTATGAATAGTTGCCAAGTACTTTGGGAAAAAAATTTTTCAGAAGTTCATGTAACTAATAGTAAATACAAGGCCTAAATAATTGGCCAGTCAGATTTGCTAAGTGACTGGAATCAGGCACTTCATTGACTGCCATTAATATTGGAGGACAGAGCTGAAACCTTTTTGCTTTTCCAAGCTTGTCTGTGATTCCTACACAGTAAATTGCTCATGAATTATTCATGTTCTGTAGCTGAAATTCTATCATATGATTGGGCTTCTGGCATAATTTAATAGTTATTCAGCAAGAAATAAGGGAAAGCAGTAAATAGATTTCTAATAACAGGTACTTTTCTTTGAGCATGAATATCCTAAATTTTTTAAGAGGAAAGTTTACTAAGACAATCACGTAAGGATACAGAAAAATTGAATAAAACATGTGGCAATCAATTTTGATATTGTCTTTCTAGAAATGACCTTTTTTTTCAATATAATTTTTAGAGTTGCTTTTTTTTTTCCTTCCTGTGTATGTCTATACTGGTCTCCCAGTCCTCCTGCAGCTGACCAGAACGTTATTAAAAAAGTAAAGCTGACAGCAGTTTCATGACATTTCTCTGCACAAAACCACATACATTTTTCTGAATGTTCATGAACAGTATGTACACAGAGAGACAAAGAGAAAATGGCTAAATCAAAAAGTTGTACATTCTGTAGCACTTGACCAGCTCTTACCCTGCTGAATTCATGAGTTTCAAATAAGGAGAAAACTGTTAAAATTCAATTTGCTGTATGAAGCTGAAATTTATTAATCTAGTAATCATTGGTTAGTGATATATTTTCTGCTGCACTCTGAAGTAGAGATAGGTAGTCTACTGAATACAATTCAAGGAAAAGAATTTGAAGCTTCAATTGGACTTCATTAAGCTTAGATTTCTTTCTGAAGACAAAATATTCCAGCCTATTTCACTGGTTTATAATTGACTAGAAATTCATTATTGCATTGTTTCCTCTTCTGTTTCCATGAAGCAGGAAAAAGCATTCTCTTAAAACATATTTCATTGACATGCATATAGAGTTAGTTTGTATTCAGTGGCTTTAAGGAACAGAAGGTATAAACAAATGAAAAAATAAGTTAAAATGCCTTCTTGAGTGAAATGAATAGAAAGCAGGGCCTCTAAATTACTCAGAGTAGTAAGAAATGACCTTATATACATTGTATTGAATATTGAATAAAGATTAGTTGAAATTAAAAAAAGCATTTAGCTTACAAAGAGAATAATTTCATAGAGAAATCAAATAACTTGATTTGCTTTTTTAAGTCAGCCAAACTCAGAAATAGATTTTAAACTACTAGTGGGTACAAATATATCTGTAATACCATCTAGTAAAATTCAGCGGGGTTAAACTAAAGGGGGTTTATCAAATATAAAGAAAAATAAAAAAAATCAAATTTTAACAGGCAATATCTTTAACTGATGCTAAACTAGATTCCTGTATCAATATTGGAATATGTTTATCAGTTAAAAAATAATATAATTTTGTTACATTTTTTTCATAATTAAGAGTCTGTTAAGTGAGTTTATAGTTGGTAATTTCAAAGACTTATATGAAAAACTCCTGAGATTGGCTAGAAAGTAAAGTAACCTTAATGAATGTAACTTCTATGTGACACTGCATATGGATTTAGGTGAATTGATGAAGCTTTTTGCTTATCTGTTAGTAAAAGATATGCGATAAAAAGATAGTGCAGCCTTTCTGCATGGACTTTTCATTCCTTATTCTGCATGCATGTATTCCTTGTATGCATGCATAGGTTCAGTTTCTTTCATGTTGTCTTACCCTCATGCCTTCAAATCGTGACAAAGCTCTTAGAGGTCTCAAAGCTCTTAGTGTCCTAAGGGACTTAATGGCACCAAGTTCAGAGTAACCCAATGCATTTGCTGTTAAGCTAACCAAAGAGACCTATATGAAAACAGGAAAGTAAAAATTATTATATTGTACATACTGCTTTACGTACCATAGATGTGAGATTAGAAGATTCTAATTTTGGACCACTTTCTTCAGGAATAGGGAGTCTTTCAAATGAAAAAAAAAAAAAAGAAGAAAAAAGTAATATGAAAGAAGAAGAGGTAAATAAAAAAAATAGCATAAGATAACTAATCAGGAAACATTAATACTTCTGAATTTCATATTTTGCTAGTGATTTGTGGGCATTTAAAACAACAAAAAGCATATTAAATTAATCTCTTCTTTTTACCAATTTAGGTATTGCTCTCACCTTTTCTTTGTTTTACATTTCTGTTGGGATCAACAATTATGGCTGATAATGTCCATTTGATTGCCCACAACTGAAAGTGACTGAAGTTTGGGTTGAACTAACAGATGGGTCACAGAGCAATATTGCTCCTCTGGAAATCGGTAGAAAGGATTAATTTTTCTATAATCAGTTACATTGACTAATCCTTTCGTCTGACTGCCGAATTTATGTGTTTTACAAGCTTGACAATGACCTGGATTATGTTGTTTCTAAGACCTTATAAGAACAGTTCCATAGGTGGCAGAACTTGACAGGCCTTTAAATATTCCATGTCCTTGCATTACCTCAGTGCAAAATACCACATCCTACCACATTTGCTATGGCTCCTGTCCAAAATATTCCCTTCTGTTTGTTTCCCATTTCCCCTAAATGTTCCTTCATTATGCTGTTCTAATTCCTTAACTATTTATTGGGCCAAAAATAGCATAATGTTCTCATGTACTCTTTCATTATAAGAAAAAATATAACAGGTAAAGAGAACTCTAGGACAGTGCTTTTTATGAACCATATTTAAAGCCAATCTTTAGCTTTTCTGTACTTGTCAATCCTGAGCTCTAGCAACCCAGAAGTCTAGGTTCTTATGGAATCTGAATTTCTTTCTCCAGCACACTCCTCATACTACTAAAAACTTTCAAGCTGCCATGATCTGAAGCAAAATTAAACATCTTTGTAAAAGATGAGTAAATCCAAGATTTGATCACGAGCTTATTGAGACACTTGAATACGTACTATACCTTCACACGATGTATTCAAATTCTCACATTCACAAGATGGCCGTTTGCATTATTATGATTTAAATAAGGTCAAATATTACAGAACATTAATTTAGAAAAGGAACAGCTGCTTTTGCTTGCATGCTTCTTTAATCTTTTTTGGTTTAGGCGCCGTTTTGAGAAGAATTTCAGTACTAAAGAACCCAACAGTGGGTACTTTCTTTGTATGAACATAGTTATCTGTAGCTATATATGGGGGGTTGAATCCTAAATATTTTTAAACCATAATGTGCACATACCAAAAGGTTGTAGACACCCATCACAAAACAAAGCTGAAGAAAATTAATTGCTCTAATTAGCCCATGCATGCTGGGAACACAATCAGAAACTGTTGGATTTTTGGCAATTGCTTGGGATAGTAAGTCCCTATAAAGTTCACTTTTTACCTATCCAGTGTCTGTTTCTAATTCATTGAAACTTTGAAATTTAAAGAGAATCTTAATTTTAAAATAAGCTTGTTTGATATTTGGGTTTTGTATATGTTTTGCCAGAAATTACTGTCTTAAAAATATAGTGACTGGCTGTGGTCTTATAACTAGGTAAAACATAGTTACTTGCATTCCTGAGCATTGGAGGCTTTCTCAAAAGGGTATACTTAGGACAGTGTTAAATTCTCCATAATAGTATCAATGCATTAAGAAAAGTTCTCTCCCATTTCACAGCACAGCACAGTAGAGTTAGAACTATCAGATAACCCTTGCAGCAAAGATTATTGAGCCTAATTTCAAACATGGCTGTGAAGACTGCAAGTTCAGTAATATTTACTGGACTTTAAGGTAAGCCACCATACAAATGCTAAAGATATATCTTGTTTTCCTTGTAAAACCGTAATTTAGCCATATGCTGAAATTTGGAGATGTGATGTTTGTTTTCTTGCCAGAGGAGTTTTGATTCAGATGTGTGTAGGATGTCTGGTGGACCAGACATCCATCTAAATGCTGCAATTCAACTTAGACCACAGCAGGAGGGATGGTGGGTCTGAAGGTGGAATGAGCCCAAGCCAGAGTGGAGGACAGCACAGCCTCTTTCAGCAGCAGTGTTGGGATAAACCCTTTAACTGCTTGAGGGGTTACCAAGTGAGGTCCTTCTGTTAGAAGGAAAACTTCCAGTTTTTCCTAACTCTGTGGTACAGCAAGGCAGTACCGCAAGTATAAAGTGAAAGACAGAGTAGTATGGAATTTTTCTAGCTACCTTACTTTTTAAATTGAAAAGTAAACTAGTTGGCATTAAGAGATATTATGGTTGCAAAGAGAATAATTTTAAAAATAATCAGAAATATATAAAAGCATCACCCAGGAAATACACTACATACATCGACAATCAGGAAGTCCAGCCAGCACCAGGCATTAGTAAAGTATGTTTGGTAGCCATAGGCCACCCACTTCAGCAGCATTTCCAGTATGAAGATGTAGGTGAAGACCTTGTCAGCATATTCCAGCATGGTCTTGATAGTTTTTCGTTGTTCAATATATATGTCTTCAAAAGCCTGTGAGTATAAACATTCAAAGACATTATTTTTTGTTACCACACATACTTCAGGTTGCAAAAAAACAAACCAAAAAAAGGCAATAAAAAACGGAAACAATCTTTAAGAAAAGGCATGGATATATCACTTCTATCCAATGCTTCTTTTTCTGCTAACCTCAGTATATACCTGTTTCCCCCTATGGAACTATATTTCCAGCTCACAGGAGGAAGAAGCAGATATTACACAGCAACAACTCCACTGGGCAGGGATTTTTATTTATTTATTTACTTATCTATTTATTTATTTATTGCTGCTGCTGACTTATTCTTCTCAGCTCGTTTTCTGTACTGAAAAATGTCATTGATTCTGCAAAGTGTTGTGCCTGAACTGAATTCTACTCAGATAATTTGGTTTGTCTGTAGGTAGATCCAATTTAAAAATCCAGGGCCATAGCTATTTAAATTTTCAGGACAATGAAAAGTCAATTGACCTTTTGTTTTTATGTCCTGTTGCTTTTTGAAAATTTTAAGCTATAAATAATAGAATGACGTCTTCCTTTCTTAGAAGAAATTATTTAAATCAAATACCTGCTTTAATGTATTATTCACATTTTATAAGATACATAAAATTTCTGAGGTCCGTGCAATGTTATTTATACTTTTTGTGTTCTCATTTTAGGCATTTGGAAAAACAAATAGCTTATGATTTTCATAAGTTTTTTCTGTCTCCGAAATATTTTTCCTTTAATTTCTTCAAATTTCAATTACACTATTATTTCTTATGGAGAATGATTGATTTCATGAGACTGAAAGAACTGGAATGATATGCCAGCTTGCAAAGATTTGGATATTTATTGGCACTAACATTTATTTTTACTCAGCCTGCTTTTGAATAACTTTACATCTATCAGTTCAAATGATTAATGCTTGTATATCAGTCATCAAGCTAACAACTGTGTACCAGTAATTCTGGACACTTAGATCAGGCACTAGGGTACCTGACACTCCTGTGTGTTCACTGAAAACCTTATCTCACAGAACTGGGAAGTCAACAGATATCATTTCCCTTGCATAGGTGGGAGTGTGCCAGAGGCTGAGCCAGCAGCGCTCCTGGCAGCTGGAAGTATGTTGGCGCCTGAGTGCCCCTGGGGTGGGGGTTTGGAGGCAGTTTGCACTATATATCCAGCCTCACCTATATTTCACAGTCCATCTCCAATTTCTGTATTCTTTTTCATTATTTTTATTTTTGAAATCACATGTTACCAGTATGGTTTTTTTTTCATTTGTTGTTACAGATTTATATTATGGTTGGTTTCTTTTTCTTCTGCCCTTACATGTTTGTTAAAGCAAATTCATGTTCTTACAGACCTCCCTCTAGTCTACACGAGTATGAGTCAGTAAAAGGTGAATTGCAAGCCTAAGAAATAAATTCTTAGTCTCAGAAATTAAAAATACATAGTTTTAATCTTTCAGTTATAGCATGTAATATTTACAGGACATTACAGTTAGTTCCAAACTCTTCAACAGTGACAGTTTATCCTGACTTACTCCAGTAAACACCAGTGAAAAGAGAGAGGAAACTCAAATAATAAAGTTAAAAATGTTATGTTCTTCAGATGTGGTTCCTCCCTCTGCCTCAGGTGTAGCATGGTCACCTTCAGCAATGGACTTAGGCTTTCTCTAATCACTTACACCCATTCTTTTTTACTAATTATTGCTGAGAAGAGACTTTTTTTGCCATTTTTTCAAAAGCCTGACTAAAATTTAGTCCTATATTTGAAGACATGGAATTGTGTACAGTTAGAACAACTTTTAAGGAGTTTTCTGACACCATTGAGACATTCTGTTCATGTTTTACTTACCAGAGCTCCACTGCTGAGGAGAATCATAAAGACAATGAAAGTCTCAAACCAGTTGTGTTCAACAATCCTGAAGCAGGTTTTTCTAAGGTTCCACCACTGCTTTCCTCTCCCTTCTTCTATACTTACTTGACAGCACTTGAACCTTCTTACACAGCCTTGAGAACAGTGTGTGTAATGACAGAGAAAAAAAATAAGATATTTTTGTTGATTTGCATTAATTTTGGTTATGCATTTTGGTAATTATACAGTGCTATTTTACAGAAGCTGTGCTTTTAATAAAAAACCAATAGATTTTCAGTTAGATGACCTTCTCATCCAAATATCAAGCAGGTTTATGTAGTAAGATATGGGCAAGTGATATTAAATTGTACCCTCTTTTATTCCGGATGCTCAATTCAGACAACGTTGCATTCATTTAATGATAAAAGTCTAAGGCTCTTAGCTGAGTTCTGGGCTTTTCTATACCAGCTAACTTCTCAAACTTGTGCCCCACAATTTATTTAAGTTTTAAGGATTTCCTCCTGACTTTTGTTTCTTCTCTCTTTTATGTAGAAAAATACTAGTTAACAATAATGGTATTTTCCTCGCCAAATTCTAGATTTGCAAGTTCAATACAAATTTCTAAAGAAAGATCTGTTATCATGTCCAGAAATAACCCAACATGACAGTAGCATTTATGCTCCAGTATCTAAATCTAAATCAGTATATAAACAGTATCTAACCATTGCTTACAGACACCAGGAATGGCATTTGTATCCTTACATTACTGTTTTAAACATATTTTTTTTCGTACCTTCTTCACATGCACCCATCCATAAGGTTTCTCAAAAGGAAATGTCATTGGAAAAACATTTATGACCAGATTCTGAACTTTTGAATTTTGGGTATATTGAATTGTGGGCCAATAGAAGGAAGAATGAAAGGGGAAGGAGTCCACCAGGTAAGACTGATCTTGCTCCATGTGGCACACAAGGCTCTTCCTTCTTCTTTTGTCAATTTTTAGAAGGTTCATTTAGTGTTTTGCACGAGACTATCTAGATGCAGTTTTTATTTATCATTCAACAGCTGTATCAGTAATGTATACTTTGACAGGTATCTATGAAGAACATTTTAATAGTAGTGTTATCTAAGAGACTGTAACTGGACTCAAAGTGCAGTAACTCATACTAAAATAAAACTTTCAATAATGTATTTTTTGTATTTTAAGAATAGTGATGCATTTCTAATAAAATGTTTTCTTAATTGTTTACCTGATATATAGTATAATTGCAGTCTCAGTATCCATGTGATATATTATGGACTAAAAGTACTACTGCTAAATAGCAAAGTTGAAACATTAACAAAAGACTAATATGATCCATACATCTTAATACTTAATTTAAATAGAAAATTATTCATTATTCTATTAATAAGTATTATTAGTATTTTTGTTTCAAACACCTTCTGTGAAGCAGGCTTCTGGCTCCTGGGCTTCTTCAGGTTCAGCTTCTGGTTGTTCTTCTGCAGGAAGTCCAATATCAACTGTGCTACCTTCAGACGAACTAGATGAATTTAACTTCTGTAAAGGAAAGACGCACCATAAATTCACGGTCAATAATTTTAAGGCAAATATTATTTGATTCTGGGATAAGTAAATAATTAGGCAATGTTTTTGAATGTTCTAGAATTCAACCTAAGTTAATTGCTGATAATCATCTGTGAAATTTGTACAGTCTTTGGTTTTTCTTCTATACTGTATGCATTTATTAAATAGAGGGTGTATCAGTGATAGTTAAGACTTTAAACAAAATTATGCTTTAAACTGAAAAATATGGGTAATGATGCTGAACCTGGAAAGATTTATGAGCACAACAAGCCAAAAATGGTAATGATGTCTTGACCTACACAGAAATAATGAAGTTTAAATAATTATACAGGAATCTGTAACGTTTACTGAAAAATCAGGCAGGAGTCTAAAAATAACTACATAAATGAGATGGAAACTCAGAGGAATGAGGGGAAAAAAGTAGAGAAGGCCGTACTTCAGAGGTAAGTAACAACTAAAGCTGGGTTAGTAGTAAGTCAGAAGTGTCATAGCACTTTTTCAATGGGATAAAAGGTAGCTCTATTCCTACATGTAGCAGCACATCGACAGAAAGCCTTTCTAAACTGAATCTATTTCTAAAAGGAATCATTTCTCTATTGATCAGTCATAAAACAACTTGTGTAACTCTATTTGACTGCCTGCTCTATGGTGGTTTGGAAGACTGGACTGACCAGCGTTAAGGTAGTTCTGGGGAGAGTAGATGATTAACCATTATTTTCTCCAAAGAATCTTTGCTTAAATGTTTTATTTTGAAATTCTTTATGCTGTGGCAAGTTTATAGTGTGCTCAAATAAATTTTTAGAACCTCTGTTGTAACAACAGTTCAGATGTGTGAGTCAAAGTCAAATTACAGAGTTCTTGGTTATAAGTAACAGGAAAAGAATTATTAAACCTTCAGATATTAATTAAAAATGGAAACGATGCTGTCTCTGAAATAGCTTTCTGGGGGGAGAGGCTCTTTTGTACAGATTTCCTTTGTTGGGGGAGTATCTGAAGATTGCACTTAGCTTAACACTGGGTTTTTGTTGAGAGCACTGGAGGAACAGTGGTAAAGAGTTCAGCTACCCTAAAATTAGGTATCTGAATTACTGCTACTAATACGACAGTGGGAGGGAGGGCGGAAGATGAACTGTCCTATAAAGAAATTGCACTGCTACCAGAATGGAAACTAGCTAGTTCAAGGTTGAAGTTCCTCAAGTCAGAAAATTAATATTGTGAAGTGTCTGGAAAGGTAATTTTATCATTTGACTAAAATATCAACCAAGTAAGTCACTGAGGTTGTTGTTTTGCAAATTTTGTTATTGAATCAATTTAAATTATTTTGTAAAATAGCCACAGACAAAAAGTCACATGATGGAACAGGTATAGCCTCAATATGTTTTTTAAATTTACAGTTCCCAAAAAGGCTTTACATCTGTAGCTTCTTTGGCATTTGCTTTAGAAGCATTAGATATTTTCATTAGATATTTCATGTTGATAGTTTTCAGTTTTAACAAGTAAATTTAGAGTACATGGAAGAGTCTATGGTTAAAACTTCTTTTTATGGGAAACCAGGTCTAGAAGAGCTGCCAATTTTAAAATCTAAAAGAATTTCTGTGTCTAAAGGACATACATAAACTATTTTTATGTTTTCTGGTTTATATCTGCCCAGAAATAAAATCCCATAGAGGGGTACTTTTTATGTGGCTGAGAGGTGTATGACACCCCTCACTGGACCCTTGTTACAGGAGGTAAACCAAAGTTTCTTGCAGAATAACACTGTAGCATAACACTACCTTTTAGGAGTTGTTGCAACTATCATATGGACCATAAACAGTTTTTACAGATTAGTTTGGTCTCCTACTGCTTGGCCTCTTATCCTTTCTTGGAGGTTATATTTTTCAACCCTTTCTCACACTTTTGTTAGCCAAGAATTAAATCCTCCTTTATACATTCATTTATGCCCATCCACAAAGAAGTGTAAAAATAACAAATGATCAAGAATTGAATACACTGGCTTATAAAAAAAAAAAACCAAAACAACCCTCAAAAAACAAACAAACAACCCCCCTCCTCCTCCCTCAAAATAAAACCCCTCAAAAGATTAGAGAGAAATGCACAAAATATCTAAATACCTCTTTGCTCTCTTCAAGGTCTGATTCACTACTAAACTCCTCTGTGTTTAGATTTTCAAAGTCGGATTCACCCACAGCGATGGGCACTGTCACAGTGAGGCTTGGGTTGTTTATGAATGACATGTAATCACTTTCATCAATGATGTATTTTTCCACGCTGCTGCCTGTGCCTATACCACTGGTGGTTCCATTCGCATCTTTAATATAATCATGGTCCTTGCTCAGTTCCACAGTTGTATGGTTAGAAATACAGCTATTTTTGTTGTTCAGATCTTCAAGTGGCTTGATTTCATCTAAAGCTTTCTGTTTTTTAACAAAAGCTTTTTGGATGAATTCACGTGCTTTTCTTTTCACATAATCTATGCCTTTCTGCATTCTTGCTACAGCAATTTGGAGATTATTCATTTCATTATCATCGTCTGTCACAGCAAGGTTGTCCGCACTAAATGAACTCAAGAGCAAGGCCAAAAATAGGTTCAATACCTGCAGAAAGATAAAAAAAAAAAAAAGGATGTTCTAAACTTTATCCCAAAAAATAACATTTATTTTATTAAAAATGTCATATTAGTGACTTCAAAGACTGAAATCCCAATAATTCACCATAAACAAAAAAGCACCGTCAAAATTTTTTCTCTTCTCCACAAGAACCCAAGCTTATTTAATTTAGCTCAAGTCCTGCTCATCATTCAAAAAATATTCCTACAACTGAGTGATATCTATAAATGTGTCTTTAAATCCCCACAGTAAATAAATATTTGGATGCCAAGTCTTATAATCTAAAAATGGAGAGATCAGATTTGCTATTCAACATCATTAAAAAGCTATTCCATCACACAGTATAAATTAGATTACTTAGTTGACTAATCATATGGGATAAATAATAAAAAAATCCATAGCAAACAGGTTATAAACAGTGGATAAACTAAAATTATTTGTAGCACAAAATATTTACAAGGAGCCAAAAGACAAATTAGTCACATTTTTAATTGCTCACTCTAACATTCTTAGGATTTTGATATGGCAGAATACTTTGTTCTCTATCCAAAAAAGCTCTTAAGCTTAACTTTAAGCATTGCTTGAAACCACCTCCTTAATTGCTTTTTTGAAGCAGAGCCAGAGCACTTAGTTCACTTCAGGACTGAGACCACTCTATTGCCAATAATTTTTTGCTAACGCTTTGATTACATACCACCAGGTTTCCAATCACCATGACCATCATGAAGACTGTAAGGCACATGGCTTGGCCTGCAACCTCCATGCAGTCCCACATCGTTTCTATCCATTCTCCACACAGCACTCGGAATACAATCAGGAAAGAGTGGAAAAAATCTTGCATGTGCCAGCGTGGAAGGACACAGTCACTTGCAATTTTGCAGACACATTCCTTGTAGTTTTTCCCAAACAGCTGCATCCCCACCACAGCAAAAATGAACACAATGATGGCCAGCA
Source organism: Lophotriccus pileatus (assembly GCA_035583135.1). NCBI lineage: Eukaryota > Metazoa > Chordata > Aves > Passeriformes > Tyrannidae > Lophotriccus > Lophotriccus pileatus. The sequence goes on from JAWWES010000171.1 coordinate 18,659,072, forward strand.
CCAGGGTCAGATTCCCCAGAGCTCCCACAGAATTACCGATAATTTTTATCAGCATATTTAGAGTTGGCCAAGATTTTGCCAATTTGAAAACTCGCAACTGGAAGAAAAGAAAAATATGGTTAGGACAATCAGAAAGACACAAAGATATTTTAAAATTAATTTGCGGAAGGATATTACTGCAAAATATGCCAAGTATGACTGTTCAGATGGAATCATCTTGTCTAAAAGCATGAAGATGGAAGGGTCCCTTGAGAAAACTTTGTAAAGTTGAGGTTTGATACCCTCAAAGCAAGTTTGTATCAAAGTCCAAAGATATTACTTGTCATATTAGATAGAACGTAAAATCTAGGATACATCTGTTAAAATCATCTGGGCCATTTTTCAACTGGTATTTGTAGAGCATATCTATCCCTGTAATGCAAATCAGAGCACAATATATTTAGAGAGTCAATTTATTTCTGCATAGCAGGATGTTTAAAGTATGTATGTACAATAGATACATTGGAAATAGGCCCAGGGCACCCACTGCTGTTTGTAGCTCTGTAAATTCCCACTGAAGACAGTAAGATACTGCAATTAATAAGGATTTGCACTAATGAAAGTGACATCAGGATCAGTATCATGGGAAACATCAAGAAAATTTTTAAGGCAAAAATAAAATCATTTTAATGAAGCCCTATTGAAAAATCACTGCAATTGACGTATATTTACCAATCTGAATGATCGAAGAACTGATAGTCCTTCCACGTCTGCGAGACCAAGCTCAACCAAGCTAAGGGTTACAATAAAACCATCAAAAATATTCCAGCCTTCCTGGAAATAATAGTAAGGATCCATTGCAATTATCTTGAGAAACATTTCTGCTGTGAAGATTCCAGTGAAGACCTGTGTTCAAAGTGCAGTTTGTTATTTCATTGTGAAATATACTACTACAGATTCAGCTATTGTCTAGGTTTTTAATTCAAGATACATACCTGCAATGTCTTTTCCAAAACTGATACTTAAAATAGTTATGTTTACTGTTTTACTATGCCCACCTTCTCTTAACAAGTACCATACAAACCAAGTCATTTTTCAATTAATTAAGTTTTATACTATACAAATTACATAAACTTCTTTTTTACAGCATTTATAATCCAATTTCAACTCTATTAGGATATGGACTTTCTCATGTGCCGTACAAACAGCAAATTTGATTTTTAGAATATAAACCAGAAAGCTTTCCAAGAAATTACATGGTATAACATCTTTCTTGGTATACGAATTACAAATGAGGCCAAATCTAAGCCTCCAGAAGGGCAGCTTCTTTGCTGGTATAACCTGCCATTTCAGTTCAACAGAGCTATGATTTTTTTATATCAGATGAATAAATGGTACATTATAATCTATCTCAGTTGACAGAGACACTGAGATACATTATAATATACTGAGATACAACAATTTGCTGAAGCTGAGTAACTTCTACCTGGGTGTTGCCAGTAAGTTCAGTGAAGCTTGTTGGCTCAATTGCTTTGATGTCAGGAATGAAAGGGCATTTAAGAATGCATTTTAAATAGTGTATTGCTGGTAACGGCTTCTCATCATGGCATGCTATGCTGAATGAAGTAGGAATCATATTTAAGAGCCACCAAGGTAATGATCCTGAGTAGCTTTGAGAGAAGTCTTGGGAGAATTTCCTGTAGGAGAGGAAGTACTAAAGCCACAGTTAAAGACTGCTCAAGCCCTGCTCTGAAATGCTTTCTTTTTTTGGTTTCAATAACCTGTTTTCTAGCAAGCTGAACAGAAAATGGGACAGCTAAAGAGAATAACCTAACTGGGATAATCAGGAGATGGGAAAGAAGAATCTGACTTGCTCTGCCTAGGAACACCAATACTCAAGATAGATTTTGTTACAGTCTTTAAATACATTCTATATGCAGACACCAGAGAGGGAAAGGTCACAAATTTTTAAGTTACAGGACTGGAATCCCTGAGGAAGGCATAGGAATGATAAATACAGTTTGAAACACTGCCTAAAGTTCCTAACAATCAGGACAGGAAGGTTCTCAATGAGTTTCATGCAACCCTCGAGAGCCTCTGTATTGCAGGAGGGGTTTATGTCAGAGAGTCCAAAACTGGAAGATCATGGTGCTTATAGCCAGGTTCTCTCACACACCCTTCATAGTCAGATGTACACTAAGATTTATATGGAATTTTTTTCAAGTATATGAAAATCAGCTATACAATTATCTATTATTTCTCCCTCCTAAGTCCTATAGTTATTGACATGATCTGAGATATTTTTTCCTCATCACAAAACAAGGATTATTAAAAATCCCATTATAAGAAATCAATTCTTAAAATAAGAAATAAAGTAGGACTGCAGCTGCAGATACTTCTATGTGATCAAACCTGTCAGTTCAAAAGCATGAGAGCTACAAAAAGTTAACTCCCGAAATCTTTAATAATTTATCTTTTTGAAGTAGAAGGGAGAAAATATAGTTGACAACATGAGGAAAAATATCTTACTAATTATCTGAGGATAAAAACAATAAAAAATATAAGAGGAAAAAGTACTGCAGGATATTTTTCACATAAAGCATATAAAGAAAACAATCCATTATCCACATAAAAAGTTGTTTACAGAAGAAAATTCTAGAAATGCTTTTAAATTAACATTTTAGCTATTGTAAACTTTTGCTCAGGAAACAGCAAATAAAAACACATTCATAATTTAAAGATTTGTATTGTATTGATTAAGAAATTAACGCTACATTTATTTAGACAGTGTCTTTTTCATGGAACCCAACGCATTTCCTGGTTTAGTAGTTACACAAATCAACTTCTGTTGATTCTGAAGATGCACTTCACTTAATGTAACATTGGAGCCAATTTTTAAATTTTTAATTTGATTTTGCAGAACACTGCAATATATTGATTTTACAGTATCTAAGCTACATGAATCAGGGTTGGTGGTGAAATTTCAAAAAATGTTCTGATACTCATATCTGGAGATGAATAAATATTCAATAATTCTACTTTAAAAAGAGTTTAAAAACCCCCCACCCAGCCGTTAAAATTCCTTCTTTCAGTTTTTTTCAGACATATTTCCTTACAAATCATGGCATAAAAACTTACCAGATTTCCAACTGAAAGCACATTATTGAATTCGTCGGTCATTGGATAATGTTCCATGGCCATAAAGAGTGTATTTAAAACAATGCAAATTGTAATAGCCAGGTCAACAAATGGGTCCATTACCACTAAGTTGACAATATGTTTTATTTTCAGCCAATGAGGACTGCAGTCCCAGATCAAGAAAATATTTGCAAATTTATACCAACACGGTGGGCATTTCTGTCTTGATTCTTCGAGTTCTGTGGCAAAAGAAAGTTTAAAAAGGTAATTTTTAAATTGTGATTGCTCTAACAGTCCTCACTCCTATATGAATTGTACCAGTCAAGTTGTCAATCTGTACTGGTACTGATTAACCTCCCATAAACTCCCTTTCTACAGGGCTTTTCAAGAAAGTATTTAAAAATTGCTATCAAATATATTTACTGTGTTCAAAGTTTATCAATATGCCGATCAGCATCAATTTTTGCATCAATTTGTATTATGTATTGAATTTTTCCTTGATTACTCTTCAGCCTGTTTCTCCCACCTACTCATCTCGTATGTAAATATTTTTATTTTGAAATTTTTAAAATTTAGGTAACACTTTCCATTCCTAGTTCGATAAAAAAACCATTTTGATCACCTAGAATAGCACTTCTTTAAAGAGTAACTGAATAAATATAACTGCTAAAATACATATATATTTTAACAATAGTTGCATATGTTTGAAAAACCTTCGGTTGCCTTTTTTTGTCCAATAATATATTTTTAATTACTATGCATAAGCATCCACTCAGTTATGACCATCTACATGAGTTAGATGGTGACAAAATTATGAGATATAAATGCTTACACATGTAATAACTTTAATGCTCGCTAATGTAATAATCTTAGTAAATAAAGACCTTTGAGTTTGCTAATAAATGTGTTACAGTTTCTGGGATGTTATCTGTTACTTAAGCTATTTAAAATCAGATTTTAGGTTTCAACTCAAATTCTCAGAAATCCATGGGAAAACAGATGTTAAATATTAAGCTATGCATGGAACACACCTTCCACAGTGTTTGTGAGGATGCTAGCAATACTCATGGCTCTTTCCCTTAAAGCTGGATCTTCCAGGAAGTCCATAGAAACATGAAAAGAACCTGATATTCTCTTCCTCATTTCTGGTTCTGTCGTGGTGCCCTGTGCAGAGAACAACAGTAGGTGAGACCATCTTGAAAAAACAATAAGATAAGCAAACACTATATAACCCTGTTATTAATATCTCAACTTGGATACGTGCTTCGTGCACTGCATATTTTATCATGTCGGACTTTTATTACTTTTTAGTATCTTTTAAGTAATTTTAAAAAGGCATTTGGCCATAGTTATCTATTGTTCAAGATCGAGAGAGTTCATTCACTTTTGCATTTCTTTCCTTCAAAATATGAGAAACCATTAAAAGAAATGGAAAAGCATTGAGTTCAAAATATCGCATAAAATTTTGCAAACTGTAATTTTTTTTCCTTGCTCCTGCTGACAGAATATTCTGGGATTTGTAACACAGCAATCTTTTCCCTTAAGCAAACTGTAGCAAGTAAGAAAAGTCTGACTTCCTCATGCTTCCTCATGCTAGTATTTTTCAGCAATGTGAGTGGACAAATTTGAACTAAGCAAGAAATTTTTTTTAGACTTCTTCTCTTACCTTGTATACGGTAAGAGAATGGCAGCAATATGTGCTGCACGTATGTTCACACAGACAACTCTATTTTTGGAAGTGTGTATTGAACTGTGATCTTCCAGTGAACTATTTGTTATCTATAGTACAGAACTCCACCAGATATGGATGGAAAATATATAGGAATGAGAAATAAATGATAATAAAGAATTGACAACTTCCTTACATTTTTAACCAGGCTAATAAGGAAGAATGTTATCAAAATTAACTAATAATGCTAATTTTGATAATGGTAATAGCTGTATAGTATCGATTGCAATTATATAACATTTTTCTATAATAATTTCAATTGTATGCCAACTATGATTGCTAGATGGACCTTTAGATTAGCTAAAGGAAAGTGTGGCAGAGTAAATACAGTAAGGCATAGCATTTTTATGAATGTGTAAGTTAATATTTTATTACTTGGAAACTGCAAATTGCATTTGTTAGTTATGAGAATCTTTGTAAGTAGATGCTTAGGTTGCAAACCTATCTAAGCTGTTTATCTACTAAAGATTTTACAAGATGCAGGAGCATTCACAGGTTGACCAACCAGGGAGCATTGCCAAGGGTTCCATTCTGTAGAAAACACTGGCTGGTGCAGTAAGAAAAGGCCACCATGCCTAAGCTATTTAAAACTTTCTTACATTGTCATCAGTAGCTGGTTTATCTATTATCACCTCTGGCAGAAGCTGTCCAACAGGCGATGTAGGAACAGATGGTCCACCAACCAGGGAAACCACCCCATTGCAATCCACAGTGCTGTGCATCTTCCCGTTCACTGGAAACACTGCCAGCATCCTGGATGACCTACTGGCCTGACTAATGTTACTGTTGCGCCGTTCACCGTGTCTGCGTGGCACAAAGAGAGAGTCTCTTCTGCTATCATTGTCTTCAAAAGTGCTGTGCTCATCATCAGCAAAGTCATTTTCTGATCCAACATCCTTTGCTCGACCTCTGAAGCTGAAAAGACTTGTCCTGCTGTTGCGCCTTGGGGAGAACAGGGAGCCACGAATGCTCAGCAAAGACTGTAGGAGAACAAAACGTGATTATTAGCTGAAATCCTCAAACTTAGCACTGTTGTTAGGTTAGCATGGGTTTTCTTTTTTTCTTAAATAAGAGTAACCACTTTACCCAGAAGTTAAATGCTGCTGTGAATTTTTTTTGTGTATTTCATTATATACATACTCTGCAGACAGAAATATCACTGTTCACAGGTTCTTAAGACAAAACCAGTGTTGCGCACTCCTTTCTCAGCTAGAGCTGCTGAACAGATTAGTTGCATAATGCCCAATACCAAGATAAAAGAGAAATCTGTACATTCATATTCTTTCATGTATGCAGCATCTTGCCCATAGTGAACAAATATTGGTTCAGACTTCATTGAAGCAGAAGTAAAATATTAGTCTATCATAATGGAAATATACTGTGGCATTTTAATAAGTCTAGGTAATATATAATCATGCTAACAAAAAAACCCACAGAATCAATCAGAGAATATTTTAATATGATTTTTAAATAATCCTATTAGAAGAATAGAGATATGAGGTTATATTTAATTCTGGTGGGGTTTTTTTGTTTGGTTGGTTTGGTTTGGTTTTTTTGTTTGTTTGTTTGTTTTTTGGGTTTTTTTTTGTGTGTGTGGGGGGTTTTTTGTTTTTTGTTTTTTTTTTTTTTTTTTCATAACAGGCACCAAGAACGCTTTCTCTAAAGAAATAGAAATACTAATAAAGCATAATAAATATCTCAGTGCTTCCTTTGTTTAGGCAGTAGTACCAGGAAGACTAAAGGAGTTTTGCAACAGTCTATGATGCTTTAAGTGTATGGCTTTACTAAAAATAACTGTATGCGATACCTGATGTGGAGAAGAATACTTCTTTTCGTATGTCAGTCTATTGCCTTCAATAGACAATCGGAAACCTTTCCTTCTGATGCTGTCTTCTGACTCAGACTTGTGAAATTCATCCTCGTCCTTTTCCTCTCCTCCAGACTGTTCTTTCTGTTTTCTTTTTTTCCTTCTGTTTCTCCTCTCTTTTGCACTCTTTGAGCTCAATTTTGATGCGTCTGAGGAACTTTCAGAGAGCCCTCCTGCTTCTCCTCCAGCACTGGGCTCCCTGGACTCTGCAGATGCTGTTACTGCTGCTGATGCCACTGCTGCTGCCTGCCAGGATGCAGAAAGAATTTATGTCACCAAGCAAACCATAATATAATTTTTTTTTTATTTACTTATACATAATTTCTAGTCCAAATGTCCTGGATCTTAACACTTTCTATAGGATATCCTCTCCCTAGTTTTTTTTTCAATCATCATTATTACTCAGTTGACTCAATATATGTGTTGGTCATAACCTTCTTCCACTCTTCCTGGGTAGATTTTAAATGCAGAAGTCTAACAGACTGTTTATGACTCGGACTAGAAAAACATAGTGGATAATGTATATTTAGACTTGAATATTCTTTCCTGATGGCTGAATCATTCACAATACAATGTCTTCAGTGCAGAATAGAAAACGTGTGAGCTACCTCTGTGGCTGAAAGACCAACAGGGTGTTTTACATTTCCAAATTCAGAAAGCAGGTGTTGAATACTTCCATAAATTGTAAAATCACTTCTATACACTTCTGCATTACTACATCATAAATTATACCTGAGCTGCTTCTTGTTGCTTCTTCAGTTGCTCCAGCATCTGCTGAAATTCTGCCTCTTTCTGCTCTGCTTCTTCCAAGGTTGCTTGATTCTGTTCTTCATAGGCCATGGCAACCACAGCCAGGATCAAGTTGATCAGATAGAAAGAGCCCAGAAAAATCACCAGAACAAAAAATATCATGTATGTCTTCCCAGCAGCACGCAGTGTCTGGAAATAATAATACATTTATAAGCAAGGTTAACAGAAGTGCTGTTTTTCATGCTGTTAAAAATTAAGACAAGAAAATTTACTCTAGCTCTCTTGCATTACTGATACAACCATATTTAGTGTATTTTAAATTAAAAATTTCTCACCAGTTGATAAAGGTTTTCCCAGAAGTCTTGAGTCATCAAGCGAAATAGTGACAAGAAAGCCCAGCTGAATGTGTCAAAACTTGTGTACCCATAATTGGGGTTTCTACCAGCTTTCACACATGTATATCCTTCGGGGCACTGCCTACAAAGACAAACTGGGTATTACCTATTTAGTCATTTTAATATTATCATCTGGGTGTTGATGCATTCATATATGCAGACAGAACTGCAAAATAACATGCATCTTCCCATAGGTGTTCCATTTACTTTTCAACCAGGCAGGAGCTACATTAATACAGAAATACTCATTCATTCACTCTAAGTTCATCTAACCAATCCACTGTGCTACGTACAGTATAAAATCCTAGTATTTCTTATGTGAAAGGAGGTGGTCACTGAAAATATAGAGAATGGGAATAGCACAGCTACAGACCAGGAATCTAATTTGTACACAGTGCAATAAGATAATGAAATTTGGTCTTACCCAGCATCAGAACTATTTCCACAAAGCAGAGCATCATTTTGGCCTTCCAGAAAATAAAAATGACCTGTTTAGAAAAGAATTTAAAAAAAGTTATAGAATTCCAAATATAAAAGTCATCTTAAAGCTCCATGAAATAAATATTTCCACTCTAAAAGTGTTAAGGTGATTTCAGATGCAATTTTAAACAAACAGTGTTATTTTTTCAACAGGACCGTAACTTGAGAGTAAATGACTTTATGAATTTCAGTAAGCGCTGTCACTCACAGCACTTACTGTTAAAATGCCAAAATGTCCTAAAAATTCTGTCAAATGCTTCTGGATGTAAATTCTCCCTTCCATCTGATCACTGAACTAAACTTTCCAACCCGTATTGCCAAGGGCTCCAGTTTGTCAACTTACAAAACACTTGTGACAGTTATCTAATATGTAAACTCTGAAAAAATTCAGCCAGCTGCCAGTGGCTCTACCATGTGCACACACTGCAGGTAGCCTGCTGACTGGTAGGAGGGTCCAGGTATACACCTACATTTAACTCAGACAGAATTACTACAGCAGTCACCAACTTGTGTAGGTAGGATTTTAAGAGTTCATGATGAAATTACTGAAAACTTTAGGAAAAATGATTGGGTAAGTTCCACCAAATCACCCTGTAACCAACCATCCCACAGTCTGTACAGTAATCCTGTTGTTAAGGGATGTTTTAGGTGTCTTAAATAACAAAGATATTTACCTATGTCTTCTTAGAAGAATAAAGAAATGATGAAAACTTTATGCTTAGTAAGATTCATTTTGACTGTATCCTTGAGTGTTTTTTTCCCTTTAAAGCACGTGCCTACAGTGCTAAACTCTTGATTTTTGGAAGAATTATCACAGGAGGAGCTTCCTCCTGTAGTAATGATGTCCCAATTGGTCACAGGCTTAAGGATGAAATTTATACAGGGTCAGACCACATTGCCCAGTATTCCATTTCTGATGGAGACAGAAAGCATTGCCTCAGGCTGTCTGTAAGGACAGGGCGGGGACATGGTGATGCTCCTCTGAGCACCCTCTCAGCTCCAAAACTTCTGTAGCACAGCAGCTTCAGAATTAAGTTGGTACCTGTTTTGCTCCCTGAGAAGATTTAAAGCCCATATAGGATTTCTTTTGCATTGGACTGTCCTGTTGGATTCCCTTAAAATGATCTCATTTGAAATGCTACCAGCACAGCTGAGTTTAAACTTGACTCTGGCTGTGCTGTCTGAGCTGCCCAAGCCAGGTTACTACAGACATTAATGAATTCTGAGTCTGAGGAGGTGTCACAAGCTGCTGGCTCAGCATATTGATTTGTTGCAGGAGGGACATAGTACCTGGGGCAGCTGCATCCCTCCATCCTGTGAACAAAATTCACTATTCAGAAAAATTGTGCTTTAAGCTGCATGTAGACCTTGTTCTGACACTCTGTGAAGGACTCATTTTCAGTGTCTGATGATATATATGCATCTTACAGAGAACAAACTCCTGTGCTGTGTGAAGTGCACAGCCCTGTGTGCAGCGGCTGTCCCTCTGGGCTGGTGTGCATTGCAAAGTGCCCTGTGCTGAAACACAGCTGTAAACAGTAAGCTGACAGGATGCTGCCCACAGCTGACCCTTAGGAAGCAAATCATACTCTGCATTATGTCAGCTTAATCATGATTAAAACATGCTGGAACACAACAGCTGATGGGAAGAATGCAAACCTGCCTTGATACAGTGTACATGGAGCAGTCACTCATGATCAGTACTGCACCAGCTGAGCTGAACTGCTACAATAGGGTCTGCATTCAAGTTCTGTGCTTCAGACAAGATGTGCTCTGTGAGCACACTGTGCTTGCCAGCTCCACAGGAAACAAGAGCCATACAGGCTTTCTCTGAATACACTGATACAACCAGGACAAGTGCTGACAATATTATCATGATAGCAAAGTTCTTATAACACAGGAGCTGAGCGGCATAAGCATGTATCCAAACTACATGCAAAACTTTGACCTGTGTTTCACCAAAGTAATGTGAAAAATCTCTCACTATATAAAAGGTGTATGTTTGGCTCCCTTTTAATTGATTGGGAAATGGGAAAAAATCCCTGGTAGGTGAGCACTTAACTTCAAGGGGATTTATAATTGTTTGGGTAAGCATAGGGAAATGACTGAGAATAATTGTTATTTCACAAAACAGATTGTGAGATTTTTTTTTCCCAGGAAAAAAAAGTTTATGGAAAGCTTGCCAAAATAAACTTCAGCTTATCAAAAACTAAGTTTATCAGATTTTCTATCTTAGTAAAAGAAAAAGAGGAGGAAAAAAGAGTGCTTGACTCGCTAATGACAGGAATGCTTACATAAAGACCCTCTAAATGGCATCTTCAAAAATGAGCTCAGGGCTCAGGGCTTAGCTGCCTTCTTCACATAATATATACAACTAATAGCATAAATAGTCCTATAATTCCTACAAAATACAGTGCCATTGCACTGCTCTGAGCTGCAGGTAAGCCCCCTACTGCCCTGTGATGCAGCTGTTTTCTGTATCCTGTCTGCCCCCTACGAAAAGAGAGCAGGAAGCCATAAGAAGATAATTTTTCCCTTTGAAACTGCTGGTAAGCAAGGACAAACTTAATAGCTTCATAATAAAATTCATAATTTAATTATAAATTTCATAATACATATGAAATCCTGTGTGAATCTACCAAAGGCTCATGTAGCCATTCAACAAAGTACTTTCTGTAACTAATTCAATTCAGCTCTGTTTTCAGGGAGCTTCAGGTCTTTTTAAAATGAAATGAAATCAGAACCTGAGTTTATACATTCTGTGTTAAAAAGTGAGGAAATAAATTTAGGGCTTGAAGTCTAGGTCTTCACTAGGAGACTTTGCTTAGACTTCACTATACCCCATGGCATGAGACCTCCATGAATTCACATGTTCAAGTAAATTAAGTTTCACAAAAAAACTGATTTAAGAAATTCAACTGGAAATCCTTCACAGTCATTGCTCAGCTGTGTGATCACAGTTAGAAGCTGTCTTACTTCTCTTCAAAATTTGTCTGGCTTTGACTTGCAGCTATTGAACCTGTTATGTCTTTGCCTGCTAGATCAAAGATATGTCTAGAATGAAATTTCTGTTCCCCATGAGGTTTTTTTTTTCAACTGTGATCAAATCACCCCTTAAACCTTCTCTTTGATATGCTAAGTAGGCTGAGCTCCTGGTCTATCTTGGTATAAAGAATGTTTTCCAACCCTTTAATCATTCTGCTCTTTTCTGAACATCCTCCATTTTTTTCAACATTCTATCTAAATTGAACTTTATATAGTATTCCAGTAGCAAATGCAGTAGTGCTAAATGCAGGGGTAATTCTGCCTTCCCAGTCAATAATTTATTCATGTGAACAGGGTATTATTTAGCTTTTTGGCTGCAGAGTTTTAGCCTTAATTTGTCAGTCCTGGCTGCTCCACAGTGCCTTAGGTGCCTCAGCCTCTCTATTATTAAGGGCTTTCTGACTGCCTTTCTATATCCTTCCTCTCTGTTGCTCTGCAGCCTTAAACATAAGGTGCTGTGGAATTGTTTGCAAGAGCCTCTGTGACACTGTTTTGCCTGTGTTCTCATGATGTTTTCACGTAATTTTTATTCTTGCAAACATTACATTACACTTGCAAACACACTATTGCTGCAGCAGGAAGCAGTTGTCCCTGGTCTGAGATTCACCCCTCTTTCTCCCCCATTTTTCTACTCTTTGCTTGTAGCTTTTGGTTTACATTAGGTGACCTCATAACATGCATGTATGAGCTTAAAAACCAAGCAGACATGCAGCACCCACTCTGATCAAAGTGCATTCCAATTAGTGCTAATAGCACCGTAAGAAGGAGAGAGCTGTAGGGAATTTCAGGAGATGCTAATGAAAAACTCACAGTTGCTATGGGAAAAGTATTGTGGAGTGATCACTGCTGCACTAAAAAGGATACCCAAGGGAGAAGACTTACCAGGGGATCCCACCACTTCTTTTGCAGCTGGTCACTGTGGTCAGTTCTCCCTTTCCCCTTCCCTACATAACCTGTTAGAGGTTATGTATGCCATCAGCTACAGTCTCTATGCATGCAAACCTGTCTCAAGAGAACTGCACTGATATGTAGGCTGGGGAGCTTAGGTTTGTCCTCCCACGTTTAACTGCACTGAAATGCATTTCTTTATCTACTCTCAGTTTGCCAGCCTGCTCTGTATCAGCAAAACTGTTTGGAAAACCATCCTTCAGGAAATTATCAAAGTGGAAAGATGCATCAAAACAACTTCTGAAGGCATTTGGCTAAGACTGCTGCTTTTTAAGGCTTTAACTAATCTAGATTATTGAAGAATGCTTAACAAATTTACAAATGATAATGATCTGATAAGGATGGTGGTGAGTTTGAGGAAACAATTACAATTTAAAAGGTCCAGGACAGTTGGAGAGATGGTCTGAAAAGATAAGGTGCTGTTCAGGCAGGAACAATGAACTGTACAAATACAAAGTGAAAAGGCAATGAGGTAGAAATCTGTGAAAGATTCGGGAACAGGTAGATGACAAGCTGAATAATGCTACAGTTGTAAATAACAGCAAGCTATATAGGATATATAAAACAGAAGTCTAAGTCACTCTGCTACCACATCATCCTTCTTCCCTGTTTAATACTCCTTGTGTGGAGGAGAAATGCCTAGACGTGGGTACTGTACTTTAAAAAGCAAGTTTATGAACAAGAAAGAATACAGATGAGAGATCAACATCTAGAAAATACACTGTAGGAGAAAACAGTTCATGATCCGAGTTGTTTAAAATAGAAGAAGACTGAAAGAGGAGAGAACACAGCATGGAAACATAAGAATAGTCTCTAAATACTTAAGGGGCAGTGATTAATAGGAGGGAATAATTTGGCTTTGATGCTTTTGTTGCAGTTAATAAGAACAATAAGTTCATATCAATAAATTTTAAGCATAAATTTTAGCAGGAAAATCTGTTGGGCTTCAAAAAATTCCCTTTCTAATAATAATGATAGTGAAGCACAAGAATGGATGGATAATGAAAATGCTGAGGACTTCATCACTGGACTTCTCACTTTATGTCAGAGGTCTCTGGTATCTGTGAGAAATGACATAGCATGCTGATGATGATCTTGCTTTGGAGTATCGGAAAGGAAAATGTTTAAGACTATTAAGTAATTTTAAAACTCCTTTGAACTCATTTCTATTCCAGGGAAGATGTGAATTTGGCAGATGGAGCTGAGAAAAAGAGCTATATCAAATAGTGAGACCATGTTCCATGTTCCCTCTTCCACACAGGCCTTGGGAGCAGACCTATAAGAGAGAGAGAGAAAACACTTCTCCTGCTCTGTCATAACTAAATGTATTATCCCTTCCCCTCCTTACTTTTAAGAACTGGGTCAGCCACAAACAGTGACAGTTCTGCAGACAATACTTACTTTCATCTTCAATGTACCCCTTCCAGTCAAACGGAGTCACTGTTGAATTAACCAATGTACCATTTTCACCTATTGTGCTGTTAAGCTGGGAAGTTATATTTGTTTCCAAAGTAAAGTTTTCTGGAGGCCACTGCAGGCATTTATTCCTCAAATTGCCCATGAACAGCTGCAGCCCTATCAGTGCAAATACACTCAGACAAAACACTGTCAGGATCATCACATCTGAGAGCTTCTTCACAGACTGAATTAGGGCTCCCACAATAGTCTTCAAGCCTGCAAATGGAAAGGAATTTTTATTCTGATGTTGGAAACTTTTTCAAAGCATAAAAATGACAGTGTTTCCCAGTAAAGTCACAGATTTCATGCATAAGCCCAAATAAATGATTGTAATGTCTGTGAAATAACATTTTTGTGAAGAGCTTTTTCACTTGTGAAAATGAATAAATAGCTGACATTTATGTTCATTTGAAACCGTGGATGGAATGAGTTGCATATATTCAAAACACTTGTTTTAATGATAAAACAAGAAACTATTTTTTTCATGCTGTACATGAATCTCACATAAAAGTCTTCTTACTTTTAATTTGTCAATACCTCTTGCTCCAAACCTTTGCTACTATCAGTTTTATAACATACTAGATTTAGAAGACAGCAGTAAAAAGCCTGTTCAACAATAAATGGGATTAAAATTGAATGCTATAAAACTGGAAATGGTTTGGAAAATCGTAGATTTTTAAGATAATAAATCCCCCATGCAATGCCCATGCTATTCTTTATTATCTTATTCCTTCATCTTCTTACTAAGTCAACATTTCAGACAGTTCCATTTTGTACACACAAATATTCACAACAAATACCACATAACATCATGTAGGTAGGATACACATGGGTAAAAAAACTTCAGGGATACTGATATTCGTTGAATGTGGAGAAGAAAGCTGGACATCATACGATGCAAACCACACACACTGTTTACTGCAATGTCTCATGCAAGAATCTGTTAAACTCAAAGGCTGATTTCAAAAGGAAAGTGCTCATGTTAAAAAGCAAAGAATCAGAGATTTCAGTGAATTCCGATATCTTCTGATTCCTGCTTTTTTTGGTGGAAAGAAAGATTTATGTTTAAATAAATATGAATTCCTTTTTAGTGAATTAAAGTCAGCCTCAGTGTTTAACCTCTCTCTCACCTGGAATGACTGATATTGTTTTCAAAGCTCGGAGAACTCTGAATGTTCTCAACGCTGAGACATTGCCCAGGTCCACAAACTCTGTCACATATCTGTAATAGGGGAGTTCACACACAAACACAATGACAGGATAAAAAGGAACAGTTGGGAGGTACAAGGGGCCTAACACCTTACACCAGTTACTTCTTACCTGGAATTACAGAAATAGTTTTCAAAGCTCTCAATACTCTGAAAGTTCGAAGAGCTGAAAGATTGCCTAGGTTTACAAATTCTGTTACATACCTGTAGGATTAAATCACAGTTATTCAGAATTTAGGCAAAGTTTATGCTACTTACTTGGGTCTTTCATCAAGACCGCTTTGGCGTTTTTAGCAAAAACTTAAATAGCAACAGTCAGAGGTTTACCTTTCACTGCAGTTTGCCTTGCATTAATACACTTTCAGAGCCTTCAGTTAAATTAAATGTCTCTGAAGTGAATTGCACTGATTTTACTTTGAAAGCCTAAAATTTATCTAGACTAGATTGGTAAGTTTGGAGAATGAAGTCAAAGGGAAGCTCCTTTTCTGCTCAGAAAAAAAAAAAAAAAGCAGGACATGAAATTAGCCTCACTAATACTAGCTGTACTAATGGCTTCTGCAGTATTTATGTTTACATCAAAATACGCATTTTAGAATGTAAAAATTGTTTTAGACAACAGTAAATTCATACAAGATTTTCCGTTTAACAAAATTGATATGTATTGATACTAATTTCATGCCCTTTTTGCCCTTCACTTCCAAAAAAAAGCAAAAAACAAAAAACTTACGCAAAGGTAATGACAGTGAAATCAAGCCAGTTCCATGGATCTCGAAGAAAAGTAAAATCTTCTAAGCAAAAGCCCCTTGCAATGATTTTTATTAGTGACTCAAATGTGTAAATTCCAGTGAACGTATACCTGAAAAA
The DNA here is from genome assembly GCA_035583135.1 of Lophotriccus pileatus. Lineage (NCBI taxonomy): Eukaryota > Metazoa > Chordata > Aves > Passeriformes > Tyrannidae > Lophotriccus > Lophotriccus pileatus. Next base: position 18,674,933 of record JAWWES010000171.1, read on the forward strand.
TATAGGAAAAATTTAATCAAAATAACTAGCAACATTTTACATTGATATTCTGGTAGAAACATGACAATCAAATGAAAGAGTTTTTTATTTCAAAACTGCAGAAGAAATAAAGTAAATAAGCAATTTCTTCTAAAATGCATTGTGTTCATGATAGGTACTTGTGTATTAACATGCATTAGTTGTGACCTGCGGTTGAAGTACAGCAGTCCTGGTCTCGCACATAAATCAAAATAAATAAATCCATAAAATAGATAATATATATTAAAAATCTATTAGTGACATTCAGTTTAAAAATATGCAACACTAATATTACTGTTAACTGAGTAAGCTGTGGTTATAAGCTACTGGATCCTGTCTGAATCACTAGCATGTAAAACATCTAGTATTGACTCAAAACAAGCATGCCCTTAATTCTCACTTTAGTAATACTTTTACTTACATGCTGTTCTTAACTAACATGTACATATAGGTGCCCATGGTTCTGCTACTAATTCAGTGGTGTAAAGAAAGGATAAAAACATTGGGTAGGTGCTAAACCATGAAGAGAGAGAACTAGTGGAATCTCAATAGAATACTATCTGTAAACAACTTTGATTTTTGCGACCCATTTCTTCTACCAGAATTTAAATAATTATTCAACATTTCTACACAATTTAGAAAGGAAATAGTAGTTGTGTCTCAGAACAGTTTCTGCAAGCACCCCTTACACTGCAGTTATTGGCATGCTGACTCCTAGAGGAACAGCCAAAGGTTTAAATAATGTGCAACTTACTCTACATTCTTTGTCCAGTCTGGAGGGTTACTCATGGTCATAAATACGCAGTTGGTCAAAATAGTGCACATGATAAGCATGCTGAATAATGTAGATATAGTTAAGGAAAACACAACAGTAATTCACACAATATCTCATTACAGTACAGTAAAATATTGCCACTTACACCAATCTTTTAGACTTTCTTAAACATTGATATACATTTTGCTTAACCTCATAGTTTTCAGTTAAGCACGTTAAACTTTACTATTAGTTTGATTTGTTGATGCTCTAATGTTGATTTACTGGTTTTGTTTCCAGCTGGTACTGAAAGGTGAAGGAAATGGCTCTCACAGCCTGGGAGGTAACACCAGCTGAGCAATAGCCAAAACTGAAACACCTTGTGGAAGAACTGCCTTAAGTTCCTGGTTTGGTACTAAACTCAAGTTTAGTATATGCATATGCATATGCAAGGTAAAAACCATTTCTCCTCTTCACCCTGAGCCAGAGCTGAGCTGAGTCAGTACCACTCCAGCACCTAGCACAGCCAATCTGTCAAAAACATAAAACACAGAGTACTGATTTAATTGCTGAAGTGACTGCATTCCATGTTTCCCTAACACTAGCTTAGCAGTACATGCTTCCATCAGTAAAACAGAAATCCATAGAGAGCTCTCGGATTAAGGTGAATAATTTTCCGATATTACTTTTGGGCTCTCTCAAAACAAGTGTTAACAGCAAAGGCAGCCTCTGTTTCTACCAGTGCTATAATTTGAAACTGGTTCAATAGTACCTCGTGGTCAATTGCTTGAAAAGCATGGAAAAAGCATGGCAAAGACTAAAACTGGTGAGAATTAATTTTCATTTGAAGTTCCAGCAAGAAGCATTTAGGTGTTCTGGGACTATGAACCCCAGACTAACAGCTCAGAGGGGCCGGTGCTAGAAAGGTTGGACAGTCCACTGGGGCTTCATTACACTCAATGCAATGTTCTTGGTTTACCAGATCACTGGCTCTACAGACAGTGCAATCCTTCCCTTTTTGTGACAATAAACTCAATTATTCAATCATTTGGAAATACTGAAGTAACCAAACTCGACAAAAACATGACTCAAAATGGCCACGGGATGGCAGCAAAAAATCTCTGCTACACATTTATACCAAATGCTTAACTCTTATTTTTTCTCTAGTCATCTCTCTAACGAAGGTGTTCCTTAAAAGTAGTTGCATCAGCATAACTGACAAAGATGCTAGTTTAAATTGAAGAAAGCTACTTACAGCTAAACTTGTATCTGAGAGCCCAAGATTTTTTTTTTTTTTTATTTTTTTTTTTTTTTTTTAATCAAGTAGATAGCTAGTTGTTGTTTGGGGTATATTTTTATACCATGGACAAAACTAAAATGAAACAAAAACCAAACCAACCAACCACTACCAAACCCAAACCAAGAAAACAACCCTTTATTCTAGGCAAAGGAGGAATAGGAGAAGTAACATCATGGTCTAAACTTGTCAGGAGATTGGTGCAGTCATTAAGATCATTGCTTACAGCTACTGAAAAATTCAAACTTGAGCATACCTTTTCAAATAAACAGTCAAATCACAGGGAAGGATTTAGCTGTCTGATTTCAATAGATAGATGTGTGACCTTTGTCTAAATGCCTGACCCAGCAGTGAATATTGTTATCTATTCCAGGAAGTGACTTGACTAGTTTTTGAAAATCATGTTGTCATACAAGCTTTGTACAGTAAAAATTGTTCAGTGCCTTAGAATAAATTATTAGAATGCCTTACAGTGCTTTTCATAACAGTCCACAGGCAGCTCTAAAGAGTCTGTCTTAATATAATTGGGAAATTCCTTTAAATAAAGAGATTCCATTTTGGAATCCAACTTGGGAGATGCCTGGCTGCAGCTTCTGTTTTCTCATGAAAGAGTTAAAGTACAATGTCCTCATAGGAGAGCTGAAGTTTTATCCCTGTGCAGTGTGTTATGTGCTTTCAGGTAAGTACCATGTTTTCATTCATAACAAAGGCCATGGTTAAGTCCTTGCACATTGCTCACTCTGTGAGCTGCAGGGCCAAAGTGCTGTTCCCTCTCAAACAGAATAACTGCTCAGTAAGGGCTAGCATACTTTGAAATATAAACGTTGACCATGCTTTCCCTTATGGGAATATCAAACACAGCCGACACATTCAATGTCTGTGCATCTCTTCCGTCTTCTCCCACATTTTGAGTGATTGATTTACAGGCAAGCAGTAGGGTTAGAGGCATCATACAGCCTCAAGCTAATCAATTACAGGAGCAGCTGAAGTGTCTTATAGCCTGTGGGGATTGGTGAAAGATGAAGATTGGAAAAAAAGCAAACATTGCCAATTGGTTTCACAGATAACTGCTAGCAGTGAGGTCACACTGAGGAATATTGTACTTTCAGCTTCCAAAGACTTGCACAGGGGTACTTACACACTTTCTTTAGAGCATCTCCCTATTCCTTTCTGACATTCCTTAACACTCTGCAGCTCCAGACACTGCCACCTCTCTTTTTTTGTTTTCCCAGCACTCCACCTATTCTCGCCTTTTCATCCTTTCCTATTAATTGCCAAAGTCTAGCCATCTCCCATCACTCTTGTGTTGCCCGCTTTGTTTCCATGCTCTACCTTAACTCGAGTCAGGCAGACAAAAGGGAAAAGAAAAATGGAAGAATACCAGGAGGTGAGTCAGCAGAGAGAAATTCATGCTGTTACCAGTTCTGTATCCAGTATTACAACAGGTACCAGCAGTGAGGAAAAATATTTCTGAGGAACATCTGTGAGCACTGGGAAGAGACAAACTCTTTCTTTGCAGGGAGAACAACATCTGCCCACACATCTGGGCACATGTGATGAGAGAGCACTATACAGAGGCTAAGAAAATTTGGAGGACAAAGTGATGAAGGTTTTCCAACTGATGTGCCAGTTTCATTGTGCTCAACACTCATCTGTCACCCTGAAAGGCACATTTCTATTACAAAGGCCAAAATGCCAACACCTATCAGAAAATGTGAGGGCAGTATAATTTATAGATAAAAGTCAGAAGGTTATTAAAAACAGTAATAAATTTTACCCCCTAATCTTTGTGGTATAGGTGGCTAACCTTGTATAAATAGCTGAAATTGAACTACAGTATGGAACATATTACATGGTTCTTAGTTAAAATTCTTTCATATCACAGTGTTTGTACCATAATGAAAAATAATTAAAAAAAAAAAAGAATAAGAAAATAACAGAACCTACACATCTATTCTTATGTTTAAGATTAAAAAAAAAAAATCCCATGTCTATATCTAAGATAAAAATAGCTCCTTCGATAATTGGCTGGTTGCAAAAAAGAAATCAGTCCATATAGTGAAGGGAAGCCTCCTCCTTTAGTAGAGCTAAATTACATGATCACACAATCAGTTAATAGATAGCAGGAAAAATACTGAAATTGCATATTGTCTGGTAGAATTTTTTTTGTTCTTACTGCCATCAAGACCAGCTGGACACTCTTTGAACACAATTAAGAGAAAGTTAAAACCAAAATCAAACTCAATAACCAGTATGCCAGTGAAAAATGTTGCCCACAACTAGCCCAGAAGCAGAGTTGGAAGGTGTTGTAAATCAGTCTGTCATGTGAATGGATGAGCATTCATTAGAGGCTGCAATCTGACAGTATTTGGACGTGCTTTCTCACCATCACCACCACTCTGTCTGCACAACTCTGTCAGGTCCCTTAGCTACTGTCCCCAAATGCTCCCTGACTCCTTTCCAGATGCCTTCCCCTTCTCTCACTGCTTTAACTTCCCAGGAGCTCAGAGGAAAAGGTATTCTGAGTCAGCAACCATCAGCCTTGTTTCTTACTTTTTCCAAACACCTAGAAAATTCTGCCAGCAGTCTCTAATAATAAGGCTTCTGCCTTGACAACTTGTTCAATGTTAAAAGTCTTACTGTCACACTGAAGTTTTAAGTTGGTAACTACATCTCTCAGTCCTGAGGTTTTGCAAAAAAAAACCAAGTGCACCAAAATCTCACCCACCAGAAATTCCCATCAACCTGTTATGATAATCAGGCAGCAATCCCACACATGTCAGTCTAAAGCTTTACCTTGCGCACCATCCCATCAGTTATGGCCCCCAATCTGTCCACCATCTGCACGTACAGATGCTTTGCAAACCGCCTGCAGGAATGCTGCCTATGCTTTCTGGCAACATATTAAATTTGGCAGAAGCTTATGGTGCAACTGGGCAGGTTTGGGAGTGTGAGAATCAGCAGGCATGAGCCAGGCTTTCAGGAACACAGATCAAACTGATCCTGAGGATGGTCCCAGAAGGAACCCGAAAAGGCAGTATAAACATACTCTGAGCTGGCTGATCCTAAACAGCTGCATATCTGCCTAACTGCTTGCAGAGCTCTTCTGGAATTCATGAACACAAACTGTATTTTTTTTTTAAAAAGTTGTCACTATTTTATAAATAGGCTTCAAAGTGCAAAAAAAAAAAAACCCCAAAAATCTGGGCTGCCAAATAAAACAATTCAATCTTAAGATAAATCTGAAAAAGCTTTCCTGAAAAATTAATCAAGACGGATTCTTAAATCCTTAGACAGATTTCTGCAGCAGAAGAATTGAAATTCAAGAAAATATTTTGATTCAAAGATCAATGCATGTATAAAATAGATATATTTTCTCATATTTATAAAACCTTACCATAAGTCTTCCAGTGCAAAATAAAAATGACAGCTTACAAAAACATTTATTTATGATGAAACAGTTATGTGTTTTCTTAATTTCAGTAACATTTTTAACAGCCACTAAAAAAGGATATGAATGTACCAAAATTTTAATAGCTATTTTTCTAAGAGGATTGAAGGGAGTTAAAATGTACAGGGCAGAGGTGGCACTGAATCGGAAGATTGCCTTCCCTTTATTCAATACTATAAAGGTCTGAAAAAGAGATAGAAAAGAGATTTTATTAGTGTTTATTCACTGAGATGCTCCAAGTGATCAATTACCAAAATTGTAACTTTTTGAACAGTTAATACACAAAACACATGACTAATTTTTAAAATAAAAATTGTTTCCAGTACTTACCTGATATACCTGACATATGAAAAGATAATTAATTCATTAATGTTTTTATACTTCATTAAACACCTCAGGATAGTAATATGATACAATTACATGTGTTTCTTATAAACAAAGATGCTGAAATTATGAACTACAATTATAATCTTATTTATGTTTTCCCATAGAAAATTCTCTCTTCCTGTTTGAAATACCATAAGCAGGGAAACCTCACCTGTGGATGTTAATGATATATTAGTCTTACTAACTAGAAGTCCTTCTAAAAACTGATTTAATATACTATATACTTGTTCACATTTTTTATTCTACTCTGTTTCTCGGTCTTTGTGCTATGGAGAGAGGGAAATAGCAGTAATATTGCTTTGCTTCCACTGCAGGCCATCATGGCTGCAACAGCATTAAAACTATAGCACAGGAAAAGTGGACTATCAGGTTTTTTTGTGTCACTAAAGTGCTCTTCAACTGCAAGATCAATTCCAAAAGAATGAAAAACACTGCAGAAGGTTCAGTAACTCAGAAGAAACCCATATTCAGTGGAAGGGATGATGCAAGGATTATGATCTAAATTCAAATGAAATTAAAGAGAAATGTCTAAAATTGCCCTTGTTTGGTTGGTTGGTTGGTTTGTTTGGCTTGTTTTTGTGGGGTTTTTTTGGTCAAAGTTGTATATTTTGCAAATAAGCTATGAAAAATCCTCCTTGATTTTTATTACGTTGCTGACAAAATGAGCTGTCAACTAGAATGCAAGTGGAAGTGCAGGAAAGGGTATATTGGTCTTATCTGGTGTCCATTACATCAAGCATCATTTCAAGACTGCAAGCAAGTGAACTACAAGATTATTTCTGTGAAGGCTGGTAGACAGAGAAAATACGCCAAGGAGGTTCAAGAAGGACAATTCTTCAGTCTGATGAGATTTGGAAAGCTTATTATGTATGACCCACGAAGTAGAGAGAAATCTCTAGGAGCCCACAGGAGGTGGAGAGAGATGCACAGTCGAGGGTTTCCACCAGTCTGTTACAGATGACAAGTACTGAAGGCAGAGGAGAAGCAAGGATTAAACTCTGAGGAAAAGCTATTCCAGTCCCAACTCCCTTGCTGAGTTCTTCCCTGAGCTGTCTTTCCGTCACAACTCTACACAGCACAGCCTCCCATACAGACCAAACCCCTTTCGAGTAAGGGACATTACCAGTCAGATTTGACACTGTCTTGAGTCCAAACTCAAGATATGTAGGAATAGTATAAGATATGCATCTGTTTTTTCTGCTTCTGCACAGAAATGGAGAAACTGCATATGAAGCTGAGAACAGCCTGAGCTAATGTTTCCAAATTCCACTTCCAGTTACAGCTTACAGGTAACAACAACCTGCAGATGACCTGACCTTAAACAAAGCTTTCATTTCAACTACTGAAGCAACCAAGCAGATGAATGATTTTTTGGCACAATGTTTTAAATCTTCACACCCCGAGGGGGAAGGTGAGTTTCCCCTCCCAGGTCTGTCCCCAACCCCCATGACTCACATCTCAGAAGCCTCCAACTCCTGCTCTTTGCTTTTGTAGCTAGCTATGAGGTACTTGACAAAATGCATTAAAAAAATCACACTCCCTACTAACTCTGTATCTTAGACTACACCACCTACATTTAGTCAACCTACATTTTTTAAGAAAATCTTTGAACACAAGCATATTAAACATACATCTATTTTCTAACATGCCTTATGGAAAATAACAGCATGCTGGCACAGCTCCAGTTTCAGTTGGAAGCTGCTGCTATTTTAGCTGTTCTACTTTCTGCTGCCCTGCATAAGAACAACCAACAAGACATAAATTCCCTAACTCCATTTTAATTTTTCACTCAAAGCTTCTTTGTGACTTGAGCTTTCAGAATGACTTTGTTGGTCCTCTGACTTCTAGCCTTAGACATGAACTAAAATTGTATCTTTGAAGAAGAATTTTCATTAAAAAATACAAGTAAGAGCTGATATCCAATCCCTGTGTAAGCTTAACCCTCTGGTATGCCTGCTACATCTCACTCTACTCCCAACCCAGATGCAAGCCAATGTGTAGGCAGTGTGGATGAACATGAAGTATTGTACCCAAAGCTGTCAGGACAAAGTAGACACACATTGAGAAAAGCTAAAAAAAAAAAAAATTCTAAATGAATTATAAGGGTAATGCTCCTATATGAAGGATTATGTATACTTTTTAGGGCTTATGTTTTATAAACTGCTTAATTCATTTTTATAAAGGCACAAAACTGGCTCACGCTCGAAGTATTAGAGTCTGAATATAAATTCAAAGAATTCCCTGAAGAGAAGTCCCTGATTTGCTGCTTTTGCATCTGTAACCTAAAACCCAGTTCTTTGACTTCTGCCATATTTGAAATAAAGCCAAAAACTGCATTTTTAGGAGGGCAAAGGAGGAAGAGTAGTGGTTTGAGAAGATGTAGCTAAGACAGAAGGATAGTCAACACTGAAAGAAAGATACGGCCTCCAAGAATCTCTGAGGACAGAGTTCCCAAAGCCTTATTTCTGTTCTCCTTCCTCCTAGTTAGCTTTACACATAATTTCTGGAAGGCTACATTTAGCAGGCTGACTGCTACCCCATTGCATTTCCACTTCCTACAGCTAAATAAACACCATCCAAAACCTCACAGGACCTTTTGAAAGACAGGAGGTGACATGTTGTTGAGCTGGGTCCTCAATTTCTCTGGTAAACCTCCAGTGCCAGTTAGAACAAGAGGCTCATGGCATATGGGAAGTTGCCATTTCTTGGTTTTGTGGTTATCTTTTGAAACCATGTTTTCTAACAAGTCCTCATTTTTTTGCTTTGTTAGAACTTTTCACTTAAAATTCCACCACTTGCAACTATGAAAACTTCTAAAATCACAAGTGCATTCAACTTTACTGATGTTATAAAGTTAAGTGAAGTGATTTTACAGAATCTTTTTGGTTTTTTCACAACCCAAGACAAGTCTGTGAAAGCCAGGAGTTAGTGATTTGATCAGATGAGGGACTGATATTACCAAATGCCAGGACAAAAAGAGGCATCTTATCCGACAGATGTCATTCAACATTCTTCTGACAAGAGGCAGGGCGTGGAGTGACAATAAACAGTGCTATATCTCTATTATAACAGGAGGGAAGTGAAGTTTTACCCATTTAGTTCCACCTCTTCTCTCTTTCCTCTTTAACATAGCAACAAGGTTTATGGGGAAAAGAGACAGCCCTTAAAGTATGAAACCAAGTGGACCATATTTTGATTCATGCCCACAGGTCAGGATCTTAGGGGATCAGATTCCAGCTGATCCTTTTTTATATAGACAGTGATGTGAACATCATTGATCCTTTGTGATGGCAGCTTGAGCATGAACAGGCAGTCACTATCATAATGGGAACACACTGATTTGCACTTATACACAAGCAGAACACAAAAAATGAACAAAGTTCCAACTCACTTTTACTCAATTATGGATGAAAAAAAAAAGAGCATTGCAACCCTTTAGGATGTTGAACTTCACAGTTCTAAAGATCAGCAGTATTGTCCACCACACTCAGCAGCATTTCATTATAATGAAATCATAAGTATATGAGAACAGTATTGTATCCTATTATAATAAAATAATTATGTTTCAAGGGTACTGTTGCTGGCATTAGGGCTATCTGTGATACAGTGTAAATCAAAAATATTGTCAGGTGTGTAAAACTGCTTTAATGGGCTATTCTGTTGTCAAACAGTGTTTTTTAATTTTTTCCTTTTCCCTTCAACTTCAGATTAATATTGAGCATGAATACATCCTCTTTGGTGGTAGGTTTTGCACAGAAACACAGTTACAAAAACATAAATCTAGTAGACCTGTTTGCTTTTTTTCCCTCTTAACAGGTTTTCACATTTTAACTTTTCATCTCAGGGCTACCTTAGGCATAAATTAGGGCTCTCAAATCAGTTCAACACATTTATTTATTCCTGTCCTATTTTGTATTCAACCGTATCAAATCATGGCATGAACAAACCTTTTGCTTAGAAAAAGGAGTCCCAAAGATGAAATGTAAAATGCTCTAGATGATCTTTCAATATTCACTGCATGCAATAATACAGTGAGACTGACCAATCTTTCCTTGACCAAAACAGGAAAAAAAAAACCAAAACACCAGGAAGTGGGATGCAATATTTGCATATGAGACAAATGATGGGTGATTTCATTCATGACCCTAATTTGTAATAAAAAAGATATTCCTAAAAATCCTATACAGGTTTCCCAAATAAAAACCATGATGATGTTCATTAGTGTCATTTGATCAGTGCTGTGGGCAACCATTTCTGTTCCCTATTTGAAAGTTTGGAAGTTAAACTGATACAGCGAACAAAAACAGCTTTGGTTTATGCAGAGATCTCAAGAGAGGTTTGAAGCAATGGTGGCATCTGCTAACACATACACTTGTCCTAACCCTTTCCTGCAAATAAATATTTTCCTTCATTCTGGGGTTTTTCATTAGATCCAGAATATTTCAAATAGATGCTTCTCCAGGCAGAAACATAAAATCTCTAATGATTGTGCGATGGTTATCAGACTGTTACATCAGAAGAGTGTGTGCTGAAGGACTTGGCTTTACAAGATGGAATTCAGAGAGGGGTAAAGAAGAAATTGATGTGTTAAGAGCATTAAGTGTCCTACACAACTTCCTGGAGATGTTCACTTCTTCTTCAGGTTTTTCTCAAAGTATTTCTCGTTCTGAAACTTGCAGGAGCATCAACTACTGCCAATACTTTCAAAATACAAGTGAACCAAAACAAAAGTATTTCCAGAATTCACACACAGCAAGATAAGAAAAGCTAGAAATTTGATGTTTTAAAGTTAAATTAGTGATGTAAAATTGAAACAGTTTGTTGAATTTCTGTTAGGAAAGTCCATTTTTTGCTTACTGAAGGAAATAAAAACAGAGAGAATTGCAGCATGTGAGAAATTTTTGTCTTGTCTTAGACTGACAGGGCTGTTTCTATTTCTGTCCTCTAGAAGATTAAAGCATTTGCATAGAGAGCATGTGTGAACTTCAGCAGAAAGAAGAGAATCCCAGAGGGTACGTGACTGGACCATAAAAGTTATTTAGTGTGCAAATAAAAAGATTCTTCCATTTAAATAGTACAGAAACTTGATTCAATATGTTCAGCTGGTTTGTCACCATTTCTTGCAAATCTATCATCAGACCTGGCTGATGTGGTAAGTTTTCAGCTCCATTTGTGAAGGGATTGAAAGGGTCTTCCATTCCTAAGGGCTCTAGAAGCATATCTGTCATAGGTCCTACCTATTGTGTATCTGTTTTCACTGTAAGAGACACAAGACAGACTGGTTTGGATAAAGGTCCAGGATGAGCTGTGGGCAGGCAGGCATAAAATTATATTGGATATTGTATCATAAACAGACACAATTAGTACAGAACTCTACAAAGCCTGCTTTTATAGAAACACATCTTTTATCTTTGCAAAAGTAGAACTGTGATTTAAAGAGAAATCTTCATATGCTGTGAATGGCAGATAAAGGCTCTTTCAGAGGCATCAAATAATACAGATAAAAATATTGTTCTTTCATATAGTATTTTCTCTCTTGTCAAAAAAGGACTCATGAAATTTAGCAAGCTGAGACACCTAGAACACAGTAGTTTGTTAAAGTCAAAATAACTTCCATCTTGATATTGATAGAGTTTTTATAATCACAGAAACCAATAAATCAAGTATCACCAAATCTAGCTACCCCTATAAAATAGGAACTTTTTCTGCTGCATATGGGTTGTGCAACAGAATCATCCTGAAAGGATTCCAGACCTGTCCAAGGCCAGGTCCACTAGAAACTTTAAAATAAGTTTTACACTCTTTTTATTGTATTTTCTGCTTATCCATATGTTTCTCTATTGATTCCATAAATTTCTTAAGAATATGCTGTCAAAGCAGATTTCTGTGAACGAAATGTTCTATGCATTGGTTCATGCTGTCAGTTTTAAACCTGATGGACCTTACAAAATGTTGGTGTACTCAGTTCCAATGTATATTCAATTTTTTAAAGTTTGTAAAATATACACATATTCTGTATACATGTGTTGTACAGGTATTATATATTGCTTATAATCAAAGACCACATACGATGTTTCAGCTTTGATATAAATGTTCCTTTTATATAAATTCAGTTTGTATCAAAGGAATAAATCTTGCAAATTAAAAGAAAAGGGTGAAAAATTAGTAACCATTAAGGTGGATAGATTCTGGCTGCAAATTAACATACTGAAGTAACTACATGATCCACTCCACAAAAATTAAATGAACGTGATAATGCACTCCAAACACTGGCATATGAACAGGACTGATATTAGACTCACTTTTTTGTTGATGTAGTATGGGTCCATGTCTTCCAAGGGCTCAGACACCATTCCTGGAGGTATGTCGCCATAAATAAACGGGAGTGTTTTTCCTGCCTCCAAATCACTGTTTGGTTTTGGCCCATTTTCATCATCGTCTTTACGATCTTGTTTAGGATTCTTAGCTTTCTCTGCAGCAATGCGCTGTTCAATAGCTGCAAGAGACTCTCTAGTGAAGTATTGGAAGCTGTCTGGTCCTGGTGGTACAAGCACTGACTGCTCCATCTTTTCATCCTGCACATTTTAATTACCATTTATTCTTCTGCATAGGAAAATACTAAAAGAAAGCAGAAAATAAAATTCAAACAAACACGTTGAAATCACCAAGTAAGAAAGATATAACATTTATTTTTAAATGCTTATGTTTATGCTCTGTTGAAATGTTGAAGTACACAATACTGAAATTATGTAAAGAAATATAAAGTAAGAAGCTTAGTTGGTGATTTGGTCACTGTAAGAAGCACTTTTGTCGTTCTTATGCTAGTTATTGAAACTGCAAAAACTTCTCAACTCCAGGATTATAATTGCCTTTTACTCCAAATAAGCAAAAGCATGATATTTAAGAATAACTAAATACATCTTTCCTCATAACTCTAGTTATATTACGGCCACCTTATACTCCTCTGGAATCAAGCAGGATTACATTGGTAGCTATAAATAGCACAGTTCCTCAGAGGTAACACAGAAATTTTCAGTGAGTTCAGCAACAGTATCAGAAAACAAAAACTGTAGAATCAGAATTTCTATTAAACAAATACAAACCAAGTCTGTGTATTATGAAATATTAAAGTAGTGGTTCCAAGTAAGTTTTTGTATGGGTAGTTATTCTAGATAAGAAGAAGAGCAGTTGCCTAGTTTTATATCAGATTAGCTGTTACTATGTATTTGGGTCTTTATTCAATAGCTGTAACTGGAAAATTCTGGAAGTATTTCAATACACATACTTATTTATATATTGCAACTGAGAAAATAAACCTGTTGGGGGGGGGAAAAAAAAGACTAAGTCAGTTAAGACTACCGATCTGGCATCTTTCATGCTGCTGAATAGATTTCTGATGACAGCAGACATAGAGAAGAAATGTATATGTGGGCTCACAATGGTGTATATATCCCTCATCCCTGAATGTAAAGAGAAAGATTCAGTCTCCACCCATTGCAGGGGTCCTTATGAAATGATCAGTCAGCCTTTCAGGAGCCTCAAGAATCAGTGCAGCTCAGTAGCCACGGACATAAGCTAGAAATATGGAATGAGAAAGAAGTAAGAATACAAGAGATGGTTGAGGAAAAATATATTAAAACAAATTAAAAGGTGACAAACAACCCCAGAAATTGTGGAAAATAAATGGCTCAAGAGCAGTCTGTAAATGAATGTAGAAAGAATTAGGGGAGAAAATTAAAAAATGCAAAAAGGCAAAAATAGGAAGACTGGAAGATTGGCAGTATAAAAATGCAGAGGTGAAAACAAAGAAAAATAAAACATAGGTGGAAGAACTGGGAAAGGAGCAGGAAGAAAAGCAAATACAGATACGGTTAAACTTAGGAAAAGTCAAAAAGCAGAATAAGAAATTAGATGACAAACAAAAGCAGAAAAAAGAAAAATATAGCTGGGAAATTAAAGAGAAGGTCACCCAATTATCTTAAGAAATAAATGCCAAATTCTCTAGATCATTAACGCCAGGGTGAGCACAAACATCTTAATCATACATATGTGCTGAGTAATGGAATACAGTGGATAACATAAGAAAGAGGGGACAAAGTGCTTATGGGCTCTACAGACTCAATTTTCTTGATTTCTCAAGAAAGTTTAACCACCCCATATTTCACACAAATGTATATGATCATCACCCCAAAACAGAGGAATTACTTCTAAAGAATGAAGGTGGCAAATTTCTCACTGTAAAAAAAAAAATTAAAGAGAGCTAATCCTTTATCAAAACACTAAGTATTCACTCTTGCAGAGTACAGACTCATGCGAACCCCAGTTCTGTACAGATTTCCCCTCTTTCTAAGGGAAAAGGAATTATCCTGTTCTGTCTCCATTGGGGGTGGAAGGATACAAGAAAATATACCTCTAACAAAAAAGATTTAAAATCTTGGCTTCCTCCGCATAGACAGCATCCTCCAGACAGTTCTCAGCTCCGTACATCCTGGTTTTGGTTACTTCTGGGAATTGAAACTTCACTTGCTTAACTATTGAACAGTTATAAACTCACACTTGGACATTGTTTCTCACTATTCAATCACACCTTGTGGATACTGGGAAAGAAGGAAAAAAAACTACCTGCCACATCACTTCAGATCCCAAATTCATCTCCGTAAGTGGCACCACAATTTGGAAAACAGATCTCATGCTAAGTTGTTGTTCGGATATTACAGAAGACACAGCTGTAGGTGGATACTACTTACTCTGTGGGCTTCAGAGACTTAAGAGAGAAGAGACAGTGAGGTTCTCCTTTCTACTTAGCTTGTTGGGCAAAGAAAGGGACTAAGACCTTCTCTTCTCTCTTCTCTTCTCTTCTCTTCTCTTCTCTTCTCTTCTCTTCTCTTCTCTTCTCTTCTCTTCTCTTCT